>QXTE01000046.1:3934682-4534682 GCA_003942145.1 Platysternon megacephalum
TTTTTTTTTTTTTTTGCTTGGGGCGGCAAAAAAGTTAGAGCCGGCCCTGACCACCACATTGACTGAAGAGTCCATTTGCAGGCTCAGACTGAATTCATGTTGTCATGCACTTTAGAGTCAGTCATTTGAAAAAGTCACTCCTTCCTGAAACTTGGTATTTTCTTGTAACGTTGAAGACAATCTGATTCACTATCTTTAACTTACACAAATGCCAAGAAATAGAAGCTTTGGTATCTTGCCACACCACGGCATCTTTATTGTTGTGTAATTGCAATTTTTCAAAATACTAATCATCTGCTCCCCGCAGTGCCATTCAAATCTCTGATCTACCTTTGCCTCTTCCTGAGGTTTTACTTTATACACATGTGACAGGGAAAGATACACTTGAATAGACACCCCATCTTTCCCCATTATCTTCCTCATTTCCCCTATCTGTGCTCTACGCTATCTTTAGCTATAATTAGTCACTGGGAAGATAACACATCTACTCAATCTCTGCATATAATGTATTGTAGTTAGTGTCTTAAGGGGTAAATGGGAATGCAATGTTTCCTTTCAAGGATATTGGCTATTTTAAATTAAATGAAGCAGGTGGCATATTCAGAGTGACTGAAAAGAATCTATATTTTGCTCATCTGTCACTTTTTTTTATTTTTCTGTTGATACTTATTTTCAGTAACTTAAGTCAAATAGGGGGGTGCAATTTCTAGAAAATACAATACTAGAAAGAAAAACAGAGTGCACTAGTACCTAAAATGTGCTGGGAGCTATTCAAGCCCAGAGGAAGATACAATCCCTGCCCCTCAGAGCATATCATCTAAAAAAGACAAAGACATACAACGGGGGATGGCAGAGGGATGTAACATACAAGTGAAGTGCTCAGCATCAACGGTTACATTGTGTTACTTTTTCAAATTAAGCATGTTAAATTTCCCTTCTCTCCCATCATTCTCCCACACTGATTCTCCAGCTTTAGTGTCCTTACACCCCTTCCAAAATTCAACCCCCTCTTCTCATGCACATGATTTATTAGTATGGTTTCTTCGAGGCATCACAATTGGTTGGTTTTTGTTGCCTTAATGGAGGCAACATTTGCGTTTGATAGACAGCCATTCACAGCTGTAACCCAACAGCAGCTCCTCAAGACCCTCCTCTTCAGCATCTACATGAGACTGCCCATTGAGACTCTCCAGGGAAAGCAGTACGTGGATAACCCTCGTCTGTATGTCTCCTTCTCAGGTACTGTCACCATGTCATCCTAATGCCTGAAAGAAATAAGTAGATAGGTGAAGAGTGGTTTGTTTAAAATCCATTTAGGAAAAGGGGAAGGGAGGCTGAGGAAGTCACAAATGCTCCAACCATCCCATCAATCAAAGGCATTGGAACACAGATCAACAATTCATCCTAGACTCTATTACTGGACTTACACGGCCTGATTTTCATTGCACAGAGGCAAATGCAGCCAAATTAGAATAGTATCATTTTAAACCCCCTTTCCTTTGCATAGGTGAAAACGATTGCACCAAGGTGCAAGGCAAGGGAGACCCACGCCTGGAGATTGCTGCCAGGGTGATCAATGCTTTATTCCACCTTGCGTTGGAAGAATCTGATACGACCAGAGCCTATATTGCATTTCTACAGTGGGGATTCAGGCTGCCAAAGAGTGAGGAGAGCAGGATGGGGACAGAAGCCTTTCCATGATGCTAGCTCTGACCTCTCTCTGAACCCTGGAAATTTCAGGGCTTGGGTGCTTATTCCATGAAAGGAATGCTCCTCTTCCCAAAAGAGTGGTTGGGGGTAAATCTCATGCAGACTGTGCCGGGAAGAGAGCACATTGACTTTGGTGGAACTATGCCATGGATGCATTTGCCCTGTAGTGTGTGGTGATCTTTTTTTTTTTTTTTTTTTCTCCATTGCCATGCGTTCCTAAATGCAGTCTTCATTTAGAAGCCAGGGATTCTGTAAAATGACAGGAAATAAACCTACAAATCTCTCATGACCCTTCTAATTTGGTCAAAGACAAAGATGGCCAGGTGAGACAAGGTAAAACATCTCCTCCTCCTCTGCATGCTGTGGTCAGAACCATTTGTTCCTGCACCAGTTGGAAGAGAGAAAGTCAGCCTTGCTGCACACTGATTACTTCCCTGCCATAGCTCTTAAATCCTGCCCTCTGATGGAAAGTGTTTCATTAATTACAACAGTTTTGACATAGCCACTGGAATAATGCTCCTGGTGACGGAGACACCATCAAGTGATCAATTTGCTCATGAATTGTTGCCCTGATGGCAGATGCTGCTTCTGTAATCCATGACTTGAAGCCTTCACTGAAACCGTGTACGCTGAGTTCTGACTCACGATTTTTCTCTCCGTGCTCCTGTTAAAAAGGCTATGATGTAAACAGAATTGGTCTTGCTCACTTGGACTCTAGAAGGACAGCACTGCATCAGCGCCTCCTTGCCTTTTCAGTGCAGGCCACCTATCTAATCCTAAACAACTGTGACCTGAGACATTTCTCATTATCTCTAGACTGGGGCAGTCCTGAATAAAGCAGGACAAATGAACATACTGGACAAGACCAGGCTGCTGAAAGGTAGCTGATTGATGCCATCTAATGATGGGGGGGAGGACAGGGAGGGCTGGCTATTTCCACAACTTGTCATTCTCAAGGACCCTATTCCTTAACTTCTTTTTTTCTTATTCATCCCATTAGCCACATTAAATGGCAAGATCTCTAAGCCAATCACCTATATAATATTCCTATTCCAAGCCTGATCAGATAGATGGGTTATTCATTGTATACTTGCCTTTGTTGGGAGCACAAAGATCATCTTCTAGAGCTGCATGGGGAAAAATTCTCTCAACACCTGTGAAAACAACCAAATTGCCACAGGCTTTCAGTTAACTATTTTTGTGAAACACCAGAGACAGTTTTCCACTAACAGAAGACTTTAATTTCACAGAGAGCTGCCTCTTCCATGTTTCCATCTGTGGCAAAGTCACACTTTTTTTAATTTTTTTGAACCAGGGTTTTAATGCCATCAGTTTTATTACAGAAGACTTATTTGCTGTTATGAATATCCAAATTTAACTGTGCATCATCTTTGTTAAAACAGCTGTTTCTTCCTGTGACTACTCATAGCAAAAATCAGTGGCTTTTGACAACTCCAGTCCTATCTTGTACCACCAGAACTCCTTACTCTCTCACTATTCATGCTTCAGAAAACTCTAAGGTTCAGGTTTTTAAGCTTCACGATAATTATATATACTTTATTTTCAGAAGTGCTACTAAATATTTAGAGAATGAGGAAAGACTTTTCTCCTAAGGCTCATGTATGGTGCCATGGTATCTGCTTTTCCACATTCCAGTGTCCTAGGGCCAGATTATGCCATATTTACATTTAGTACCTTATTGATTTCACTGGGACTTTCCATAGCGTAGGGCACTCCTCAACATGAGTAAGAGAGACATAAATTGGCTGTGAATCTTGATTTCCCCCCCCCCCCTTATTTGCTTTTTCCCCTTCAGCAGGTGCATCCCTTTTCAGTAGTTTTTTAATACCAATAGCCTCATCTGTATAATTGGTGCAAATTATTCAAGATGTATTTGCAAGATGAATATCAGTTTTGTTTGCTAAACTGCAAATTTCTTTCACTATTCCCCATAGTACATTTCTATAGTTGCTTTAGAGCTTGTCTCATATTACCCCTGGATGCAATTTTTTCCTGCCTCAGTAAGAATCCTCAGCATATTCCCTCCTTAATTTGCAGCAGGAAGAGTGCAGCACAGATGGAAACCCAGCATAATCCTCTCTTTCAGGAAGTTTGGTAATCTGTACCTAATACCACCGAAGAGAACAACAGCAGAAACAAGGCTGCTGGTTGTGTACCCCACTAACTCTGTTTCAGTTGATAAACCGCAGTTTGAAACAGTTTGGAGGGTGGGGGAAGGGGGAATCTAGCAAGATAACTTTGGCTAATTTTTAACTTTTGTGCTAATTCTTTCTTCACATGTCTGAGATTAGGGACTTGGAGCTTTATTCATATGGCATACAAACTCAAATATCAGGTATAAAATGGGGACCAAAAAAATCAAAATAATACATTTTTAAAAGTTGTATTGAAAGCATAACAAGTAGGTAGCTAAGGTAACAGCTTGACCGGCCAGGTAACTTGGTCATTTATAACATAGTTGTGACAGACAGTACACCACCTGCAAGAACTCATATTTGACAGAAATGAGAATTACAGGGAAATACAGGAACTTTACAATTCTCATCAACAGTGTGGAACCTTCTGTCTATCACTGAAACCAAAGGCAGCAAACATCCCCTGCAGGGAACAAAACTGCCTGCCTTTATTCTTACCAAGCTGTTTACAGAAAGGTTCTGACATCCGTTAACATCAATCCAGGTTCAAAGCAATCTTTGAAGTGGCAAATATTAAGTAACGGGAGATGGAAAAACAAACTGTGTACCCAACAAATAATGAATAGAACTGGCCCATCCACTGGAAAGGGAATATTAGTTTCAAGGCTCATTGTACAAACAACATTTAGCTAGTAGTTACAAGGTAATGAACGATGAATATGCACACAAGGATCAAAGAGAGAGCATTCTGATGACAGAAGCCCTGCTTCAGCAAGATACATAAGCAGATATGACTCATCCTATTGAGGCAGATCCTCAGCTGATGTAAATTGTCTCATTGACTTCAAAGCATTGATCCCATGCTTAAAGTCATATACATGTTAAAATACCTTGCTGAGTGAGGCCTAAATCAGAAGATAATGAGTTGGTGGATGAGAGAAGGGAGGGTGTTCCAATCATAAAGAATGGCATGAACAAAAGGCTCCCATACTCATGGGCATAGCCAATGAATAGGGATAGTATGGATGACATCATTAGTGGACAGAAGGTGGTAATGTGATAAGTGACAAGGCTGGACAAGTAGGAAAGGGGAAGAATTATGTCGGAAAGAAGAACGAGTTTAAATCCGATACAGTATGGAAGGGAGAGGCAGTGGAAAGATTCAAAGGAGGTGCAGATTGACAGGCAGGAAGATGATCAGTTTAGCAGCCATGTTTTGGATCGACCAAGTGGAGACAATGAAAGTCTCATGGCTTACATCTATATGACAAAAAAACCCTGTATCAGCAAGTCTCCGTGCCCAGGTCTACAGCTTTGGGCTTGTGCTACGGTGCTAAAAATAGCTGTATAGCTATTCTGGCTCAGGCTGGAGCTTGGGCTCTGAAGCACAGAAGAGAAGGCTAGGTTTCAGAACCCAAGCTCCAGCCTGAGCTGGAACATCTACATGGCTATTTTTAGCACCATAGCACAAGGCCAAGTCTGTAGACCCAGGCCCTGAGACTTGCTGTTGTAGGTTTTTTATGTGTTTGCTGTGTAGACATATGGAGTCCTGGGAATAGGAGATAAGGGTTCATCCATACCTTACCCATTGAACCCCAGTGCCAGGCCAGGCAAGTTATGCCTCTCATTATTTCCTAATCTATAAATTTGGGACAATCCTATTTATCTATCTCAGACAATATTTGTGAATCATAACTACACACTTTTGGTAAAATTCTAAGTGTAACCCCTTTGGAGATGGCGCTTCTGAAATACCACACTGACCCTCCAGGGGAATCACCCCTGGAGCACAGCCACAATGGTTACAGAAGCTCAAGACTCTGTTTCCCAGATTGCCTGGGGTCCAGGACAGAGATTAGTTTGGCTTATGTTGCTAGCCAGTTCTATCAGTAACCAGAACTCACAGACAAAGGGGTTGGTTTTACTTTGTTTGGAGCTGTGTTTGTAGTATAGCAGGAAGAGAAGCATCACAGCCAGGGATGACCCTTCTACCCGCCACATTCCTACCCACAAGAAGACTTTGAGTCTTTTTGGGATTTCTGGGACATTGAACAGTGTCATCTCAGCAGAGACCAGAAAACCAGGAGGCTAAGAACATTCACAAAGTCAGACCACCAAAAACCAGCCTAACTCCACATTGGAATCCAAACCAGAGAGCCACAAGGACAATCTTACCATCCTTGGTGTGGACACTTTGTAAGAACACCCCTCTTTGTTTATCTTGCAGCTTTGTTTTAAGATGGCCAGCAACTTCAGTGCTGCACCACTGATCAAAGATTGAGCCTAAACTCTCTCTTTGCCTAGGCAGGTGCTGGAAGGGAGCACAAGATGGTGTGTACTGGCTGCAAATGTTGAGGGGGTTGAGTTATGTATTGTTGTTTTTTTCTTTTATTACCCTAATCTCTTTTTGCAGTGTCCCTTATTCTCAGTTCCCCATACCTAATTATGCCCCCGTTACTATTTTATTACTCATGGGAATTATTATAGCTATTTGATTTTTGTGTGCTCTGAATGACACTCCTCTGTGAGACTGTGTGTTAAATATTTTCCCCAGGGACAGGCCCTTTGTGTTCTCTGCATTAAGAGGGGTTTCCTTGAGTGGAGGAACCAGGCACCCCTGTAGGTGAACCCAGGACCCATAATCCTGAGAAGAAAAGGGAAAAGACTGCAGACACACATCGGGGCTGTGGTTACATAAGTACAAAGTATTAAGGCCAGTTTGTGGCAGGGTGGGAATAGACTCAGAGGGTGAATTCCTGATCCCAGCGAAGTCAATGGAAGTTAACTGAGAACTTCCTAACTCTCAAGGTTTGCAATCCAAGGTGTGACTGCAGCAAATTTAGACATAAGAGAGCCAGCTTTGATCTAGCTAGTTCAATAACAGTGAAGCCGTGGCAGCATGGACTAGCTGCCAGAGTATATCCCCAGGGTCCTGTGCACGCTTATACATCTTGTGTTGCCAACCCTGCTGCTGCAGTTTCATTGCTAGTGTGATTCAAACTAGCTCAGGCATGTCTACATCTGCTGCAGTCAGATCCAAGGTTGCAGTGTAGACATACCCTCAGTCTCTGAGCTGCTTTAAACAGCTCGGTAAACAAACTCTCCTCCAGCCATAAAGTATTTTGTGATTACTTTTTCACCTAGAAACGATGAGACATTGTTACTGATTGAAGTGTCAAAAGAGGAGATGCCGAAACAAACTCATCATTTAAAGAGCAACAAGTTACCAAGAGCACATGCTATACATCCAACAGGACTGAAGGATTTTAATCAAGCAGTTTAGCTGCTAGCAACAACATGAAATCTCTCACTGAAATCTACCACCAGACTAGAAATCTGGGGAGTAGCAAATCTTGTAGGTAACTTTAAAAGAGGCTCTAAGCTGATTGAGAATTATAGATGAGTGAGACTTACTTCACTAACAAGTGAATTGGTTGAAGCAATAATTAAAAGCAGAATAATAAAACACCTGGTGAACAAAAGACAAATGGGTGACGAGATATGAACCATTCAATTTAGAGTGGAGATTAATAATAGCACATAGTGAATGGAACACAGAAAGTGAATTGGACACTCCCATTTACCCTTTGTGGTAACAAAAGAACAAGGAGACATTCAATGAAATTGCAAGGCAACACATTTGAAAAAGATAAAAGGAAATTACTAAAATGGATAATTAACCTGTGGAACTCAGTGCCACAAAATATCATTAAGGACAGTAGTTTAGCAGGATTCAAAAAGGAATTAGACATCTGTATGAGAACATCTACAGTTATGATTAAATTGATATGCCTTCTATAAAAGATAAGCCCTCCTGCTTCAGGGCATATGCCAGCTACTAACCAATCTGGTTTAGAAAGAAAGCCTTTAGCAGGTTACCTATATTGTATGATTCTATGATTGTCCCCTATTGTGTTTATTACACCTTCCTCTGGAGTGCCTGGAACTGGCCACTGTCAGAAATGAGATATTGGAGTAGTTGTTTCACAAATCTGATCCTGTATGGCCATTCCTATGTTTGTGTGAAAGATGCATAAGAACCAGAATAAACTGTTGTCATATTTACAGGGCCGGCTCCAGGCACCAGCGTAGCAAGCAGGTGCCTGGGGCGGCCAATGAAGAGGGGAGCGGCACGTTCGGCGGCAATTCGGCAGCAGGGCCACTGATCGCGATCACGGCTTTTTTTTTTTTTTTGGTGCTTGGGGCGGCAAAAACGCTAGAGCCAGCCCTGCATATTTAAATGTTCAGAAAATATTGATCACTTGTGTAATTTTCTCTTGCATGTTTTATTATGACAAAATATTGGTCTTGATTGGCAAAAATGCTCTTTCATCTCAGCTAAGGCCAGTGAAAATCTTAACTAGAGGCCTGTTTTTGTAGTTGTTACAGATCTGAGGATTGTTTGGGGTTTTTTCCACATTTTATCACTGGGTCTGTATTCCCAGCTCTCAGTTATGTCTCCTGTAGCAAATCCCTGATTCTCCAATTATCTTATGGATAGTACTATGTGCCCTATCCAAGCAGAGTTGTAATGCACTAAATTATAATTTATAGAAGTCCCCACGGCAATGAACTCAAACTTAATGTTTCTTCCAAAATATTGTGTAAATTGAAGCTGTATTAGCATTGGAGACTTCAGGGAGTCAATGAACAGACCATTGTAAAGAAGAATACCACAACAAAGAGCCTAATGTCTACCAATGATAGCAAACAAAAATCCACAGCTTTCATGAATGTACAAGGGTCATCAAAGATTTTTTTTTCAAAATTGTTTCCTATAGGGCTGTCTAAGTTGTTGGACTCTTTTTAGGGTGGACAGAGGTAGCAAAATGTCAAGAATTCTTCTATTGTGACTATTAAGCCCTGGAAAATGTGAATAGCAAAAATGGTGAATTGCATCCATCTCTAATTGAGCTATAAAACCAAGCAAATTCAAATCACTCAATTAAATAAGTCTTCACACTCTCAGATAAGAAAAGGGCCTTCTGATGCTGTACATGAATCCACACGCATTCTAGAAACAATTCAGCTTGTCACTTATAATGGAGCTTCTGCAATCAAACTGCTTTCCCACAGGGGATGAAAATAATGTTAAATACTATAAGAATGCCAGATGGGTTTCATTTCAGAAACAGACAAATCTGGAATGCTAAGTAGAGAGATAAATGGCTTGTTTGAAATACCTTTACTAGCATGGTACTGTCTGTCTATAATTAAAAATAATTTTCTACTGCTTACCAACCATGACTAGAAATTGCCTTCTCTGACACAAAATGAGTAGTAATTCAGTGAAATATTGTGTTTCATGTGACTCCCTGGGCAATTTCTTTTCCAGAAATATATTGGCTTCTTGAGCAATAATGAATAGATTTGACTCTACAGGTCCTATAACTTCACTTTTCTTGATGTACCTAAAAATGTCATATTTTAAAAGAATAAACAATGTGAAAATTGCTGTGGAATTGAAGTATGTTTGGAAGTTGGATTCTGCCATGAAACTTGTGACAAGAGATGTAAAAAAAATCTCTGCAGCTTAATCATTTTAATAGTCTGACTAAAAAAAACCCCAAATCTCTACTACAGATCTCTGAGCCTGAAGATTCTAATGCTTTGGGCTGAATAGACAATAAGTGGGTGTGATAACAGTAAATTAGATTAGTATGTGGAGCAACGCTTCTCGGGGAAAACGCTGATTCTGTCTCAGCATTAAAGTTTATATTAGTACTTTCAAACTGCATTTTAGCCACTCAAAACAAAAGGAAGAAGTCTATATAATACCAAGTATCAGGGGGTAGCCGTGTTAGTCTGTCTCCACAAAAACAACAAGGAGTCCGGTGGCACCTTAAAGACTAACAGATTTATTTGGGCATAAGCTCTCGGATGCATCTGAAGTAGTGGGATTTTTACCCACGAAAGCTTATGCCCAAATAAATCTGTTAGTCTTTAAGGTGCCACCGGACTCCTTGTTGTGTTTATATAATACCAAGCATCCTTATTAATACAGAGCTAAATCCTGCAGTCCTATTTAAGAACATAAGAACGGTCCTACTGGGTCAGACCAAAGGTCCATCTAGCCCAGTATCCTGTCTTCCAACAGTGGCCAGTGCCAGGTGCCTCAGAGGGAATGAACAGAAGAGGTAATCATCAAGTGATCCATCCCCTGTTGCTCATTCCCAGCTTCTGGCAAACAGAGGCTAGGGACCAGTAAAAAGGAAGAAGATGTTAGTTCCCCTCAGCTCCCCAAAGCATCTCAGCTAACCTCTTCCTTTTTACTTTCCACAGTTTGTTTTTTTGTTTTATTCTCCTTGTTCCTTTTTTGCATTAGTGTACTGTTAAGTGGTTCCTGGGGTTTCTAGGGCAATTTGTCATTTTCAGAAATATATTGGCTTACTTTATTTTTTTGGAACAGAGTTTAAGAAAATGTTTTAGTAACAAATTTATATTTGTAAGTTTACAAAAGTAGCAGAAAAGTAAATTTTCTTTATTGTTTTTAATATTGATGGTAGTGATGAGTGAATTCTTGGCTTCTTTTCCTTGCTATATTTTGTTTTTTATTACTGCACACATTAACTAGAAAACAAGCACAAGTGCGCTTTCTGTCCAGAGGCGGGGAGATAGCCACTGAGCTCCTAGATTATGTCTGTGTCTGAGTTGCCTGAGATTCAAAGAAAAAAATCTTACCATACATTGTAAACATAAAACTAAAAAATAATTATCCTGATTCAGCCCCTAGAAATATCAGACACTGAGGTCACTCAAGTACAATTTAGACTGGCACACCTAATTATTTTGCTTTCTAATGCTTACACAAAATGTCATTCACAGACTTAAGTCTTTCATCCAGAAGCATTAGTTTGGTTCTCACTTGTCATGCCTGCTAACGTGTAGTACAAATCTCTAGCACAGTCCAGTATTATATCCTGTTCTTTTATTGATCAGTATAATAAACTCCTCTGTTTAGGAGAGAGCAGTCCTAGGCCTTTCTCCTAGCATATAGCTCCAGCTCCAGTCTCCGGGTCCTGATTCTTTTCCTTATGCTGATGTAATTCCATTGGTTTCAGTGGAGTTACTCCTGATTTATACTAGGGTAAGTTAGAGCAGAATCAGGTCTTCTGAGTTTTAGGAACTGAGCTCTCTTTTTTTTAAATACTTGATAGTGTAGTTTTTAGCAATCTGTCCAGCAACAAGCTCCTCAAATGTTCCCTCAGTTCACTTTATAGTTTTCAGTCTAAATGAAGCGGCTGTAAATGGTGGTTTGACTTGCACAGTAGGTGTGAGATGGTAATAAAACTAGCATACATGACTGGAAGTGGCAAAGTAGCATTACTTCCACCAGCCTGAGTGAGTGGGTCAATACTTCTCACTTACTGGCTTTATACCATTTACCTCTGTCAAGGCTGAATCCCAACTCTGTCACTTCGAGTGCAGAAGTGAGGCCTGCAAGGATTTAAAAAAATTAATACTGGCCACTCCAGGCTTGTATTAAACTCCCAAGGTTACAGCTTCTCTCTGACCTTGACTTGGTAAACGCTGCCACCACCCAAATGCAAGAAAAACCCTTTGAAACCAGGAAGGAGCACTTGGGAATTCCTCCCTGTAGGTACCCTCAAGCCCTTTCACCCCCCACCGTCCCCCCCGGGAAGAGCTGAGAAAGAAAACAAAGGAAATTAGCTGTGGCTACCATCTAATCAAACAACAAGAGATGTAAAAAAACCTCTTAATACACCAAAAATCCGATCCTGTTCTTAAAAAAGGTAAATTTTATTAAAAACAAAAAGAAAGAAAATACATCTGGAACTTAGGCTTTTGCTAGATTTTAAAAGAGCAATTCCAAAAATCAAGCACCCGAAATAGCTTTCTTGGGGGGGTTCAGCTTAAAGGTTACAAGCAAACAAAAGCATCTGGGGTTAGCACAGAGGAGATCCACAAGCCAAAATAAAGAAAATAAACCTGTTTGCGTCTAGCTAAACATCCCTAATTTACTTACATATTTGGGGGGTTCCAAATAAATAATTCTAGGTATGATCTGATGAATGTTAATACCTGGTTCAAACCGTACACAGCATTCCTGCGTATAGCATTGCCTGCGTATAGCATTGCTGCCTGTGTCCCTGCAGCCCAGAGAACAACATACAAAGGGAAAGTGTCTTTCCCAGTTTTAAAAAGTTCTACCCTCCCATTCGCTCTTTTGGTCAGGTGCCCACTTTTTTTTCCTTTACCTGGGGGACTTTTTAACCTTTTACAGGTAAAGCAAGTAAAGAACAGCTACCAAGAGGGATTTTGCATCTAACTGCCTGTCTGGGTGTCAATCAAAGGGAGCTATCCCCCCACTTTATTTATCACAACCTCTGAGGACAATATTTTGCCCAGTGACTACTTCTACTGTTTAAATATTGATGAAGGCTAAATTCAGCCCTGGAATAAAGGGGGCATGACTCCCACTTAAATCAATAAGGGCTGTGCTTGCCGATGCAGGCCTATAAGACATACTTCTATAGAACCATAAATCAATATTCCCACTCAAATGAATCTAGTGAGCCACGGTATACAAAGAATATGACTGGCTCATAGAATCCAAGTTTGAGCTTCAGTCTGAAATCATTTGTAAATGTGTTATATTGCCAGTTACAAATATTTTGTGTTGTGCTGGGATTTTCAAAAGAAAATAAGGGAGTTAGGCAGTCATAGCCCTTTGAAATTCAGAGTTGATACATAATAATAGGAAAAATGCATTCAGACCTTTAAACCTTTCTGACACTGGAGATATAGATTCCTTTCTTCACTGTCTCATTAGGCATGTACTTGCTACTCACATAATTTTTTTGTCTCCTGATATAATTTCTTCAACAGTCTTTAAAAGGCAAACACCTGCATTAAATCAACCAATTGCATCCTGCAAATCTTCTATATGCTCAATAAATTTTGACCAGAATTTTGCAAGCTTTCTACATTTTCAAACCTTATAGTCAAACAATCACCTGGATACTATTTTTTACATCTTCCAAACAAAATTATACATCATATTCCTGTGTACTGGTCCAATACATAACCTGTGCTGACATTTAAATATTATCATCCTAGGTTTGATGTTTATTACGAAGCAGAAGACTACAAATAAAGATAAAAATGTGGCTAGTGTCTAATTAGCCACATCTTTTATTTACAACAAATATAGAACTGAACTTAACGCTGGGCAGGCAGTCCTTGCCAAACCTGACCCAGGCCAGCATGAACTGATGATGCAGAACTAGTTCCACTGCTTATAGTTCAACATAGTACATTGGACATTCACACAGCAGAGTTACCAACACCACCCTAAATTTTACCCTACTGATGCTAGTGAGTAATAGCCCCCAACCCTCCAAGATGAGAGGATGAGTCACTTGATACAGCTGCTCTCCTGGCTCATGCTTTATTGGCAAGGTCTGCCTGCTTGGAGACATGGGAACTATGGGAACACACAAGGTGTGCCACAAATATATGGCTGTGAAATATCCCAGGAACACCAAGGAATGTGAAAATTCACTTGAGGCCAAACCCTAACGTTGTAGAATCAAAGGTTGGTAGAAAATCACCCTGGAAAATTCCTTCTTGTCCCCAAAGGTAGTTGGATCTAGACCCCAGGGTCAATGAGGAAAATCATACACAATAAGAACCCAGCAGCATATAACTGAGCAACTTCACCAGAAATGGCAACAACCCCCACAGATGCTATGTCATAAAGGTAACTTTGTGTGGAAGACAACACCACATGGAGACAACACCACATGGAGACATAACCGTATGTGATGTAAACAAGAGCTAGATTAATGCTATATACCTGTGATGTAGTGTATTCCCCACACTGGCCATGCAAGAGCTGAATTGGGCCAGGTGGGCCCAATCAGACAATTAAGCTGCAAATGGGGGGCTTTAGCCAGTTTGGAGGGAGCTAATTAGAAGGAAGCTCACTTGTAAGGGAACAGGTGAGGCTTCTGTAAAGCCAGGAGGCTGGCAACAGTGTGGGGGACAGCCTGGAGAAAGCCTGCAGTCTCTCTCCCTGAGGTAAGGGAGAAGATGTATGGTAGGAAGGAGTCCAGAGGTGAGAGCAGTAAGGTTAGTGTAGCTTCACACCTTAACTGTTCACTGCAGGGCCCTGAACTGGAACCCACAGTAGAGTGTGGGCCTGGGTTCCCCTACCATCCATTGCAGTGTGGCATTGCTAAGGACAGCGAATAGGAAGACTGCCAGAGTCACTGTGGGACTGACATAGTCAGAGCAGCTGGCATGAGAACTGCCTGTCACTGCTTGTGGAGAGAGACCTTGAAAGACCACCCCAGAAGAAGAAACCGCTCAGTGACCTGGCCGGAGGGCTGAGTCATGAAGAGGAAGTAGCAGCTCCTGGAGTGAGAGAAGGGCTGCAGACTAAGACAGAGTTACATCTGGAAGGGGCATCAGCCTGGCAGAGCGAATCACCAGAACCGCCATCCATCAGTGAGTAGAGTGCCCCATCACAATACCATTTGCTCTATGGGTGTGCAAAAGGAAGGGACCGCACAAGAAGCTGTTAACCTCACACATGCGCACACACTCTTAGAACCAGGATGTAGGTGGTCTTGCCTACTGGTCAGAGCAGGTATCCAGTCTAGTGGGTAGCACAGGCATCCAGGTCAGAGAACGGAAGCAGGTATCAGAGCCAGAGTCACCTGCCAAGTACAAGAGCCAGGGGGTTGAGCTGGAGTTAGGGCCAGGAATTGAAGCTGAGGATTAGAGCCAGGGTCAGATACCAAGTGCCAGGGCCATGGTTGAGCCAGAGTCAGAAGTTAGAGCCAGGGTCAGAACCAGGATTGGTAGCTGATGGTCAGGAGCAGGGTGAAAGAGTAGGAACCAGAGAGAGGCAAGGATCAGGCATGGAGCAGGAGCAAGGTAGGAACTAGGAGTGAAGAGCAGGTCAGGAGCAGAGCAGGAATCAGGAAGAGGGCTGAATTAGGATTTCAGGAGGCAAGCAACAGCAGGGTCTGATTTGGCAGCAGCAGCAGCAGGAAGTCTGCACAATTGCTCAGACAGTCCGCCCAGGTCATTTCCTGGCTTAAGTAGCGGGTGTGAAGCTATCAGACAGCTGCAGGCCTTGGGTGCTTTGCTAGAACATCCTGTGGGGTGAGAGACTACTTTGCTCATCTCCCTTAATGGTGATGAGGCAGTCTCAGAGATCCAGGGCTCCCACAGCCCTGGGTTCTAGACCTGCACCCTCACATCCTTACACCAATACCCTTTTCACGCATGCTCCCCTCTGGGGTGGTGCTAGGTCTGGCTTGTTAGGCTGAGTCTGGTGAAACTTCTTCACTAGCTGTGGGTTGCAGGTTCTTAGGATAGCTCCTCAAGAGGATAGCATTCCCAGTTTGAGGTATTGGAGGCAACCTTATCACAGACAAGAGTCAAGAACCTCATGCACTATATTTTCTTTGTGACCCTGAATCTCAACTGGGGGTAGGTGAGACCAGTCTAAGGAAGGGATTCTCTGTGTAGTGCTTGAGGAGTGATGCATGGAATACTGGGTGGATGCTTGAACGCAATTGGACTGACCTGTTTGCAGATTTGGAAGGGACTGGAACCAGTGCTATAACTTCTGGGAAGGCCAGCATGTCCTGAGGTATTTTGTGGCAAGTCAGACCTTCTGGCCCATGGCAAGCAGGGTGCACACCTGGCATTGACGGTCTGCAAACCACTTATAGGTTTCTTTAGCCTCCTCTAGGTGCCTCTCAAGTTCATCTTGGATCAGGTGAATTCGCTGGACCCAGTTTATGGCTGATGGATTTGGGGAGTCTGCGGGTAATGCAGGGTGGAAATGGGGATGACAGCCATGGTTTGAGGAGAAGTGGCTCTGCACTGTGGAGATGTGATCAGCATTATTGTAGGAGAATTCGGCGTATGGTAACAAGGATACCCAGTTGTCCTGGTGGAAATTAATAAAGTACTGTAAGTACGGTTCCAACACTTGACTGACCAGTTCAGACTGCCCATCTGTCTAGGAGTGGTATGCAGTGGAAGTGGTTGCACAAACATCAATTAGGCAGAGAGTCTAGTCCTCAGGCAGAGATAGTTTTGTCTGGGAGCCTATGGAGACAGACACTATGCATCACCTCAGTTGAAGATAGGTGGTCATGGGCTAAAATGCGCCATTTTAAGTTAGTTGGTCTATAACTGTGAAGACTAAGGTGTGGCAATCACAACTTGGGAGTTCTGCAATGAAGTCCAGAGTGATTGAGATCCAGGGCCTGGCCAGAGTCTCCAGGACTATTAGGATAACTGGGGCTTCACGCAAGGCATCTTAGTGTGAGCACATGTGGGACAGGAGTCTACACAGGTCCAGACTTCAGCATGCATACCAGGCCACCAGAAAAATGGGTGATAATACAAAAAGTCTTGAGGTGACCAAAGTGACCCATGAACGGGCCGTCATGGTATAAATGTAATATTTCTAACTGTGCATGCCCCTGCAGAACTTATACGCACCCAATGATGTTCATTATCCCATCCCATGTGGACTGTTGCATCTTAGTCATTCCCTTCTCGGGTGGAGCCTCCCTGGAAGAGGTACCTTCCTGATCAGCTGTCTGAAGAACGGTCATCAAGTCTAGGCAGGTCACAATTTTGATGAAGTTGTGACACTTCAGAACATGGAGTGGTTCTGGGTTGGGCTTCTTTTTCCCTAGTAATACTCTCCTTTGCATGACAAGGCAGCTGCCTTTCCATTTCTGGTCCCCTGACAGTAGGAGATGAATCAGATGAATAGTACCCACCTGAGCTGTCTTTGGCTCGAGCCTTCTGATAGTCAAGATTTTATGATCAGTGAAGATCTTTACTGGGTGTGGGGCCACTTCCAAACAGTGTTCCTACTCCTCAAAAGCTTGTTGTCAAGCAGTTTTCTGTAGTATCTTATAATTCCTCTCCACAGGTGTGAGCTTATATAAGCAATACACGCAAGGGTGTTGTATCAATTGAGGCCTGAACTTTTGGGACAGGACAGCTCCAAGAGCCTCATGAGAAGCATCTGCCTCTACCATGAATGGCTGAGTGGGTCTGAGTGGGCCAACAGGGGGGCGGTTGCAAAGATGATCTTGAGGAGATGAAAGGCTTGCTGTGCCTTGGGGGACACGACAAACTTGACAGACTTGCGGAGAAGGTGGTTCAGAGGAGTGATTTGCCCCAAGAAATTTGAAATGAATCTTTGATAAAAGTTTGCAAATGCCAAAAAACACTGCAACTCCTGTGGGGGGCAGAGTGCTGCCAGTTGTGAATTGCTTCAATCTTGTGAGGGTCCATTTGGATACCCCATGGGGAGATAATATACCCCAAAAACCCAGTGGATAGCTGGGAAATGTGCCTTCTTCTAGCTTGATATACAGTTCATACTTCTGTAGTCTTTCCAGGATCAACTGGAAATGGTCATTATGTTGATTGCGATTCTTGGAAAGTATTAATATGTCATCAAGGTAGATGATTACAAACTGAGGATGTCCCTGAATACATCATTTACAAAGTGTTGGAAGGTGGTCGGAGCATTAGTTAACCCAAACAGCATAACTAGGTACGCAAAGTGCTTGTAGCAGGTCCAGAATGCAGTCATTCATTCATCTCCCACCTGAATCTGCACCAAATTACATTTCGCCCTTAAACCTAAATTTAGTGAAGATCACACTCAGGCCAATAGCTTTGAGATTAAGGGCAGGGGGTAACAGTTTTGGATGGCTGCCTAGTTCAAAGATTGATGATCTATACAGACACAGTGTCCCATCTTTCTTTTTTTAAATAAAGAACCAGGTCCCCGCTGGGGAAGTGAATTTCCAGAGAAAGCCTTTGCCAGGCTTTCTTTGATGTAGGGCTGAAGGGCTTCCAGCTCTGGTTCTGACGTAGAGTATACCCACCTGCAGGGAACCTTGACCCTAGGTTGGAGGTCTATCAGGCCATCATAATCCTGATGTGGGGGTAGGATGTTTGCATGTTTAAATTTTAAGGTGCCTGCATAGCCTTGATGATTGCTAGGGAGCTGGGGGGGCAGAGTCCCCTAATGGTACCCTTCAGATAGCCCCTGAGGCCTGGTGATCTTCCCCAAGTGTCATAATCCCAGGCTAGAGCCCCAGACATGAGGCTGAGGAATGGGGCTCAGTGGGCTGCAGGCAAAACCTTTGACAGTACTTGGAGGAAAAGTTGGTTGTCCTCTCCCACCAGGAAATAATGAGGTTGTGCTTCACTATTCAAGTAATACCAAGAATCAAGGAGAAGTATGGTGAATGGATTGCATTAAATTGCATAACATCCTGGTGCCCCTGGAGAATGACCTCTAGGAATACCGATCACCAGACCTGAAGACCGGAGGGATCCATTGATGGTTTCAACAAGATCCAGTGTTCTCTTGGGCTGGGGGGGAGGAATGTGCAAGACACCATCTACCTTGACATCAATAAAACTGTCTGAAGCTCCAGAGTCAATTACAGTCCATTGGAGGGGGATAGGCTTGGCTGGATCCAGGGTGCATATCTGAATTGGAAATGTGGGAAAGCCCCTTGGATCGCAGTATGCGCCTGGGTAGTAGGTCAGGAGGTGGAGGTGAGGTGGGGAAAATGAATAGTACCCATCCAGCTCCCCTTTACCGTGCGTAGGCCTCTTAGTGTCCTGGCAGTTTTTTGATTGGGCAGAAAGTGAGGGTGTGTTTTTGAGCCCATAAATTTTCTGTTAGATCGGAAGCCGGAACCAGACTTGGCTGTACTTTGAGGATGGGGGGAGGGGGGGAGAGGGGGAAAAAAAGAGGAACTAGCAGAGAGAGGACTGTTTGTGACAGGCATTGCTCAAGGGTTAAAATGCATCTGCTTATATTAATTTGCTTGCTAAAGGCTATTAAGACTTATCCTGAAACCTATCTGTAATTAATGTTTTTATAATGGAATCGTTGCTTGGCATATAAACTCTGTTACCTTTAAATTGTGCCCCCTTTAGGTAAGCCCCTGTGTGCCCATACCCACCGAAAGGTTAGTCCTCCTCCTTATCCCAAGGCCCAGCCGGATGCCCAAATGGCATCAGATGGGGGCCCCCTCTTTTGTGGCCCCTATAACAGTAGGAGGCCTTAATAACCCTTGTAACAGCAAACCCCCTCTGTAAGCTCTAACCAGGGCCTACCCTGTGACCAACAGGTCAGAAGCCAGAACCATGCTAGGCGACACTGCCCTGAAAAGAGGGTAAGGAAGGCAGGAGGAAAGAGGAACTGGAATATTTGTAACAGCGTCCTTGGCCATGGTCTAGCCTAATGTCTGCTTGAACTTCTGCTTCTGTAATAGCTTCTGCTCTAAGGCTACAAGACTGTACAACCTATAATTACTGCTGTATAAATTAATTAAGGTACATTAATCAAAGATAGGTATTTCTGTAGGCACCCACCCCTTGTACCTGTCCACTCACCCCCCCATTGCCTCCCCTTCTCTCCTTTTCCCTTCCCTTCCCTAACACTGTGCCTGCCCTGCTATTGCAGGGCAACAATAAAAAGCAATAAGGCAAAGCCTGTAACCAATAACCTGTAACAAAATTAGCACAGCAATAATCCTAGTGGTCATATTAAAGGGCATCATGCCCCTTCTTTGTCCTATTATGTACCCCCTTGCCCAAACCCTACTAATTAAGGAAATGTTAACTCATTATAAAACAATATTATTGTTTGGCCCTAATATATAAGCATGTAACAAAGTATTCTTGTGACCTATGCTAAAACATATTTTTGCAAAGCTGTATTTTGTAACCGAAATTCGTGTTAGTGTTCTTGCTCATGGCATAAACAGAATAACCACAAGCTGCCCTTTGCAAAACCCCTAAGTTCGCACTAGGCCCAAAATACCGTCTTAAACCATACGGGGCCCGCGTGTACAGGACATAGCAAAAGTCCCTCCTGGCATGTCCAAAAAAGAATTGCTGACAACTCAAAAAAGCACCCCTTACTCTAATGCTTGGCGCTAACACGTGTGTGGTTGCGGTTTAAGGCTTTAAAAATGGCATGTAACCTTGTAATCGTGGTAGTTAATTTTGGTCTGCTACCCCTATGCATAGGTGTGTGTAAGCTCAATAAACGGGCCTCAGGCTTAAGTCTATAATCAAATTGCCTAGGAGTGTTTGTTCCTAACAGGTCAAATAACTGCCTAGGGGGTCGTATTCGCGACAGGGGGAGGAATGTGCAAGACACCATCTACCTTGACATCAATAAAACTGTCTGAAGCTCCAGAGTCAATTACAGTCCATTGGAGGGGGATAGGCTTGGCTGGATCCAGGGTGCATATCTGAATTGGAAATGTGGGAAAGCCCCTTGGATCGCAGTATGCGCCTGGGTAGTAGGTCAGGAGGTGGAGGTGAGGTGGGGAAAATGAATAGTACCCATCCAGCTCCCCTTTACCGTGCATAGGCCTCTTAGTGTCCTGGCAGTTTTTTGATTGGGCAGAAAGTGAGGGTGTGTTTTTGAGCCCATAAATTTTCTCAATGTCATTGTCCTCTTTCCTCTGGGGTCAGGCAGCAGCTTAGGACAATCTGCATTGGCTGTAGGGTTGGTACTCAGGGCTTGGTTTCAGCATGTAGTCATGGGGGTGTTCCCACACCCTTCTTCTCCTCCTTCCTCTCTCGTAGTTGGGTGTCAATGCAGAGAGTTAAGTTGAAAGTATCTAGTTGGGAGGGATTGTTGAAGTAGGCTAGCTTGTCCCTCACCTCTTTGATCTGGCCCCGCTGGAACTGGTGTAATAGGGCCTCCTCATTCCATTCCACATCTGCTGCCAGTCACTGAAAGCGAGCAACATATGTGGTGTTGGGTCCCTGTCCCTGCCAAAGCTTCCACAGTGCCCCTTCAGTGGTACAGACTCAATATGGGTCATTGAAAGCTTCTCAGTTGGTCAAGACGGGGCTGCCCTGCTCCAGGACAGGTGAGGCCCAGTCCAATGCTTCCCCTAAGAATAGGCTCACCACCCAGCCCACCTTCACCTAGTCTCTGAGGTAAGTACAGGGATTGAGTAAGAAGAACAAATGGCACTGGTTCAAAAATTCCCTAAATTTTTAGTGATTGCTGTCAAAGTATTCAGGTAGGGGATTGGAGGAGCCTGCACAGATGAGGGAGGTCCCCAGTGAGCCTGGAGTATGGCCACTTCTCCCTGAGAGTGAGCCAATTATTTGCGGAGGGACCTCACTTCAGCTAAGCCACTTGCGTCTGCACTGCTGGAGTTGGTTAATTTGTTCCGGCAGTTCTAGTACCAAGGGGAAACCAATGGGTAGCAGCAAGCCAACTTCCTCCATTCCAGTATGCAAGAAGGGGGGCCCAAAGCATCTAAGCAACTTGCTGGAATGGGGATGTAGGCAGTCTTGCCTAATGAGCAGAGCAGATATTCCAGGTCAGGGAACGGAAGTGGGGGTCAGAGCCTGAGTCAACTGCTAAGTACCAGAGCCAGAGTCAGGACCAGGAATCAGAGCTGAAGATTGGAGCCTGGGTCAGACACCAAATGCCAGAGCCAAGGGTTAAACCAGATTCAAAGTCAGAGCTGGAGGTCAGAGCCAGGAGTGGTAGCAGATGGTCAGGAGCAGAATGAAAGGGCAGGAAGCAGAGGATTTGGGAGGCTATAATTCCTTTAAAAATTTTCTTGGTCCTAGTAAGGCTTTTAGGTGCTGATCTAGGACAGAATATAACAGCTATCAAACAAGCTTAATTTCCAGTCTCTTAAAAGTACCTAATATGCACTTGCATACTAAACCAGAGAATTTTAAGTACATATGTACAGAATCAGTTTAACAAGCTGCATTTAAGGAGCTTTTAGAACATGGATTAGCAGGACTTTTGAAAACACACTGTATAAGGAGGATCACATTCACCAATTCATCCCCAATTTCTTGTCACTTTGTCTTCAGTGTACCTCATTCTGCCATGGTTTTGCAGACGCCTGATCCTACAGTATTAACATCTGCTGCAATATCCAAACACAATAGGAGAAGTTAAGGATGGAATATCCTTGTTTTTGTTGGCTCCTGGAGCAACGTTAATACTATTTGAACACAGCTATTTGTGTTTAACAGAACTACATTCAAGTCTACTGTCGGATTAGTACTTGGTGTGTATGCGCTCTGGGGATTTGCATGATCTCCCTCTAAATTATTCCTTGCTAACGGAGTTGCACGACAGACACATTGCACTGACCCAATTTCTGCTCTGTTGCTGCATTTGCTGAGCTGTCTTTTAACAATAATTAAAAGGGGTGGAGGAAGCCACCCACCCAAAAGGTTCATATCTAAATTAGTGTGGACATGGTCTCTGAGCCTGTTGGTGGAATACAAGAGGACATAGAGGGGCAAGGGCTGACCTGTATCCCTTTCTATGAGCAAAGTGTCTAACACAGGTGTCTGCCATCTTTCAAGGGGAGAATGAGGCTGGGCTCAGCTGGTGAGAATTCCTTTGTCAGGCAGGCCTTTGTGGCTCTACAAAAGGAGACACTTTTAGGGTAGGTCTGCAAGATGGCCTCGTTGTCCTTCATTCATTTTAACCCTGGCTCTGAAGAATCCTTTAGATTTCATTTATTTTAATTCCGAACACATGATTAATTTTCCCAGCCTGTCAAGAGACAAATCCAAAGTTTGTTCGTTAATACGCATTTGAGACTGGCAAAATCATACCCAGTCAGCAGTGAAGGAGTTAAATCCTTTCATTGGAGTGAAAGAAACCTTGTCCCAGTGTATTTGGACTGCATTAGCTGCCAGGCTGGGGTGTTAAGGCTTTCAGCTGTGGCTTGTTAAAAGGAAGCCATGAAGACATTGTTATGTTTCTGGAGGACACAGTACCTGTTATACTAATATAAGAACAGTGTCATGTGGGGGGTTCAGGACAGCCCATGCGGCAGAGGGAAGCTCTCTGTAAACAGGGCAGTTACATTTTCTGACTTAATTTTGTTAAACAAAATGCAAAGACTCCGTTTCTTGGTGACAGAACCAGTGATGGGCTGTGGGTCTGGCAATCTCTGCAGGGAGAAGTGAAGTGTGCATGGAGATAGAGATGATTATTAGAGCCCTGCATGGATACAAAATTTGTAACCGCATCCGATCCGCAAAAATTATCCTCGGATATCCACAGATTTGCAGGGCTCTGACAATTGTGTGATCTGGAGCCAAGACCAGTGAACCTCTAATCACCCCTCCTAAAGCAAAAGGATGATCCACACTGTCTTCTCATCCTACTGAGAAGTACAGGTCTGACTTGTTTACAGGAATGGCCAGAATCAACTAGTAACATGGGTTTTTTGATTATCCTGTTTTTTGTAGGGGATCAGAGCTAGAAAAAATAGCTAGAGGAGATCTGACAAGCTTCTAAATTTGAGGAAGTGTCTGTCTAATAAATGAATGTAATCTATTATCTGAAGTGCCCATCCGCAGCCCATGTGTTGCAAACACTGACAAGGGTTCTTTCCGTTATGACCAGAAGTGTTTGTGCTCCATTCTACATTAAGAAGTATTATTGAATTATATAGGTTGCAGTTAGAGGTGGGTGGGAAATGGCTTTCCATCCCATGAGAATTTTCAAGATTTTGAAAAGATTTTTCCTATCCTAAATAGAGAGAAAAAGTCAAAATCTCCAATTTTCACAAACTGATAATCCTCAGATTCAAATAGGGTAAATTAAAACGTTTCGCTAATTTTGAAAAATTTAGTTTCAATTTAAATCTTGTAAATGTTTTACGTCTTCTTACTATAAATTAACTCACATTTTAAAAAATGTGTTTCAAACTAATAAATAGAACTTTTTTGTTTAGAAAATGTCAACTGGGGCATTTTGCAAACTTTGAAACTTTTTTCAAAACATTCCTACCAACGGTTTGGGTTTCAACAAATCAGCATTTTCTGATTTAAAAATAGTTTGTCAAAAAATTCCCAACCAATTCTACTTACAGAATACTCATTGAGGTGGCATATGTAAGAACATAAGAATGGCCATACTGGGTCAGACCAAAGGTCCATCCAGCCCAGTATCCTGTCTGCCGACAGTGGCCAATGCCAGCGTGCATGCCTGGGGCCAGGAAGGGGCCCTTGGCCAGTGTGTCCATCACCCCCTGCAAAGCCAGCTGGAAAGGCTGAGGGGAGGCAGCCCTGATCCTTCCTGCCCCATTCCTCCTGTCTCCCCTTCCACACCACCATCATTGCCCATCCACCCGAAGTCGGGACCCACCCAAGTGTCTCATCCTGGTTACGCCACTGCTCCACACTTCCCGGGCTCCCCAGACACCCCACATGAATCCTTGGAGTTCTGACTTCAATTACATCAGCATTATCATCATATCAAGTTCATTCTCAGCATCAGTAAAGGTTAGTAACACTTTTAAATTTCATTAAAAAATGTTAATAAAACCTGTATTTGATAAATTAGGGAGGTCATCTTGTGAGCCTGGAACATAAACCCTTATTTCCCATAGACCCTTGCTATCTTTTTACGCGATTTCTGTTTGCACGGTGGGTTTTTTTGTTTTTTTTTCAAGAATGTAACCACCATGTAAATCAAGGCCCAACTGTACACTATATTGACTGGATCACCCTTATCCACATGCTTGTTGACTCCCTCAAAGCGTTCTAATAGATTGGTGAGGCATGACTCCCTTTACAAAAGCTGTGTTCTCTTCCCGCAAAAACATGTGTGTGTGTGATCATTCTGTTCTTTACTATAATTTCTACCATTTTGCCTGGCACTGAAGTTAGGCTCACTGGCCTGTAATTGCCAGGATCACCTCTGGAGCCCTTTTTAAAAATTGGTGTTATTTAGCTAACCTCCAGTCATCTGGTACAAAGGCCTTGTAGCTTTATAAGTGGGTTCAGCCACAAGAAAATAAAATGTCAACACTTGAAAGTCAAAGGATTCTTCTCATGCTGTTTGTAAATAATGAGTAAGGTCGTCCATATTCAGTTAGTCTTTACTCTTCGTGAGGAAACCGATGGATGATTCACATCATACCCAAGATGAGTTAAATCAAATCCAGACTGTTAAAATCACTGCCATCAAATATTAATCAGCTGAGAGAAGTTAGAAAGTAAAATAAGCTCTTAAAATATTGATAACATTAGACTCGTGTTGAACACACGGCTCTTTCTTTAAGTCCATTTGACATTTTCACTGTGTACTATTCCTTCTGTTTGTTCAGAAATACATTTAGGTCTTGTAAACAAATTTGAAAATCCCTAATGTGTGCTGCACTTTGCATACAGGTTTGAGAGAGGCACTGAGAGAACCCTTCTCCCCCCCCACTCCCAATTTTCTATTTTGTTCTGTTTCTTCTTTTGGTTCTTCTTGAAAGCGAAGAGTTCACTTTGATCAATGTATAGTCTTTTCAGAATCAAAATGCCTCATTTAAATCTCTGGAAACTATCCTCTTGCACAGTTAGGTTCCCTAATCTTTACATTACATTAAAAATGTTTGGAGATCTGTTACTATTTTAGTTGTTGTAATTGCAAATCCTGGTTTCCTCCCCTCACTCTGTCAACCTAGACACATGGTACCAAATCATTAGGTGAAGTCTAGTACATACCTTAGCAATGGCACCTATCTCAATTGATTTCTACCGCTATATGTTCTAGCAATGCAGGGCCCTCTTCCATTATAGCAGAATGTGCAGCAACAAAATGAACTATTTCTCTTTTTTTTTTAAATATGCAACATCATTGTGGATGAAAAGAGCCTTGCATTTAAAGAGCATTTTTCATCTAAATGGACCCAAAACACTTTAGAAACTGTTTGCACTGCATATATGACCAGAATCCCACTGCGGCCACTGAAGTGCAGACCAAGTGCAGGTTGTGGAGGAAAGAGGCAGTGCTGCCCCATCCAATGATGATTCAAAGGTTGCTGTACATTTCCTTCCAACTGGCTTCCTGCAACTGAGCCTCCAGAATGGTCTCTGGCTATCAAAGGGTATAAGCTTAACAGTGGGAAAGGCAGCTTGGTCCCATTGACTAATCGTGGGATTAACAGCCAGAGTCATCTATTTCCAGCTCTGACATGGACTCTCTTTGAGCAGGGATGGAGCAGCTCCTGCAGGGCCAGATTATGACATTCTGAGGCCCTAAACTATGTCAGGTGTAAGAGGCCCCAGACCATAAAAAAAAAAAAAATTATTTTCACAGAAAGGACATTGAATATGTAAACATGAAAGCTTTATATTTGCATATATACAAAGGCAAAGTTGTAAAAATAGAATAATAATCTAACTAAAACACGTCTTGCAATATGTCTGTTTGCATTATAAAATAGTTTCAAATTAACATATTTTCGTCTGACTTCTTAATTAGTAGATATGAAAACTCTATATCTACAGCAACACAAAAGCAGTTGCAGTTACCCAGACCAGTTTACTTACTGCAGGTTGTACTGCTTCCATTATGTCTGTATGCACATCACATTAATTTTAACACTGAAATTTAAAACATTTTCTTTCATGATTTTTGGAGAGCAAAGTCATTGATGATATCCTCAAATGATTAGCTAGAGTTTGTCACTTTCAATGCACAGAATACTTAGGGCAGACAGCTTTTCTTGCAGCATTTTCTAGGCAGACATCTCTTTGTGTTCGCTTCTCTATCTTCTGTCTCCCCCAGGACTGCTATTTAATCTCAAGTAAACACCTCGGACACACAGAGTGACAACAAGCTATATGCGCAGAAGAGAGAGAATTTACCAGAAAAAAGACTGGTAATCTCTACAGAGGCATTGAGAAAGTGAGGAAAAACTAGCCTATATTCAAGCAAATATAATGAATATTATAGGTTTTAATAGCCTATAAATCATATATGCACATAATTTGAAATAACTTGCTCACCAAGTACTCAGAATATTTTGATATGTATATCTTCCTTCGCTTCTTTCAAAACCCTCTATTTATCCTTTCATCAGCACTCTGATATTTACTGTGAAGGTTCCCGAAACTGATGGAGGGAAGCCAACACAAATTTATCCTCCTCAAGATCCACTCGACCCAAGTCCATAAGACGATCACGTGCAAACTCAATCATGTGAACCATGGATAGTGCATGAAGCAGAAAGCGGTGTGCGCACTAAAATACACAATTGTATGTATGTATGATCAAAAGAAGAAAGAACACACTAACTCTTAAGAAAATGAAGAAAAACCGGAGCGAAGGCAGTATACGACTGAGCATTCTGGACTGTAAACAAAAGATGGCGGCCTTCCGGCTATTACCAGCCAAGGAGGATGCTATACATGATGTATGGCACTTATCAAAGGAGTGACAAGTATGAACTTGGCAGGATTGCTTCATGATGCTGCCGTCTCTGACCGCACATTTTTCCTGATTTTATCGGCAATGAGATTATTTATTTAAATATGTTATGTAGGCATGGTCAGAATTTTACCGGTAGCAGCTGGCCAACAAAATGCTGCCTTAGGAGACTGATAGCAGACTAAGGCCCCGTCCAGACTACCCGCCCGGATCGGCGGGTAGCCATCGAAGTATCGGGGAGCGATCTATCGCGTCTCGTCTGGACGCGATAGATCGATCCCCGAACGCGCTACTTCGAACTCCGGTACTCCTGCAGGGCGAGCGGAGTACCGGAGTTCGAAGTAGGAGCCGCGAACTTCGATCGCGGCGCCGCGCGGACGCGAGGTAAGTCGCGTTAGTTCGAACTAAGGTACTTCGACTTCAGCTACGCTATTCGCGTAGCTGAAGTCGAAGTACCTTAGTTCGATCCCGCCCCTAGTGTGGACCAGCCCTTACTCATGGAAATACTAATTTTACAAGTGCAATTATCTTTTTTTTTTCTCAGCCCTGGCCTCCCGCCTGTCAATAATGAGCAATTAGTGAAGGGTAAAGGTATTTGTGTAGCCAGATGTGTATATTTTTGTCATATTTGAACAAAAACGTCTGTATTTAGAGAGAATCTTCTTTTTTCCACGTCTCCTTTATTTATCAACCAATTTTGATAACATTTGAAATAGAGTCCGTTTTTTCTTTTTTAGAGGCCCCTCATACTGTGAGGTCCTACGCTGTAGCTTAGTGAGTTTCTACCTTAATCCGGCCCTGAGCTCCTGCACTCCTCAGGGTGTAAAGGCTAAAGTTCTGCCTGGCCCTTATATGAGCCACACAAAGAGAAGATTTCTTGCACCCACCCCCCAGTAATGTACCAACACAAAGGCTAGGCTGAATCTGGGGTCCTTGTGTCTGCTTTGCCAACAATCTATCATCTCTCACATCACTGTGAAACAATGCACATTTATGGCACCATATAAATAATAACCTTGTCACATTTCTTCCAATTATCTCAACAGAAGAATTAGCTAGTGTGACTCCTTTATTGTGAACAGAAAGGTTCTGTGTTCTTTTTGCACATTGCTTGTATGGCCAGATCCCCATCATCTAGGGCAGTGTCAATTTTAGATTTTCTGACAACAGTAAACATCATTAGTCACAGTGTGAGAGACTGATAGAGCACAAAACACATTTCCCTTCATTTCTTTGATAGGCAGAGTTCTGTTTTGAAACCTAAGTCAAAATGCTTAATACACTAGATCAGGGGTCGGCAACCTTTCAGAAGTGATGTGCCGAGTCTTCATTTATTCACTCTAATTTAAGGTTTCGTGTGCCAGTAATACATTTTAACATTTTTAGATGGTCTCTTTCTATAAGTCTATAATATATAACTAAAATATTGTTGTAGGTAAAGTAAATAAGGTTTTTAAAATGTTTAAGAAGATTCATTTAAAATTAAATTAAAATGCAGAGCCCTCCGGACTGGTGGCCAGGACCCAGGCAGTGTGAGTGCCACTGAAAATCAGCTCGCGTGCCGCCTTCGGCACCCGTGCCATAGGTTGCCTACCCCTGCACTAGATGTTTAGAACATGGCTGTGTAATAAGTATACAGCTTAAAAAACTAAAGCTGGGTTCAGATTCTGCACTTTCACCTCATTCCATCCAGCTGTCTTCTGTGGAGTTACACCCCATGTAAGTTAGTGCAGAATGTGACCCGAGACAGTGTCTTTCATCCAGGCAAAACTGAATCATTGCTGAGTTTGTTACCATTGTCAGCAAAGGTAAGGCAGAGTTTTATGTGTCTGGGTCCCACCCACCCCTCGCCCTTCCTTTGTACATTTTTGAAGGTTTTTGGAAACAGAATGCTGATTTAAAGGATATCTGGAGCAAAACAGAAGAAATAAATCATTGTTTCATTGGACTAACGAGGTGGTGACAGACGTCTTCTTTATCCTGACCTTGATGCTGTGCCTGTGTCAGTCATTATTTTTTGTTGTTTCCCTTTGGAATTTCTTTTACTTAGCAGGTAAATGCAAGTGGAATCTAGAACTTTAAAGTCACAGGAGATAAATAGCTTACAGGGTACAAGAGCTGAAGCTAAGCCCCATTGTATGTTCTACGACAGGAATGAGTCATGACAACAGAATTGCTACATGGTCTTATTGAGGCAATACTGTTAGCATAGGCCTTGTATCAACCAAGAAAGTGCAGAAAGTGTAGCCTAACTTGTGCAGCCTAACTTGTATGCTATTAAGGAAATAGCAACATGGCATTTTACAGCTTCAGACATAAACACTGACAGATGTATTTTGTCCTTGGGTAATAAGCCCATTTGAAAAATACTGACTTTCTAAATTATGATAGAGTCCAATATGAAGACAAGAACTACTTTATGCACAGAAATGAGTGTATGTTACCATGTAGCAGCAAAGCTCTATATTTTCCTGAATATCAGTGCTAGGGTATATTGGTCACGTCACAGAGATAAGCCCAAACAGACACATCCTACTTTTTCCCCTCATCTCTTCTACCAGATTTTGATGAAGATACCACCAAAATCTAAACATCAAAATTGAGTTGCTCTCTAGTGATAATATTTTGCTGTTCTAAGAATCCTATTAACAGCTCATTCATATCATCATGGCCCTCAATAAGGAACAGCGCAGAATCTGTGATATAAAAAAAATAGACACCTCACCAAAGCCCCTTCTCTAGCAACACTTTCCTTAGTGAATTCCTGGCTCATACTAACCCAGTGCAGGATTCTCCTTTTATAGGAACTCATTTCCCAGCATGCATTTCAGGAGTTGGCCCTTTACTGAGCCCTAAAGCGGCCATTTTGTGGTCAGCAGCTGCTAACTGTGTATTTCTTCTTCCAGGTAGTATCTGTCACCTTTTCATATTGCTGACAAGATGGCAAGTTGTAACAGAGCCAAAATACGTGAGGGAAAGCTCCAGATGGGACTGTGCCTCAGTAAATGAAGGATGAGTGCAGTAGCGGCGCCAGCTCTTCCGGCGCCCTAGGCGGCGGAAGGTCCCGCCCCCGAAATGCCGCCCCCAACAGCGGCGGCGGAAGGTCCCGCCCCCAAATTTGGACGGGCGGCCGCGGCGCTGGCGCCCCCAAAATAGCCGCGCCCTAGGCGACCGCCTAGGTCGCCTAATGGTTGCGCCGGCCCTGGATGAGTGAGAGTGTTGCTTACGGCTTCTGCTGATTGATGGAAAGCATGTTCCTATCTCCTCCCCATCCTCTTTGGTGCAGGTAGTGTGACACTAGGTGTTAGCAGAGAACAGGCTATTTGCTCAGGGAAGCTCTTGTGACTGTATCTGGCCCTTGCACAAGCAGATCAAGATGAAAAAAGGTTCCTTCTGCCCTGCCCCACTGCACCTTTATGTACTATAAAAGGACCAGGTCCACTCTAGCCCTGAGTGAGCTCTAGGGGAAAATATTGCTGAGCTGAACAATTGCATAGCAAATGTGCCAACAGAACTGCAAGAAAGGTTTGAATCAGAACATTCAACATAGGAGGAATTGTACACAAAAATGCTGCTTTTTTACATATCAAACAGCAGCATCTGAAGAAAAGACTGAAAACAAGGGGACTACTTAAGTAGCTATGATTCGTAATCTGAGAGACTAGGGAAAACACTTTTACTATTAATATCTCAATTTCCCCACCCATAAACTGAGGATAATACTTACTGACCTACCTCAACAGTATTGTGATAATCAGATAGTAAGCAATTTTTCAGCAGGGACAAGGTCTTATGTGTTTGCACAATGGAACCCTGATCACGAACGTAAGAACACAAGAATGACCATACTGGGCCAGACCAATGGTCCATCTAGCCCAGTATCATGTCTTCCGAGAGTTGCCAATGCTAGATGTTTTAGAGTGAAACAAACAGAACAGGGCAATCATCTTGGAGTCATACAGAATGTCTTAAGGGAGTTGTTTACATGTGTATCAATTGAAATGCAGATCATTAGCATATGGTCTGACAGTGGTTCTCAAACATATTTGATCGCACCCTCCCCCCCTTCTTTGTATCTGTGGTTATTTATGCCACCCCAGGCACCCAGCCAGGAGCCATTGCTTTCCAGCCTCCCAGCTCTGAAGGCAGTGCCGCCTTCAGCAGCTGCAGAGAAATAAGGGTTGCAATGCCATACCGTGCCACCCTTACTTCTGCACTACTGCTGGTGGCAGCACTGCCTTCAGAGCTGGGTGCCCAGCCAGTGGCCACCGCTCTGTGGCCACAGCTCTGAATGTTCAGTTAGTTGCTGCTCCCCACCCCGAAAGCTTCTCATGCCCCCCCCCCCCGGAATACATTCTGTGCCCCCCCGTTTGAGAACCTCTGGTCTAAGAGGTTTTTTTGTTTCCTCCTCCCAAAAAAGAAAAGTGTGTATGTGTATATTTATATATTGCAATCCACTATACACACAGACTATTTGTGTATCTTTCCAAAATATCTTTCCAAAAACTGTGTATGGCCTGATGTTTAAAAATACATTTTATGTAATGTGTTTTTTCTAGAATTACTCAAAAAATAAAACATTTGTTTTGAAATTCATGCTTATGTATCTCTGCAAACATTCTCATGCTCCAACTCATTAGGCTACGGTTTCTCATTAACACTGAATTCTGTAAACAAACAGGCAAAGCCAGTGATTATAACCGAGCCAAACAACCTACCTACAAGTATTAAGATTAATTTCACAGAAAGTCATCCTTCTGTCTTTTGCATTTTGTTTGCTAGGATGTTTTGATTGCAAACTACAATAATGTAAAAACATAGTTGGTTAAAATTCAGCATTTTATAATAGTATTTCATTTTTAAAGAATACTAAGTTACATGTGTAAAACCAAAACCCATCTGCCTATTACAAAGTAAAATCCTAATATTGCAATACAGTAAACAGTGGCCACATTAGGACTTTTGCAAATTTTACAGATAATGGTCTGGATCCTTCAATATACTTCAATATGTATAAGCAGTCATGAGATAAGAGGGAAGGTCCTCTCATGGATTCGTAACTGGTTAAAACATAGGAAACAAAGGTTAGGAATAAATGGTCAGTTTTCATAATTACCTTAGACCTTAGTCCATCCCATGCTTTGCTGCACATTGGGTTATCCACATTTGCCATCCTTGCCTGTCAACTGCCCTTCTCTCCAAATCTTCCCATTTCATGTTGAGGTGCTTGATGTCGTTCAGAACTGTTCATTTCCATGTTATTCGTGGTCTTCCTCTTTCTTCTTGCGTTTTCTGGCTTCCATTCAAGGGCGGTATTTGGTAAGCGTTCTTTTTACATTCTCAGCACATGTCCCAGCCACTGATGTCGTCTTTTGTAGATTATTTGTGAGAGGGTACCTTGTCCAGTAATTTTTCTGACTTCTTCATTTGTCTTCCTATTGCTATATGTTATTCCCAATATTCTTCTCAGACCTTTGTGATGAAATGCATCCAGCTTTTGCGTACCTTTCTTGGTAAGTTGCCATGTCTCACTGCTATATGTTGTGATGGTGATAACAATTGCTTTGTACACATTCAGTTTTGCTTGAGGGAGATGTTTTTGAGTCTTCCAAATGCAGCATTTGCCTTCCCGATTCTTCTTCTTATTTCCTTTGAACTAGTACCATCTTGGCTGATGGTACTTCCAAGATACATAAAATTGTCCACCTTCTCCAGTTTCTCTTCTTAAAATTTGATTTCTGTCCCTATAGTCCCCATTAACATGACTTTACATTTCTTTGCATTGTATCTCAAACCTATCTTCTCCATTACTTCTTTTACTTGGTTTGTGCATTTTTGTAGTCCGTTGGCATCTTCACTGATAAGAGTGATGGCGTCAGCAAAGTTTAGATCAAATAGCCTTTAATTGTTCCATTTTAGGCATATGAATCACTGTCACTTTGTTTTAATCCATAGTCGATGACTAGCATAAACGAAAAAGGAGACAGGACGCACCCTTGCCTTACACCTGTCTTGATGCTGAATGGCTTACTCAATCCATTTTCCATTTTAATGCAGCATTTTGAGTTGGCATAGAATGCCTTCATAATGTTAATTAATTTTGCTGGAATTCCATATTGTTCCACAATTTTCCACATTATTTCTCTGTTTACACTATCGAATGCCTTTTGAAAGTCCACAAAATTGATGGCAAGACTGCCTTAGAATTCAATTGTGTTCTCAATAATCCATCTCAGGGTGAAAATAGCGTCTGTGCACGATCTCCCTTGTCTAAATACAGATTATTGTTCACGTAGGATGGTATCTATCTTTTCATTCAATTGTTCAAATTGGAGGGGAGTAACACTTCTATCTATCACAGGAACAGTATTAGCAGCAGTCCTCCTGAACAGAATGAAAAGGAAGTTTTCATAATGGAGAGAGGTAATCTCCCAGGGATCTGTAATGGCACCAGTGCTGTTCAACAAATTCGTAAGTGATCTGGAAAATGGGGTAAACAATTAAGTGGCAAAGTTTGCAGATGATACACAATTATTCAAGTACAAAGCAGACTGCAAAGAGTTACAAAGCGATCTCACAAAACTGGGTGACAAGGCAACAGATGAAATTCAATGTTGAGAAATGTAAAGAAAAATGTACATTGTAAAACATAATCCTAACTATACATAAAAAATGATGGGGTCTAAATTAGCTGTTACCACGCAAGATCTTGTGGATAGTTCTCTGGAAACATCCGTTGAATGTGCAGTGGCAGTCAAAAAAGCTAACAATGTTAGGAACCATCAGGAAAGGGGTAGATAATAAGGCAGTAAAGATCATAATGCCACTCTATAAATCCATGGTATGCCCACACCTTGAATACTGCGTGCAGTTCTGGTTGCCCCATCTCAAAAAATGATATATTGGACATGGAAAAGGTACAGAGAAGGGCAATGATTATGGGTATGGAACAGCTTCCAAACAAGGAGAGCTTAAAAAGACTGGGACTAGTCAGCTTGGAAAAGAGATGACGAAGGAGGGATATGATAGAGGTCCATAAAATCATGAATAGTGTGGAGAAAGTGAATAAGGAAGTGTTATTTACACACTCACATAACACAATTTCATCAGGTGATCCCTGGTGCTTAAATCAAACAAAAGGAAGTACTTCTTCACACTTTTCACAGTCAACCTGTGAAACTCATTGCCAGGGGATGTTGTGAAGGCCAAAACTATAACTGGGTTAAAAAAAAGAATTAGATAAGTTCATTGAGGATAGGTCCATCAATGGCGATTAGTCAAGATGGTCAGGGATGGACCCCCATTCTCTTGGTGTCCCTAGCCTCTGATTGCCAGATGCTGGGACTAGACAACAGGGGATGGGCCATTTGATCATTGCCCTGTTCTGTTTGTTCCCTTTGAAGCATCTGGTATTGGCCACTGTCAAAAGACAGGATACTGGGCTAGATGGACTATTGATCTGACCCAGCATAGCCACTCTTAGGTTCTTATGGGCTTGACTTTACCAGTGTTGTCAACTCTCATGATTTCTGAGTTTGACCAGGACTGAAGCCAGTCTCCTGAAGATGAGAAATGCTCTCTTCTTTTGAATTTCAGCTCTGCATGGGGAAAGACTCCTTTGATTGGCTGCTTTTCCCACTGCTTGGAGAACAACAGTCAATCAAGCTGCAGAAAACAAGCCGAGCTCTCCCTTGCCTCTTAAGAACCATTCTCACAGGAGGGGAAGGGGAGGAGAAAGAGCTCATAACAAACCAAGAGAAGGTTATTTAGTTTTACAGCAGTATAAAAGTAACCTGGCTTTCTTTCTATAACTCAGACTTACCCATTTGAAAACCAGCCATTTGCCACCTTATTTACGTTTTAACATATCCACCACAATCTTCAGGTATCAAGTCAAAGTATGGGCTGCCTGGCATGTTGGTAAGAAATTTGAATATGCCAGAAAACCTTGTAGCAAACAAAAGTTCCTGGCATTGCTTTGTTACAGCAGAGTAGCTGGTATTCTAGCTAAAAGTAAGCAATCAGCAACATAGCTGTGATAGAAGAAGCTGTACGGAACTGTTTCTTTTTCTGCAAAGGATCATGAAGTGTAGGATATGAACACTGCAGTATTGCTGTATATGTCGCAAGAGCAAAGTACACTAGGCTACATCCTGGTTGGTGCTGAGTACTGCAACTCCACTGAATCTGGTCTATTAAATCCTAGAATGTTGCCCACTGAAACTGGTCTGATCCTTTATATGTATTTTTCTTAATACAATGAATTGTATCATGCTAAACATGTTTTATAATCCAAGGTCACTTGTCCTTTCTGTGTTGAGGATGATAACTGCCACTCCTCTTGGATAAGGGAATTGCTGGTGCTCAACTAACTGGCCTGATTTCCAGAGGTATCTAACTGCCTTAATATGGAGTTAGGAGTCTAACTTCAGGCACCCAAATTTGAAAGTGTTGCCTAAGTGCCTTGGCTAAAGTCACACAGTAAATCACTGGCTGAGCGAGGTATAAAACTAGGGAGTTCCTGGTTCCCAGTCCGCTATCATAAAATATTAACCCTACTACTACTTCACACTTATATTCAACCATGAAGCACTTTAGAAAGATAATGGTAAGGATTTCTCAGAGATGGGGAGACTGACTGGAATAGCCCTTATTCCCTACTCGAAAGTTTTCCTATATTCTACATTTGTTTGTAATGCGCAGAAAGGATTTTAGCCTCTTCAACTCTTTTTTTTTTTTTAGTTGCCTAACTTAGTACTATGTGTCTTAAACCTTTGATCTAAGCCCTTTGCACTCTTTTGTTAGATCTGTTTGCCTCTCAGAACCCCATGTACTTTCCCTCCTTCTATTTCTCTTCATTCTTCTTCTCTCTTTAATCTTTCTGTAGTTTAGCTCCCCATGTTCAGTTCTGTTTTTATACACACATGCCAGTCCTTGCCCTGAAGAGCTTACAGTGTAAATAGACAAAGCAAGGGGGGAGGGATAGCTCAGTGGTTTGAGCATTGGCCTGCTAAACCCAGGGTTGTGAGTTCAATCCTTGAGGGGGCCACTTAGGGATCTGCGGCAAAATTGGTCCTGCTAGTGAAGGCAGGGGGCTGGACTCAATGACCCTTCGGGGTCCCTTCCAGCTCTATGAGATAGGTATATCTCCATATATTATTATTATATTAAGGGGGGAAAACATAGACACGGGGAGGTGAACTAAGTAGCTCCAGGTCACATTGCAGATCAACACCTGACTCTCCTGAGGGACCAGTGTAATGCCCTCACCACTGAACCGCGCTGCCCCTTCTCTTACAAAATTCAACTTCCCCAAACATCCAGCAGCTCAGGTTAGTGCTGCCCATCCTACTTTTTGATTTAACGCTTGGTCTATGAACAATTATTTTTTCCCCTGCCACCTCAAATTCCCAGCTGCTCCCCTGTAATGCTGCAGTCACAGTTTCTCCTTGAAGCAGAATCCTCAACTCAATTATTGGAGTGATCGCTCGAACACTTCAGAAATGTATTCATAAGACCTTCCAGGAAACTGGATAAACAGAAATAGTTCTTTGTAATAGCCTGAGGAGTTGAGACAAATTTTAAAAATAAAGAGTAATTGTGTATTGCTGCCGGCATTCATTATTGAATCTGCAACAGAAAGGAAAATATTAGCAGGGAACAGAAAGCACGTTGGTTTTTAAACTGGTATAATAGTGGTGGTGGTGGTTAGAGTGGAAGTGTCTTACATGAACAAACAACACTGTGTGAAACCCAGCAGTCTGTCTGTGTTCTTATACCACGCCCATCACCATGATATCTAAGTGCCTTCCAGCTATACATGAAAGAATGTGACTAACCACTGTCTAGGAAAGGGTTCCGCAGTTTAGTTTAGATTCAACTTGATTCACACTCCCTTGGGAGTCGTCTAGATCAGGGAAACTTGTACTGGTGTCACTGCATCATTGCAAAGCACTAATGTAGACATGTTGGACCAGTGTAAAACAGGGCTTGCTGTGGTGTGACCTAGCCTGGTATTCACTATTATGTGTTTACGATAGGGACTGGAGTTACATGGCATTGCTGTGCTGTAGTGACAGTGGTGCAAGTTTCCTTCCTCTAAAACAAGCCCTGTCGCTTTCAATTTCATGTTCAAATGAATTGCAAAGGTACTCAGCAAAAGCCATAAAGTTTAACATGGTTTCATGTCAGAAACATAAATCCATTCTCTGCACCTGTGAACAAAGAGGCGACGACTGTTAATAGGAACAGCAGTAGAAGCATGGGTTACACATGCACAGAACACACATTAGCAAATACAAATGTGGTAACTGAATCCCAAAAGGGCATAAATCCAGTAGCAGATTACCGTATGGGCCCACGTGGCCTGTGTCCAGGGGCTCCGGCCAATTGCCCTCCAGGCCGGAACTCCAGCCCCACCCCCTGCTCCTTCTCTTCCTCCCCATGGGCCCGGCCCCCTGGCCAGGATGGATGGACAAAGGAGCTGTAGTAGGGTGAACACTGAGCATATTCCCCCTGTGTGGAGCTGCCCCCCCCCCGCGGCCCCCCCCCCCCCCCCCCNNCCCCCCCCCCCCCCGTTCCTCTCCTTCCCCCCATTTTACACATGGGTATAGTGAAACACACAGAGGTTAAGTGAATTGCCTACAGTCAAGCACAAAGTGAGTCAAGTATCACTGCTAGTTAGAGAACTCAAGAGTCCTGACTCCCAGTCTCCAACCCATACCAATAGATATTATTTTAATAAAAAAATCTAATGTCCCAGCTATTACAATATTTGGCACTTAGGCAGAGTTCTCTGGCATAATGCTGTATTATGTGTACAGACATAATACTCAGTCACCTGAAACTACAGGTTCCAAAACTACTGTCACAAGTATCAGCAGGGTTATTAATTCAAAACCAAACAATTTATTGACAAGATGATAACTTTAAGATAAGATCTGTAGTGCATTGAACCATTTATTTTCATTCATATTTATTTCTATGCTGCCTATTTTATATTAGTGTTTGATTCTTTGACATGTAAAGAGACAAGGCACCGCCCTAAGCAGTTTACAATCTAGTATTTTTTCAATAAATATGTAGCTTACATTTAGTGTTTTTAAACTTCAAGCTACTTCATAAAAGCTAAATAAGTAATCCTCAATCCCTGCTGGGAGGTAACGAAATAAAAATCATGTTATGATGTGGAAACTCAGACAGTGCAAAGTTATGCAATAAGCAAAGATCACCTAGTGAGGAAGAGAACTCATTTTTCTGGTTTCTCAAACCACTTAAAAAGGAAAATGTACATATCATATCTAAGTTAAACAGGAATAATTGAAGTATTTTAAATCATTACATGTTTTTCTTCATTAAACCAGTTGCAATAAGATAGGCAGTTCTAATGCATTTAAAACAATAAAGGCAGTAAAAGTGCGGCAATTATACATGGTTCCTTTGTTGTCGTCAATAAATAGCTGTTTTTTTAAAAAGACTTTTCCAACCAGCCCAGTACACTATATATAAGCTATCTAGGTTTTTTCTGCTCCCCTCTCACCCTCACTCAGATTCATTCCTTCCCTATTTGAATGGGCCTTTTAGACAGCCAAAATTCCCCCTCTTTTAAATATATGTACACACTGCTCCTTTGCTCACTGTATTTGTAAACAGACCTTCCCTTCTAGGGGCCCCACAAGCCCCTCCTCCTCACCCCACCCCCACCCCCATAGAGCTGCCCCCGCCCCAAGTCCCTTTTTGGCAAAACTGGGCATTTGTCCCGTTTGCTCTTGCCAGCTGATGAGGGACAAATGCCCAGTTTTGCCAAAAAAGTCAGGATGTCTGGGGCAGGGCTTCAAAAGGGGACTGTTCTGGCCAAAACAGGACGTATGATCACCCTAGGCTGTAGTAAGAGCCATCCTGGCAGCTGTGGGGAGCCCCGGACCCTCCACCTGCCCTGGGCGAGGAGCTGGGGTGCCTGAGAGCAGCCCCCGGCCTGTGTCCCTGCCCCCCAGGGCACACCATCCAAGACAGGTGGAAGATCCAGGGCTCCCCACAGCAGCCCAGGCTCCCTGGGCAGCTCTTACCACGGCCCAACTTCCGGCCAGGCCAGGAGGTGAGGCCATGGGGGGAAGGGGAGGCACAGGGGGCAGGGCCCTGTGGTGGTTGGGGGGCAATGTTCTTTGTGCCCAAGGGCCCAATAAATCTTAATCCACCTCTTCACAAATCACCCAGCTTATGGGTGCCAGAGTTTCTTTGGGGTTTGTGTTTCTTTTGGAGGATTCTGGGTTATTGTAGTTTTTTGTGTTTGCAAGATATGTGCAATTTTTTTGGTGCCAGTGCAACTTTTGTGACCATGCTTCAAAATGCTGACCCAGCAGCCAATATAGTTGTTGTTGTTTTTTAAAAGGCAGTTGCAATAGCCATGTCACATCTTACATATCAGTCCAGTTACATCTCCCTTATACATTACAATTCTTAAGGTTTTTGTTGACCTTTTGTTAGTGGCACTTCCATTGTTTCCTTTGATGGTGCTAAAGATGTCCAGATTTATTTGTTGAAGCTAATGTTCTTCTTTTATCCAGGTGAGATGGGCTAGGAAACCTGGAAAGACAGTCTCACTGATTTATAAAAGGCTCCAGCTCCAATTGTTGTGAACTGTAATGAGATGAGTGGCTATGGGATCAAATGAATATTTAAACACAACTCAGTACTAATTATTCAATTACATTATTCCCCATGAGAGATGGTCTGAAATTTCTCACTTTAAAAAAAATTGTCCTTTTCTTTTTCACTAGCTGTAACACCCACACAGATATTAGCTGCCAGAATAAATGAATACACTGATATGAATGTAAAGGACTCTTTAATGCTAGTATGTGGAACTTGTCTCACTTTAAAGTTCAGTGAAACTCTCTCTTATGAATGGGGTGCAGAATATGAAACTGAGGATGGATATAAAATCTACAGTGTGGAGTAGAGCGAGGAATTATGACCTTTGTTCCATTAGTCGAGTTGTTTTCATAGACCAAGATTTTCAAAAGAACTAATAATTTTGATATTTTGGGGTGCCCAACATGGGACACCTTAAAATGGGCCTGATGGTCAGCACTTTCTGAAAATCACATCCATTCAAGATGTCTCAAGCTGGGCAACAGTTGCTTCTGAAAATCTTGACCCAGGTCTTTAAATGGCCTCTGTTTGCTTTTATCTATCTGCTTATTCCTAGTTTTGTTATCTGTCTATGCACAATGATGCAGGTCAGGCGTCACTGAGCTCCATGATACAGGATACGGCCCAACATGAGTAACTGCCCCAGTGTGGAATAGAGATAAGAATTGAACCTCGGTGTTGTATATTCTAGTTCCATTGTGTGTATTGTTTTTCCTAAATTTATATGGCCTCTATAAGCTTTTATCTGTCATAGTGCATTTATCACTATTGTATCTATGTGCAATATCAGCAACATCCTTTATATCTATGTTGTGCCCTTCTGAAGAATATCACCTATTTTTAAAACAGTTTAAAATTTTATTCTTCACTCTTGTAGTACTTTCTCAGAAGCTTGAAAATAAATTGTCTTTTCCTATCACGTTTTTAATTTTTCATCTGGGAAAACCTGCCACAGTGTTACAGTGGATATTTAATTCTAATAAAATGTAATCAATCCAGTACTTCCTAATTAAACAGTCTGAATTGGCATGTTTCTCTTAATTTGCTACTGTAAGCGCTGGCATCATCAGTGACATAGCCAAATGGCTTTCAGAAGAGCTTTTATTGATCTGCTACTGCAAGGCCTGGAGGTGGAACTCACACTGGTGGAGGGGGAGAGTGAGTTGTAGGGGGTCTAACAAAAAAGCATGGAAGGTGTTATTTTTTTAACGTGGATTAAAACAAATCAGAATCCAGAGAGCATTCCTTCCCAAAGTACAGCATCAGTTAACCAAGACATCCTGTTAACTGGATTTGGGTTGTTCTAGTAACTGGGAATGTCCCAAACCATGGCTCCTCATAAAAGCCAGCCAGTCTTCTTCTCTTTGTGCTCTGAGGGAAGGACTAAGGTCTCTATTCACCACTGCACCGTGTGTTGTCATTTATGCCAGTGCAAAGTACCAACTCTGAGTGGTAGCAGATTCTACCGACTTTGCAGAAGTACAGATGACTACTTGAGGAGCAGAGTAATAGTGAAACAGGCCTAAAAAGCCCACTTTGGCAAGATGCTGAATGTCCTCATTTCCTGTTGACTATAATGGGTATTGAAGGCACTCTGCACACTGCAGGATTGGTCTCTTTATAGCTGATGCACACATCTGAAGCCATCAGGTTTCTTTTCATTGCACTTCAGGGATGGGACCGGAACACAAACTTCTCCACAGCTGCTCAGCAAAGCCAGAGGGGGTCCCTTCATTGGACTGGCACACAGAATGCAGTGTCTTCTGAGTTCGGTATATCTGAACTACACTCATTCAAAGGCTTCTGATGTCTCTTGACACCTTCGGACAGACCAAGTTGTACCACATCAAGCGCTTTGAGAACTACTGATGAAAAATGCTATGTTAGAGGTAGGTATTATTACATCATTTCATGTCAGATTTTGAGTCCTTTACTATTCAGTCATTTCACTTCTTGAAAAATCATTCTGTGCAATAGCCCTCATATGTTGAAACTTTCGGCTATTATAACCTTCTCCCACTCCCTCTGTCTTGTTTCCCCCTCATTAAATCATGGCTAATATTGTTTTATAAGCTTTTTGGGAAATGTCTAACTTGTTACTGGGTGCCAACCAAAAACAATAATTAGTTATATATATTCCCGCAGCTCCCATTGGCCGGGAACGGCAAACCACGGCCACTAGGAGCTGTGGGCGGCCATGCCTGCAGACAGTCAATGTAAACACTGTCTCGCAGTCCGCCAGCGGACTGATGGGCCGTGTATGGCCCATGGACTGCAGGTTGCCCACCACTGGGTTAGAGGCTGCTATTACTTCAGCTAGCTGGTTACATAAAAAAGCTTAATGGCTTATTACAGCTGTCTTTAAATGAAGGGTGACAAGGAGGGTGAGGTAATATCTTTTATTGGGCCAACTTCTGTTAGTGAAAGAGACAAGCTTTTGAGCTTACACAGAACCCTTCTTCAGGTGTGGGAAATGTACTCAGTATCACAGCTAAATACAAGGTGGAACAGATTATTTAGCATAAGTAGTTAACATGTTTCAAGGGACTATTCAAGGTGAAGTGGCCTGTTAACACCCCTCCAGTCATAGAAGGGAAAGGAAAGGATGGGGGAAAGCAGGTGGGGGGCATTTGTTAGTGTGTTAGATTGTTGTAATAAACCATAAATCCATTGTCTCTCTTCAGTCTATGATTTTTAGTGTCTAAAGTTTCCCAGACCTGAAGAAGAGCTCTGTGAAGTTTGAAAGCTTGTCTCTTTCACCGACAGGTGTTGGTCCAATAAGAGATATTACCTCACCCACCCTGTCTCTCTAATATCCTGGGACCAATACAGCTACAACATCACTGCATTAAATGAAGAGTGGTGGTTATACCCCTTACTTTCAAAGGAGGGGTAACCCAACCCATAAGAATACTGTAGCCCAAAAATGCTTCACATTATTAAATAGTTCTGTAAGGATATAGCACTTCCAATCTATTCCAAACACACACACTCTAGATATAGTCTGAATTTATCCTCTTCCTGAGATTTATTTTATTGTTAAATGTAATACCAAATATGAAATTAAGTCAGGTTTCTCTCAAAGTGAGCATGGCTGTTGCTAGGGCTTCTTCCTATGTACAGTTCTCCTTTCCTCCATTTATTTTCTTGTCTCAGTCATACTTTCTGTTGTATACTGTTAACAGGGCGGCACCCACCTCTCATGAGCAACCTTTCTGGTCAGTTGCAGCTGTAGTCTTTAAACAATCCTAGCCCTGATACCAGGCCTTACCCCCAGGGCTTTCTCCCTGGAAGCTTTGGTTTTGTCCTCTCTGGGCCCTTCTGGCCCCAGCTCAGCCACTAATTAGTTCAGATCCCCCTTCTGGGGGTTTATCACTGTCCAATTATAGGCCACTTCCCCAGTGACCTATGAGGGGATCCTGTTCAACCCACTACTCCTGGTCCCACCCAGGGACTCTAAGAATAGCAGCCATGTACCTTTAACAAAACTGCTTTCAGTTCCCTGGGCCACTTCCCCACAGCCCCAGCCTTCACCAAAGCTTCATCCTTACATCAGGGCCCTTTTATGTCCAGGTCCAGCAGCCATCCAGGAGCTTTTCCTTGCTTCCCTGGTCCCTGCCAGCACTGAGCTGTCCATGGTGCTGCAGTTCCCTTTGGCCAGCCAGGAGCACCATCTGCATTCTTTTGGTTCTAGCAAGGAACTGACTGGTGCTAGCTCTGCAATGTTTAATGTTAGCCTGTAATCCTCTGATAGGGAGCTGAAAGGAGCTAGCCACTGATTGGACTTAGATCCATTGCCCCTTTCCTGAGATGGGTATGGAAGGACCCTGAGGCTTCCAGCAGGAAGCCTCTTGGCCTAGTCCACCCCATTACATATACTCTTGGGTTGGAGCTAATAAGGCCCACACCATCTGGTGGCCAGGAAGAGTCAGTGAAAAGCTCTGCCTTACAATATATGGTGCTAGAACCTGACATTCTATCCCAAATACAATGACAAAGATATATAAGGCATCACAACACAGAGAGTAAAAAAGGAGATGTATGAAATATTTTCAGATGAATAATTAAAACGATGGAAGGTTGAGGAGGCAGAGAGAAAAACAGGAAGGCTGTGTGTGGCAGATGCTACAGTGAAAACATCTTACAAACCAAGGCTGATAAGATTGTATTGAGGTGCAGAGTGCAAGCCAGTATTAGACAAGTGGAGAGGAAGCAACTCAAGACACACAGTCCACAAAGTAGTCTAGAACAAGTCCATGGAAGGGTTTGAAAAGGAGATTGGCACATCTGACCTCGATCAATGATTGGTAACTTTTTGTTTGTGTCTTATAGCCTTAATGATGAACTGGAATACAAATAATAGAAAATTGCAAAATATAAACGGTGATGCACAGAGATCCGGATTCTCCAGTCTGCTAAGGCCATCATGCGCCACAGGGAGTAGGCACAAAATGCCTCTTAAACTTCCCTCTTGCAAAGGGAATATCAGGGACATTTCAAGGGAAGGACATAAAGGGAAGATGACCCAGGGACCTTAAGAATAGCAGCCATGCACCACTGTGTCCCTTTAACAAAACTGCTTTCAGTTTTGGAGTTTCGCTACACCTAATTGTCCATCAGCACCAGTTGTGGAAGTTAGAGTATATCTCCTAACTTCCACCAGAGTGGCCAGAGAGCTGCATCAACTCCCTGCAGCTGCCCCTCTCCACTGCATCCAAGCTGGTGCTGTCAAGTCTTTAGGTCCATACCTGCATTTATAATATTAAACTTCTTTAGTAGCTCTAAAAAGTTTATTTGCAAATTTGCTATCTCATGCAACAACTAAATGTACTGCTGACAAGCCAGAAATATACAAAAAACAAGCATGCAAAAATGTCAGGAGTGTAATGATGGCATCAGTCTATGTTCATCCCCAGGTGCACTTGTGTGTTGTAATGACAAATTAGTGGCATGGAGTGAGTTGATTGTGGTATTTAAGTATCTTCCCAGAGAGAAAATAGCAGGAGCAATACAGCCCTTTAATCTAGCAGAGAAGGCATAGCAAAAAATAATGGCTGGCTGGAAGTCAGACCAATTCTAATCAGAAATAAGGCCTAGATTTTTAACAGTGAGGATGATTGATCATTGGAACAAACTATCAAGAGAAATGGTGGATTCTCAATCTCTTGATGTCTTCAGATCAAGAGTGGATGCCTTTCGGGAAGATCTGCTCTAGCCAAACACAAGTTATTGGGCTCAGTGCTGGGGTAACTCGGTAAAATTCTATGGCCTGTGTCATACAGGAGGTCAGACTAGATGATCTAGTGATCCCTCCTTTTCATCACTGTCTAAAGTTTTTTTCCAGATTTTTTCCTTTGGGGTCAAACTTTCTTATGCTTAAGTTTAGTCCTAAAAGTGATTCTGGTGGGAAAATGTCAGAATAAACATAACTTCAGCAGTTGTCGTATAATGTGCATATCAAAAATAATGCATGTTTAAGGAGATTTTTCAAAAAATATTCTTTCCTTTATTTTCATTTTTGTGTCCTCTCAGATAAATCAAAGGTGGGATTGATTTGAAACTTCAGGTTTAGACTATATGTATTCCTGAATGATAAAGGTGAGCTTTGCAAAATTTTGGGGAAAAAAGAGTTTGAAATAATGAAGCTTCAAAATGATATACCACACATACACCATATTTAGTTTTGCTGATTAACAGTTTCTGCACATTGTGATACATTATGATAGTAATAATAATGCAATGTATGTCAATGGGATTATAGTCCTGAACCCCCAGTAAAGCTAACAAAGGCTGTTTTGTATGCCTCCTAGAGGATGTGTTCAGACTGAGAAACAACTGACCTTTTAACCTTTTGACTCCAACAGCATTTATGAAAAAAGAATTTTCCCATTTACCTTTTGGTAATCAGATTTGCACTGAAACATAGCAAAATGGTTGGATTTTATATACAAATAAAACTCACTTTGTAGAAAATAAGGCTTGCGTAAAAAAGGGGCTTGGTCAGTTTCAGTATAACTATACAGAGAGCCAAGGCTGTTTAAAGATTCTGGACACAGACCATCTGAAATGACAAGGGTCATCTTAAGTGGAAGTTGTGTTGCTAGGAGACTGAAGCCATGGAGTGTCATGATAACATGTAGTCTTCTGTTTTAAATAAGAGATGTTGACAGTGAACCTACTCACCAGACTGTGCTACATTTTCACCTGGTCTGCACAGTCCTACGGGGGAATAACTGGGAGCACAACCACTCCTTACTGGTCTACCTGGGCTACCCAGTCTTTGGGTCCAAGCACACAAGGGCAAGGGGGACCTGCATGCAGCCTTACTTCCTCCTGGAGTAGGTAATGGATGGAGCCTGGGCACTGCCCCCCCCCCCCCCCCCCCCCCCCCCCCCCCCCCCCNGCTAGCAATAAAATTTCTACCCGCTCCCCACCTTAGCAGCAGTGAGAGAATCATGACTCTGGCACTATAATACTAAGGGCTGTGTCCTAGAATAGAATCTAGTTCATGATGAAAAAAAGTGTTTGTTATAATAGCAAAGACTGTATTAAATAAGACAATTCAAATACAAGTGTTCAAGACAAACCTGCCAAAGTGTCTCAGAACAACTAAATGGCTACAGAGACTTGTTTACTGCTTGGTTGCAAAGGCAAAGGAGTGATACCAGCATAAGTGAAATAAGAATATTTAGAGAGAATAAACAGGTACTGATATATAGAAAGGGGAAAGATTTATGCAGCTGTGCCAAGGTAAGGCTGCTGGAGGACAGATGGTTCAAGTGACTCTATTTGACTGATGGACTGATTAAATATGTTTCAAAAAATAGCAAAGAATGGAGAGACTTTTATAAAGTCTAGACAACTTCGAAAGGGTGACTCAGTATCAGAAAAGACTGGGCCAAAGTCATGCAAAGTTACCCAAGGAGGTTACACCATGGAACAGAGTACCTCATGGAAGTTTCCAAAGCCTGCAGAGCTCTGTATGGCAAAACACAAGACCCTAGGAAAATGCTCAGACTACAGGTATTCATCAGTGGCCAAATAGTTTGAAATACCATTTTGAACTAAACTTACCTTGAATTGAGCTGAACTTTCTCTCTCTCTCTCTTGAAAGGCTAATCAGTGTGGACTGGCAAGCTGAACTGAACAATTTAGCTATATATCTGTTTCTCTTGATAAGTGACAATGACTTATACATGCATTTCCTTCTAACCAAGTAACATTCTGGTTATTCGAAATTAGATACTTCCCAGAGTTTTTGTAGCTAAATAATGGAGCCTATAAACAACTTAAAACTATAATTGGAATTGGTGTTTCACTAACAAGTTTCAACATAGCAGTCTAGCAATAAATGGTTAGGAAGGCTGACACTAGAAAATGTGTTATACTATGCAGCATACCACTACTTTAACAGGAAAGTGTTTTGCAGGCAGGAAACTAAGAAATGAGTGAAACCATGCACATCTAGTGAAATTTCAGCCTATCATCTTTAGCTAATGCATGAATTGTGCTGTTAAGCAAAACTGACAGCAAAGACACAGAAGTTGGAATTACTGCATTATATACTAAAGCATTTAACATTGTTTAAACATATCATTAGGATAGTCCAGAACCTAACAATAAACCAGCCTTTGGTTACAGATTACCTGTGGTTACAGCCAGTAGTCAAAGTAGATTAAAACAGGAGAAGGAGCTCTCCTCACAAGAGGCAAGGTGAGTTGCTCAGCCAAACCAAAGAGGAGACCTGCTTATGGCCCCATGTGAATTGTTAGGGAAAATAGGAGTATATACAATAGGAGGGTTACTGTGTGTGATATTTGCATGTCTATGAAAGGAAAAGGCTTGGCCATGGATTAACATTATCTGGAAAGGCAATTTTAAATTGTATTGACATTTTAGTAGTTGTGTGAATGTCTACATTTCTAACTTTAGAGTTACTTTTGGCTGAACTGTCATATTTTTCACTGGCATAGAAAGCTTGATCAAGAAGTTAATAAGGACCTTTATTAATGATCAACAGTTTCAGCTTGACATCAAAATCATCTCCTCAGAACTGTATAGAATTGAATAATACTTAGATCTGATGTGATTTCATTCATGACATCTAAGTTTTTCACATCCCATGTTATATGTATTCATTTAAACTTTGTAAACACTATTAAAACAAGTGAGGTAATTGTCCCACTCTACTCGGTGCTGGTGAGGCCTTAGCTGGAGTACTGTGTCCAATTCTGGCTACCACACTTAAGGAAAGACATGGACAAATTAGAGATAGTTCAGAGGAGAGCAACAAAAATGATAAAAGATTTAGAAAACCTGACTTATGAGGAAAGGTTAAAAAACGGGGCATGTTTATCTTGAGAAAAGAAGACTGAGGGGGGACCTGATAAGTCTTCAAATATATTAAGGGTAGTTATAAAGAGGATGGTAATGACTTGTTCTCCATGTCCACTGGCGGTAAGAGAAGAAGTAAGGGGCTTAATCTGAAGCAAGGGAGGCTTTAGGTTAGATATTAGGACAAACTTTCTAACTATAAGGATAATTAAGCTCTGGAATAGGCTTCCAAGGAAGGTTGTAGAATTCCCATCACTGGAGGTTTTTATGAACAGGTTGGACAAAAAAAAAGTCAGGGATGGTCTAGGTTTACTTGATCCTGCTTCAGACCAGAGGGCTGGACTTGATGACCTCTAGAGCAGTGGTTCTCAAAGCCGGTCCAACACTTGTTCAGGGAAAGACCCTGGCGGGGCGGGCCAGTTTGTTTACCTGTCGCGTCCGCAGGTTCGGCCGATCGCAGCTCCCACTGGCTGCGGTTCGCCGCTTCAGGCCAATGGGGGCTGCGGGAAGCGGCGCGGGCCGAGGGATGTGCTGGCCACCCTTCCTGCAGCCCCAATTGGCCTGGAGCAGCGAACCGCGGCCAGTGGGAGCCGCAATCGGCCAAACCTGCGGACGCGGCAGGTAAACAAACCGGCCCGGCCCACCAGGGGCTTTCCCTGAACAAGCGGCGGACCAGCTTTGAGAACCACTGCTCTAGAGCCCTGCATGTCTGATTCTATGACTATTTCACTTCCTTTTGGACCCCTCACCTGTCAATTTCATCACTTTATTAGGTTTAAAGAGGAATATGATCTGCTGTGATTTCTTTTTCAGTGTTCAAATCTGACATATAAGGGTCTTTGGGGCAATGAATTATTAAATACAAACCCAACATTTAGCTCATTTTAAGGGACCTACACTAAATAGATCAGTACTGATTACTGTTCTGCTTAATGGGATCTATGCTAAACATGCAGAGTTTGCAAACCCCTTGGCTGGGCAATCTGAGAGGAGACTGTTGCTTTGCATGATGGCTTTGTATTCATGCTGTGTTTTGGTTTCCTAGTGATACTGTGTCTGAAGATTTTCCATTTGGCAAGGAGGGCAATGCTAAATGCCGTGTCCATCCATCATCTTCATGGATTTTAATCTCAAAATCATATGCTCGTTGTTTGGTTCCTTCTTGAGGGTCATGATAATGAAAAAACTCTGATGAGTAGGGATAAAATAATGTAGAGATTGAGTGAGAATGATGTGGCTATGATTTATCTAATCTATTCTCCAGCACTGCACAGGCCATAGAATATTACCAATGATTCTTGCATGTAGCCCTGGGGTCCAGTTTCTTTATATCTCTATCATTCTATACTCACATGTTTGTTTTGTATCATCATCTCCTTTTAATCAGCTCTCTCTTTGAGAATGATCCTACTCCCACTAAGTGAAGGGAAAACTCCCACTGAAATCAATGGGAGCAATGTCAGGGTCTTTATAAAGATTCTCTCATGCTTATTCTCACTGATGTTTTTTATTCCCATCCTATTTCCCCTTCTTCTTTCCTTGCTACATTAAATGCAACCAGGCCTATGCAGCATTATTGTTATTAGGATCTGGTCCCCATTGCGCTGAGCACTAGGCAGACACGTACCAACAGACAATCCCTGCCCCATACAGTTTACAGTCTCAGACGAGACACAAATGGCTTTAGCAAACTAATCTAAGCAGGGCCAGGCTAATACTGATGGGAACATTTTTTACACTATTGAGCTGTGTGCACAACTAGTAGAGTCCCCGATATAAACAGGAAATATTAATGATGTCAGTTATTACAAATATAATATATAGAGATATACCTATCTCATAGAACTGGAAGGGACCCTGAAAGGTCATCGAGTCCAGCCCCCTGCCTTCACTAGCAGGACCAAGTACTGATTTTTTTGCCCCCGATCCCTAAGTGGCCCCCTCACAGATTGAGCTTACAACCCTGGGTTTAGCAGGCCAATGCTCAAACCACTGAGCTATCCCTCCCCTCATGGGTTAATGAATTTTCGTCGGTGGATATGTGATCAGTGGTGTTCCCTGTGTTGCCAGTCATCATTCTACCAAACCTTAATTGTTACACATGCTGAAAAGATTAATGAGGCATTTGTTCTCAGGGAATTACCTTGTTAGGAAGATACATGTTTTCCAGTGAGTTGTGCAGATTAATTAATAGCAAATGACCTTATTTATGCAAGGATGATTTGTGTATTCCCTCTGAATACTGCCCTAGCAGTTTGTATGCTGGTGATAGAATGACACAATAATTATGGTAAATTAAACAATAGATGTGCTCTGAGTACAGTACAGCCATGACTCTTTGCAAGAGGACTAAGAGCTTTGTGCCTTGAGTGGGAGACGTTTACAATGCCAAAGCCCCACTTTGGACATGGACAGTGCAGGACAGAAAGAAACCCTAACATAATGTTGACTTTGGTCACAGGACTCAACTTAGCCATGGCAGGACAGGTAGCTGAGTGGGTCACTATTTTTCAGTGGTTATTGTGGCTCAGATCGAGAAGTTCCAGAGCAGAATGAGAAAGTGGAGTCAAAAGATATTTGCCACCGGGAGCTCATCCTTAAAATGCAGGCAGAGGGAGATGTCCAGCTTGTCAGAAGATAAGTTACTCAACTGAAGGTTGCGGGGAGAGAGATGGGGCCTCCAGAGAAGCAAGGAGGGGGAAAAAAGATAGGGACCTCGCTAGAAATAGTCCTCACAAAAGAACTATAAGCTATGGACACCAGCATGGGAGCTGTTGTTCAGTGTGTGTTATGTATTCCCCGCTCTTGGTTGGGCCACAGAAGATATGAGTCTGCTACTGATACTAACTGGTGAATTTAGTCTATGGCTCAAGCTGTAACATCTTGTGCTTTAGCTACAGAGGCCTGACATTCATTCCCTGGTGATGACTAAGACGACAGTTATTGCAAGTGCACCTAAGATTCAACTGAACAGGCCTCAACAAAAATAGTAAGTAGTAGAGCTGCATATTAAATGATTTTCTTGTCCTGTGAAACAGTTTCAAGATTTCAAATATTGTTCCTGTTCTGCAGCAGGATGAAACCGAGGCCTTTTGACCTTTTTCATGAAATCATACCTATGTGAGAGTAGCCAGTAGCCTGGTGGTTTGGGTAGCGAGCTGGGTTGTGGGAGACCAGCCTTCAAGTCCCTGCTCTGTGTTATTCGGAGCAAGTACTTGAACGTGAGTCTTCCGCATCCCACGTGAGGGCCCTAACCACCTGGCTATGGGGTATTCTGGCATGGGGGAGCTCTCAGTTTCTTGTATTGGAGCTGTTCCCTTTTGTATAAATAATGAAATATCCATTGGGCCAGAGACTCTACAGCTGGTAGTCATGGCACTTGAGCCTGGGAAATGGCAGACCCAGGGACCTGAACGTGAGAAACCTTTCCTGATTTAAGTTTTGTCGTAACTGAAACCTTCTCAAGAAAAGTTTTGGTTTTGACGAATCAGCATTTTCCAACAAAAAATTGTGTTCTATCACAAAATTCCTAATTAGCTGTAATAAGAAGCTGTTTCCAAAATATAGGGGGGTTAGTAGGAGAAGTGTGTAAGCTTATTTTCCTCCTGCTGTCAGGAATCAGGCTGTGCAGCAGAGTTAGTCTCCAGGCAACCTAATGAGCACAGCTGGTCTGTAGTAGGCTGCCTGATTTACTACACTGGTTGGAGGAAACAGGAGAGCAGCTCTTAAGCTCAGCAGCAGCAGTTCATTGCTGTTCAAAGTATTTGCCCACAGATGGAAGAACTCCTGCCTTGGACCCAGGCCTGTTCCTGCATTGCCTCACTGTAGGTAACTTGAGTCCTGACCTCTGACATTGGCTCTGGTATGTGATCTCTGACTCTAGTTCTGACCCTGGGCTCTGATTCTTGGCTACAAACTCCTGCCCTGACCATTAGGCCTGATTCCTGCTCCAACCTCTAGGTATGTCTTTCCATATCATGTGACACCTGTTTTCCAGAAAAGGCTTTTCAGGGAGGAATATTGGTGGACTCTACCATCTTCACTCCACCCTGTGACAAAATAAAACTGAAATGTAGCTGGACTGCAATAGCACTATCTGGAGCCCTAATAAATAAATGGAGCTCCTGGGTGCACCCCACCCTGATTAAATTGCTGTATAGAACTTAATGGAGAATTGGATCTGTAACATAATCTTTCTGTTGCTTTTAGGATTATATTATCTAGCTCTTTTTTTAAACCTATTATAGTCTTTGCCTTCACAACATCCTCTGGCAAAGAGGATGAAAAAAGAGGATAAAAAGCTGAGCAAATATGTTTTGAATATTGCTGAACCTCGTAGAATTTCTCATATAGTCACATAACTATTTCATCATTCAACTTGCTCTAATATATATAGAGCTACAAAAGATGTTAAATTTAGCACTCTGCATTTCAAAAATGGTTAGGCCAGGGATCGGCAACCTTTCAGAAGTGGTGTGCCGAGTCTTCATTTATTCACTCTAACTTAAGGTTTCGCGTGCCAGTAATACATGTTAACGTTTTTAGAAGGTGTGTTTCTATAAGTCTATAATATATAACTAAACTATTGTTGTATGTAAAGTAAATAAGGTTTTTAAAATGTTTAAGAAGCTTCATTTAAAATTAAATTAAAATGAAGAGCCCCCCAGACCGGTGGCCAGGACCCGGGCAGTGTGAGTGCCACTGAAAATCAGCTCACGTGCCACCTTCGGGTTAGGCAAATACTGAGGGTGACCATGAGCAATACCCCATACCACTTCTTATGGTTTTGGCTGAAACACATTCTCCGGGTAGTGCATGGAAAATTATATTATATTTTCAGCATATTACAACTGTATTGGCAACCCCTATGTTGGTTGGAGCCTCTATTTGCTAAGCCCTGTACTAATACATAGTAAGACTGTTCCCTGCCCCAAAAAATTCAGAATATAAACAAAGAAGATCTGCAGCATGTGGGAGGAGAAATAGACACAGAGAGGCAAAGTGACTTGCCAAAGGTCACGCAGCAGGTCAGTGGCTGGGAAGAGAAGCCAGGTCTTCTGACTCCCGAATCTAGTTCCCTATCCAAGACCATACTGCCAAATATTACTGTTGTCTGAGTTACCAGTTCTATGACTAGAGAATATCGGTTTACGGTCCAGGCAGTAGGGCTCTGTTTTCCTGCAATACATTCAATATAAAGAGACAAGTATCAGAGGGGTAGCTGTGTTAGTCTGGATCTGTAAAAAGCAACAAAGATTCCTGTGGCACCTGATAGACTAACAGATGTATTGGAGCATAAGCTTTCGTGGGTGAATACCCACAAAGAGAGATCATAATTGGAGGAGGATGAAGGAAAGACCATTTAAAACTCTTCAAGACAATAGTCCATGTTCTATTCTGGTAATAAAATAGGTATAGCATCTGACAGTCAAGAACAGGAGCAGAAAAAAAATCCATTCTTAAAACTTCAAAATATAAAGGTCTGTATGGCCAGCTGCAGAAATTGGGAAAGATTTAAAATCTACTCAAAATGAAATGTGAACTTTGGCAGGTCACTTGAATAAGGAAAATGATCATTATCTCCCATTTTTGTCATCGTGTCCAAGCCAAGATTTACTTAAAATGCCACAGCAGACTAGCAATATCTTGCTTTAATATCAATGAAAAACGAGCACGCTGACAGGTCATCAGAGGTATTCAGCAGATAACAGAGAAGAGCCAAGAGTGATATGTCCTCCTCCAAGACTTTATTACTTGAAATTAGCAGATAAACTTTTGTCACTCAAGCCTTGGACATCCAGTGGACATCCACATGCCAATAAATCATTTCTTGAGCAAAAGCTTAACATCTGGTTGTCTAAGGGAAGCTGGCATGTGGCCCTTTCCAGTGGGAGGCATTAATGTTTATAACTAATCATTGATCTACCTACCTATTAGATTTTATTCAGCCATGAATGGTATGGGTTCAACTTGCAAGTAGCATCCCAAAGCTCCCCCAGCACTTCCAGAAATGAGGACCCTCATCCTGCAGTTGAGGCAAAGCCTGGGAATTGAGGTTTAGGTGAGGGGACGGATCAAAGCACAGCCAGAGAAGAAATTGCATTTGGCTTTTCCAATCTGCTCTGAATCTAATCAGTTTTTGTCTATGCAATAGATAGAAGATGCCTCACAGTAAGCAGTAATCCATTTTTTTCTGAGTGGAGGCATCCTGGATTCAGGTAGGCTGTCCACCACCCAGAATATCCATATTATTCAACAACTGTATTACCGCTATTGGGAGAGCAAGTGAAATGACACAGGCTGAAGTGCTAGCAGTAGACAACACCCGACTGTACATCTCCTTTACATTAAACATAAACAGCTCCAAGTCCTGACATTCTCAATGTCCATCCTAAAGCAGCAGCTAGATGAAGCTGAACCTGCACAAGACTGAGGCAATGCTAGTGGATAAAGGGAGGTGCTTTGAATAACTCTTCTCCACCCTAATAACCCCATATATGAAGGCCTTTTCCCTCAGATAGTTTTTTTTATTCTGTGCAGCCTTGGCACCTTGATTCCCACATAGCCACAGCAGTAGAAGACACCAACTTCTCCCTACACGTAGCCAGAAGATAAGATTGGATACAGGTGGACAGAAATCTGGCCACCATCGTCATACACTCATAACATGTAGGAATGAAGCCTCCTGCCTTGCAGAATTTCCACCTACTTCTTAATGCAGCAGCCCAACTGTTCAGCAAGATAGGCCACTGGGAACACATAACCCCAATTTGCGATTGACTCCACACTAAACACGGGATTGGGAACTGGTTTGAGGCTACACTTCTGATATTCCAAGCCCTCCATGCCATTGACACTAGCTACCTGAAAGACAGACTCTTTCCATGACCATGTTTTTAAACAAAAGCTAAGTTTCTCTGGAACAAAACCATTGACCACAGGAGACAGAACCTTCTCAGGAGCAGGACCAAACTACAAAACTGACCATATATGCATTGACTGAATGAGGCAGGGGTTTTGTGAGGAAAGAGTAGTATGTGATCTTATAATTAAAGACTGTACAAACTATTTTATTTCCTAATTTTCAATAACTTACATCACTTATCAAGAAAAATTTACAGTGGAATATATTTCTTAATCAATGAGGGTTCTTTCCAACATAAATCTCATTTCCAGGGGTGCCATCTAAGGATGGTCCACAAGCTTCTAAGGCTTGTCACCCACTGAGCTTAAACTGAGTCAAGAAACAAAATGGCCTCTGATTTTCTGCTCCCATCTTTCACAGACCCATGAAACTTCCCCAGATGGCCATGTATAGGAAAGTGTTAATGTGATACGGGTTTACAGTGCACATGCACAATAGAGTTCACTGTTGTCCATCCCAAAAGGAGATGTCTCCTTAGATAACTGACAGCAGTAGCACCAACTGACCAGCTACACTGAGCCCTATGGAATAATGAGCCAAATTCTTCCTCTACTGGAGAAAATGTGGTTGCTCCCTGGAGGGATGTGATGCAATATTTCATGCTAAAATGTGAAATCTGAAAAAGTGTTACACCTTCATGGGCATAGGCATAGAAGGAAATAATATAATTAAATTAAATCATCTTCAGTATTTTAGTAGCTAGCCAGATATCCAGAGGGTGGTATATTTTAGATGACAAAAATACTAAGTGTAGCTTTTGGCTGAATTGACAACACCAAAAAAACCCAAAAAACTTACAACTGGGGATGTGGATGAAACTATAGGAGCCAATTTCAGCCTCTAGTGAATAATATAACTAGTTCCATAGAGGTGGAAAGCCTCATTAACCTAAGCTGTCTGCAATAGGCTTGTTCTCTACAGAAGTCACTGTGGAGCCAACCAATGTGGTCCTGCAGCTGAGGAGTTCGTACGTCTAATCCAGTGAGTGAGGAAACCAGATCCACATTTTCCAGGGAAGATCATGGCTCATTAATTCTGCTCAATAATCCCTAAAGTAATTTATTGAAATATTTGTACAAAACCATCTGCAGTAATATCTCTTAGACAGGCAGTGCATCATGTGAGACATCAGTAATGATCCTCAGCAAGAAGGTTTTAAATTATTGGCAGTATACTAGATTTCCAGTTTCCAGTGCTTGTCAGTGCTAGAACATAGTCTGGCAAGTTTTGTTGACATACCTGATGTAATTAATATCATTATCCATACCCAAAGCAAATGCATTTAGAAAACATAACCCTTTCTTCTCTTGTGTCCTACTTATAAAGCACCTCAATACATTTGAGGTGCATAAATAATCTTACATGAACTCTCAAATGTCTGTCTGAAATCAAGATTTTGCTTTATTTTATTAGATTTTTTAGAACAAAAGGCTCCAATCCAGTTCTCTCAGATCCAGTGTGAGGTTCACCATGAAAGATCATCCAGAAGTTAATTCTGATTGAGCTAGTAAGCATTTTACCACTCACTGATGGTTCAACAAAGTCAGCAAGGATAAGTGACAGGAGCTTCAGTGTACTGGAAAGTCTGTGCATGCTTCCCTATCAGGACCCAGGGGCTCATATTTCTGAAAGAAATAGACATATGATGACTCTTACATTCCTATGTTTTCTGCCTTTACTAATATTAAATAATCATTATTATACTATTAATCCTTTAAAAATATTAATACATCAATCCATCCTTGCAGCTATCCTGAAGGCACTCTTTTCTTCATCACTGCTAGAGTCTCTCAGTTGAAGGCTAGAAAATAGAATAGGCATCTGGTTAGCAGAGTCCCCATCCACTGGCTGTGTGCGTGTTTCTTCCTGCACATTACTGCAGGAGAGATTTGATCTGCAATTCTTATGACCCGAAGGTCGCAGCTCCACCAGGTGAACTTGCCCACAAGCCTGTCATTTGAAGCTGTGTAGAACTAGGCTCACCTGGAAGTGACTCCAGACATATTTTACATACTAGCAGTGAGGGGGAACAGCAATGTAATGAGATTACCACAGATTACCACAAATATCACTTTCTAGTGAGATTACAGTGTATAAGGCACTACAATTGCAGAGTTTTACTGCACTCATTTTAGTCTTACAAATAACAAAAATCCACTTATTTATGCTAGCAACGTTTGCAATTCTGTACAAACTAACCTGGCATTCATTTATCGATTTACTTAAAAGCATGCAATTGGCTAGGTATTTGAAACCTAAAGACTCTCTGACTGAGCAATATTTACTGCAATGATACCTGGAAAAGAGGGTCCCCCTTCATTTGTCTTAAAAGCTTGTGGGTTTAAAACATAATTGCTACTGCTTTGTATTATACAGCGTTAGAAACAGTTACTGGGATTGGTTAAAATGGCCAAAACAAAGCCACAGAATTTATCCAATCTCAAAAGATGTTTATTAGAATTACAAAGCAACAGAGATTATCTCTGTTATACAACATGCCATGATATGTGAAAGAAGGTTTAGCAAGGTTGGGGAGAATGGGACCTTGTGTGTGTCTGTGTGCATGCGTGCACTTCCTGGGCCTGCTAAACCTTTGTGTGTATGTTACCATGTGTTACATAAGGGGCACAATTGAATGGCTGTGCAGAAAGCTGGTTTTATTTTTGCACCAGTCCCGTGGTTTGGCTTTATGCTGCTTCAGGAATTATCTGTGTCAGATTAGTGAAAGTAGTAAAGTTTATATTTTTATTTTTAAGGATCAGAATTCCAATCCAGTCATAAAATGCAACTATAATTATAGAAATGGAAAGGGTAGTGGTAGCACATCAAGGCTTGTCCACTGATGCTGACTTGGTGCAAATCCCCAGCCTACTCTCTCATTCCAAATACCAGTACTAGTCCTAAGAGTGCCAGAACTTGCTTCTGGTACTATCACTGACACGTAAGTGGGATAGTACTGGACAACGAGCTCCTAAAAAAAGTGCGGGAATAACTTGAGCCCTGTTTTCAACCCTGCCCCCAGCCGGGTAATTGGGTAATGCTCCCTTTACTGTTTGTGCTATATTGTATCCCTTCAGTTCTCTTTTGAACAATGTATGCATATTTCAAAGGTCATGTCCTGTTGTCCTCTTCTGAAAAATAAAGACCCAGGGCCTGCTTCTTCTGATACTTACTCCTGCGTAACTCCACTGACTTCAGTAGCAACCCTCCTTATACCGTTGGAAATCAGTAAGGCCAGAGTCAGACCTCTAATTTCTGCAGCCTTATTAGATGAATGTGTTCCCCAACTCCTTGAATATTTCTGGTCATGTTACAATCTTTACAGCTACAATATCATCTTTGCAAGAAGACAAATAGAAATGAATACAGAAATGGCCTCAACAGCCATTCATACAATGCTAAAACGGTTGCCTCCAGTTCCTACTGAATGCCTCTATTAAGAGTAGGTTTCAGAGTGAAGTGAGCTGTAGCCCACGAAAGCTTATGCTACAATAAATTTGTTAGTCTCTAAGGTGCCACAAGTACTCCTGTTCCTTTCTATTAAGAGTAGTTCCTGGAATTGTGGTTGCTTCCAGTAAACTTTACAGTTTGTCATGGCCCCACATAGTAATATGTTCAGAGCTGCTACTGAAAACACACAGCAGATCCTGTTTCTTGGGATCCATATATCATATCATGCATGCCTAATAAAATGAATGGAAACAATAAGCCTCTACTCTAAAAGACCCCGTGTTAAAATATTAAATGTTTATTAATATCTTGCATTTGTCTAGTGTTTCCAAGGAATCCCAAGTGCTTTACAAACAACATAATATTGTACACTGGACTTACGCTGCCATCCACTACAATGAAAACACTTTGGGACAAAAATGTAGCAACTGATCCTTCTTATTGTTTTGAAATATTAATTTCTCTTAATGAAGCCCATTACTGTTCTTGATCTTTGTTCCCTTTTTGAGCTTCTTGAATCTCTTGCTTTTGGGTGGTTTGTTTTGGTTTGGTTTTTTGGTTTGTTTTCCTGTCCCCTTTTTTAATGGTACAGTGCCGGGGGCGGGGAGGCAGGAAATACTGTCAGTAAGAAATATCCCTTTAATTCTAAGTAGAGAATTCTTGTCTTCTAAGTTAGCAATCTTACTACTCTGTGTCCAGTTATTTCTGTGGCGAGGAAGCAATAACAATTCCTCCATATGGACATGAGGAGAGCTACTGTAGTTGCTTGACAAAGATTTTTAAAGGATAGTGTTTTTTGTTTTTCTTGCCTGAGGGTTTTGTTGTGCCAAGACTTTCTAAAGTCAAAGTGAAATATCACAGGGGAAAAAAAAATAAGTTCATCTAGAGCAACCTCCACTACGATTCAGTGTTATTTACCAAGAAATGTAATACATGCAGCAAAGTTAAACTATATATGGAGAGACTCAATACAGTATGTATGTCAGTGTACTGTTTTATTCTTATTTATTATTTGTAATATGGTAGCACCTTGAGGTCTCAATCGGGATCAGGGCCCCATTGTGCTAGGTGATGTATACACATGTGAGAGTTGGTACCTGCTCCGAAGACCTTATGGTCTAAATAGGGATATGGGGTGTTTCGCAGCTTGCCACGCAGTACTTATAGTTAGGGTGGCCAAAAACTGGAAGCTAGACCTAGACCAGGGGTAGGCAACCTATGGCACTGGTGCCGAAGGCGGCACGCAAGCTGATTTTCAGTGGCACTCACACTGCCTGGGTCCTGGCCACCGGTCCAGGGGGCTCTGCATTTTAATTTAATTTTAAATGAAGCTTCTTAAACATTTTAAAAACCTTATTTACTTTACATACAAAAATAGTTTAGTTATATATTATAGACTTATAGAAAGAGACCTTCTAAAAACGTTAAAATGTATTACTGGCACTCGAAACCTTAAATTAGAGTGAATAAATGAAGACTCGGCACACCACTTCTGAAAGGTTGCTGACCCCTGACCTAGACCAAACCAGGACACTCTCCTTCCCCAACCAAAGATGCCTTTTGGTGGGTAGTACATCCTCGTGCACCTCGCACTCAGAAATAACCCAAGCCAAATTTGAAATAGCCCCAGCTGCACCAGAGAATTATTTTTCAGTCAGACTGCTACTGAAGGGCATGAGGAAATGAGCCAGTGAGTTCACTGGAGCTATTTAGAGGAAAGAGGCCAATCAGAAAAGAAAGAGGGAAAGCAGGGCCAATCGTTCACCCCTGGGAGAGCCCTACAGGGAAAAAGAGACCAGCTGGTCACCTCAGAAGAAACTTAGAGGGTGATTCCAGGATACTGACAACTTTGAAGACACCTCACTAATCCATGGGTCAGATCCTGCTCCAGTTGATGTCAGTGGGAATTTTGGCATTGATTTCAGTAGGAACAGGATTGGGCCCCCACTGATTTTTTTTTTTACTTTGCTGAAGCAGGCAGGATGTGCTTATGTCAATAAGTGTCTGACAGCTGTTAATTGTAATAAACTAATCTCATCATGGAAGTTCCTACAACTGGTGGTTCTTTGATTCCATTAACATTTTTTTTTCTTCCTTTTTATTAAAAGGGCAACTTCCTATTGTCCAGGAGTAAATAATCCAATCATACCATTTTAAAGCAATCGGAATTGATTGGAAAAAGGGTGAAAGATGTTATTTTTAATACAAATGATTTGATTGCTGAGATAATGATTGGATTAAAAAAGCATCATGTTAGAGTGATTCAGTTAACTGAAAGTGACCATAAATACCAAAACAAAGCAAAGTGCTCTGATAAAAATGTCCTGCCAGCACTAAAATGTCTTCTGTTTGTACAGCTTCTAACACTACTATTTTATTTGTATTATTTTAGAACCTAGGGGCCCTAGTCATGGACCAGACCCCATTATGGCAGGCACTGTACAAACACAGAGGAAGAAGATGGTCCCTACCCCAAAGAGCTTATAATCTAAGTATAAGACAAGACATAATGGGTGGATACAGACAGGGGAAGACCAGGAAGGGAAATGAGACAGGTTTGGTCAGCCTGATAGGCCATGGTCTCTGCACACTAGTAGCCTAACCATTGTCCAGTTTTTTATAGGCATCACCACAAAGGAGAGTTCTGAGAAGAGATTGGAAGGTGAATTATGAGGTAGCTACTGGATTTTTACAAGGAGCTCCTCCCAAACATGAGTGGGAGCATGGGAGAACCATTACAGTGGTTGTTTGAAGATGGAACAAGAGGGCGAGGAAAGCAGCATCATGGGCTGATCGGAAGCAGGAGTCAACATCTCGATGGTGAATGAGAAATGATGGACAGACTTTCTTATGTTTGATGCAAGGGGAACCAATGGAGGGATGCAAAGAAATGGGTGATGTGGTCAAAGCAACAGGCCAGGAGAATGATCTTTTCAGCAATATTCTGAATGGGTATGAGTGGGACAAGATATCATTTGCCAAACCCAGAGAAAAGGATGTTGCGGTAATTGAGGCATGAAATGAGACCCTGGACAAGAGTTTTAGTTGTGTGGCTGGAAAGGGAAGTCCTATTTTAGTGATGTTATGCTAGATTTAGATATAATAACCTGAATGTTAGGATACAGAGAGAGATCTGACTAGAAGATGATGCCCAGGTTATGGGACTGAGTGACAGGCAGGATGATGGTGTTGTCTACAGTGATCAAGAAAGGAGATCGATCTTTGTACCAGCTGCAAATTTTATCAGCAGTGATTTTATATTTACATCAAGATCACTGATGAAAATGTTGACTAGTGCCAGGCCTAGAACTACTCCCTGCGGAGCCCCACAATAAACATTTCCCTTTGTTGATGATTCCCCATTAATGACTAATCTGTCAGATAATCCCTTTAACATGTGCTTTATTGATATTGTTTTAGACACAAAATCCCAGAAGCTAACGGACAAATACCACGAGCAGTATAGCCAGGCACACAGGGAGGTCAAATGCCTTGTGAGAGCGGACAGGCGACATTATATTGATAATCTGGCAACACAAGCAGAGGATGCAGCTGCTCGTGGTGAACAAGGAACCATCTACAAAATGACACGGCTTATCAGTGGTAAATAGCAGACACCAACAAACACCCTCATTAGGGACAAACAAGACCACCTACTAACCGCAGAAAAAGAACAAGAAGTGTGCTGGACAGAGCATTTTAAAGAATTGCTGAACAGGGAGCCAACTAAAGAGAAAGCAAACATCCAGGAGGCAGAAGATCTTAATATCAACACAGACACCCCAACTAAAGAAGAGATCATTCAAGCCATCAAATCCTTAAAAAATGGGAAAGGATAACTTGAATGCAGAATTGTTCAAGGTAAATCCTGAGTTAGCAATATCTATCCTGACCCCTCTATTTACATCAGTCTGGGAAAGGGAAAAAGTGCCAGATGAGTGGACCAATGGGGTTATAGTGAAGATAGCAAAGAAAGGAACTCTCAGAGATTGTAATAACTGGCACGGTATCACACTTTTATCTGTGCCAAGCGAAGTATTGTGTAAAATCATAGTCTTGTGTAAGTATTGTGTAAGATCATAGCTTATATCAGAGGCAGTTGATAGCGTTCTCAGAAAAGAGCAAGTCAGTTTTCAGAAAGGACGTGGATGCACAGACCAGATCTTCACTCTACGAAACATAATAGAACAATTCTTAGAATGGCAATGGCAACTCTACATAAATTTCATAGACTTTGAGAAGGCTTTTGATAGCATCCACAGGACCAGCCTAAGGTGCATTCTGTGGGCATATGGAATCCCTCTCTGTATAATCAACATCATCACAAGCTTCTATTTCAACATTACATGCAGTGTTGATCACAGTGAGCTCGACTTTGAAGTCAAAACAGAAGTATGACAGGGGTGTGTCATGTCTGCAATCCTCTTCAACATTGTCACCAACTGGGTAATGCAGCAGACAACAAAAGGCATTAAAAGGACACCCCCTGAGAAAAAGGCTGGAACAGGGCTTTGAGGCTGCGCAGGCCGGCAGCCAATCAACAGAGGCCTGTTAGGAGCCAATCAGGGCAGGGCAGAGGCAGCCAATCAGGGCCAGGTTAGGTCCTATATAAAGGCTGCCTAGCAGGAGGAGAGGGGGTCTTTCCCTGACTGCCAAGGGAGGAGGACTGGCTCTTGGGCTGAAAGGTAGTACCTTGGACAGAGCAGTGCTGGGGAAAGGCAGAAGGAGCTGGGGAGCTCCGGCCAAGGAAAATCCCAGGCTGCAGGCCTTGCTACAAAGGGCTGAGCGGGTGCACAGAGCTGAAGGGGAAGAGGCCCAGGGACAAAGTCTGACAAGGGGAGAGAAGGCGGGCAGGGAGGCTGCCGCTAGAGGGTCCCTGGGTCGGGACCCAGAGTAGTGGGTGGGCCTGAGTCCCTCTCTTTCCCCCTTGTACTACACCTGGCTGAGGAGGAGCGTGGCCTGATACAGGCTGTGGCTGGCCCCTGTGACAAAGGGGCTAGATTTTTGAGGCTGCAGCTGGCCACTAGAACAGGTGCAGATGGAGGACTGCTGATAACACCAGACCCCCGTAAAGGGGTGAGACCAGAGCAGTGGGGCATGCTGCTTGATATGGGCTGCCAACTAGTCATGGAGCCATTGATCACTACCCGTTGAGCCCGACGATTTAGCCAGCTTTCTATCCACCTCTCCTGAAGGGACTTTGAACCTTCTGTGTGTGTGCTTGGCTAGAATTTTCATGGAGGGCAAAATTCATCCCTGTGCAAAGTGTGGTTAAGTGTGGCTTCATGCTGGGCCTCTGTACAAGCATTAATTTCAGCCAACAAGAGAAAGCACTAGGAATATTCTTATCTGTATTCACTCCAGAAGCGTTCAGCAGCCATCACGTAAGTCTTTGGGGATCCATCCAGTCAGGGATGAATTAAATTATGTGAACTGTCTTGACTTAGCACAAATACTGAATTATGAATATTGAATTCACAAGATCACAGTTATGGTGAATAGCAGGTAAGCGACTGAAATAGGTTTGTAGACACCAGGAGCTAAATAATGAACGCGTTTGTAAAAATTAAGGCCTCCTTCGCAGATACAGTGGTGATTAGCACAATCTTAAAAACTGCAGAGAAGGAAGGATAAATTGAAAAGGAGCTAAATTCATCAAATTGTTCACTGCAAGTAGTTGACTCCGCTCTAGGAATGACTTCAAGGTTTGGTTCTTTGGTAACATGATTTGGCAGGAAAATGTAAAATAATGCAAAATGTAGACGAATTTCAGGAAAACAGTTGTCTGAAATGGCAGGGTGGAATGCTGTGGATACATGTCACCAGCAAAATCTTTGCTTATCCTTTTTAATTAACAGCGGAGTGCAAGGCAATGAGCCACATTTTTTAAAAATTAATTTGGGGATTATATGCTCTGATGGTTTACTGTCTTGCTAATTGAAAGAAAAACTACACATTCTGTGTAGAAAGACTCAATTCACCTAAATCAAAAGAGAAGTTTTAGGGAATTAGCATGTATCTTCCATTGCATTTTTGCTTACTGCAAAATTCTCAGGACAGCAGAGGGCTATGGCATTTCAAATTCAACATTCAATATGAATGAAAAAGCTATGCAACTTCTTCTAGAGATAGCAATGAATTTGATATTTTGTGAGTAAGAGTGTAAGTTCCAGACACATTATTAATATAGGAAGTAGATATTAGAGGTCGATCTTAAGTCCAGTGAAGTCAATTTAAAAGATCGCTGCTTGCCTCAATAGCCTTTGCATCAGGTTCTCACTGTGTGTTCATCCTCTTTTGTTCATTTTCTGCAAATATTCTAGTTAATTAATTCACTGAAACTGAATTTTAAGTGAATTTTCACAGAAAGCAAATTTTGAATTTCTAATAACAAGTATGTAAATCAGAAGGCTGCTCCTAAAAGGTATGCTTATTTAATCAGGGAAAAAATAGCATGTGACCAATCTCCAATAACCTACATCTTGGATCTTAAAAATCAGAAACTTGCAATAAACTGCTTGTGAACAATTTACAGAAATATTCAGCAAATACTTTTGTATAGAAAATGAACTTAAGAACTTGATCTGTTTGCAGACAATTTGTGACCAGAGAATTAATTTTCTGAATACATTTTATTGAATAAATGGTTCCTTATGAATTATATGCCCAGCTAAACTTATATGACAAGAGGGAAAAATTCATTACTGACTTAACCCCTATGCATCCTATTTTGCTTCAGTGTAATTCAGCATTAAATTTTGCCCGTTGGTACAACTGGAGACTGAATTTTACACATTTATATCGACTCCCCAATTCCATCAAACACTTATATACTTCAAACCATTGTAAGAACTTCCTGATGAAGAGACTGCATAATAACTAGAAAGAAATGAATTCATAGCAGTCCAAGGTTATTAGATTTCAGGGAGGCAAATTTCATGGAATGTAGTGATTAAGGTGTTAGGGATTTAAAAAAGCAATTGTTTCTATATCTTAAATCTAGTCCAGCCAAAATAGCATCCAGAGCTGCTGGATTTCAGAGGCTCCACAAGTCTCTGAAAGATAACAGCTATTTCTGCTCCCTACCCTAAGGGGATTACTTTTTCTTTCAGGAACAGCTAAGGGATGCTGGTTTGGGGATTCCAAGACTTCCTTCTTATCAACTGACAGAATTCACAGTGACTTTAAGAAATATGTAGGTGGCATATTAACAGGGGAGCAAGCTTTTCTTGTCTGAACAGCAGTCCAGTCTGCCTTAAGGCCCAAAGGGTAAAATTTTCAAAAGCACTTAAGTCCCACCTTCATAAATGATTTAAGCACTTAGGAGCATCTCATTGAACTTGAATAGGATGTAGGCTCCTAAATCACTCAGGCTCTCTTGAAAACTTTATTCCCAGTGTCTAATCCTGCTCCCAATGAAGTCACTGAAAGTTTTTCCCAGGACTTCTCGGTGAATAGTATTAGCCACTTAAGGCCTGATCTGTAATAACAATAGTAATACCTAACTTTTATGTAGCACATTTCATCAATAGGTCTAAAAGGAAATCAGTATTATTATCCCAGTTTTACAGATGCGGAAACTAAGGCACAGAGCAGTTAAGTGACTTGCCCAAGGTCACCTAGCAGGCCAGTGGCAGAGCCAGCAATAGAACACAAGTCTCCTGAGTCCCAGTCCAGTGCGTTACCCAGTTCACACTGCCTCCACTCTGTAAGGTGATGAATCCCTCTTGTGGGAGAGGGTGGGAGAGCCCTTAAATCTAGAAAGCACCTACACATTGTGGGAGATACTAGAGATCAGGGTGCTGGAACAATTTGTACAGTGGAGGTGCTGAGATCCATTGAACCAAACCGTAAACCCTGTATATGATGGAAACCTCTTCAAGCCAGGGGGTGCAGCAGCACCCCTAGTTCCAGCACCTATCCTAGAGATTGATAATAGAGGTGCAAACTAAATGTATACTCCAAATAAAAAAAAACAATAAGAGGACCAGAAAAATGCCACCATGGCTAAAGAGCAGCATAAAAGAGTCAGAGACAAAAAGAAAACATCCTTTAAAAACTAGAAATCAAATCCTACTGAGGAAAACAGAAAGGAGCATAAACTTTGTCAAGTCATGTGTAGAAGTATAATTAAGCAGGCCAGAAAGAATATGAAGAGTAACTAGCAAAGACAGAAACTAACAGCAACATTGCCAGGGAATGCTATGAAGGCCAAAAGTATAACTGGGTTCAAAAAATAATTAGATAAGTTTATGGAGGATAGGTCCATCAGTGGCTAATAGGCAAGATGGTCAGGGATGCAACCCCATGCTCTGGGTGTCCCCTAAACCTCTGACTGCTGAAGCTGGAACTGTACAACAGGGATTGGATCACTCAATAATTGCCCTGTTCTGTTCATTCCCTCTGAAGTATCGGGCACTGGGCATTGTTGGAAGACTGGATACTGGGCTAGATGGATCATAGGCTTGATCCAGTATGGTGATTTTTATGTTCTTATAATAATTATATAATAATACTAATGGCATAATGGCCAATATCTGTATGTGGTAACTTGAGAGAATTCAACCATCATACTTGAGGCCATTGGCTAATCACTGCTGAGATCAGGAAGTCTCCCTAAGCACCTGTGTCTATGCATAATTGGTTAGATGCATTATGGAAACTTTCCACCATCATCAGAAACATCAGATATAGGCCACTGCTGAGGACATGATATCAAACTTGATGGATTAGTAGTCTGAATTTGTAGGGGATCCCTATGTTTCTGCATTTTCTAGTTGACTTATTGTGTGGGTGAGCGTTGATCCATGTTGGGTTTGCTGTCTTAATTAATTGGTATGATCTTGAGCTATATATCTTAAAATAAGTGCAAGGGCCTAAGGCGGTCACTCATTCTGAAAATAGAAAATTATCTATTTTAATAGTTAATTTTGCTTTGCTTTGAGGATGATGCCAATCTACCTCATGATTTTAGTGAAACCCTAATGCATCATTTGCAACATCACAAGTCACTGCCCTGGAAATGATTTTGCCATCACTCTGCACTGGAAATAACACACAGCGTCCACTGCCCTGGAAATGATTCTGCCGTGAGTGAACTGGGCAGGAACAGCAAACTAATTAGAAAGGAAAATGACTTTGGACTTGGATCTCAGGAATTCTTAATCAGCAATGAGAAAAGGAAACACAGAAAAGATCATGTAAATTAATGTAAAAGATTGTGTTAAACAATTTAATGCCAGATTCTACTCCCATTTACATCAGAGTAAATCCAGAGTAACTTCATTGATAGTCACTGATTTTACACCAAATTGGGAATAAATGATAGCAGAATCTGGCTCAATATTTGTAGATAAAATAAAATAAAGTCTGACTATGGGGTCCAGACATCTAACATTTATAGCTGTCACATCCATTTCTTGTCTATATCATCATCTCACTACTCTCCTCAGTTCTTCTGATCTCTTTCTTGATTGCACCTTGATTTGCTTTACATAGTTCTCTTGTTTGGAATATACTGGTCTTGTGTATTTTATTACCCAGGGTTGCTTGATATTGCTTTGTAACATATGCTTTTTAGTCGCTTTAGAATTGGTCTCTGCAAAAACATATTTTTTTAAAATTCTGCATCAGTCAGTTTTGATTTTCAGGATATATCATGCTCATCCATATTATTGTCTATGTACTGCAGTGGATTTTCTGCAGTATTTCATGTTTTGTTTTATTGCCTTGGCCGTTGTTTATGGTCAGAGAGAGTCATAGATTTGTTCACCATAGATTTGAACTAGACCCTCCTCTTCCCTAAGCTTGTAAATTCAGGCTCTTAATGGCCAGAAAACACAATGCCACAGACGCTGCATCAACTGGACAATGAATCAGAAGTGCTGGACATCATAAATTGACAGCTGACTGCTTTGCTTGTGGTTCTTATTATTCGGAAAAAACATTATTGCACACACAGTACATGTCACATTTCAGACAATCTTGGGAATACTAAGGGCCAAATTTCAACTGGATTAGACTAGGCTTTGTCCCTCTCTCATCATTGAAATCAATGGAGCTGTGCCAATTTACACCAGCAGAGAATCTGGCCCTCGAAATGTACAGTCATTGCACTGCTGGTGTCAGTGATGTTGCCTGTCTGCTGAGTTCTACAGTTAAACAGAACAATGATCAAAGGCTTGTTAACATTTTTATTACAAAGTTCCGTTTGTAACATTCTAACAGATAAAGCAATGCCCTGTAGGATCTTCTAAGTCCCAAGGTTTTGCTTATGGCTCCTCATTTGGCCAGAATTTAACACTGGACTGTGTCTTCTCATACTGCATGATAACTGTGGTAAGTAAAATGTAATGATATCATACTGCATGATAACTGTGGTAAGTAAAATGTATTTGGATTGTATTCTCTCCTAAATGGGGAAAAGAGGAAAGTTCATTGAGTAGTGGGCCATTGTCTTATGCTTTGCAATCCTCATGGCATTGAGGGGTGTAATGCTGTGGAAAGCAACCCCCGCCACAGAGCCCACAGTGTTCCTAGAGAGGTTTCCCACTGGCTCCGGGGAAGTAGGCAGTATGCTGAGAGTTGGAACAGCCCCCTTCCAGGGCCATCCTCAATCAAAGACTCTGCCAATCTGGCTCCCATCTGAGTCCCCTCAGCCCAAGGAATTATCAGGACTTTGTGTTTGCTCAGATGAACGTAATGAAATAGAAGATTTAAATGGGGAAATTTAAATATTTGGAAGCAAATGTGGTTAAGAAAATGAGAGCATTTCAACCGCAGACATTTCTAGTGCATGTAATCAGATTTTGTCATCGGTGCAACTTTTGGAAAAGGGATGGTTACTTCAATAACTCACTGGGAATGTTAATAATTGCACAACAGCTAACACTGCTATAAATGAACCGATGGCAATGCAAGCTTGCCCGAACAGGTCTAAAAAGTGAGTCAAAGAGGAAGAAAGAATATCCATGGTATGGAAGTGCAAATATCATAGTCTGATCTTGATTCAAACTTTAGGATAAGCCACCTACTGGCAAGGCTGTTGGGAGGAGAATTGCCCTAACACCAGCAGATCAGCCAGCCAGCAGTTAATTTTATCAGCATCGATCAGTGAGAACACGTGGCCAGGGAATTCAGCACATCCCCCTGCCAGTCTTTGGGGAGTGGGGGCAGTTAACACTGCCTACCTTTTCCAGGTGTGAATGCTCTCCCTGGGACACAACTATCCCATGGCCGGCCCAAGGTGAAATGAGCCTACCGTATATCTCATGGACATCTGAATGCTGAGGCTGTTAGCAGTTGAAAGTTGTCATTTGGAAAAAAAAAATCATAAATGGAGGAATCCTCAAAGAGAGAAGTGTTTTACTTTTCTTGTCTATAGTGAAACTGGCATTGAAGAAGCGTATATTATTACACAGTTTATCATTGACCTTATACTGGTGTACAGTTTATTTCCATTTGAGCTAGACTGGATGTCATAAATAAGGCTAAAGGCCCTTCTGTGACAGCTCTAAGTACTTATGTAAGCAGTCTAGCCAAAATAATAATTTGTAACAGGTGGAAATTACATCCAAAATCACTTGCACCGTTTTCCCTGTTCAATGACTTCCCGTTATTATATATGTTGCCGCTGTGCCCTCAAGTGCTGCACAACCCAAATGGGAGACAAGGAGGATAGATGATGTGTTCTACTCAAGCAGATAAAATACATCTCTTCTGAAAAGAAAAGGTTAGACTGTTTTCTGAAAATGTCACAGAATAAGTCACTGTTGTCCAGAGGCAGCATTAACTGATGCTCTGTTCATTTTACATAGCTATTTACTAAACCAGTCAGTAAAGTAAATAAGTATATAAAGCTGAACTCTACCCTAACAAACCCTGAATAATATCGCTCTATACATCCGTAAGCACTGTGGTCTGAATCCTTAGAGAATAAAGCGCTCTCTATTGTCACGTGTTGGTGAAATGGGAAAAAGCACCCTGGAGTTGCTTAAGTTTTGTGGAAGAGTTGGGGCTCCATTGGGAAGGGAGTTCTTGGTGACCTGTGCTGGAGAGCTACGGGAATAGAGTGAATGGGCCACAGCATATTTACATTTTAGTTGTGTGACAATGTGGGGCATTTTGGTTAAAATACAGTTACAGTTTCAGTTTGGGGACAATAAAATTGATCTTGCTGGGAAATACAAAGATAAGATGATGTGCCTGGGGTCACACTGAGCATTACTGCTGTCAGGCACAGCTGGGCATGGGAACCTGAAATCACTCCAGCTGGGTCAGCTGTAGAGCCCCCAGAGCAAACTAGGTAGCTGTGGCCTGTTAGAATCCTTAGATTTCTTTAACCCGGGACAGTTAAGTATGAGTGGAGAGCTGGGGAAGAAGGGAGTGACTAAACCATATCAGCCACTCAGGAGCACTGAGCTTGAAGCTAATCTTAAGGCCCCATGGGGTGGGAGAATATTACCTCATAGAATTTGTTGATGTAATAATTGCTGGTTTCCCCAAGTTTATTATGTTGTCCTCCCCACTTCTCTTTCTTTCAAACCCCAGACTCAGTGCTTGCAAGTGGGCAAGTATTGCCCTTCAGAGGCGCCCAGGGTGGTAGATATAGTTTCGAGCTTGAGCTGGTATTAGTTATCTCTTTAAGGTAAACCCCTAGAACACCAAGCATGGCCCTTTTTGCTACTGTCAACACCTGACAGAAGGTTACACACATGTTTGTATATGTTTCATACACGTATGGAGCCAAATTTTGATCTCAGTTACAACAGTGAAAAAACAGTGTGAACTTCAAATGAGTTTTTCTGGATTTACATCAGTTTAAGGACCATGCTATATAGATATAATTAACTCAGACATAATGAAATCTTGTATACTGTATTATTTTTGTTTATTTTGGGTATTGCAGTAAGGCTTAGAGACCCCATTCAACATCAGAGCCCCATTTTGCTAAGCACTGTACGAATAGTAATACATAGTAAGAATCTGTCTCTGTCCCAGAGATCTTATAATCTAAATGAACAAGGCAAACAAAGAGTGGGAGAGGGAGGCCCAGAGAGGTGAAATGAATTGCCCCAGGTAACACAATAGGTCATTGGTTGAGCTGAGAAGAGGTCTCCTGAGTAGCAGTCCACCAGTCCACATTGCGTCTGTATAACATAAGATAAATGAAATGCATGAAATGTTAACTCCAAGATCTACAACACTATTTTAAAATAGTAATAATTACTAGAAGGGATGGGTGTACCTAAAGAAGTTTTGAGGGTTGGGAACCTCTTTGATAATTTTGGGGGGTTGCAGGATTTGCAAGCCTTTTGATGCGAGCCCGACACCTCGCAGGATCAGATCCTACACAGAAAAAGCTTGTATGTATAATTCAAACATGACATACCCAGGAGGTCAGAACATGAACTTATTACACAGCAAGACAGTTGTTGTGAGTGTTTTGATACCATAACAATACTTCCATGCTCAATAAGTTAATATATATAGGTCTTGCAGGATGTGTACTTTAAGAAAGAATTTGAATAAAGAGAGTGAATGTAGGAATTGCCATATGGATCATACCAGTAGTCCATCTAGTCCAGTGCCCCTGTATGACAGTGGCCAGGAACAGATGTTTCAGAAGAAGGAACAACAACACAACAGCAGGTAGTTAAGATAACCTGCCCCCAAGGAAAGTTTCTTTCCAAACCCCTAATGTTAACAGTTGGCTTAAGCTCCATTTTTTAACTCTCGGTGGACCGATCATGTTCCATTAAAACTTTGGGGCAATGATCACATTTTTCTTAAGAAAAGCAAAAGAGGAAAATAAAACATAGAGACAGAGATATTAGGATCAGCTGCAATGTATTTGTGTGTTAACATCTCCAGTACACTCTTGTTTGTATAGAGCACTGTTCAGCCCCCTGTGTAACAGCAACCTTCCTTGACTCTTCGTCTTTACATGAATAACATCAGCCTCAGCTCTTCACATCTTATATCCTCAGATCAGAATTTTCGAATTAAAGCTCCTTCATGTTGTGAAGTAGAGATTTGTTCAAAGAGCTTATGTTCTAATGCAACTAGCTTTTTTATCCATACTCCAGTACATATTCTACCAGTAGTTTGACTTGTGTATCTGTGTGTACTTTTGTAAAACTAATATTAAAAATAAATAACAGAGGTAGAAGAGTGTCGTAGCAAGAATAAATGGAGTTAGACTGGAAGGGGCATTGGTCCAGATTTAGGAAGTTTGCTACCATACAATACATTTCTCAATATCACGTGAAGGACATTTTATAACTCTCGAGCCTTGTCTACACTTAAAACTTCTTTTGACAGCTAGGGTGGTCAGGGGTGTGAAAATTCCACACCCTTTAGTGACGTAGCTATGGCAGCAAGTGTAGACACAGCTAGGGCAATGGAAGAATGCCTCCATTAACCTACCTGCCATCATTCAGGGAGGTGATGTTCCTACACCAACAGAAAAACCCCTTCCATGTGTGTCTACATTGTGGGGTTCTACTGGTATAGCTGCACCCTGTAACTATACTGGCATAGTCCATATAGTGTAGACATAGCCTAAGTCTAGTGTGATCCTAGACTGAATTATTCTGGTGTAGTTGCATGACCCTGGCATTGGGGTTTATGACAAAACTAACAGCTCTTGTCACACGGTGATGATAAAAAATATCAGAAAATGTGGCTTTTTTCTAATTTTGGACAGGATCTTTATTAGAATAAATAAATAGCATTATCCTGAAAGATGAATAGATTTTAAGGCCAGAAGAAACCATTATTTCTAGGTAAGTTGTTCCAATGGTTCATTGCCCTAACTCTTAAAAATTTGTGCCTTATTGCTAGTTTGAATTTGTCTGACTTCAGCTTCCAGACATAGATTTTGTTTATCCCCTTCTCTGCTAGATTTAAGAGCCCTTACTGTCAGAAATCTCCCCGTGTAGGTACTTAGAGAGTTCAATCAAGTCACCTCTTAACCTTTTCTTGGATAAACCAAATAGATTGAGCTTCTTGATTCTCTCACCATACGGTACTGTGATGCAGTATATTTTTTATAAAAGGGAATATGAGTGAATTATGGTACATGAGCTTGTTAGATTTATAGACAGGAAATCAGCAGTCAGAATCACAGTTAGAACTAGAAGCCAGTCTAACTCAAGTTGATGATCCCATCACAGGGCTCTTGTGGAACAGTGCACCGGCTGCCCAAACACTTCTGTGATTGAGTCCAACATATGACAAAATCCTCCCAAGGGATTTATTAAGCTGATGTCAAATACATTTTAGTCAGTGTACAGAAATATCTGTAAAATTAGATGAGAAGCCTGAGGTGCATGCAGGATGCAGTGGCAGTTCATTTTAGCGTTGCAGATAAAACATATGCAGGAGAAAGGTGCGCCACGCTGGCCATCCTGGAGGTCGTGGGATCCTATAGTGGGGGTGCTGAGAGCCATTGAACCAAACCATAAACCCTGTATATAATGGAACCCACTTTAAATCAGGGGGTGCTGTACCTCCCGCCCACCCCGGCACTCCTAGTTCCAGCACCTGTGACGCTGACGTGATATTGCTTGCATCCTCAGTGACTCGGTCAGCTACATGAGGGAATTGTGTGATGACTAAAAATATACAAAATCTTTCTTTAAAAGATTTCCGGTGCACCATCCATGTCACTTGCGGGATGGCATTTTTAAGGTGGAATTGAAAATATCTCCTGTTGTTCAAAATGCTCTTGACTAAACTATATGTTGTAGTGAGCTGTTAAAGGGCCTAATCCAGCTCCCATTGAAATCAACAGAAGGAGGCTTGTAAGTGAGCAGGAGCTCATACAACTGTTGTTCTTCTCAGCTGTGTGCATTTGGGCCCTGATTCAGCAAAGCGGTCAGGCACGTACTTAAGTCCATCTCTGTTCAGGTCAGCACTTAAGCATGTGTTACACTCATTCTTAAAGTTAAAGTCCTGCTTAAGTGCTATCATGAAACGGAGTCTCTCAAAGGAGTTAAAAATCATACCAAATGTAAAGAAAAGCAGATAGTTTTCTCTCCTGGAAGGAGTAAGCATATAGCTTGCTAACAAATATATTCATTTGCTGATTGAAAAATGGCTTCTTTTTTATGAAAATGAAAACTTACTATGAAAATGGTTATTTCTTCCAAAAATTTCCAGTTTTTCAAGAACAAAAAAACCCAAAACCTGATTTTTTTAAGGTTTTTTTTTAAGGTTTTTTTCCATCAAAAGTCCACAAAATTTTCAGGAAATTTTGGAATCTTTCACAGAAAATACTTACCATTTTCCAACCAGCTCAGCTTCTTGTTATTGTCTGGATAGTGTCTGGCATGATGGGGTCCTGATCTTTGATTGGGTTACTAGGCGATGCTGTAATACAAATACTAAGTAATAACAACTCTACTTCATGTATCTTTGTGTGTGGCTTAAGATTACATATTTATCCATTTTCTGCTACTATTTAAATTGTTAGCTTGAAAACCTAAGTCCACATTCTGCCCATAGATGCATTCATACATATCCTGTTAGTGCTAAACAATATACATGTGACGTTAGAATTTGGCTCTATTATAGCCCATAAAGCCCTAGTCAATATTAATCATAATTGCAGCTAAATATGCCATTTAGCTCATTTTGGGGGGATATATATGACATTTTAAAATAATAATTGCACAGGACATTTGAGTCCCTGACTCCCTGTGTGGGAATGTAATGCATGTGTTGTAATATTTATACATTAATTTTGCACCCTCTTCATGGAGAAATCTTTGTTATGGCTCTGTCAGCGTATTGTAACTGAAACTGAAAGTAATGTCAGAATCAAGTCAAGTGTAACAGGCTGCCACAATTCAGGTACAGGAATTGGGAAATGGTTTCAGAGAAGCTTCTCTCATTCAGTTTCTCTGTATGTAGTAAAATATGTTTCTTATATAATAAAGCCTGTAAAACACCAGCACACTCAACAGCACTGTAGGTTGTTTCCAGAAGCTACTGACACTCTATTCGTTAAGCCCTTCCCTTTACACTCAATAAAGTCTGCTGGCAGGGAAAGGTTTTCCTATGGAAACACCTCATTGGCCTCATTCAAATTGGGAATGTAACTATATTATCATGGTGTGGTCATAGCAATATTAAGACAATTATTATTTCTGGAATTTGCAGGCACTTGTGAGAAAGAATAGAACTTCAACGTTCAAATATGATCAGTCAAAATATCATTTCACTAGAGTCTTGTTCTGTAAGAGTCATTACTCTTTATGGTTGTTCTACACAGTGGGGATAGATTTTTGTAACACTGCAATTGTATTGTGCTCTTACATTTGCAGAGTCTGCTTGGAAATTGGAACATTCTTGCAGGCTTCTGTGTTTCAGTGTTCGTTTATAGGACAGACTGTTGTAGTTGAGGTTTCAGGGGTGAAATCCTGGCTCTGTTGAAGTCAGTGGAAGTTTTGCCATTGACTTCAATGGGGGCAGGATTTCACCCTTGGCCTCTTTTTGGAAAGGAGCAGATGTACGGGGAGATGTCAGCAAACCAGTAAAGTGCCTGAACCCTCTATTGCTTATTGCTAAAAGCAGCCAAGTCAGCAGGCTTAGCTTATCCAAGGAAGGAGGGGAGGAGGTTTTGGGTACCACAGAAAGGGCAGCTTGACCCTGCATCCTTCCTGATAAGAATTGTGTTGAAGTTGTTGATACATGCGTTTTAGAAGAGCAGGATGTGCCCTCAGGAATGTGTCTAACAGGGTCTCAAGGCTGCAAAGTCTGGGAAAAAACGACACCTGGTTAATGAATAATCAAAAGAAAACCTCCTGCTTGACCATTGAAACTGCTTGCTTAACACGTTTTCTTTAAGGGACATGTCATTGTGTTCCTAATGTATAAAATAAGGGGGGAAAGTTTGAGGTAGTGGAACTCTTCGGGACTGGACTCTCCCTCTGGATGCATCTTGTGTTCCCCACTGGCAGATGGGCTGCCGCTGTGCCACTTGAGAGCTTTGGTAATTATCGAGGGTTGGGGGTGTTTTACTAACCTGTTGCAGACGTGTGTAAATTCTTGAGACTAAGTAAAGTTTAGCTTTAAGTGAAAGCCCTCTTGTGTTGTCCTGTTTGTGCCAGCCATCTATCGGTCGGACGGCCGTGTCTCCCCTGATTTATTTCCTGACACCATCTTGCACAGAGTAAAAGTTACCAAGAGCTTTAGGTTGAAAGAACCCCGGGTAACACAGAGAGTGAGCCAGGCCTTACCAAAGTTGGGAAATGGGCTTGTCTGACTGACAGTCATATTAAAAGCCTAAGTATGGTTGGTTACAGATTTTCAATTAAATACCATGGGCCAATTTTACTAGTAATTCTGGGCACCCTCCTTTAGTTGCCCGATGCATATTTTTCAGGTGCCCAAAAAAACTTAACTTGCATGTACAAATCAGGAAGTCAGTGATATCTTTGGATTGCATGGGCAAACGCTGTCTGCTCACAGAAACTTAGTTTGTGAGTGCCTAAAAACATAGTGTCAGGCAAGAGTTAAAATTTAGCTAACAGCTAAGACAGAAACTGCAGATCAAGCAGGAATGCTTCAGTAGCCCAAGGGCACTGACAGCTGTAAACATGTGATAAACTTATATGGTCAAATGCCCACCCAGTAACTCAGCTCTTAGAACAGAAAAAACCCTCCCTTCACAGCCCACCGGATATCTGTAAGCACTCATCCCTACCCCCACCCCGCCTCTTTCCCCCGCAAGGTACCCATAGATACTTGATGCAATCAGGATGACCTCTATACGTACATACTGTTCCTATTTTTATCTTTGTTCAGAGTTCTCTCTTGACTTGTAACAATGTCTGTCTCTGTATGTACAAATAAATGCAAATGAATTGATAAGAGAATATATATAATAAGAGAATGTATATAACTGGCCATGGTGGTGCCATATTTTTGAAGCTTTTTTTTTATTTATTTAAAGATTTTATCAGTCAGGGTTGTGAGCTCAATCCTTGAAGAGGGCCATTTGGGATCTGGGGCAAAAATCTGTCTTGGGATTGGTCCTGCTTTGAGCAGGGGGTTGGACTAGATGACCTCCTGAGGTCCCTTCCAACCCTGATATTCTATTAATTCTATGATGCTCTCAGACCTCCAAAAAGAGAACCCTTCCTAACCAAAAATCAAGATGGTCCATGGAAAGAAACTGTGCTGCCCCTATCTTGACTTAGTGGTTTATATAGAACCAGTAGGGCAGTGGTAGTCAGTAGGCACCCCTTTTCAGCCGACCATGGGAAGCACGCTGGGACTGGGGCTTCAGCCATTTTATCTCCCATTTACTTTAAAGGAATATGCAGGTGCTCAGTCCCACTGAAAATCAGCCCCCTAATTTGTATTTAGCTGTCTAAGTGGGGATTTTGGAGCCTAACTTTAGCTACCCAGGTGTGTTTTTTTAATTTTGGCTTGTATAACAAAGCTCATCTTTTCCAGGTGAGGTCAGAGTGGGGTGAATTATCAATGTTTTCTAGACCTGAGGTAGAAGCATGGGCTGTGGTTGGTCTTAGATATCTATGCTTTATTTTTGTCCTTTGCAAAATGTAAAATACCTATTGCGCCTTAAGAAGTAAAGGGAGACTTCTTTCCTATTAGTCAGAGATTCTGGTGTCTCTGTGGGGAAGCAAGCAGCATGGATGTATTGCATAAATAATGCTAAATAGAAAACATATAGTGCTGCATGCTAACTAAATGGGGATTGAACACCTCCTAATGCTTTCAAGCATCTGTCAGTACAGTGACAGGAAAACATGTTCATAGTTAATTCTTTTACAAATTACCCAGATAAATGAAGTTGCAGACACTCAGCCCGGAATTTTTTTCTTTTTTTATGAGGGGAAAACATAATTAATAATTTTGAAATGCTAATATGATTTGAATGAAATGTATTATCTTTGCATTAAGCAATGGATACCACATTTTGCACTGAATCCCTGTGAGAAATTAGGATTCAGTACATAGTGCTGAGACAAATATCTCACATGAGAAGCAAATGGCAATATTTGAAATTGCATTTGTGCATCTATAATTTCGGCAACCTTTAAAATGAAGGGTGAAAAAAAATCCAGAAAAATGGTCAGATCCTCAGATGGTGCAAATTGTTATTAATGCTGTTGACGTCAATAGCACTATGATGTTTTATATCAACTGAGACTCTGGTCCAGATGGTTCTCATTTGTGCACATACATTTCATTTTTTGCTGCTTCCCTTTTCTGGTGCAGAAGTTGCTCACAGACTCAGAAAACTGATTGACTCAGAAATGTAGCATATTCTTCTACTTGGAGTATAATTTTGCTTTGTTCTGTGTTAGTATAGAGACTCTGAGCATAAGATACCTGCCAGACTGTTCTGAATCTAGAGTACTTTCTATAAAACTGTCTTCATCAAGACTTACAATCGTCACCTTTTTAAAAAAAAATCAACATTTGTCAACAGGTATCACATCAGGGCAAGAGAGATTCTGCAATTGTCCACTCCATAGTGGCTCTTGTTACTGCTATGCAATTAGGTTGTGTTTACATAGACTGAAAAACAACTTCAAATTCATTTATCAATTTCTTTCTGTGTTCCCACTGATATAGACTGTAGTTATGGTCTAAACTGCCATTTATTGAAAATATTACTGTGTGAATATGCAAATGCAACTCAGATGTTTTCGGGGTTACTACATAGCCATTTAACTTTGAATTCAAATATTAAATTGCAGTTCTGTCATATTTTTTCTTTTCTTTCTTCTCACATAAGCTAGAAACCTCTACCTCTGATGGCAAAGAGGGATCCTGAAAAGATTACAATTGATCAAATTAATTCTGTTGACACAGTATGTTTGTTTTTCTGTTAGGCATTTGACTTAGTACCGTACAACATTCTACTTTTAAAATTAGCACTGTACAAAATCAGTGTGGCACATATGAAATGAATTATAAACTGGCTAACAGATCTTAAGACCATGAAGGTTAATAGAGAATTACAAATAAGTAGTAGATGTTTGTAGTAGAGTCACAAAGGGACTGGATATTATTCAATGTTTTTATCAATGATCAAGAAGAAAATGTAAAATCATGGATGATAAAGTTTGCAGGTGACAGTTTTAATAATCATCGAGTTGAGTCAATTACGACTGACGAATAACGTATTTAGTAACCAGCAAAACAGCAAAAGTGATTTATTTTTGACTTATCAATAAGAAAATTGGTGTAAACTTAGATGGTGCTTGAGCAGAATTTCTGTCAATCATGATGTGGTTTATAGCAACCATTCTGACTTTAAGAAGTGGGCATTATTGTGCTTTTACCATGTTTCATCGTGAATACTGATAGGCAGTAGAGTGGGCCAGAATGGCTATAAAACCACCAGCCATCTTTGAGCAGTGTTCAGTGCACTGTGGCTGTGAATGCTGACTGGAGATACACAGTAGGTGCAATACCTCTGTGAGTGCAGGATGAGTCTACACTCTTCTTCTGTTCCTCTCTCATTTTCCTCACCCATAGCTCAACCATTCCATCATTTTTAGGAAGAACAAAACTGGCAGTTTGCAGAGTCCTTGCGCACCTGATGCCCAAGACTGGGATTGTGCCTGACATCTGCACAGGCACTTGCTTTCTACTTTGCCCTTTGCACACCTGTGCAGGGCTGGGCATAACTGTGTCCATGTTTGTTATAACGTGCCATTTTGCTCGCCCTTGATAAAGTATTCAGCTGCCTTAACATGTGCCATCAAAGGGTCACCTTTCTAACTCCTACTCTAAATTAGCTGTACATATCCTCTAAGTGCATTGTTTAAGTCAACAGAATCAAAAATCTGTATACTCAGCCACAAGCTGAAACACACCCTTGTAAGCCATTCTTTTTTGTAAGCAAAGTGTGTCTGATAATTAAATACAATAACACCACAGTGTTACCCACTGGGAATGTATTGACATACCAGGTCACAAGCTAGCAAAACAGAGTATTACAGAGTCAGAAGTTCAAAACTCTTGGAGAAAAAGAAGTGTTATATTGATTAAAATTATACAGGGGGGGAGGGAATTCAGCACTGCTCAGAGAGATTTTCTCCTTTATTGGTAGCTTTGCAGGCAATGAAATTAATAAAAACTGTGTTAGGAGACAGTGTTATCTTATTTAATGTCTGTGCAGATTGCTTTGAAACTTTGACTCCTCCATTCTTTAAAACTGCAAAATGTCTATTTATTTGAAACACTCCTAAAATTATTCTGGATAATTATGGATAAATTATATTTGTGTAAACTGTCGTATTTACATAGTTTTGCATGGAACTATGTTCTTTTACTGAATTTGATAAAAGCAATTGTAACAATGTATATATTATAAGTATTAAAGGATTATTTTTCAGATGAAATTTAGCACTTCAAAGATATAAAATCTTTTAAATGCAGAACAATTACTATAATCTCACATACTAGGCATTGTGATTTTTGTATCTTTTTCTCTGTTAAAGCTCTAAACACCCACAGTGGTCAAATTCTTTGCCATAAATTATAATCATGCTTGTTTTTATTTTGCTATTCAGTTAACTCAGTTGCTTATAATGTGATGCAGTCCTAAAATCTAACCAAGAGTTCAAATTTACATTAGGTCTCATTTCTGGAGTGACTGGTTTAAATGGCAGTAAAATATGTTGTGGTGATTCCCTTTCTGAGTTTGTACTGTACTTATCCACTGACTTCTAAGTTGATTTTCAAAGCTGCTGAGGAATTTAATAGGTGACATTTCTGGCTAAGATGATACTTGGTTGGTTGTTTTGAGGTGCTCGCAGTCTGAACAGAATACTGTAAATGGAAGAATGGATGACATGTACAACATTATGCTTAGCATCAGTGATGAAAAAATTAATAGGCAAGCATTCTATTTGTGTATAGCTGACATCTTTTCACATGTATTCAACAATGTAGTACTGGCACAGTGGATCCAGGGGTTGGCGGTCAGCAGCAGTCTCAGAATTGTTGCTGAAACTTCTGCCATATAAGGATGGCCCTTTTCAGCCCCTTTAGTGCACAGTCCTGGCTGTTTTCCCACGGGACTAGTTTTAGAGCTAGAAAAGCAGAGGTGACATACTGGAAAACAAACGTGTTGTGAAACATTTGTGATTTATCATTGGACCTCTGGCTTACATAGCTATCTGACAAGAACTTGAAACCTTTCTGATTTTTGTGGATATTGCTTTATAAATCTTTATAAAGCCTTTTCTAAGAACATCTGACAGGCACATAGATCTGACAAGAAATAAAATGACTGCAAGTTTGTCACAGCCATGAGTTTAAAAAGTTTCTGGAGACACCAGAGAAAAGGCAACCAATCCACATAACTCATATCAAGACAATCAAATTGTATTTAAAAAAAAACTTCAGTACAGTATTTTCAAACCTGCTTTTTTGGTATTTTTCTCACCTGCAGAAAACCTTGATACAAAGTATCATAAAATGATTTAACACACCCCATTGAAATATCTTATGGGAAAGTTCTATAGAACAGAACATTGATTAAACAAATAGTTCTAACAAAATTATTTGATAAGCATATAAAATTTAATAGAGAATGATATCTTCCCAACTTTTAAACTACCTATGGATGTAGTATTATTTAGACCAGGGGTCGGCAACCTCTGGCACGCGGCTCGCCAGGGTAAGCACCCTGGCGGGCCGGGCCAGTTTATTTACCTGCCGCGTCGGCAGGTTCGGCCGATCGCGGCTCCCACTGGCCGCGGTTCGCCGCTCCGGGCCAATGGGGGCAGCGGGAAGCGGCGCGGGCGAGGGATGTGCTGGCCGCGGCTTCCCGTCGCCCCCGTTGGCCCGGAGCGGCGAACCGCGGCCAGTTGGAGCCGCGATCGGCCGAACCTGCCGATGCGGCAGGTAAATAAACTGGCCCGGCCCTCTGGGTGCTTACCCTGGCGAGCCGCATGCCAGAGGTTGCCGACCCCTGATTTAGACTATCCTGCTGTAGTACATGCTATATTCCTTTTCCTTGGGGGGTGGGAGGCACACATTCATCCCAGGGAAGAATGTTGAACCACACCCAAATTCAGTTGTCTATTGTACCTGTGCAATCCAGGAACTTACCTGGGTGGAATAGATTTTTGGATCTGACTCACTATGCTTTACATTAGATAAAAAAATCTGACCTTCTCTATCCAGATCTCCTTCTGATCTCCTTTAAATCCCCAATATTTAGGAAAACTCCCCAAGAGCCATTTAAAAACTCTGAGGAGGACTGGGTAGATGAATAGTCACCGTCTTGTGCTGATACTTCGGAGACAGTGCTGCCTACCTGCTAGCCTACAATAAACCAAAGTGGCCACATGACCCACATGGGACTGAAAAGTAGCTTCCAAAGAGAAAGAATAGTCTTAAAGTCACGAAACGATCTCTTTATTTCAGCATTTTCTTGTAATAATCTAGGACCTAATCCTGTTGTCCCTACTCTGACATCTCTCCCATTGAGGTAAGCACTTCTGGAAGGGCACTGCAACTTATTGCATTTGCTGAGTGATAAATGTTTTACACACACACACAAAATCACAGAACAGCTGTGCAAGGAACAGAATTAGACTGTAATCTCCAGTGTAAGTATTCACCAAAAAAGATGTATATAGCTTTATTGAGGCAACTGAAGGCCCCTGAAAATTTGACACTCTACAAAATACTAAGTTGCACACACTCATCAGCCTAAAGTGATCACGAAAATCCCCAAAGATCCAGTGGCTACACTTGCTGCTCTGGAGATGGCTATAAAAATAAAAGTACAAGCAAAACTGTGAATGAAATTCATTTGACAGTAAACTGGTGCCCTCCCATTCCCTCAAACAGCCATACCTCTTGTGAAGGTGCACAGACCTAGTGTTGTCTAATGGTTGGAATAGAATTAGGAGTTAGGACACCTGGACTCTATTTCCCAGCTCTTCCACTGAGTGTGACATTGGGCCTCAGGATGGTCTCCTGAGAAGGGATCATAATACTTGCCAGTATTGTGAGGATTAATTTGTTAATGTTTGTAAAAACCTTTGAGATCTTTAGATAAAGGGGACTGTTTAAATGCAAACTGTGTTTGTTGTTGTTTGCAGCATCGTTACAGCTGTGTTGGTTTTGAGATTTTTAGGACCTCCTGCATAACATAAACCACAGAATGTCACCTAGGGATTCCTGCATCAATCACATGCCTTCACTTGCTTATTTAAATTATTTTTGTACTATGGACACATCCTTTAATTTTTTTATAGAGAGAATTTTAAAAAATTGAAATTTCAGCAATGATTGTTTACAATTGTTTATTAACATAATAAAATTATGTACCATTTTAGCTCTGACCAAACTCTTAAGCAGTTTAAATATTTCAGCAGCAACACATAATACTACTTATTGTTTATTCAAAGATGCAGAAAGACATGAAGAAGAACAATTATGTATTAAAAATACATAGAATTAATATTTAAAACACGGAATTTAAGTCTAGCATACACACTAATAAAATACTACTAATTTACCCTTATATAGTGCTTTCCATCCAAGGATCCCTAGGTGCCATTTAAGTACCAGTGAGTTATAACTCACTAATCCAGGTGATGTGGGTTAAATATTATTATCCCAATTTTGAAGCTGAGGAAAAATGACAAAGGTTAAGGACCTGATACAGATTTTCCTTACACCGGTGTAAAACCTGTTTAACACCAGTGGAACAGCACCACTGTAAATCTGCCCACTGCAGCTCAACTGGAGTTACACAAGTGTACATTAGAATGAAATCCTGGTCCTTGAAGTCAATGATAAAACACTTATTGATTACACTTGGGTCAGGATTTCACTCTTGGTATAAGTGAGATCAAGATCAAGACCCAAATGGCCAATGCCACATAGCAAAGCTGTGACAGAGCTGAAACTAGTACCCAGTTTCCTAATTCCCAGTCCTGTGCTTTAGCCACAAAACTATCTTTACCCTCTCTTTACTTACCCAATCTCAACAATACAACTTTTACACATTGTTTTAGGGATGAATTCTTTGAAATTATCTTTCTTAATTTTCTGCTACATGTCAGTCAAGTAATAAAAGATATTATTAAAAGAGCTCTCCCCGCTATTTGGTTATGAAGTCCAAGTTTTTCAAACCTGTACACCTCAAGTTATGCTCCTAAATAAGTTGCAGATTTTTAAAATGCTGAGGGTTTTTTTGTTTTGTTTGTCTAGTCCAATATAACTTTCTCTTCTTCCACACAATCACCATGCTCCAATTGTCAGTGTTTTGTCATTACATATATGATACATAGGTTCTTAATACACTCTTAGGTCCATCTTCATGCATCTTTCTACCTTACAGTTTTCTGTAAGGCCCATCAAAAACATCAAAGAGATTATAAATAGCTAAAATAGACTATCATCTAAAATAGGCAAATCTCATTTGCAAATGTTTTATCTATGATCCCTAACAAGGGTGTTTTAATACCAGTTGTTTCTGAGCTGCTGTATATTTCATTAAAGTGACAGTGAAAATTTTTCCCGAGGACGTTTCATAATGTGTGAAAGAGAGAATATGCCTTTCCTTTTCATTTGAGGCAGCTGAATCTATATTCTTCCATAGTGTCCCATAGCAATTCTTAGGCTCTCACAATCTTTACAAAGTCAGTAGTATTGCTTTCTTTACTCTAAGTACACCTGTTTACGCGCTCCCTGTTGTTCTGTCACCTTGTCTGGGTTTGACTTTTTTTTCTTCATTGCTTTAGAAAGGGTCTTGACTTTTAGGAAAGAAGAGGGGAGATGAATCGGCAGACATTTCCAACTACATCCATCATGTGACACATTTAGGAACCAGAATCCTCAGCTGATTTAGCTCCAGTTGGCTCTAGCAAATAAAAACTAAATAAATATATTCAACAAGCCTATCTCTGTCACCATTACTATATTAATGTAGTACAAGATTAGTATTTGTGTAATCCAATATCAGTAGACAATATCACCTCCAAAGAGGAGTCATGTAGTTTTATGAACTGTGCCAGAGGAGAGTATGTACTTTGTGATCAATTTGTCTGGAATTACCAGCTTCACTTGCTATGCTAACTCATTAAAACTAGAGTTTAACCTTTTCTAATTGGGTTGTAACTGTACAGAATGAGTTCTACTCCATTCCTGACATTCCACTGTATGCTGAATCTTAAAGGCACAGTGCTCTTGCATTATATCCCATCGCTATGCAACAGTAAAATGACAACTCATGGAGAAAGGAAGAAAACCCAATGTCTCGCAGTTATGTAAGTATGATAATATGTCTGAGAAATGGGAGTGAGAAATAAATACCAGGACCAGTGATGCTCCCTGTGGTATCAAAAACATAAATGGATCTAAGGAAGCTGTCATGTTGTGAGGATAAGGCCTTTTCCTGTAGCCATATTGTAAGGTCTGAGGCCTTTGTCTGTGTCCATATTAGGAGAGCAGCAGCCATGAGCTAAGAAGCAGAAAGTTACATCCTCACATTCCATCTAAATTACATTAAAACAATGTAATACCGGGCTGTTAAGAAGGCGATCCTGTCCTAATAACACCCACCAGATAAAGAAACCGATCTTAAGATGGTTAAAGAAAACTTAGTTTGATAGCACTCTGTCTGGCAAGAAATCACGTATCAACAGCTGTGGTTGTGAAATCCTCATTTCTTTATTGTTTTGTCTTTATGGTCCCCACTTCTCTATTGTTTGTCTGTATGATCCAGGGGTGGGCAAACTTTATGGCCCGAGGGCCACATCTGGGTGGGAAAATTGCATGCAGGGCCATGAATGTAGGGCTGGGGCAGGGGGTTGGGGTGCGGGGGGGGGGGCGGTGTGCAGGAAGGGGCTCAGGGCAAGGGGTTGGGGTGGAGGAGGGGTACAGGGTGTGGGAGGGGGCTCAGGGCAGAGCTGCAGGGAGGGGTGCAGAGTGCGGGAGGGGGCTCAGGGCAGGGGGTTGGGGTGCAGGGTGCAGCAGGGGGCTCGAGGTTGGTGGCTCAGGGCAGGGGGTTGGGGTGTAACGGGTGTGGGGTGCAGCAGGGGGCTCAGGGCAGGGGGTCGGGGTGCAGGAGGGATGCGGCAGGGAGCTCAGGGCAGGGGTTTGGGGTGCTGGGTGCAGGAGGGGTTCGGGGTGCGGGCTCCGGCCCAGCACCACTTACTTGGAGCGGCTCCGGGGTGGCAGCAGCACACAGCGGGGAACAGGCAGGCTCCCTGGCTGCCCTGACCTGTGTCGCACCATGCCACACTGCTCCTGGAAGCGGCCGGCACCATGTCCCTGCGGTCCCTGGAGGAGGGAGGGCAGAGGGCTCTGCGTGCTGCCCTCACCTGTGGGTACCTCCCCTGAAGCTCCCATTGGTCACGGTTCCCTGTTCCCGGCCAATGGGAGCTGCAGGGGGGGGGCAGTGCATACAGGCGAGGGCAGCGCACGGAGCCCTCTGACCTCCCCTCCCCCCTGGGGCTGCAGGGACATGGTGCCATCCGCTTCCAGCAGCGGCACGGGACCCATGGCGCCACGGGGAAGGAAATTCCGTGGGCCGGATCCAAAGTCCTGATGGGCGGGATCCGGCCCACGGGCCATAGATTGCCCACCCCTAGTATGATCTCTGGTTCTTTGATTGCTTCTGTCTGTTATAGAATTTATTTTGCTAGGTGTAAATCAATTAAGGTGGGGGGGTAGGATTCGTTAAAAGGATTGTTTTACAATGTTAGAACTGGTTAGAAAATTGTTTAGTAATATTTTAGTAAAATGATTGGTTACGGTACAGCTAAGCAAGACTCAAGTTTCATTATATAAACTGGGGAAGTTCTTTGGAACCAACTCCAGGACACATCCCCAAGATCAGATTGCCAGACCTCAACACCCTGCCAACCGCACCGTGCAGAAGCTGGAGTTCCCTAGATGACCTGATCCTGATTGGCCATCAAGAAAAGTTCATCTGCCTTATTGGGAGTGGTGAGCATTGTATGCTTAGCGTGGGTATTCTGTTTTGGAAATTGTTAATAGAAGTTACGTAGGATGATATTGTGTAAGGCTCTTTCACTGATAAAAGACCCCACAAACCCGCAAAGTGTAAGGTTACACCCTGAGCCCACAGAAGGGTAGGGGTGGGTGCCTAAATTAACAGGGTTACACCTGATCCCTAGGAACGGGGTAAAGATGGGTGCCCCTAGAGTGTGCGAGTAACAGAGAATTTTGTGCAGGTAACAATGTATTACCAAATTGATTGTATGCTGATACAAGTCATTCTATAGTGCAGGGGTAGGCAACCTATGGCACGGGTGCCGAAGGCGGCACGCGAGCTGATTTTCAGTGGCACTCACACTGCCCGGGTCCTGGCCACTGGTCCGGGGGGCTCTGCATTTTAATTTAATTTTAAATGAAGCTTCTTAAACATTTTAAAAACCTTATTTACTTTACATACAACAATAGTTTAGTTATATATTATAGACTTATAGAAAGAGACCTTCTAAAAATGTTAAAATGTATGACTGGCACGCGAAACCTTAAATCAGAGTGAATAAATGAAGACTCGGCACAACACTTCCGAAAGGTTGCCGACCCCTGCTATAGTGTACGGTATATGTAGTAATCCTGAAGGATATGGTTGTAAGACCTAAGACCTCAATCTAGTCTGAAGTGTTTGTTGATTATAATTAAACTCAGATCCCAAGATGGGGAAGGGAAATTGTTGTAGTGCTAGCTTCATGGTACTTCATTTTCAGCTGCTGGTCTTTCACCTTTTTCTTCTGCAGGCTTGAGCCTGGAGTACAAATTATAAAAGGAGAGCTATAATTTTGGATCTGATATAAAAAATGTGGGTAATTTATGGTGCTTGTGCATGTATTGTAACCCTAAATACAAGAGTTTCCAGTAGATTGAACCAACAGATTTGTAGATTAAAAATAAAGCTATCCTTTCTCTTTTAAAGAATTCCACAGTTTTGATAACTCATCATGGACATGATTTTTGGCATATCAGCTACAATCCAACTAAAATATGTACACACTTGTGGAGTGATAGTTTCCTTCTCAGAGAAGAAGGATGGCCCAGTGGTTGGTGTGCTAGTCTGGGACTTGGGAGACCTAGATTCAATTCCCTACTCCTCAATAGACTTCCTATATGACTTTGGGTGAGTGACTAAAATGCTCTGTGTTTTGTTCCCCATCTATAATAGGAATAATAGAACTGCCTTCCCTTACAGGAATGTTATGAGGATAAATACATTAAAGATTGTGGCATGAGCAAGGACAACATAAGTCCCATAGTTAGAATCAGATTCTTATTTTCTAACCCTGGTTGGTTGAGATATTGTACAATAAAATTGTCACTGGTTACTCAGACCGTGTAAAACTACAGGCCATTTACCAAACAGATCAGGATAGTGTGCTAATATGGACAGACAGTTTTTAGAAGTGTCAATACAAAGCTGTTTGATCCAAAGCCAACAGCTCCGAAAATAATGCCGCAAAAGCTCAAATGAACCCGAACACCCTTAGCCAAAATCAGCATCAATTCACTGCCATCATGTGCAACAATATAAGTAGTCACGTCATTAATGAATGTTTGTGACTGATCAAAGTCTACATTTGAAGAAAAAAATGATTGCCTAATATCTCAATACTGATCATTTATCTAATTAATTAATCTTATGCCATCTAGGAGCGGGTGAAAGAGTTTTCCTTATGTTTGTTGCTTTGTGTTTTTCTCCTAGTTTTGTGAGCTAGAAGTAAATGTTCATTCTAACAAATTTCAGCAATTCAATTTTCAGTGGCTTTTCAAAATTTTGGCCAAGATGTATATTTACTTTAATATGTTCTGCCAAGTGATGATCAGTTCAGTAGTTATTTCACTGTTTACCTGTTCAGTACATTAGAGTGAGACTTTTACAGCAGGGTAACCAACAAACATACATATATCCGCATATACACATAGTATTATGCACACTTAAGCCTCCATATATGTATTTTCCAGTTTTGCATGCCTCTTTCCCATAATTATTAAAAGACGCATATGATTCAGAAGTGCTTTCCTTCCTGCAGCCTATTTTCTCTTCCTCTGAAATCCTGCAGGGATTACGGAGAACAATAATGATTAAAGGCCTTGTTAGGAAAGATTAAAAACCATAGTTCAATCAATATGCCTAGGTCTACCAAAAGATGACTAAGGAGGATGTAATTGTCTGCAAGGTTGTCAGGCCTGCCGACGGGGGGGGGGGGGGGGGGGGGGGGGGCAANAAAGGAGGCAAATGCCCTGGGGCCCTGGTGATTTAAAAGGGCCCAAGGGCCCCCAGCTGCCGCCGCGGCCACAGTAGCAGCCGGGAGTCCCAGGCCCTTTTAAATTGCCCGGGCAGGCCGCAAGGCGCCTAAGCGTGCAAGACTGCTCCAGGCCCCGTGCGCCGGCGTGGGTGGTCCCGGAAGTGACGGATTTATCACTTCCGCCCCGGGGCCCTCCCCCCTCAGGGCAGCCCTGGCCCTGACCCCGGGGCCCGGAATTTCTGTCAGCGGGCCTGAAGGTTGTAAACACCGAGGAGAGAGTGTAATTATGTAGGGTATAACTCAGAGTAAAGTAGGGGGATTAAGTAAGAGAAACTGTAGGATGAAAATGAAGACATTTTTCCAAATGCAAATAATGGACTGTTTGAATAGTCCCCAAAATAGTGAAACCCGGTCACTTAATTCTCTCTCACGGGGGTGTTGTGAGGATAAATACACTAAAGATTGTTAGGTGCTTAGATACTACAGGAATGGGGGCCATATAAGTACCCAAGATAAATCATTGTTGAAGTTGTCGACTTAAAATATTTGTGCAATATATAATCTCCCATTTTTCCAGTATGAAATTTACATTCATTCTGTGAATTTTTGTATACCTTTAACATTGATATAATCAAACTGCAACCTGAGCAGCATAGTTTAACCCCCTTCAACTTTGAATTAAGTTCCCATTACATTTTAACCAGTAGTAGTTTAGAAGGTAACACCAGAGAAAGTGAGCCATTTATGGTAAATCTCTAACTCATAACTAATGAAATTGTTAATGTAAACTACATTATACAAGCTCTGATATAATTCTCATCCTGTCTTAGGTGGTCTGTCTAGGAAAAAAATCAACCCCCCAGATTTTCACCATAGTTCCCATTTGGGCCCATAAACAACATGACCAGAATGTCAGAAGAGCTCCATACTCAACATCTTCCATTGTCCTCTTTCCTGGCATGTGGGCATGACAAAATTTGGGCCAGTATCTTCAGAATCATATCCTAGTTCCTTTCTCTTTCTGGAATTAAGGATTTGCTCTCTGTTGTAGCAATGCACCCCAGAGTCAATGAGAGCTGAAGGTGTTCATCTCCTTGTGGAATTAAATCCTAAGGGCTTGGCTACACTGGCAAGTTACAGCGCAATAAAGCCGCCCACAGCGCTGTAACTCACTACCCGTCCACACTGGCAAGGCACGTTCAGGGCTGTATCTCCGCGGATACAGCGCTGCTTGTACTCCTCCGCCCCCAGAGGAATAAGGAGTATTACGCTGCCGCTGCTGCGCTGTGGCGCCAGTGTAGCCACCCAATGCGCACTGATTGGCCTCCAGAAGTATTCGGCAGTATCCCACAATGCCTGTTCTAGCCACTCTGGTCATCATTTCAAACTCTACTGCCCTGGCCTCAGGTGACCAACTGTCAGACCCACCTTTTATATTCCCCGGGAATTTGAAAAATCCCCTTCCTGTTTGCTCAGCCAGCCAGGTGTGGAGTGCTATCAGCGAATTTTTCTAGGTGACCATGCCTCCACGCGCCAGGCGAGCCCCAGCATGGAGCAATGGCGAGCTGCTGGACCTCATCAGTGTTTGGGGGGAGGAAGCTGTCCAGTCCCAGCTGCGCTCCAGCCGTAGGAATTACGATACCTATGGGCAGATATCAAGGGCCATGATGGAAAGGGGCCATGACCTGGACGCTCTGCAGTGCAGGATTAAGGTGAAGGAGCTGCGGAATGCCTACCGCAAAGCCCGCGAGGCAAACAGCCGCTCGGGTGCTCCCCCCACGACCTGCAGATTCTATAAAGAGCTGGATGCGATACTTGGGGGTGACCCCACCTCCATGCCGAGCACCACCATGGACACTTCAGAGCGGGAGGTGGAGGAGGACGAGGAGGCAAGCAGGAGTGAGGGTGCTGGGGCGGTGGGAGACACCCCGGAATCCCTGGAGGCACGCAGCCAGGAGCTCTTCTCGAGTCAGGAGGAAGGTAGCCAGTCGCAGCGGCCGGTACTTGGTGGAGGACAAACAGAAGAGCAGGTTCCCGGTAAGCGCCTTCATTTTTTGGGAAGGAAGTTTTCGGGAGAGGAGGGTTAGGGCTGCATGCATGCCTAGATGTGGAATAGCGCATTGATGTGGTCTATCACATCGCGGTAATCGGCCGCGGTAATCTCTTCGAAAGTCTCATCCAGAATGTGGGCAATGCACTTGTGCAGGTTTCTTGGGAGAGCCACCGTGGTCCTTGTCCCAGTCAGGCTAACGTGTCCGTGCCACTGTGCCACGAGGGGGGGGGGGACCGTTGCTGCACACAGTGAAGCTGCATATGGGCCAGGGCGGAAGCCGCATTGCAGTAGAAGACCCTCCCTTGCTTCCCAGGTCACCCTCAGGAGTGAGATATCTTCCAGGATGGACTCCTGTGGAAAATTTTGGGACAGTGTTCAGTGTAGGTGCCCCCTGCAGCTGTTGGCTCTCCCCAAGGCACAGAAACCCAGAAGACAGTGCAGAAACAATCAGTCCCCCTTACTCACCATTTTGGGGCTCCCATGGGTTATGTCCGCTCTCTTTGGGACAGGAAAATTATGCTATTGTGTACACTGTGTGTGCCCTCCTCAAGTGCGGGGATGGTTTGATGGGATAACGTGATCTTAGTCAATAGGACAATAACTTGCCATCACTGGTAATTAGTACCATGGGTCAATGATGTGATATTAATATTCATTTTCCTAAGTGTCTGGCTGGAGAGTCTTGCCCGCATGCTCGGGGTTCAGCTGATCACCATATTTGGGGTCAGGAAGGAATTTTCCTCCAGGGTAGATTGGCAGAGGCCCTGGAGGTTTTTCGCCTTCCTCCGCAGCATGGGGCAGGGGTCGCTTGCTTGAGGATTCTCTGCAACTTGAAGTCTTTAAGTCATGATTTGGGGACTTCAACAGCTGAGTCAAGGGAGAGAATTAATCCAGGAGTGGGAGGGTCAGCTTTTGTGGCCTGCATCATGCGGGAGGTCAGACTAGATGATCATATTGGTCCCTTCTGACCTTAAAGTCTATGAGTCTATTACTCTGTCTGGTTTAAACAATGCTGCCTCTGTTAAGTGTTGCATTTTGCCTTTACAGATGCAACCTTGAGACATCAGCTGTCCGTGTTTTCACTGGCTCAAAGTCTGCAAAGACTCCGGAAGAGACCACGGAAAAGCAAGGAAGACATGCTGCACCAAGTGATGCAGCAGTCTGTTAAAGAAAATCAAAAAGCACAGGAGTGGAGGGAGAGAGCGCAGGAGTGGAGGGAGAGAGAAAGCAGGATCCGCCAGGAAAACGCAGCGCACCGGCGGCAGGCCACGCAGCACCGGCAGCAAAGCACGGATCGGCTCATAGCCATCATGGAGCGCCAAGCAGACTCGATCCAGGAGCTCGTAGCTATGCAGGCGGAGCACTACCGCGCCCGTCCCCCCCTGCAGCCCTTGCCCCAAAACTCTTTACCTTGTGCCCCCATGTCACCTCCAACCCACTTTCCCCAACGTGCGGGTTCTTACCGCCAACTGCTGCCTCCAACACCGGTATCTTCACCACCCAGCCCTGAAAACTACGACCCTTACCCCCTGCACTCAACCCCCATCACCATGCAGTATAGACATCCTGAAGTGCAGCACTCAATGCACAGCACTGCAGACAGGACATACGCAAATCTTTGATTGTACCGTTCCCCATCCCACCCCACCCCATTGCCCTTTCTTGATTCCCAAACAGTTGTGTTTCTTTCAATAAATTTATTTTCTTTTCAATAAATGGATATTTTGGTTTTGAAAACATTCTTTATTATTGCATAAAGTAAAAGATCCCTTAGCCCAGGAACCAGGCACTGCAAATCAGTGAAGCAAACACAGATTCCTACCAACATTGTAACCACAGGGCACCAGACATTACTGCTGGCTTTCAGCCTCAAATTGCTCCCTCAAGGCATCCCTAATCCTAGCAGCCCCGTGCTGGTCCCGTCTAATAGCCCTGCTCTCTGGCTGTGCAAATTCAGCCTCCAGGTGTTGAACATCGGAGGTCCATGCCTGACTGAATCTTTCACCCCTCCCTTCACAAATATTATGGAGGGTACAGCACGCGGATATAACCGCGGGGATGCTGTTTTCGGCCAAGTCCAGCTTCCCATACAGAGATCGCCAGCGGCCCTTTAAATGGCCAAAAGCACACTCCACGGTCATTCGGCAGCGGCTCAGCCTGTAGTTGAACCGTTCCTTGCTACTGTCAAGGCACCCTGTGTAGGGTTTTATGAGCCACGGCATTAGCGGGTAAGTGGGGTCTCCAAGGATCACAATGGGCATTTCGACTTCCCCATCTGTGATCTTCCTATCTGGGAAAAAAGTCCCGGCCTCCAGCTTCCTTAACACGCCAGTGTTCCGAAAGATGCGTGCATCATGCACCTTTCCGGGCCACCCTGTGTTAATGTCAATGAAACGCCCACGGTGATCCACTACCGCCTGGAGAACCATAGAGAAATACCCCTTCCGATTAACGTACTCGGAGGCTAGGTGGTCTGGGGCCAGAATAGGAATATGCGTCCCATCTATTGCTCCTCCACAGTTAGGGAAACCCATTTGTGCAAAGCCATCCACAATGTCCTGCACGTTACCCGGAGTCACGGTTCTTCTGAGCAGGATTTTATTAATGGCCCTGCAAACTTGCATCAGCACGATTCCAACAGTCGACTTTCCCACTCCAAACTGGTTCGCGACCGCTCGGTAGCTGTCTGGAGTTGCCAGCTTCCAGATTGCAATAGCCACCCGCTTCTCCACCAGCAGGGCAGCTCTCAATCTCGTGTCCTTGCGCTGCAGGGTGGGGGCGAGCTCCTCACACAGTCCCATGAAAGTGGCTTTTCTCATCTGAAAGTTCTGCAGCCACTGCTCGTCATCCCAGACTTGCAGGACGATGTGATCCCACCATTCAGTGCTTGTTTCCCGAGCCCAGAAGCGGCATTCCATGGTGCTGAGCATGTCCGTGAATGAGACAAGCAATTTCGTGTCGTACGCGTTATGTGACTCGCTATCATCGTCGGAATCCTCGTCGGACTCCTCACTGTCACTTTGGATCCTAAGGAATAGCTCGACTGCTAAACGTGACGCGAAGGCGAGACTCGTCAGCATACTCCTCAGCAGTTCAGGCTCCATTTCCCGCAGACCGAAACGGAACACACAGATCACGCTGCACAATAACCGTTGAAATATGGCGCCAAATGGCACCAAATGTGGACGGAAACACAGGGATTGCTGGGATGTGAAGCGATGCATAACGGGGCGTTGGGACAGGACCCAGAATGCCCCGCACCCCCTGCCCCCTTCCCACAAGCCACGGCGCCAGAATGGGAAGAGGTGCTCTGTGGGATAGCTGTCCATAATGCACTGCTCCCAATGCCGCTGCAAGTGCTGCAAATGTGGCCACGACAGTGCGCTGGCAGCTGGCAGTGTGGACAGACTGCAGCGCTTTCCCTATTCAGCTGTACGAAGGCAGGTTTAACTCACAGCGCTGTACATCTGCCAGTGTAGCCAAGCCCTTAGAAACTGACATGGTTGAACCAGTATAACCAAGAGCATTATTGGGCCCATAAAGTGCACATGTGAGCTACTGTGAGACACCGAGAAGCAAAAGACACAGGAGGAGAAGTTATTGGAGACACTAAATGAAAGCACTTGAAGGTAGAGATGGGTCCAAGCTGCAAAGTTACAATCTAAATCTGAACATCCTCAATTTTGCAAGATCTGGACTGAATTCAGAGTTATAGGGTATATCTACATTGCAGTGTAAACTCCAGGTTAGTGGGACTCAAGTTCGCTGACACTAGATTTATAAGCCCAGGGTTTGAGTGTCTACACTCATTGGTGATCCTAAGTTTAGAATTTCTGGATCCACGCCCCAAACCCAGGCTCCAGAGCACACACTGCATTACACAGACCTGAGTCAAATCACCATATCCCAGTCTTCCTAGGCCTTCCCCAGCTGCAACCACTCTAGTCCTTGGTTTAGGTACAGTATGGGAAAACTGGACTGTCCACCCCACATTTTACAGCAGAGTGTTCCAGCCCTCCAACACATCCTGCCAGGCCATTTTTTGGGTCTGCACACTCCCAGCAACTGGAGCCAGCAACATTAGGAGTCACTATTTGAAGAGCTTCTCCTGCTTGGGCTTTCACTCCTGTTTCAGGAAACGGGCAGAGCATCCATGAGACATGGATCTGGAAAAAGGGGTAAACAGTGAGGTGGCAAATTTGAAGATGATACAAAACTACTCAAAATAGTTAAGTCCTAGGCAGAATCTGAAGAGCTACAAAAGGATCTCACAAAACTGGGTGACTGGGCAACAAAATGGCAGATGAAATTTAATGTTGATAAATGCAAAGTAATGCACATTGGAAAACATAATCCTAACTATACATATACAATGATGGGGTCTAAATTAGCTGTTACCACTCAAGAAAGAGATCTTGGAGTCATTGTGGATAGTTCTCTGAAATCATCCACTCAATGTGCAGTGGCAGTCAAAAAAGCAAACAGAATGTTGGGAATCATCAAGAAAGGGATAGATAATAAGACAGAAAATATCATATTGCCTCTATATAAATCCATGGTACGCCCACATCTTGAATACTGCATGCAGATGTGGTCACCCCATCTCAAAAAAGATATATTGGAATTGGAAAAGCTTCAGAAAAGGGCAACAAAAATGATTAGGGGCATAGAACGGCTTCTGTATGAGGAGAGATTAATAAGACTGGGACTTTTCAGCTTGGAAAAGAGGGGACCAAGGGGGGATATGATAGAGGTCTATAAAATCGTGAGTGGTAGAGAGAAAGTAAATAAGGAAGTGTTATTTACTCCTTCTCATAATACAAGAACAAGGGGCCAACAAATTAAATTAATAGGTAGCAGGTTTAAATCAAACACAAGAAAGTATTTTTTCACACAACGCACTGTCAAACTCTGGAACTCCTGGCTAGAGGGTGTTGTGAAGGCCAATACTATAATGGGGTTCAAAAGGAAGCTAGATAGATTCATGAAAGATAGATCCATCAATGGCTATTAGCCAGGATGGGCAGGAATGGTGTCCCTAGCCTCTGTTTGCCAGAAGCTGGGATTGGGTGTGTGACGTTGCAGTCTATATAATTTTATAAAAATATGCTAATAAGTAAATATAATGTAACTGGAATATGCTTTATGCAAAAGGTCTTTTGTAAGGTATCATTACAAAGCTTATAATCTACTAAGTGTGTTTATCCTATTTTTATAAATGTATTACTCTTGTATTTAAAACTAGAAATGTAAAATATAACTCTGAGGGCCTATTGTACTTATGCAAAGTGTGGGCAATTAATGGTGGTTTGAAATCTTGATGGCTTCCATCAACCAGAACAATTGACTGTGAATGGCTCTGTTTGCAGGCAAGCCTTCCTGTAAGTTAGGCTGGGAGGAATGAAGGCTTGGAGTCTTACAGTGACATGTGATCATGTCATGTGATCATGTCACCTGAACTTAAATCCATCTTTAACCTGGTGCTTTTCCATTGAGAAGGGGTGTGTGGAAACCCAGAGGGACAAAGGATTTCTGCCTTATGCAAAAGATATATAAAAGAGTGGAGAGCCATCATGAAGAATCCCCTAGCTACCACCTGAGCTAAAACAAGAGCTGTACCGGGGAAATAATTCCCAGGCCTGGAAGGTGTCCAGTCTGAGGAAAAAACCTACTGAAGCATCTCTAAGGGTAAAATTATCTGTATTCAGTTTGATTAGACATAGATTTGCGTATTTTATTTTATTTTGCTTGGTAATTCACTTTGCTCTGTCTGTTACTACTTTAAATCACTTAAATCCTACTTTCTGTATTTAATAAAATCACTTTTTACTTATTAATTAACCCAGAGTATGTATTAATACCTGGGGGGGAGGGGAAAACATCTGTGCATATCTCTCTATAAGTGTTATAGAGGGCGAACAATTGATGAGTTTACCCTGTATAAGCTTTATACAGGGTAAAACGGATTTATTTGGGTTTAGACCCCATTGGAAGTTGGGTATCTAAATGTTAAAAACAAGAACACTTCTGTGTCTGGCTCAGCAAAACAGGGTGCTGGAGTCCTAAGCTGGCAGGAAAAGCAGGAGCAGAAGTAGTCTTGGCATATCAGGTGGCAGCTCCCAGGGGGGTTTCTGTGATCCAACCCGTCACAGGGCGACAGGGCATGGATCACTTGATAACCTGTCTTTTCATTCCCTTTGGGGCACCTGCCATTGGCCACTGTCAGAGGACAGGATACGGGGCTTGATGGACCTTTGGTCTGACCCAGTATGGCCGTTCTTATGTTCTTATGGGTGGACATTTCAGCAGCTTTTTCTGACCTACTGAGGAGGAGAATACAGACATGGAAGACTGAGACTGGCTGATGCTGCTCACAACTCTCAGTATAGCCACTGATGCCCTCTACCTAGACCAGCGCTTCTGGAGCAGGGCCAGAAGCACAGACTCTTGGGATCACATCATCATGCAGACCTGGCATGACCAGCAGTGGGTCCAGAACTTTTGCACAAAGAGAGCTGCATTTCTGGAGCCTTGTGAGCAGTTGGCCCTGACACTCCAGTGTCATGACACATGCATGAGTATGGACATGCCAGTCCAGAAGCAGGTTGTCACAACCCTTTTAAGCTGGCTCCTCCAGACTGCTACAGCTCTGTTGCTCACAAGGTTGGTGTTGGAAAGTCAGCTGTGGGCAAATGGTGTGATTTACCCAAAGGTGGTGGGTATAAACAATGTTCCTGAAATAATTGCTGGCTTTGAGAGAATGGGGTTTCCAGACTACCATGGCCATTGATGGGACTCATATGCCCATAATTCACCCTCCTCAAGGAGTAGATGAGTACATAAACCGCAAAGCTTACTATTGCATTGTTATGCAGGCCCTTGTGGACCACAAAGGCTGATTTATGGATGCCAATGTGGGCTGCACTGGAAAAGTGTATGATACCAGGGCTTTCCATTGATCAGGAGTCTACATTCATGGGTTGGCTGGGACACTATTCCCACTGAATGACTTTGTTATAAATGGAGTTACTGTCCCCACCGTTATTATGGGGGACCCCACGTACTGCCTTTTTGCCTTGGCTTATGAAACCTTCCCTGATTTCAGAGGGACTGGCAAAAGAAGGTTTAATTATATTCTTAGCAGGTATAGAATGATGGTTAAATGTGCATTTGACAGATTGGAATCCCACTGGCACTGTCTACAGACCCGTTTGGATGCCAGCGGCCACAATGCTGCCTGCATTACTGTGGCTTCCAGTGCTCTTTTCAATCTCTTTGAAGTCTAAGGTGAGTAATTTGCCCTTGAATGGACCTATGACAGCTGAACTGGTACACGCAGCCAGTTGTGCCTATCACAGCTGGAGCAAGATGCACCTGAGGAACAGAAATCAGAGATGTTCTGTGCTATCACATTATGGACTTGTATGGGCCATGGAAGAGGGATAATAGTATGTTTATAAATGTGTCTGTACAATGTTGACAGTAAATGAGGTACTGTCATATCATGCAATGAAATGGGGTGTGGTTGATGTGTCATTAATTTCAATTATGGATGAGATGACTGCTTACGTACTGGGTGTTGGGGGAATGATAGTCATGTATTGTACTTATGGATGACAGGACTGTTTCTGACATGGGGAGGGAGGCATGTGGCAAGAACTGTGGATTTACAAAATGGATTGACGTAGATAAATGTATTGAAAAATTGAGTTTGGATACAACTTCCCAGTTGTCCCTTGTCATGTGTTTATCTTCTTACACAGTATATGATGTAATGCAGGGATGGTAATAAACTTTCTTAATAAAATAAAAGCCTTTATTTGCAAGCATGGATCTATTACAGAAAACAATATTAAAGCATTGCCAGGCAGTCCAGCACACCAAAACACCCTTTATGCTGCTACAGTGGTGTAAAATGGGGGAATGCCCTCCCCTACCCCTCCTCCGGATAAAATTCTCCAAGATCAATCATAAATGCAATACACCAAAAAGAAGCATCATCTTCCTCCAAACTCATTGTGGCTGATGGTGTGTTCCTGGCCCTGGAGGTTTCCAAATGGTTATGCATTGTGTTTCATGATACACTGCAGCTTAAGAGTAAACTTTCTCGTACAGAGCAGGAATCTGCTGCAAAGTTACACAAATATCTACAAAAGTCTCAGCTTTTTCCCATTCATTTCAGTGGGGCAGGAGCAGGCCTTAAGTGTATTTCATATTGCGCTTCTACATTCTCACCGACAGTATAAATACCTGATGAATATAGGAGTTGTCAAATTTCAGTGCATCAGTCACTGGAGTTGAATTTTCTACCAGAGATTTTGGCTGGTGCAAAGAGCACACTTCTCTTTAATTCTGACTTGATATGTTCCCTGAGGGATTCACAGTTTTTATTCCAATCGCTTCCTTGCTCAGCACAAATGCAGTGAATAGGCACCAGATTGCCAACAAAACTTCAGTGGCTTCAGTAAATGAGTGCTATATACTTGGAAACTTGGTACCAAGTGCCTTGGGATTAAAATTTAAACCAAGGCAAAGTAGCTGCACTTTAATTACCGTGCATATTTGAATAAAACCCTTGAGTGCATACTTAAATCAACCTGGTTATTGAACAGTAAGGAGCAGTTAAATGCATGTTTTGTAACACCACTTACCAAATGGCATGGGTTCTGAACTGCAAAAGCTTTAAACTTTGGCTTAGTTTGGCTCAAATCTTTACAAGAAATTGTCTTGGAGGATGCTGAATCACTACAAATGCTAGCAATATTTTCCCAACTCCATGTGTTGGTATCTAACACTGCCTGCAAGAGAGAAGAAAATACATGCCTTCCAAATCTGCCAGTGCTGTACATCTCTCACATCTGGAGCTAGTCAATTTTTGTCCCAATAAAAGTTTTTGCTGAAAAACATAACTCTGGCTCAACCAGCCAGATTGTTCCATAACTTGAGTAAATTCATTAGCATGGTATATTGCAGTATATTATTCAGCAACTACATTCATGGTATTCACTTTATTAAATTCAATGTATTATTCATGGTATATTGCAGTATATTATTTAGCAACTAAATGTCTCTGTGTGCTGATTTAAGTTCTAAAGTGTGTGATCTCTGGTGACAAATCTGGAACCTGAGCTGTGTGGATACAAGTTTGTCTGTAGTTGTAGTTATCTTCTATAACAAATAACCCCCATTTAAGATGGACTGTGAGTCCACATATCATGACTATGAGCAGCTTTGTTTTCAGTATCTTTCTTGTTTTTCTAATAGGTGATTATTCTAGCTAGAGCATAAGGTCCTATGGTGCTGACACTTGCTTTTTCAATGGATTTGTGTAGCTACGTGTCACATTCTGGGGTGCAATTCAGACCAGTGAGTGGTTGTGTCACCACCTGCTCTGTAACCCTGGGTGCCTGAAATGCTCTGTTACTATTGCTCACAGGCTGGACACCAACAACCAGCAGACAAGCAGGCACTGAGTGTTCATGTGTTATGCAGTTATAGTTCAACAATTTTGATTCCAGCAGCCTGCTTGTTTACACCCCAAACACACTCTGTTACTTCTTCCAGATATCAGTGAGCCCCTGGTTCTCTTGCACTGGGATGCTGCTAGGGTCACACTAATTGCTCAGAAATGGCTAACCACCACATAATTAGTGAACTCATCCATAGATTCAGCAGTAGTCTTGGCTTCTAGTCTTTGATTTAGCTTACTGTAACAATGTAGCCATCAGTATGGCCAATTAGGATCTCTGAAATACATGCAGAACACTTCCTACGCTACTTACTGTAATTGGAGTTAGGATGTGTCACGGGGGCTGACCCTTTCAGGAGAGTCAGAGACCAGCCTATCTGTGACAAGCTCCTGTAAGGGAGAATGAGCCAATTCGGACCCACCAGGAAGTCATTAAATTCCTATACGGTCAGTTGGCAGCTAATTAACTACTGAGCCTGATAAAAGGTTACCAGGGCTAAGTTGAGAACAGAAAGGAGAGGAGGTTCTAGGAGAGCTCACTAGAAAGGGGCATGGAAGATATGCTCTGAGGGATGGGGAACAGAGGCAGGAAGCCTGGTCTGTCAGTAACTACATGCTGCCCCAGAGAAGAGCTGCAGTGACAGATCTCAGTAGATCTCTGATTATCTCTGGAGCTAATGACACAAGGCCTGACTTATGGGAAGACTCCTGAGCTCAGGGAACCCTGCTGGAGGGATGTGGTAGGCCCAGGTGGGACTGGATAAACTGAGATTAACTGTCTCCCACCTAATATGCTGGGGTGAAGGCTTGCTTGTGTTTTCACTGGGTCTTTGGTTAATAAACTAGACCCCTCAGAAATGGCATTCCTCCCTAAAAAGAATAGGAGTACTTGTGGCACCTTAGAGACTAACAAATGTATTGTAGCATAAGCCCCCGAAAGCCACAAGTACTCCTTTTTGCGAATACAGACACGGCTATTACTCTGATTCCTCCCTAAGTAAAACTTTGGTGAACTTCTTGATCTTAGGGGAACGTGAGGCAGGGAGCACCTGCAGTGCCACACTTGGCCAAAAAGGGGGGCGATAGGGCAAGTACACCCTTTGACAGGATGATTTTTTATATCCTGTGTCCTGAACCTTTATATTCTAAAATCTCTGGCTATCTCCAGAGGCTTCAACCACCATGTTCTCAGAGTTGCTGTGTACTGTGCTCTCCCCTGGAGACTTCTTTATTCTTTTTGTTTTCTTTAATCTGAAATAAGTCCCTTCAAATGGAAAGTGTGTGTCTACTCTGTATGGAAGGAAACATAACGCCATGCTGCTGCTCTAAGCAGCGATAAACAGTGGGTCGCAAGAACCGGATTTATACAGATTATACATTATTCCTGTTCACACCATTTGCTGTAGTTCACATTGCAGGCATACACGGGATGTGAATTCCATTGAAATAATTTTAAAGGGACTGCCATTTTCTGAGGTTTTTTTCATTTTTTAAAAATATTATTTTAAAAATATATTGTTTTACCAGTTGTTTGCAGATCCCTAGTTATGAGACAGTGGGACAATTGATATTTTCATACGTGAAGAAACCAGCTTCTTCCTAGTGTTACACTTGCCTGTAAATTTGGGAAAACAGAGAGTGCAACAAGCAGATTTGACCAATTAACTTGCTTTATTGGCTAGACAGCCTTTTATGCATAGTTTCCTCTGTGTTTACAATGAAAGTGATAGGATATCTTTCTTTATACCACCTTCTTTATGGTCATAAACTAATTGGTCTGGTGTCTCTCAATTTGCTTAATTTGCTGAATTTTAATCGGGCACATAGGGCATAGCAACAGACTGCTTCATTAGGAATGAACAAGATACAAGATTGCTAGTGCCTGTTTGTAATTAAATTGTGCTTTAAGAAAAACAACTTGAAGCATTCAAAGAAGTCATAATAGGATAGAATCTTAGGCTGCTTTTTAAAACAAAATTAGAATATAGTAACTTGTATAACAATCACAGGGTGCTTCTGCTTGTGTGCCATTTACAATTCAGGTGTCACTATAGAACTACTGAGCAGTACATTTTAGTTTGATGGCACACCATCTGAACTTCTCAAGCTTCATCTTTTGATAATGATAAATGTGTGCAGTAAACTTGCACAAAAGAGTACACAGAGTTGTGTGCCACAGTATGCAGGTGTAATCCCTTGGGGTTTAGAGAGCATGGCCCCTGTAAAACCTTGTCCTGAGCCAGAAGAAGTGCTGATTGTTCCTGTGGCAGGGCGTCGAGAGAAAAGGAGAGGACAGGGGTGTGTGAGTGTCTATAGCTCCAAACAAGAGGCCTACAGCAAGCAGGCCCTCACCTAGCAAAGCAGCCAAGAACCAGCCCTGTGGCAGGGTGTACCAGGCCCTTTGTGACCCCCTACTGGAGGCCCTGTGGTCCTACCACACCTTGACCCAGGAAGGAGTAGCTAAGGTGGGTCCTCTGGGCCTACCTAGAGAGGCCTCATGGAAGCAGCCAATCAGAGCCCAGCAGGCTCAGATAAAAGGAGCTTCGGGGCCTTAGCAGCTCAGTTCCTGGCTGGGAGCAGAGGGGTGAGGTATGGTGCTCTGGTCAAAGGATCTTGGTGGGCTGCATTTACTGGCCCTGGGAGAGTGAGGACTGGACAACTGTAACCCGAAGGTAATGGGTGAAGGTAAAAGGACCAGGTGGGAACAGGCCCTGGGGATGCAGAAGTAACCAATCAAAGGATTCAGTATGTGGCTGCTGTTTGTGGGTTGGAATCTGGAGTAGTGGGTAGGCCAGGGTTCCTGCACTGGCAAAGTGGCCTAAGCCCCAAGAAGGGGAGAAGGCTCCTTTAGATGCCTGAGTGAAGGGCTGGATTTAAACTGCCCCAGTGATGGGGCTGAAGACCCTGGAGGGGAGGCAACAGTTTGGTGAACTCTTTGATTCCATGGAAGGGATCCAATTTTTTTGACTCTGTTTCTTGACTGGAGGGCTGAGCCACCAAAGACCATCCTAGCAAGAATGACAACCTATAGGGGTGCTAGGAGCAGGAAAAAGATCACAGTACCATGCCCAGACACTAGGACACACTCAAGAGGTGAATGCCCCCAGTCACAAGCCCAAAGCCCAGGAGGGACAGAGTGGCTGACCGGGGATGTCCCAGGATGGGAGCCAGAAGGAGTGCTGTGCCAGGAAGGAATCGCTTGAAAAGGACAAACCAGAATCAGACCCAATATCACTGTTACCCAGAACTGTATGGGGCCATGAGTACTGGGGTTTGTGACTTTGTATTGAGAGTAACAAGGGAGGTTGAGCTAATTAAGTGGGGAGGTTGTTGATGTGTTTGTGGAGAGCAGCACAAGAGGGCTCCTGAGGGGTTTGTTGGGGAAAGTATACTGGTGCCCAAGATGACCAAGAGCACTCAAGACTCACAGTCAGACTGTAACTCTGCCCAGGATTCCTGAACTCTGAGTCTAGATGCAGTGCTTCGTGTCTATCCTCTTGTATTGTGGTGCCACTGGGTCCATTGGTCCTTGTGTTGGATGTAGCCCTGTTTTACTGCTGCCCCTATTTTTCTGTCCATTCATCCCTTTGCAAATAAATATTTCCCTTTCCTTTGTTAATTGTAATATTCCTCTGTGTGTTTACTCTGTGAAGTTTGGAACACGTGACCCTGGAAGGGAAGGAAGTTTCCCACCTGTGTTTCTGCATGGACCTTCTTGTTGCTCAGAGTCCCCCCTGCCTTCCCCACAGCATGGGTTCCATCTTGGCCATGAGGGTGCTACACTTACACAAGAATAGTATTCTTATTTATATTGCAGTAGTGCTAAGGACCCACAATGGAGATCAGGACTCCATTGTACTAGGTACAGTAAAATCACATGAGAGAGAGTTCCTGTCCCAACAGACAGGAAAAAGAGTGAGAGGGAAAACAGCGGCACTGAAAGGTGAAGTGACTTGCCCATAGTCAAACAGGGCAGAGGTGGGACTGGAACCCAAATCTTCAGAATTTTACCCCATTGCCACAGTGTCTGAATGTATTTTATGCCCACTGTATCTCGTGTAATGAGGGTTTTATGCCTTCCCTAGTAGGTTATGCCACAACCGACTGGTTCTCCCCATAAGGAAGCTCTTCCTGATCTTCAGTCTATAGTGGTTCTCTTTGTCATGTTACGGTGACAGTGGTTGCCAACCACAGTAACTTTGGGTATGAGCTGAGGACAAACCAAATTCATAGCTATATATACACAACAGCAAAGTATATAACTACTGTGTGAACGTTCAGTTTAACTACTGCTGAGATTGATATGAAGACATGAAAAGTTCTTACAAAATGTAAAATATCAGAGGTTTTTTATAACATCACTAGCAAATAAAGTTGTGGCCTTTCACTGTGCTAGGGCTATGTATTTCTTGATAGCCACATTGTTCAAACTCTCATATTTCTCCTCAGGTGTGCTCTTGCATTGAACAGCTACCTGTGTAAAGCACGTTCTATTCTGTCACAATGAAACTCTGCAACTAATTGGCCCTGTTCAGAAACAATATTTTCTCTAGATTCAATGTCCCACTGGCTTATGTGCTGGGATTGAGCAGGTAGCAGTCATCTATCCAGACTTTAGGAGCAGCACATTGTGCTAATGGGGGCTTCTCATTACAAAGCATGACTGGAGCATGCTAGTACAAGTAAATAAAACAAACATGGCTATAAAATGCTAAAAATACATGGGAAAACATTCATGAAGAAAAATGGCTTGGGGAGGGAGAAGAGAGGCCAGCATAAGTCTCTCCAGATCACGGCCAGAGCTGGATTTCTTGGTTTAGCTTTATACAACATATTTTAAAAGGGAGCAGGGCTCTATGTTTTTGACATATTAAAAGTGCAGTTGTACTCGTACAAGCAACATTAAACCAAACAACCTCCCCATAATTAGAAAATAACCTGGTGGGAGTGGTGAAAACTAGCCCTGCCCCTTCCTGGATGAGGGGCTGCTTTTATAAAGGAAGTGCCCTCCATTTTAGATTTTCTTCTCAAACAGCCCAGAAGGCAGCCAGAGAACGGTTAAGGTTTATACAGAAGAAAGAGGAAATGGGAACAAAGGAGAGATGCGGTGTTGGGACAAGACAAGGTAAATGCTGGAGCAGAGTGTTGCCCATCCTTACATTAAAGAAGGAGGGTAAGAGCAGAGAAAGAAGACAACATAAAATCTTTTACTCGGTGTCTCCTGAAGCAAAGTTACACTTCCAGGTTCCTGTCACCTTTTTAAAAAACAGCAATAAATTTAGTGTTTTTAATTGAATGCATTGCTTTGGTCAAGAGAGACAATATGCTGGGCTATGTCTGTTTGGGGTCTTCAAGGCCTTAGAAAGTGAGGGATTTCAGGTGCAGCTAGATAAGGGAATATCTTGAGGTGTTTTCAAGCACTCTCTTCTAACCAGCAAGAAGGTAAGATCACATCCAATACCAGGAAGCTGAAACTAGACAAATTCAGGCTAGAAATGAAGCATAAATTTTAATAGTGAGGCTAATTAACCACTGGAATGAATTACCTAGGGATGTAATGGATTTTCAGTGATTTGACAGCTTTAAATCAAAACTTAATAGCTTTCTAGCTCGACCACATGGTATAGAACTGATTCAGGAATCACTGGGTGAAATTCTGCAACCTGATTTGTGCAGGAGGTTAGGCTAGATGATCATAATGGTTCCTTCTGGCATTTAAATCCATTAATAATATGACTGCAAGTATTTCCATCCTTGCTCAAAAGAATAGGCTGAAGAAAGGAGAAAAATAAAAGGAATGGGGGTGGACAGTTTCGTCAATAGAATCTTTCCACCAACCTCTAAAAATATTGTATACTAAATCTTTCTTTTACAAAGAAAGATCTCTAAAAGATATTTAGAAATGGAGAAGAAACAAGTCACAAATCTAACAAAGGAAATAAAGCTGGAAAACCCTATCAGTACTTGTCATCTAGTTTATTCCCCTGCCTAGGCAGGATTATTTCCTACAGTATTTGTTGTTGTTGTTTCTTTGTCTAACTTAGTTTTAAGGCTCAAATTGAGGCTTTCATGTCAAGCTATTCCACAGTCAAATAGCTCTCATTGTAAGGGCATCTTCCCTGATATTCAACCTGCATTTTCCTTTGCTTAATTTTAACCTATTATTCCCCCTTGTATCATACTATGTAACTCCTCTCTCTCAAGTGTTTCATGGTTCAAATATTTGTAGAAAATAATCATTTCTCTGCCTTCTAAATCACTGCTTATACTGCAATATGTTTAATATATTCAACTTTCAGATCTGAGGAACTGTCCCAAATTGAGGTGTCATTAGAGGAGGTTTTGGAACAAATTGATAAACTAAACAGTAATAAGTCTCCAGGACCTGCTGGTATTCACGCAAGAGTTCTGAAGGAACTGAAATGTAAAATTACAGGACTACTAACTGTCATCTGTAACCTATCATTTAAATAATCTTCTGTACCAAATGACTGGAGGATAGCTAATGTGACGCCAATTTTTAAAAAGGGCCCCAGAGGTGACCCTGGCAACTACAGGCCAGTAAGCCTCACTTCAGTACTGGGCAAATTGGTTGAAACTATCGTAAAGAACACAATTTTCAGACACATAGATGAACATAATTTGTTGGGAAATAGTCAACGTGGCTTTTGTAAAGGGAAATCATGCCTCACCAATCTACTAGAATTCTCTGAGGGGGTCAACAAGCATGTGGACAAAGAAGATCCAGTGGATATATTGTATTTAGATTTTCAGAAATTTAGATTTGACAAGGTCCCTCACCAAAGGCTCTTAAGCAAAATAAGCAGTCATGGGAAAACATACTCCTAACTATACATATACAATGATGGGGTCTAAATTAGCTGTTACCACTCACGAAAGAGATCTTGGAGTCATTGTGGAGAGTTCTCTGAAATCATCCACTCAATGTGCAGCGGCAGTCAAAAAAGCAAACCGAATGTTGGGAATCATCAAGAAAGGGATAGGTAGTAAGACAGAAAATATCATATTGCCTCTATATAAATCCATGGTATGCCCACACCTTGAATACTGCATGCAGATGTGGTCGCCTCATCTCAAAGATATTTTGGAATTGGAAAAGGTTCAGAAAAGGGCAACAAAAATTATTAGGGGTATAAAACGGCGTCTGTATGAGGAGAGATTAATAAGACTGCAACTTTTCAGCTTGGAAAAGAGGCGACTAAGGGGGGATATGATAGAGGTCTATAAAATCGTGAGTGGTATAGAGAAAGTAAATAAGGAAGTGTTATTTACTCCTTCTCATAATACAAGAACAAGGGGCCACCAAATTAAATTAATAGGTAGCAGGTTTAAAACAAACACAATAAAGTATTTTTTCATGCAATGCACTGTCAACCTCTGGAACTCCTTGCTAGAGGGTGTTGTGAAGGCCAATACCATAACGGGGTTCAAAAGGGAGCTAGATAGATTCATGGAAGATAGGTCCATCAATGGCTATTAGCCAGGATGGGCAGGAATGGTGTCCCTAGCCTCTGTTTGCCAGAAGCTGGGATTGGGTGACAGGGCATGGATCACTTGATGATAACCTGTCTGTTCATTCGCTTTGGGGCACCTGCCATAGGCCACTGTCAGAGGACAGGATACTGGGCTTGATGGACCTTTGGTCTTACCCAGTAGGGCCGTTCTTATGTTCTTAAGGGCATGCTACTTATTACTCTTGATGAGCAATTCCGTGCCCAGTATTTGCAGGTCTACCTAGGAGTAAGTTTTCTCTGTGAGTAAAGCTAGAAAAAACAATTCAGGAAGAAATAGAACCAGAATGATTGCAGCATCAAGGGTTAGATACCATGATACTATCAATGATGAGGAAAAGGAATGGTAATCTGGTGCCTCTAAAACTTTAAGGCAGAGGTTTCAAAGCTACGTTGGGAATTTGACTATCCAAATCCCACTAATGTTAAGGAAAAAGTGGAAGGAAAGCCTGATCCAGCAGTAGTCGGAGTACAAGAATGGAAGCTAGCAGCAGCGCCTGAATGGAATCCCCACTCTAAACCTGATTGCTCCTCTGTCCTTTGCCAGATCACTTAACCTCTGTGTCTCCGTTTCCTCTTCATTAAAAGGGAATAATATTCATGTGCCTCACCGAGATGTCATGATGATTAGTTAGTTAATGTCTGTTGAAATCCATTTTGTGCCCAATATAATTATGATTGTTAATCGTAATCGATTGTATTCACCAGGCAGCTCTGTGATGCACCTGTACTTTTGGTAATCAGCACCAAAATGTATACAATGTGATCAGTTCAAAATATATGCCTTCCAATGTACATGTTTATAAACCAGCTTTTAGTGACTAAAGCATGTTGACTTTATTATAGAACAGTATTGCCCTCCTGTGGCCAAAGCCTTTTTTGTGTTCCAAAACTTGAGTGACATAGTGGTTTGCTATTTATTATTTATTTCTAGTGCATTATTTTGAAGCACAATCACTCTCAAGTTCAAATGCAGGTTTTGGTTTGGTCCATTCTAACCAGAGGAGCCAGAGAGAAAATTCAGAACTGGATACAATATCATCTTTGAACCTCTTCATCTCCCTTAGGGTTCCCTCTCCCAACCAGATGTTGAGGGTGTTCAGATCCAGGGTTTGATCTGGGCTCATCTTCAACTTTTATTTTAAAAAGGTATTGTTCTATCAATATTCTTTTCAGACCATCAATCAACTACTATCTCTCTGGCTTGCTAGGCTCTCTGTTTATGAATCCAAACTTGGAGTCAGATCCTGCTCCCATTTAAAGTAATGGGAGTTTTGCCATTAAATCACTGGGAGTAGCATAGGGCCTTTCAGGCCCTATCAAAAGCCCATTGAAGTCAGTGGGAGTCTTTCTAATGACTTCAGCTCGTTGTGAATCAGGCTAGATTCATAAAGGGACTCTAGACTTTGCAATGCCTAACTCCTGGGGTGCTCTGCTGCCCAGTGGAATTCACAACCCTAATTTAGGCCCCCCCAGACCTCCATGCATTGTATGGGGAGAGTTAGGCACCTAAAACAGGGATTCTCAAAAGCTAGTGAGCTGAGTTGGGAGCTGCCTAAGCTAGTGAGGGGTGAAATGCATAGGAAAGGGGTTTAACTTGGGGCCCAGATTCACGAAGGGCCTGAAGCATCTGACTTACAGACCTGAGGGAGGTGCTTATCTCTATTCAGGATGCTCAGCCTTGAGCCCTCTCCTGGAGTTAGATGCCTAAGACAGGCCAGCCCTTTCTTGTGAAAAACCAGAGAGCGAGAAAGACACCCCCATCTCAATAGCCCAGGATGTGGGAGAAGTGTTTTCAAAACCTGCTCTGCCTGATTTGGAACAGGGACTTGCACCCAGGTCTTCTACCTCCCGGCTAAGTATGCCAACCACCAGGCTATTGAATAGCTAGGGGTGCTGTGCTGTCAATATTTCTCACTGGAGCTGTTCCACTTTGTATAAATACTCACTGTGCCAAAGACAAAGAGAGAGAGAGAGAGAAACGGAAAGTGATTGACTCTGTCGCCCAATGGTTAGGGTATTCCCTTGGTAAGTAGTAAAGTCAGGTTCACGGTCCTGCTCCAATAAATATTTCATTATTTATACAAACGGGAAGAGCTGCAACAGAAGACCTTCACCCCAGACTACCCCATAACCCACTGGTAGGGTACTCAGCTGGGGTATGAGATATCTGGATTCAAATCCCTGCTCCAGAGTGGGGATTTGAACTCAGATCTCCTGTGTCCATGCTGAGTGCCCCCAACAAGTGGGCTCTTAGGTATGGTAGGATACCTTCACATAATGTCCCAGAACAAAAAATTCCTGATCTGGTCACTCCCGGCTGACTTTTGTACAGGTTAGGTGTGCTACTGGATTGGGCCTCACAGAGGAAACCGATGGGGGGAACACCTATTTTGAGAACCTTACTAGGGCTTGGACATAAGTAAAGGCTCCAAGCAGCTTGTTAGCTGTGGGGCAGCATCAGGACTTGGGCAGCTTTGTGCATGCCTAGTGGCAGAAACTTAGATGCCTAGGGGACTTTAGCTGGCAGTTGAGTAGTGGTTTTGAAAATGTCAGTGGAGCCTAAATGTTGAACTTACAGAGGCACCTGTCACGTGCTCAGTAGGTCACAGCTGAGAATGCCAAATTTTAAGACAGACTGCTGAGAAATAGAGTAGATTCACTCCAAACTGGTGGTTATTCTATCACTAAATTATACCAAGCCAGTAACAAAAGTGAACTTCTGGCTCACCACACTGGTTAACAAGAAGTCAAAAATGCAGTCTCCTTAGGCATTCCAGCCCTTGGCTCACCACCCAGCCACTGGACTTTATAATGAGTGGTTACTGAAAACCAATTTAATCAGATATAGGGTCCTTCCAATCCCAAGGGATCAGCCACTTAACCAGGTAAATATTACTCAGATCTTACCCAATAATCACGCTGATGCCAGTTTTTTAGTAACTAAAAACTAAAGGTTTAATATAGAAAAAAGAAAAGCATTATTGAATGGTTAAATGATCATATACATACAAGTGATTTTCAGTGTTTATAGATCAGGATCACAGCAATAATGGAATAAACTGCTATCTTGCAAAAGTCTCTCTGGAATCACCCAAACAGAATGGGGGTCATTGGTCCTTGTTTAGAGCTTCCTGTTAGAAATCCAGTCCAGAGAAATGAAGCAGGAAATGAAGACAAAATGGAGATGTCTCTGGTGCCTTTTTATATCCTCTACCGTGTACATGGAAGTTTACTGTCCCAAACAAAGCTCACAGCCCCTCTTTGTGGAAAGTTACTGGCCCAAGATGGAGTCCAGGGACATATGACCAATCACATCCTTACATGGTTTGTTTGACTCAGAGGGGGTGGCCTTTGCCCCCCTCACTTTCTGAGGCATCTTCAGGAAGCACTATCTGGACAGGATGAGTTTCTTCAATGAGAGTTAAGTGTCTTTGATGGGCCATCAACCCATAGAATTTATTTTAGGGCTAGACAGCTATCTAGGGGGTGTCACCCAGGAATACAACACAAGTGTAAGATACAAGTCCACAGCCAACATTCATAACTTCAGATACATTCATATAAACAGGATAATCTTTGTATCATCATGCTTAGCAAATCATAACTTTTCCATTGACACCTTACATGATATACTTTGTTCAAGATTTTTTGCAATTATATAACAGTGGTAGCAATGATACAAATGGTCATCTTTCTTATACACAGCATTACAGCACCTAACTACCTTGGTGAAGCTAGCCCTTAGTCACTTACAACCAGATGCAACCCAGGAGTGATCACGCACAGGTCCACTGAAGTTACAACCACTGAAACATGGGGATAACAAGCATTGCAGTGCACTCCCCAACCTCATCAACATACTAACATTTCACAAAGTAAAGAACAAGGATATAATGTACTGGGAGAGAAGTATTGAACTGCTCAAAATTGGCCATACATATTGGATCAGCATATCACAATGATTCACATTGAAGGGGCAATTGATGCAATAACCATGTTTGTATACAAATGGCAATATTACAGAAGGTTAAAGTGGTCACAGTTCTTTACAGTCCTAGTCAACATTTCCAAAGACATAACTGCTGTTGAAAATAAAATCATAGCTTCTGTGCATGTTCATTACATTGAACAGTCTGCGTGCAATTTTCTAAACCTGATCAGTTTTGATTGTTGACATTCAGTTGATGTGACTCAATTTTGTTTGCTTTCCAGTGTCAACAGCTGAACAAACATCCCTAACCTTGCAATGAGAAGTCCTTTCCTGCAAAGGGGTTAAATGCACAGACATAGTGGGGTGTTGTCTTTTACTGGTCACAGATGGTCTTTTTCTAGACCTAAGGGATGGTCTCGTACTGACAGGAAATATTCACAGAAGTAGCAAATTTTAAGTGAATATTCAAAATATTTGTGGAAAGTGAATTTTGAACTTACAAAAATGAGTATTTGTACTTGACTGAGTACCCCGGGGCCATGTGATTTATGTCCTCACTCTAGCAAACCATTTAGGGTGAAATCCTGTCCCCTTGACCAGGAGCGGCTCTATATATTTTGCCACCCCAAGCACGGCAGTCAGGCGGCTATCGGCGGCACACCTGTGGGCAGTCCGCTGGTAACGTGGATTCGGCGTACCCGCTGCCGAATTGCTGCCGAAACCGCGGGACCGGCAGACCTCCCGCAGGCACGCCACCGAAGGCAGCCTGACTGCCTCCCTCACGGCGACTGGCAGGCTGCCCCCCGTGGCTTGCCGCCCCAGGCACGCGCTTGGTGCGCTGGTGCCTGGAGCCGCCCCTGCCCTTGACATCAAAGGAGCCAGGATTTCACCCTTATCGTTTGATCAAGGATTAAAGCTCCCACTGACTTCAGTGGTGCAGCATCACTCCCATATTTACATGTGCGGCTTTAATCACATCTCACAGGTTTAAAGTTATGTATATACTTAGGCCCCAATGTAGCAAAGTACCTATCTGTTCAATTAAAAGCCACACCATGCAAATTTGAAAACCTGCTCACAGATCATCTCTAGAACCAGAATTATTTGTAGAAATTAGTTAATGAATAAATGTGAATAAAAAAATGAAAGTAAATTGTAAGTTGTTTGCAGATCATTTACAAACCAATGAGGAAGAGATTTGCTACATGAATTATTTGCTATGACTTATTCACTCAGCTTTTGTTGTAATTGATTTATACACCGGAATGTACATACAGTGCTTACTGCATGTCGTAAATTTGTTCTAATTAAGATAAAATGTATGAAGTGAAACTTTGCCCTGCTGCTCAATATTTATTTCAGATCATTAAATCTTAATGGTTCTCTTGAGGTGAGCATTATCTGCCTAATGTTAATTGGCAGAGCCTGATAGTAGAGTGAGGGCTGTATGTCTGATTGCTATTCTCACCACCTTGGACACACAAATTCTGAAGTCAAACAGAATGATTAAGTAATGGCGCTTTCTCCTGGACAGGGAGGCTCCATGGCTGAGGAAAGCTCACTGGACCTCCCAGGCTATATAGCAAGAGAGATTGTTCCCCATTCTGAGGCAGGAATGGCCTGAGAGGCAGACTGTTCCTTTCTGTGTCTACATACTTATAGGGCCACCATATAGTACTGTGGGATCTGAGTGCCTATGCCTCCACTGGCTCCAAGTGGCCTTCAGAGACCCCCTCTTTTCCAATGATTTCACAGTCTTCCTGGCCCCTTCTCCCTACCAGCAACTTCCCCCTCTCTTTTAGCAGCTAAATAGGATTCAGCTGGCTCTGTCTGGTTTGAGGCTAGACCTGGCAGAGGGGGCTTCATCTGGATCAGTGTCCTCAGCTTGGCGAGCAAGCTTAGTAACTCTCTCCTTTTATAAAAGGAATAATGATCCTCCACCTATGGCTGTCACCCTGGAGATGGGAACACAGCCCACTCAGAGAGAGAGAGAGAGAGAGAGAGAGGGAGAGAGAGAGAGTGTGTGTGTGTGTGTGTGTGTGAGAGAGAGAGAGAGAGAGAGAGAGAGAGAGAGAGATGGGGCAGTGTATATGAGGGAAGGGCAAGTGTCACTTTGCAGGCCCTGAAGACGGCTAGGGGGTCAAAATGTGTGACACTGCTGTGAACATAACAATGCCTACACATGCAAGTGAAATGGAAAACATAAAAATATTCTGTCTGGAAGGCTACAACATAATACTACTTTCTTTCTTAAAATTCAGAACCTTAAGACACAAAACCCCCAAAACAGACACATCAGGCAACTCCCTAAAGCAGAGAGGCACAATTCAATCCACCTTGCTCTATTGCATGCTTCCCTACACAGCACCCTACCCTGCAAGCAGGACCAGGAAACCCCTTACCAATTTAAAGCAATAGCTTGTCATTTTAACAGTTTTTCATACACCACAAGTATGAAGACAGTACCAACATAAGGCTGATATTTACTAGGACTGATATGTTTCAAACTTAGATGGTACAACTAAGCTGTTACAGATCCAGTGCCTAGTAAGCATTCATAGGCCCCAACCAACAGAGTAGTTACATGCTTTTAAAGCATGTGAATAGTACGAATGACTTCAGAGTAACGAGTCACAGCTTAACATTTAGTACCAGCTTATGAGCTTTGAGGTATTGAAGCCTTAGTCCACACAACATGCCCTCCAAAATTCCAATATGGATCCTCCCCCCCCACACACACACCTTTTTGGTTCATTCAGCTCAGCTGACTGAGAATTTCTATTATGAGGTAAAGCAGATCTACACAAATGCACATGGTCATCCATCTTTAAGGTTACCCCTTAAAGGTTAACACAACTTCTCACTCCATCTGCAGTGGGAAGTATTTGATTGTGTACAATGCTTGTCTTCTACACCCCGCATGGTTTTGCATACTTCCTAAAGCATTAGACTAAATATAGGTAAAACGTTACATTTAATGTTTGAGTGAAGTCTCCCTGAAACAGAGAGAACATTTTTTGTTTTACAGTGAGGAAAAATATCCTTCATCTCATAAATGGCTTAAAGGATTTTCCTCATAGTTTCCTCTCCCCCTGCCAAAAAAAGAAGTTCATCTTCAGGCAGAGACCAAGCATAGAGAACTGCAGCCATGATGGTGATGATTTAGGAAAGTTATAAACAGGGTTAGAGTGGAAAAAGCTTCTCTCCTTAACTATTACAGTTGCTACTGTTGAACACCCATGTACACAAAGCTAATGGGTCAGTAATCATGGCAAACTCTTGAAGGACACAACACAAATATTTCACTAGCCATTTATTAATTCAGTTTAATAAACATTTATAGATGTAGGTCGCCTAAGATGACACTAGAAAAGTCAGGATAGTTAATATCTGGCTTAGTTTGGCAGGTCACTAGTGTCCTATGCATGGAGGTATTACAGCAGCAGCATTTTTCCAGTACTGCTCAGGTTTCTGTTGGGAATTGCTTTTATAGCAAGGATTTTTAGCTACCATGTCCTCTAGAAACATGTCCTCTGGCACAGGTAAAAACACACAGGCATTTGGACCCCATTTTTGGAACCTTGCAGAAACCGTCCATTTGCTTTTGAGTATCTTCTTCCCATCCCTGTGGCAATGAACAGCTATGTTTGCATCTTGCTGTTTGTTCCCCTGCAGTGTATTCTTTGGATTATCTACTTTACTTCTCTTCCTTTTCTGATTTGTTTTCTTTCTGGATATTGCCTAGGAAAGACATACATAAGGACATGAATAAGGAGCGTGCATTTTAACTCTCTGTGACGGGGCGGGATGGCCCCGCACTGATACTGCAGGGGTTAACCCTTCTTTCATAGCAGAGGAAGCCACGCCCCGGAAGCTCTGCTGGGCAGGCTCCAACTGGCAGACAGGTATAAAAGCCTGCAGCCCTGCTCAGTCTAGGCTGACCACCAGAGGAGAAGGATGCATACCACCAGCTCCTGAGGAGGGAGAGCCTGTGCACCAGGACTGAGGCATCAGCCGAGCAGAGGAGTCACCTGAGGCCGCAACAGAGGACGCCGCCGGGGAGGAACCGACCGGAGGTCACCCCCCATCGCAGACGATCTGTCGTTAACGGTAGGAAGTGCCCCAGGGGAACTTTAGAGACTGACAGCCTTAGAGCTGTATTGCGGCTCGGCGTGTTGCGGGCGGATCCCCGCCGAGCGAGTGGCAAGGAGAGCTTGTCACTACCAGGGCCCTGGGTCGGGGCTCGGTGGAGAGGGCGGGCCCGAGTCCCCCTACCCCACCCCCTTACACCCCATTCGTAGGAGGGGTTTCTATGGACTCTGGCCGCTAGGCCGTGCTACCCCGCTCGCAAGGGGGCGCCTGTGGACTCTGGCCGCTAGGCCGTGCTACCCCGCTCGCAAGGGGGCGCCTGTGGACTCTGGCCGCTAGGCCGTGCTACCCCATTTGCAAGGGAACATCTATGGACTCTGACCGCTAGGCCGTGCTACCCCGTACGTAAGGCAGTGTATATAGACCCTGACTCCTAGGACGCACTACCACGCCAGGTAGGGGTGATACTAGAGAGAGAGAGGCCAAGAGGCCATCATGGAAAGCCCGCAGAGGGGCGGACGTGAGGACTAGAGAGTGGTGAAGTGCCGACCCCCCATCCTACCCCTACCACTAGGGGGCGCTGGGGTACACGGCCCGCCACACACTCCATTTTTTTTGCTAGTAGGTTTGTCATTTACATTGTTTAATATTAATTATACCACATTTAATACGACACAGAACAATTCTTTGCATTCCAACCCTGTTCTTTCCCCCAGTAAACAACTTGAAAATCATGCTGCTTTCTTGTTTATTGGTAGCCAACCCCAAGCGGCAACAGGGACGTTCCTAGCAACAGCCTGGAATCGTAGTGGTAAAGGGAGAGATCTGGAAGAGTCTCCTATCCCTAGCGAGATCCAGATTATAGCACTGAGATCCACTGCTCCTGAGACATGCTTCTCCACAGGTATGTGGCTCCAGGGGCCTCCTCCCTCTACCAACTACATTGGATAGCAGAAACAGAGCAAGACTTGGTCACTAGCTTGTTATCCTCATAGACTTTAAGGTCAGAAAGGACCATCGTGATCATCTAGTCAGACCACCTGCACATTGAAGGCCACAGAAACTCACCCACTCCTGAAATACACCCCTAATCTCTGGCTGAGTTACTGAAGTCCTCAAATCATGGTTTGAAGACATCAAGTTACAGGGAATCCATCATTTACACTAGTTTAAACCAGCAAGTGACCCGTGCCCCACGCTGCCAAGGAAAGTGGAAAAAAACCCAGAGTCTCGACCAATCTGACCTTCCCCACCCCAAAAACGGTGATCAGTTCGACCCTGAGCATGTAGGCAAGACCCAGGAAAACATTCTCTGTAGTAACTCAGAGCCCTCCCCATCTAGTGTCCTGTCTCTGGCTGTTGGGGATTTTTGCTACTGGCAGTCGCCAGTGGGCCACGTGCTATTGTAGGCAGTCCCATCATACCATCCCCGCCATAAATTTATCAAGCTCAGGCTTGAAGCCAGTTAGGTTTTTTGCCCCGATTGCTCCCCTTGGAAGGCTGTTCCAGAACTTCATTCCTCTGATTGTTAGAAACCATTGCCTAATTTCGAGCCTAAATTTGCTGATGGCCAGTTTATAGCCATTTGTTCTTGTGTCCGCATTGGCGCTTAACTTAAATAACTCCTCTCCCTCCCTGGTATTTATCCCTCTGATGTGTTTATAGAGAGCAATCATATCTCCCCTCAGCCTTCTTTTGGTTAGGCTAACAAGCCAAGCTCTTTGAATCTTGTCTTATAAGGTAGACTTTCCATTCCTTGGATCATCCTCGTAGCCCTTCTCTGTACCTATTCCAGTTTGAAGTAATCTTTCTTAAACATGGGAGACCAGAACTGCACACAGTATTCCAGATGAGGTCTCACCAGTGCCTTGTATAAGGGTACTAACACTTCCCTGTCTCTGTAATCCCAGTACTTCTGCCCCAACTCCTTTCTACCATTCCATTACCTCATCTGCATCCCTTCACGTCATGTCTGTAATTAGGCTGCAAGTTGTTCACGGCAGAGAGCATGTCATCTTAGTTTTATTGTGCGGCACATAGTACACTGATTGCTGTAAAATTATAAAACTATGATCATTTTCCTCACCCTCAGGATTAGCCAGATTCCAACCTCTAACCATACTTGTACTTTGCAATCAATGGTTTTGAGAAAATGCCCAGCTTAAATCTTCTTCACCTGAATCTCCCCTTTCCTATAACATACATTAATAACAAAATACATGTTGTATTGCTGCAGAGAGGAGAATACAACATAAACTGAGGCCTTTAGGTAAAATGAGGCCTTTCCCTTGTTCAGAATTTTTCAGTGCAAGTCTGTCAGAAATGACAACCCAGATGGTAACAAAGGACTCCCAAGATGGATAAATCTAGGTGTGACTCTTCTCCAGGAAAAGCAATTAGTTCAGTTAGGATTGAAGATCCCACTTGTTTATCCACCTTGGGTTTTCTACAGCTCTCCATGCCATTGTATCCAACCCCCTCAGCTTTAGGTACAGTCATTTAGAAATAAACCAGCCTTCCTTTCACTCCAGAGCGTTCACCCCACAGTTTGTAGAACCCTAAATTTAGAGAGGCCAGCTCTTAAACCATTTTGAACCATTCCCCATACACTAGTAACTTGCAAAATATTCTTGTTCCTCTGTTGTGAGATTCTGATTACAACTACTTCAGCAAATAAAACATATTTCAGTGTACATTCAGCACTGTCAATTGTACAGAGATAGAGGAAGATGTTGTCCATGTTCAAAGCACTTTCCAACAGGGAGCTAAATATGTAACTCATACCATCATGGCTAATCCCACTGAGTTAATGTTTATTTGCCTCACAAAAGAAGTGAGTGTTAAGACTCAGAGAGTAAGAGAGAGAGTTCCCCGTGCAAGCAGAGGCATGGAAGAAGGTGCTGAAGGTTACAAATGGGATATTCAGGAGGGGGGTTGGAAAGGAGCATAGGCAGAATGGGGGATGGAGGGAAAATAAAGAGCTAGGCATGCGTTGTGGATGAGAACTTGAAGTTGATGTGGACGGTAAGGGAAACCAGTGAAAGGACTCAAAGAGAGGGTGATGTGGTCAAGAGCATATATTGTAGACGAGAGAGATGTGATGCAAGGAGGCAGCATAGCTAAACTTGTACATATAGCCACAGTTGTAAAATCCCTGAAGATTCTTCTTGTCATGTTTAATAGCGAAAACCTTCAATCCAGAAATCACTAGGGTCTTACCACATGTTTTGTATGAGCAAGAGCTCCAATTAAAGCAACACATTTAAGGAGTCCTCAACTAAAATCCTGACAAAATGGAGCACAATTATTCTGAGATGTGATGCCCAGGAAACCAAGAATGGAACAAGTCTGTCAAACTGGCTTCTCCATTTCATGGCTGAGGTTCCACCCCCAAGGATTTTCAAGATGAACAGTTTCAAGCAGTGATCTTTAATAGCTGTATGAGAGAAAATGCAACTTATCAGACAGAGTCCTACAAGCTGAGGTACATGTGTGTGTCACTTGTCAGTTTTCAGAACCTCTTGTTACTTTATTAATCTTGGTATCATGGCCAAATTCCAATTTGGGTAATTACATACTACTTACTTAAACTGACACTGCATTTTTAATTAGGACTTCTTGTCCTAAATTGTTGTTTAGTGTTACTGTGCACTTTTAACCATTGTCATGTCTAATCCCAGATCTGGTGGCATTTCAGTGAGAGATAAGACACCTGTGTGCAGTTTGTATATCAGTTTAAGGCCACAATCCTGAAAATACTTATCAGCATACTTAATGTTAAACATGAGTATTTCCAATGATGGTCTGTACATCTTGAAACCAATAGGACTACTCATGCGTCACATTTAGCACATAGAATCATAGAAATGTAGGGCTGGAAGGGACCTTGAGAGGTCATCTAGTCCAGCACCCTATGCTGAGGCAGGACCATCCCTGACAGGTGTTGGTCTCACCTGTTCTTAAAAACTTCCAGTGATGGGGATTCCACAACCACCTTAAAAGCTATTCCAGTAGTTAATTATACATATAGTTAGAAAGATTTTCCTAATATATAATATGTATAATCTCCCTTCTGCAGATTAAGCCCATTACTTTTTGTCCTACCTTCAGTACACATGAAGATCAGTTGTCACTGCCAACTTTATAAGAGCCCTTAAAATATTTGAAGACTATTATCAGATCTGCCCACCCCACACAGTCTTCTTTTCTCAAGAGTAAACATGCCCAGTTTTTTTAACCTTTCCTCACATCCACAAGTGTTTGCAGGTCAGGACCTAAGCACTATATAAATGTAAGACTGTTCTACCTTCAGGAGGATTATCACTTGCATACCTCTGCTCTCACTTAAACGACAGGTGAAATCTTGCCCCCATTGACATCAATGGCTAAGCTCCCATTTATTTCAATAAGCCCAGTATTTCACCCCAGGAATCTTTATCATCCCATCTGCAATTATGAAGAGAAAAACAGACCTTATAAAACATTTGCCAAGTGGGGATGAGGGGGAGGATTACATAGAAATGGGCGTTGGATGCACTAAGGGATATAGCAGCTAGATCTGGAACTGCTGGCAGCAAAACACAGCAAACAACTAGGTAAAGTGGTGTTTTTTTTTAATTTATGCCTTCTCCCCCCCCCCCCCCACCTAAAACAAGGCCCGGTTTAATTACACCAGCCATTTTGATCACCTTTATGTAAGGGCCCACACCACTTATCACAGGGTTTTGAATCTAGGACCTTCAGCACTTAAGCACAGACCTCTACCCCTTGAACTAAAGGAATAATTCCAGTAAGCTAATAGTAATAAAAGTCTGTTATCCTCTATGTGTGTTAGAGGGGGTGATGACAGGCTTTGCAAGCGTATTGCCCTAATATTTGATTTTTCTTTCACTAAGGAAAAAAATACATAGATCATCAGAAGATCTTCTCCCCCACTCCCCCCTATGAGGATGCATTTTTAAACCAAAATTGAAGTTGGCTACTTCGCCTTGCTGCTTCAGTAGTCTGCCTCCAGAGCCTAGCCAAGTACTTTGTTATCCTTAATGCTATGCACTGGAAAGTCTGAATGAAACCTGAAGAACTGGTAATTAATTTGGGTTACATAAGAATCTAAAAAATTGTAAATCTCTTTTAAGAAGATATGGTCCACTATGATGATTTTTCTTCCATTAAAAAAAGAGATTTATGCATTCTTTCATGTTTACAAAGCTTACTGATACAGCCAACATCACAAAGGAAAAGCTTAAAAAGCTTTGTGTCACCTGGCTGAACAATTACAACCAAGTAGGACTGAAAGCCATCATGGGCTTAGAGGATGTCTGTGCTATGGATTCCAGGTATTAATGCAAGAATGTGTAACTACCTTTCACAGCAGTCTTTGGTAGGGTTGCCAGGCATCCAGTTTTTGACTGGAACGCCTGGTTGAAAAGGGACCCTGGCGGCTCCGGTCAGCACTGCTGACAGGGCCACTAAAAGTCCAGTCGGCAGCGCAGCGGAGCTAAGGCAGGCTCCCTGGCTCCATGCAGCTCCCAGAAGCGATTGGCATGTCTGACTCCTAGGCGCACAGGCAGCCACTGGAGCTCCATGTACGACTGCCAACTTTCTACTCGCAGAAAACCGAACACCCTTGCCCCGCCCCTTCTCCGAGCCCTCCTCCCCATTCACTCCATCCCCCCTCCCTCCAGACTCGGTGGTGGAGCTAAGGGGTTTGGAGTATGGGAGGGGGCTCCAGGCTGAGGTAGGGGGTTGGAATGTGGGAGGGGGTACGAGCTCTGGGCTGGAGGTGAGGGTTCCAGGTGGGGCCAGAAATGAGGGGTTCAGGGTGCAGGAGGGGGCTCCGGGCTGAGACGAAGGGATTTGGAAGGCAGGAGGGGGATCAGGGCTGGGGCAGGGGGTTAGGGTGTGGGAGGAGGACAGGGATGCAGGCTCCAGGCAGCGCTTAACTCACGCTGTGCCACCAACCGGACTTTTAATGGCCCAGTCAGCAGTGCTGACTGGAGCCGCCAGACACCTGGCAACCCTAGTTCCATGCACTGCGCCTGCCCTGAGCACCGGCTCCGCAGCTCATATTGGCCAGGAACCAATTCACTAGTGTTTGTAAAGAGGTTTGGAATTCACAAAGTTTGTCATTCTTAGTTTTTCCACTAAGGTTTGTAAAGCACATTGGAGCAATGGTGCTATAACAATGTATAAAGTATTATTTTATTACTGCTATCGCAGTTTGGACACCCAGACCATGTCTGACAGGGTAAAACATTATAGTGTCATTTAAGTCGAGTTTGCCTAACACAAATGAAAAGCCTTGTCAAGACGTAGGTTGATCAGTCTGAAACCATGTTAGCTGGCCATGTTTCAGCTTAGGAGGCAGGGCCGGCTCTAGGTTTTTTGCCGCCCCAAGCAAAAAAAAAAAATCCCCCCCGCCTTTTTTTTTGGCTTTTACATGTTTGCACTTTGCAATTTCTGTTTGTTTTGTTTTTGACTGTTTAAAATTTTAAAAAATGAAAACAGAGAATTTGTAGTTAGTAAAATAAAACAATTTCCTACTAGTGTACTCATTTACTCACTGGGCCGACCATGGATAAGCTGGGCTGTGTCTGCCTGGCTGGGCAGAGCTAGGGCTGCCCCTGCGCCAGAGGCCTTGGCACAGGCAGGACGTCAGCGCCAACCCTAGGGCTCATGTGGCCTGTGCGGGTTGGACCAAGTCACGCTGCTGGCGGGCTACCCAGCCTGGCTGTTGCTGCCGAGTAGCCAGAGGGGCCTGGAGCTGCATGGGAGACACCGAACAGCTCTGCCTCCTGTCTCTCCTTCCCCACGAGCACGCCCGGGGGCTTGGCGCTGCCCTCCAGAGCTGGGCATCACAGCCCTGTGCCGGCAGGAGCAAGCAGCGGGCATTGGGGGGGAAGGGAGGGGGCTGCCCGGTCTCTCCAGCCAGGGCACAATCACCTCTGCTCCCCCGGCGCCAATCCCAGTCTGAAATGGCTGTAGCAGCCCTGCCCACGGTCCCACGTCTTGCTATGCAGCGCAGGAAGGGGAGGAGGCTCTGAGAGGAAGGCTCCCACACTGGCCTAGGGCCCCCGTGGCTGGAGGGGCAGCGGACCCCGGGGAGCCTGGCTTGGGGCAGCCTCAGCAACACCCCAGAGTCCTGGGCGGTCATCCCGTGGCATGGCCGGGGCCAGAGCCAGCCGGGCGGGGGGCACCGCCTGTAGCTCTCACACAGAGCGAGCTGGGGCGGCTACGGGGTTCGGCTGCCGGGGCCCGGGGCAGAGCAGCCGGCGGCTGGTGATCGCAGGGCAGCATGCCCAGGCCTCCTGTTCCCTGCGACCCAGCCGCGGGCTAGGCCTGCGCAGCGACACGAGTTTGGCTCAGCCCCGGCTGCCACTCCCCTCCCCGGGGAGGAGGCGGAGGCGGGGACAAACTGAGGAGGAGCCCACAGCTGGCGCTGGAGGAGCAGCCCGCCCAGCCACCATGTTCCGCCGCCACCCCCTGCGTTCCGCGACCGGGGCAGGGCCGCGCTACCGGCTCCTGCCTGAGGGGGGCTGGCCGCTGCCCGTGGGAGAGCGGCAGGGACACGCTCCCCAATGAGCCGGCTCCCCCTGCCCCACCGCACAGCCCCGGCGGCACCCGGTCAGAGAACAACAGGGAGGTCAGGATTCAGCCCAGGGCACTGCCTCAGGTCGGAGCTGGGGCCCCAGCATTATACCACCCCTGGTAATTTGCCGCCCCAAGCACCTGCTTGTTTTGCTGGTGCCTAGAGCCGCCCCTGTTAGGAGGCAACACTGCCTGAAACACAGCCCCTTAAACACACCGGGCTAATGGCTTCAAACATGTTGGCCGGCACCTTGGCAGGACTTTCCAATCATGTTAAGCAAGCTCAACTGAGCTAACATGATTGAGAAATACACCCTTTTTGCTTGTCAAGATGGGGCTTTGTGGGATCAGAGGGAGACAGATATCACTGTAGATTATACTGCTGAAATGAGAAGGCACTTGTAGTGTGTAGGAGGCACACTTTTCACTGAGTGAGGGGTTAGTCAGGCTCCAGCCTGTCCTGCATACCTTTTTGATCAGCTGCTGCTGAGGCTTGCTGCTCCATCTCTTCCCTTCAAGTGAGTGAGGGTATAAGGCACTAAAGTCATCCTCAATCTCTTCCTTTCCTCTTACATCTTCCTGTCCTTCCACAACCTCAGAGAAACTGCTGCTTCCTCTTTTTTTATCCTGTCTCTCCATAGGCTATAGGTCCGCCTTTACATCTACCCTCTTAACTTCTCCTCACTCTCAATTGAACAATTAAGGAAAAATTGGCTTTGTTCTAATGGTATCATGAAGTGAGCTGTTAAACAGAGAAAGCAACAGAGAACATATGCAAAGTGATTATGGATGGCTGCTGCTGTCAGTGGGGAGGTTGAGAGGAAGGAGAATAAATATAGGATCTTCTTATTTTCTTCCTTATGAACCTCTCTCTCTAATTCCTGTTGCTACAACAACTTCAAAATCCCATGGCAACAAAATTCATACAATCTAGAACACAGGAACCATTCAAGAGAAATGATCTAGAAAAGGTTTTAACATCAGTGGTGTTGTTCCCAGTTTGCACCAATTTGTAAATGAGATCAGGATCTGGGCCCCAGTGAGTTCCTGAACACTAGTGCAGAGTTTCTAAGCACTCTCAACCCTCACTAATGTCAATGGGAGCTGAGGGCATTCTATTTCAAGAAGTGCTCAGTAACTTGCAGGATCAGTCCATAACTGACTGAGAAGAGACTTTGTTGCACTCAGGTTGTTGTTGTTTTTCTATAACTTTTACCTGTGAAAATCAAAAGTAGCTCTTCTGAAGTTGATGAGTTACACCAGTGTAAAGCTAATGTGTAGGTGACAGGAATCATCCCCTGGGAATCTATAGAACAGTGATGAGCACAGTGTAAAGATAGGCATCTAAGGTGTTTAAGGCCTTGGTCCTAATTTCAAAGCCATTAACAGGCCAGATAGCTACAATAAAGACTCCATCATCTATAAACTGCCAAGACAATTGCTGTCCTCTGTTCTAATGAAGATCAATACACACAGGACAAAGTGCAAGAGAGTCAGAGATAAAAGATTCTTGGCCAAAAGTAACAGGCTATGGAAATGAACTTTCCAGAGGAGATTAGACTAATCCAGATTCTGGTTATCTATCGGTCACACTGAAACAGCTTCCTTTTTGATACAGGTTTTCCATCAAAACCAGCTGGATGTTTTCAACAAGCGACACATCCCTGCTGCTCCCCAGCACCCGCTGCCCACACAAAAACAAACCAACAAAAAAACCCTACCCCAAATTAAGATTTCTGTAATTAGAAAAGGGAGAAAAGAGCTAAAGATTCCATGAAGTTCACTAGGGATCTTTATTAACCTGCAAAGTGCTCAGACACTATACAGAGACGTGCCAGTACAATAGCCCAAGAGAAAGTAGACAGTGGCTATATCATGTACTGTATATCTCTATAATCCATCTCGATAGATGATAGATACACTGCTAATAAACAGTGATCATATTACCCTTGTGTCTCCAGCCTCACCCATACACACGACATATGCTGAAGAAATTATCCTAAGGTATTTGACAACATTTGGCTTTGCTGCTCTTTTGACATGTTCACAAATGGCACATTTCTCTTGGATGTGTAAATGCCGTTGATGTGTGTGTTTATGAAGAGGATCAGGTGTGGGCATGTGCTGCAGTCTTTCTAAGCAGTTTTGTAGTGTGATTTTCACATTTGGAACTTTTAATTTCATGCATCACAGTTTCACTGTCTGTTCAGAAAAACAGCTAGAGCATTTAATAATGTTTTGCCAGATGTATTAAGGAACTGATGAAAATTCTGTGTATAAATATTTACTAGTTATAGACTGGCTAGTGTCTTTAAAAATCAACACAGCACCAAAGGTCTTGCAGATTATATTGTAACTGCAAAGTATGGGTGCTGAAAATGCCACAAGCCCTTTTGCAGGGCTTTATGAAAGAAAAGTTGGAATGAAGGACAATTTATTAGCTCCTGTGAAAATTTGAGACATGCAAGGACTACTTGAAGAGGAGGCAGATTCAAGGGTGAACTAGACTTGGTAAAATAGAAACCAATCTGTACCCCGTCCATCCCTTGTACTGAACCTAAAATGAATACTGTTATTATTGCTAAAAGAAAAGCTCCATTGACACTGTCCTGAATAAGATCTGCTTGAAAATATTATTCAAGTCTCTGAACATAAGCTTCAAAGTCTTCCTCTTTTTCATTAAACTGGAACCCTTCCACTGATCGTAAGTACCATTAGACTTTCTTCTTCCTTTCTTTTAACCAGGAAATATATTCACTTTCTCTGACCTCTTTGCTGTTTTGCAATCCTATTTTCCTTACAGATTTCTCTGATATGTAACTTTCTGTGTCTAAACTGAAACACAAAAAGATAACTGCCCCAACAGCAGCCAGAGAGTTGCCTATGCATTTAAAGGCACAGAACGAAACCTTCTGCTACTCCTAACATTGTCCTGTTCTCATTTTAACTGGGGAGTCCAGTGGGATTTACAGAAGGCTGATAGGCCTTATCAACCTCCACTTTGCAGATGAGACATAGTTGCCAACATTTTTAAACACAAATACAAGGGATACATTGGGGGTTTAAGGCCTGCTTAACTCTCAGGCATCAGGTTTTAAGTGCATCCTGATGAGCGGTACATGCTAACTATTTGAATAATCAGTTGTCAGGGCCTGAAAACTGAGGCAGTTTTCAACCCATTCTTGCTGTCATGTAGTTTTGCCCCATATAGCAGCATATTCCTACGTTACTCGTAGTCATCCTTCTCCCAGCCAACCAGAGGTCATCAACATGTCTGTACATGGACACAAGTGTCCGTGGTAAAAATTTTGTGGTCTGTGGTAATTTTTCAAAAAAATGAATGAATGAATGACATCCTCCTCCCCCCCCCGTGCGGTAATTTTGTCAAGTGTCCGTCATGCAACATGGTGGTGCCGACCCCTGCAGCCAACCCAGACTCCTTCCACAGGGTGTCTGGGTGAAGGCCCTAGCCCCCACTGGTATTTTCAGGAGGCGATAGCAACCCTGCTGCCCCACCTTTGGAATTTTCAGGGTTAGGATGGAGGGCCTCCAACCTCTCTTCCCCACCCTTTCTAGCTGCCTTCTCCAAGCCCTTTGTCGCCTCACTTTGTACCCACCCCGAGATACCCATTTACCCATGTGTGGAACCCAGAAAACCTTGTTGGAAAAGAAGGGGCAGTGGTCAGACCTGATATCTCCCCTCCTTCCCTGCACAGGGAATGATATGGCTAATGCCTCTCTGAATAGTCAAGGAGGGGTTTGAAGGCCCTTAGACTCCCCTCCCGTAAGGCAGCAAATGGTAAGTGGGAGCTTTGGGAAGGAGGGAGCTTGCTGTACCCAAACAGTATTGGAGGGTGCAGAACTGAAGCAGCAATAACAGCACTGCCATAAGAACAGATATTTCCACAAGATTTCTGCCATTTCTGTTGGGGTGCTGGAATCAAGAGAAGACAGCACAGGCTAGAGATTCATGATTTATGGGTTTTAAGGGCAGATTGGACCATTTTGATCACCTAGTCTGACCTGTGTAACAGGTTAGTGCACCTTTCCCATTAGATTGTACAATACGTAATATGTATTTTTTTCATGTATTGATATAATAACCCAGGTTCTACATGAAAGTTTTGACCATATGCTTTAAAAACCCAAATCTAAATGCTGACACACAAATCAGGAGTTGGATATTGCTCAACCCACCCCCCCACACCCGTCAAGAATTGGATCTTGCCTTACACTTTGTGTATGATGCTTTTAGAATTATAGAATATTAGGGTTGGAAGGGACCTCAGGAGGTCAGCTAGTCCAATCCCCTGCTCAAAGCAGGACTAACACCAACTAAATCATCCCAGCCAGGGCTTTGTCAAGCCGGGCCTTAAAAACCTCTAAGGATGGAGATTCCACCACCTCCCTAGGTAACCCATTCCAGTGCTTCACCACCCTCTTAGTGAAATAGTGTTTCCTAATATCCAACCTAGACCTCCCCCACTGCAACTTGAGACCATTGCTCCTTGTTCTGTCATCTGCCACCACTGAGAACAGCCTAACTCCATCCTCTTTGGAACCCCCCCTCAGGTAGTTGAAAGCTGCCATGAAATCCCTCCTCACTCTTCTCTTCTGCAGACTAAATAACCCCAGTTCCCTCAGCCTCTCCTCGTAAGTCACTTAATAATTTTTGTTGCCCTCTGCTGGACTCTCTCCAATTTGTCCACATCCCTTCTGTAGTGGGGGGGACTAAAACTGGACGCGATACTCCAGGTGTGGCCTCACCAGCGCCGAATAGAGGTGAGTAATCACTTCCCTTGATCTGCTGGCACTGCTCCTATTAATACAGCCCAATATGCCATTGGACATCTTGGCAATGAGGGCACACTGCTGATTCATATCCTGCTTCTCATCCACTGTAATCCCCAGGTCCTTTTCTGCAGAACTGCTGCTTAGCAAGTCGGTCCCCAGCCTGTAGCAGTGCATGGGATTCTTCCTTCCTAAGTGCAGGACTCTGCTCTTGTCCTTGTTCAACCTCATCAGATTTCTTTTGGCCCAATCCTCTAATTTTTCTAGGTCACTCTGGACCCTATCCATACCCTCCAATCAACAAATCCAAGCTGATTACTTAGATACCTAAAAAGCTGCTCTCAGTAGGAGAACTGCAGCCTGCATTTTCCTGCTATAATTCCGGCTCCCCCTACAAAATTTGCTCAAAAGTGAAAAGCAACAATTTTTATTTTTTGGCTTGTATGTTCTATATTTATGCTGCTGCCTGATACTGAAATAGCAAACACCATTGCACAATGAATGCTGTGCATGCAGAAAGCTGCATTGTCAGCTCACTCACAAGAGCGCTGGTTGAATAATTAGGCCCTTCCTAGGTTTCTTTAAGCCTCCCATCAGCCCCCCTTGGTTTTCCAGTGTGCAATGCATTCTGGGTCCTGTAGTCCGGGTTTGTAAGGATTCCCTGGGGCTGGATTATTTGTCTTCACGGCGAACTACAATAACCACGGTGCATTCTGGAGCACTGGGGGTTGTAGTTTTCCTCTTCTCCGGGCCGGCTGCTTGCTTGGGTGACTGCAGCAGCTGCCGCAGCAAGAGGAGGTGAGGGGGGGACGATGTCTGCCGTTTGGGAGCTGCTGGCTCTGAGCTCCTCTCTGCTGCTGGTTGTCTTGGGGCAGGGGGGCAGATACTCCAGGGAGGCGAATGAGGCTGCTACAGCCGGCAGCCCGAAGCGCCAGGAGGCCGGGGAGTTCAGGGTTGTGAAGCTGAACCAGATCTGGGAGAAAGCGCAGCGGGTGAGTCGCTAATTCGCTTCCTTGCAACTGCATCCCCTGGGTCAGGATGCCGGTGCCCGGCAGCAGAGCGCAGCATTTTCAAAACTCCCTGTCTGAAGCTGGGCCCCTGCCCCCGTCTTTAGGAAGCTGAACACAAGTGGCCTGATCTTCAGAGGGGCTGAACCCCGGCAGCTCCCATTGAGTGGGATTTGCGGGTGCGCTTCTGCCAATCGGGAGATTTAGATGCCTCAATATGGATTGTGGGGCCTACCTTTAGGCACCCAGCTTTAAAAACATTGGCCCAAATGCAGGAAGGTATGGTGGCCCCCAGTATATTTGGTGGTGGTATGAACATGTACCACTGCCTCTGAGTCTTTCTCTGGGATTGCTGAAATGTGGAGCAAACTGCACCTGATGTTGACTTAATATGTGATGTGGGATATTAGGTACCAGATAAAGGCCCAAGCTGTCTCCCCCCGGGAACTTTCATTTATTATGTGAGAGCTGTGTACAATTTTCATCTGGGACACACCCGCCTCTGCAGGCGATTCTGTAAGTGAGTTTGTAGGAGAGATCTGGCAACGCCCACATGTACTTCTACTAACAAGCTATCCCATCCAGTGTGTAACATCGTCTGGAAAAAAGTGGAGGTCTTTTATGATCTGGGAGCAGGAGCTTTGGTGCAACAGTGCTTACAGCGCACCTCGGCGACCCAGCCCACGTTTGATTGACTGATTGCCGGGTCTGTGACCCCTTCCTGCACTGGCTGTACCCCTTCCTCAATCCAGCGCAAAAGGTGCCTATCAGATGTGTGTGGTGGACCTTGACTGAAGCTCCACTTGCCCTTATGTGCCAATTGCCATCCCTGTCACTACCCTTCCAGCTCCCAGGTTGGGCCTTCCCTTAGGCACTCGCCGTGATTCCCTCCCCCACTAGCTATGCCATTCTTCTCACTCCTGTGTGTCTGTGATGATCCCTATCCCTTGGCCTTGATGTTAGATCATCTCTATCTTAGGTACTTATATGGCCCCCATTACTATAATATCTGAGCGCCTCACACTGTTTAAATGTTTTTGCCCTCATAACATCCCTATGGGGTAGGGAAATGCTATTATCTCTCTCTTTTTTTTTTTTTTCTTTTTACAGATTGAACAAATCACTTTAACATCAGTTCTCAGTCAGGCAGTCTCTGGTAGGGCAGAGACTTGAACTCAGGTCTCCTAAGTCCTAGCATAGTGCTGTAACCTCCATGTTTCAGTAAACACCTACACACCCACCCTAAATTCCAATATTGTACCCTCATTATGTACCTGGGGCTCTGGGATCCCCTTCTATGTTCTGGCAGAGAACTCCCTCAGGCCCTGGGCTCAGATACTATGCCCTCTTCTCATGCCCACAGGAGTCTGCTAACCTCCCCGTAACTCCAAGTGTTCTTCCCTCCCTGTATGGCAAATAAAATTGCCTCGCCTCCAAAATTCTGCACACATAGCAAGAGCAGGTGTCTTAAATCTCTCTTCCCCTCACCTGTACATGTGGGGAGGAAGTGCCATGCTAGGAAAAGCCAACAGGTGGGGAAAACAGAATACCAGAATATAGATGTGAAAGCACTCATGACAACGCTGAGATTGTCACTTAAAATCAATTTTGCAAAACTGGAATATCTTGTGAATTTCTGATTAGAGGAACTCGGTAGCACATTATTATACAGATATTACACTGTGGTGTTAAAATGTGAGCTGTGGTAAAGAATTGAGCTATAGTACATGTTAGAGGTCCAGGGTGTCCTCTTTAGAGAGGCAATGCATGGTTTAGACTAAATGTGCCTTTAATAAGCAGCGGTTCTCACTACCTGAATTTTACTTTCAGGTTCAAATTAACCAAAAATCTCCATTCACCTGTCCCTTTTTTTTTTTTTTTTTTTTTTTTGCGCAAGCCTGCATGATCCTTTCAGCAAATCTTCACTAAGATTTTTAAGCTGGTAATGAAATCCCAAACCAGCTTCACTGCTGGGTTTCCTGTGAAAGGTTTGTATGAGCCTTCTTCCAACATTGAGCTCTATATTGTGAGCTTTGGTAACCATCGTCTTTCTGACCATTTATTAGAAGTAGCTGAAAATAAAGAGCTCTGTGGTTTTGCATCGGGGGTGGGTGTTGCAATTCAGTACTGCATCACAGCCATGTGTTGTAATTCAGCTGAGCAGTGCTGCATTGTTCAGTGGTAACCCAGTTCCTCCCAATTTCCCAGAAATAAGCTTGATCTCTCTCTCTGTCCATGGCTAATTCCAGTTCTCCCTAGAACTGATATATATTTGACCTGTAATACGTATCAGAGGGATCTCAGTGCAAGGGCTCCCTTTATCCAGGGCCTGATTCTACACCGGGGTGGGCAAAATACGGCCCGTGGGCCGCATCCGGCCCATCTGTCCGGCCCGCCATGATTAATGTTTCTGTCCGGCCTCCTCTGCCCCCTCACGATCTCCGAGTCCGGGCCGCTAAAAGTCCCACAGTGCAGCACGACTCAGGCAGGCTGCCTGCCTGCCGTGGCCCCACGCCACTCCCGGAAGTGGCCGGCTGCTGCTGATACATCTCTGTGCGCCCCAGGCAGGAAACCGGCCAATGGGAGCTGCAGGGGCAGTGCTTGTGGGGGTGAGCAGTGCACTGAGACCCACTGCCCCCCTCCCCTCAAGGGGTGTGCAGAGACGTGCCAGCAGCTGCCGGCTGCACCCACTTCCGGGAGCGTCGTGGGGCCACGGCAGGCGGGCAGCCTGCCTGAGCCCTGCTGCCCTGCCGGCCGGGAGCCACCTGTGGTAAGCGCCTCCCGGCCAGAGCCTGCACCTCGCACCCCCTCTTGCACCCTAATCCCCTGCCCTAGCCCGGAGCCCCCTCCTGCACCCAAACTCCCTCCCAGAGCCCACACCCCTCACCCTCTCCTGCACCCCAACACTCTGCACCACCCCAGAGTGCCCTCCTGCACCCAAACTCCCTCCCAGAGCCCGCACCCCCTCCATTAATATAGTAGAAATGTGCAGCCTGTGACGACTTAACACAATTTGTGAAGTGCCCCCCCCACTGTGAAAATTATTGCCCACCCCTATTCTACACCCACTGAAGTTAATGACAAATTTTCCATTGACTGTAGTTAATTCTTAAAGAACCCTTTGTGCTTTTGTTTTTGCAGCTCAAATAGGTCTAATATCATCTGCTACTGGATGGTCCCATCATGAGCTTTAAATCCTAAGAAACAATAGGTTCCAAAGTCTAGCATGATATTGTGTTGTGAAATCCATTGAGTTCCATTCTTTAATCAGAACCGCCTGGCTTTTGCTGCTGTGGGTAATGATTACAACTGAGCCTAGCAATCTTTGCTATGACATTGTAATGTTTCACAGATTCTCTGGCGATAGTTCCCAATGTTGTCAATTAACAATATTAAACATTAGGCAAGGAGCAAATAATTTGGCACTTGACAGCTTAAGTATAAACCTCTTCTGATCAACTTTCATTGCTAGCTACACTCAACTCTTGGTACCATTTGCCAGTGTTACAGTCAGTAAGGTTCCACATACGTGCACCTTACCCCTTAGAATGTTTTAGGTGATATCATCCTGAGGCCTGTGTGAGATGAACTTCAAATAGGAGCAGTGCTTTGAGTACTAGTTTTATCTGCTCTCTTTTCAGTATCCAACACTGATATAAGAACAGACGAGGTAAAAGAATTCTACAGAAGTTTTGGCAAATTTGAAAGGCTTTACCCTCCTCTTATGTTTTGTAATGTTCCAGGTATCCTTTTCTGAATTTCCCATTGAATTATGTTCTAAATTGGATTTCTATTCTGAAATGGGAATATTTCAGAAACAGAACATTACAATTTTGGGGGAAAAAAACACTGTTGTGACTAAGATGATAATCAAACGTTACTCAGCACCAATACAAGACATGAAAAATGGACACCACAAACTTGTTTGTTTTGTTTGTTTGCAGGAAAAAACAGGTTTAAATATTATATGTAAAGTTTCCATTAAAAAAAAAAACCTTAAAAAGGAAGTCTTTAAAAAAAGTTTGCAGGATAAATTCAGTGTTTGAAATAATATCTTTTTTCTGTGAAACTTCTTCATTTGAAAATTCCACTTTTCTCTCTCCTTAAGTTTAAAGTTTGTAACATGTTTACCAGCCATGTGCCATATGTAGTGGCGATAAATCAGGCATCTAACTGCGGACAATGCAGTTGATCCTTTATTAACTAGAAAACGTGTGCCTAATGACAAGGTATATGTTTAAAGGTTTTATTGCAACAATTTTGAGAATCCTTGAAAATTAAATCAATTTCCCGTGTGAATTATTTCTAGTGTATTTCTGTGTTCTGTTAGTTCTGCATGAAAGAAACTTAACCAACACCAGTGTAAGGTTAAATATTAGTGGAGTGTGCGGGAACTCAGTCACCCACTTTACCTTTACAGCCAATTGTATAGAAGCTGTGGAGAAGCCTGAGGATGAGACTGAAGTAATGACTGAGCTGTCAAGGTTCAGTCCTAATTGAGCAAACTGCTAAGCAATGTGGCCCCAAACCAGCAAAGCACCTAGGCTGTGATGTGCCTCCCTCTTCAAAAAAGTGTATAAGCATGTGCTAAAGTCTCACTGACTGCATGTGCTGACATGCTTTGCTGAACAGGGACAGGCCACACGCTTAAGATCTCTGCTGAATTTAAGCCAGTGAATAATCCCATTGAAGTGAATGGAATAGAAGTCAATGTTCTTAACTCTGGGATCGGGGCCAGAGAGCTCAGTATCTTGCAGGTTCAAGACCTTAAGGCTTAGCTGTTTTTCTAACTACTCTAGGTTTTAGAGCAAACTAAGGTCCTGATTCAGCAAAGTACTTACGCAAGTTAGTAGTTCTTCTGTGCCATTGAATTCAAAAGGGCAATTCATGCTTAAATTGAAAAATGTGCTTTGCTGTGTTGGAATCTAACTTAATGGTATATTAAAATAGACAATTCAGAACAGTCCTAAATGGTGTGAGCTGCCTCTTTGACGTTACCCTTAGCTAACCTGTATACTCCAAAGTGAATTTCTGTGTCCTGTCAGTGCCATTTGCTTGTTTGTGTTTTTTAAAAAATGTTTCATTTCATTAATGAGAAGTCAGAGAATATTTCTGAAACACACTGATTGAGAAACTATTTCAGAACATCAAGATATCACTATCTGTGGAACAAACCAGTTTCTGAGCATAGATTCGGTGCATCTCTTTTTAATTTATCATTGTATAGCCATTAGTCTGATTGTGTTAGCAAATAACTTTCACTCAGTTATTTTATAACAGATGGGTCCAAGCTTCCAAGTTCAGAAGTGGATCCAAACTTTCCAAAAGATGGGGTGCTAGATTAGCAGAGGTAAAATGATGTAGAAAACTCAGATGGGACCTCGCTAAAGCCAGTCTGTTAAAGTGGTTTTTTTCTGACCTCACTTCCCCATTGTCTTCCACATCCCCTTCTTGCACAATGCCCCTCTCCCCCAGGACTATTAAGTAAATGCAAAAATTAATGCTAGTGTATTATTTGATTACTCCAATTTAAAGTGACAGAAATCAGGAATTTCAAAAGCTGTGACTCCTATTATAGCAACCTGGATTCAGTGACAATGCACATCAGTAATTATTCCTATTCCTGGGTGTGGGGTGGTTGTTGTTGTTTTTTGTTAAATACACCTCTACCTTGATATAACGCTGTCCTCGGGAGCCAAAAAATCTTACCGCGTTATAGGTGAAACTGCGTTATATTGAACTTGCTTTGATCCACCGGAGTGCGCAGCCCCGCCCTCCCGGAGCACTGTTTTACCGCGTTATATCCAAATTCATGTTATATTGGGTAGCATTATATCGAGGTAGCGGTGTATATACAACATCATTTTCAAGTTAATCAAACACTCCTCTAGAAGCCTTACATTTTTAATTTCTTCATGGTTATGGCCTTGATAGCTCATCCTTTCACAGATCCAAGGCGAGAAAAGACCTTTGTGATCATCTATTCTGACCTCCTGTACAGCACAGACCATAGAACTTCCCAAAAAGAATTTCTAGAGTGTATCTTCTATAAAAACATACAATATTGATTTTAAAATGGTCATTGATGGAGAATCCACCACAATTCTTGGTAAATTGTTCCAATGGTTAATTTCTCTCACCATTAAAAATGTATGACTTGTTTCCAGACTGAATTTGTCTAGCTCTAACTTCCAGCCATTGGATCATGTTACAGTGTTCTCTACTAGATTGAAGAGCCTATGATTAAATATTTGTTCCTCATCTAAATACTTATAGACTGTAATCAAGTCACCCCTTCACCTTCTCTTTGTTCCGCTAAGCAGATTGAGCTCTCTGAGTCTGTCACTATAAGGCAGGTTTTCTAATCCTTTAATCATTCTTGTGGCTTTTCTCTGAACCCCCTCCAATTTATCAACATCCTTATTGAATTGTGGGCAACAGCCTTCATGAATTGTGGGCCACAGTAGTCCAGTAGCGCTCGCACCAGTCCCAAATATAGAGGTAAAATAACCTCTCTCCGCCTACTCAGGATTCCCCTGTTTATACATCCCAGGATTGCATTAGCTCTTTGGCCACAGTGTTACACGGGGAGCTCATGTTCACCTGATTATCCACCATGATCCTCAAATCTTTTTCAGAGTCACTGCTTTCCAGGATAGAATCCCCTATCCTATAAAGTATGGCCTACATTCTTTGTTCCTAGAGGTATACATTTAGCCATAGTAAAACACATATTGTTTGCTTGTGCCCAGTGTACCAAGCAATCCAGATCACTTGGAATCAGTGATCTATTCTCCTCATTTATTTATCACTCCCCCAATGTTTGTCATCTGAAAACTTTATCAGTGATTATTTTATGTTTTCTTCCAAGTCACTGATAAAAATGTTCAATAGCATAGTGACGATATCAGGTTAGGTTGACAGGATCTATTTTTCCACAAACCCATGTTGATTTACATTAATTACGTTACCATCCTTTTAATTCTTTATTAATCGAGTCCCATATCAGCCACTGCATTATCTTGCCCAGTATCAATTACAGGGGGAGGGGATAGCTCAGTGGTTTGAGCATTGGCCTGCTAAACCCAGGGTTGTGAGTTCAATCCTTGAGGGGGCCATTTAGGGAATCTGGGGCAAAAAAAAAAAAAAAAAGTTGGTGACTGGTCCTGCTTTGAGCAGGGGGTTGGACTAGATGACCTCCTGAGGTCCATTCCAACCCTGATATTCTATGATTCTAATTACTTGGCTCATCTTGTTTACCCTTTTAAATATGGGCACATCAGCTTTCTTCCAGCCTTCTGGAACTTCCTCGGGTCTCCAAGACTTACTAAAAATCAACATGAATGGTCCAGCAAGCTCCTTATCCAGCTCTTTTAAAACTCTTGGATGTGAGTTATCTGGACCTACTGATTTAAAAATCTATATGTTCTATTAATGCAGTACCTGGAGAACTTCCATAGCTGCTCGTAATTATTATGTTGAATATTAGCCATATTTTGTTGTGATAGAAACATTTCCCTGGAACATTTTGCAACTCAATAACTATAGAAATCTCTTAGTGCATTAAAACCAGAAAATGAAATTGACTAATTTTCCAAGATGAAGAAATGGGGTCAGATTAAAGGAACAATAAATGAAATTAGAGATTTCAAAATCTTTGTTTTAATAATCTGCAGTATCAGTAACAGATAAGGATTTTTTTTTTAATATTATGATGTCCCATTAAAAGTTCACCTGCTTTCCTTCCCTCCCCAACCAAAGCTGAGGGGTTAATTTCTCATTCCAGTTTATTTAAAGCTTAATGCCAGCAGGAGATACTTTTTTTTACCCACGCATGGCCAGTGCTGCTGTTACAGAAATGATTGGGGGCCTGAGGAACAGAGGCAGCTTTAGCTATGGATGTTAAGGACCAATGGGAGCATCATACAAGGAGTTCATTTATACAGTGTCTTGCACACTGAAGTCCCTGTGCTCTGACTGACACTTTCCCATTTCAGTGGAATATCAAATATTGTTTTCTGTGCCAGTCTAGCTTCAGAGGTAACTTTGCAGCTGTGTATGCACATGCATGTTATTACAAGGCAACTAACCAAAGCATTTCTCTGTTCTCATTAGCTTCATCTATCGGCTGTAAAACTGGCAGAGCTACATAGTGACCTCAAAATGCAAGAGAAGGATGAGCTGAGCTGGAAAAAGCTGAAGGCTGAAGGGCTTGATGAAGATGGAGAAAAAGAAGCCAAACTTAGACGCAATTTAAATGGTAAGGAATAACTTTGCTAAAGAGGCCAGAATTGTCACTCAGTACCTAAAGTTAGATGTCAACATTTATTTTTAGGTCATTAAATAAATGGCCTGACTTTCAGAGGCAATAAGCACGCAAAACTCATATTGAAGATAGTGGGAGCTGCCAGGGCTGGGCACAGTTCCTACAGTGGAATGAGATTCCTAGCTTTAGACACCTAGAGTTTGAAAACTTTGTCTCAGAAAAAAGCACAGAACAAAATCAAACAGCATTGCAACTTCATTGATAACTTGCTTTTCATCCTGTTGATGATTTTATTTATTCCATTTATTTTTAGACACTTTTTAAAAATAGAAGTTCTCTTGACTTCTGAAATTGAGCTATTATATTGTGTATAAAATCTTCATCTCGATTTTGCACCTGCAAAAATTGAGGCCAGAGTCTGAAAATATGGCACTGTGACTTGCCCAAGGTCACTTGGAGAGTCAGTTGCAGCGCCTTAGTTAGACCCAAAGTCTCCTAATTCCCAGTTTTGTCACTAAACCACGAGGCCATCCTTCCTCCCCAATATGCTCACTCTGGAGCTATCCCTCAGGCTGTTCTGGGGACAGTGATGGCTTCTGGAGAGGGTGCTGCTCAGTGTCCTTCTCCTAAAGGGGTTGTAATGGTGACTCAGAGAATTTGAATTTGCGGAGGAGTACAGTGTGCATCATGTGAAAACACAGGGCCAGGACTCGGGAGGCCTGACCTTGCAACTGACTAGCTGTGTGAGGACGGACTCTATCCTTATTTTGCAGATAGGGAGTTGTGCCACAATTATTCCTAATTAACGGTGTGTTGAGCATTGATTAATGTTGCAAAACTCTTGGAGGGTCTCTGTAGGTGGCATAGAAGTGCTGATGGTATTGGTATTATTCACGTGTTACATCCTGCCCCAAAATCATCCTCCATTCCATGAAGCTTTTATTTTACAGTAATTTAAGATTTGTAGTCAGTGTGCTTTGAGGTCAAATAAACTATTTTAGCTATTCTGTCTGGACACACACAGTATAATTGCTATTGCTGTTAAGGATAGTTGGAATGAGCTCTTCAGAGCAAAGGAGTCTGCCCCTTAGTAGCCTGAACAATCTTTAACCTTAGAAATCTGAATGCCTTAGCGGTGTCCCTTTGTCACCATTTCAATAGTTCAATGCCATTGCAAATTCCTGACAAACTGATCAGCAAAGAATGAAGTTGAGTAGGATGTTTATAAGAATGTTATGTTTTCCTTAGCTCTCTTTGAAATCATATGGCTTAGTTGATCATCAGTTGCATACTGAACAATCATACAGAAATTCATTTACAATGAAGGAAAAATATTAATCATGTCTTACGGTGGTTGCTATTTAAAGTCAATACTTGCCACTAGCTACTATATGGTTAATAGCTATTTCCTGTTCTAACGATTGCTATGGGAGGTCTGTGGCAGATGCTGCCCTTTTGATAGTAACTACTGTAAGTGCTATGTCTTCTTTTTAACTGGGACACACTGGGGAGTGAATTTCTGTATCCCATTTCAGTATGTGCTGAATGAAAGTGACTTTGCAATTTCAAAGCATTGTGTGAAACTGACATTTCTGTGAACAAAACGGCCTAGGTGCTTTGCAGACAATTCAGACGACAAACACCTTACCTTGAAGATAGTGCTTTTCTTTTAATGTATAGACTCATGGAAAATAAAAGGTGAAAGTGGAGCTGTTTAGCAAGTATCTTGTTCCATGCTTTTTCTTTGGTTAGCTTTCTTCAGGGAGGATCCAGGGTTGATGGGCCTCTTAAGGATGTGAGTCTTAAGGAGAGACTCAAAGGAGAGGGCAGAGATGTAACGCCATGCTCTTGGGTGGGTCATCAGCAAGGGGATCAAACTTGGGACCTCTGGATCTTAAAGCATGAGCCTCTGCTGCCTGACCTAAAAGACTCAGCTCTGTTAGGCAAAGCTATAGCTGGCTCATCCACTTCTATATGTGGCCCTGCTACCAATAGAGGAAGATAGAACACCTCACTGAGTGGGCATGGATTCCACAGACTCTCAGGAAAGCGGTTCCAGGGGGGTTAAGGGGAACCATCTACTATTGGTTCTAATGTTTGTTTTTCACTTACAGTAATTATGACTAAATATGGAATGAATGGAAAGAAAGATGCCCAACTAGTAGATACCAATTACATCAAAGATGGCACAGAAAGTGATGTGCTAGATGATCCAAGACTGGAGAAATTATGGAGCAAGGTGTGCTTAATTTCTGAACGTTTCAGTGTAAGAAGTAACTGTTCATTCAAGTGTGTGTGTTTAAGTTTTCTAGAAACCCCTGACTTGGACTGAGAAGCTTTAGAACTTTGTTTCCAAACACTGGACCAGGTGCTATGACATGTTGAGTGCCCTCACCTTCCACTAAAATCATTGGGTGTTGAGGGTACTTCTCTTCTCAGAGGATCTGGTCCATTGTACCTGTTACACCCACTATATGTGGGTGAAATCTTGATTACAGTGAAGTCAGTGGGAGTTTTGCTAATGACTTTACAGGGGCCAGGATTTCACTCTGTATGAACATTCAGGGACACAGCTGTGTATCTTGAGTTTGGTTTTGTTTAAATGGCTAAACTTAATTAGAAATATTCCATAGAATTATTTAAAAAAGCAATTTTAAGCGATTTTTTTAACTTGAAAATCCCACCCTGTAGTGTTTGTGAGTGAAACCTTCCAGAGTTCGCGCTAGTGCCTGAAAACAAGAACTGTTCCAGTTTGGGCAGTAACAACAGACTGGAAGAACCTGCAAAAAGGAAATAATTAGTAAAAAGTAGATTTGTTTTTTAAATTCTTCGCTTTATCAATCTACGGTGGTGTAAGTAAAACAGCAAAGGAAGGGTTTTTTGGGTTTTTTTTGTTTGTTTTTTTAATAAAATCAAATTGAACCAGACAGTGCCCTTCTTTGAGAAATGGCAACAACAACAAAAATCATTTGGAAGTATTCCCCAAACAAAATTTGAGCCTCTGGCTCTGTACAAATATCAAAAGCTTTCACTTTTAACCTGTGGGAAGAAAAACAGAGCAACATCCATCCCTCTACCAGGGAAGCACATCGAGTGCCTCTCTAACTGCGAATAGCTAGTACAATGGGAAACATCTTGGTGCAGAGCAGGGACACGACACACAGTACGATATTTAATTGCCAATAGAATGAGAGCTCTTGAATAGATGTTCTCCTTATGTGTCAGTCTAAATCCCTAGTGGAAACAAACCCTATACATTCAGGTGTGCAGTTCATGTCTCTTACATCAATAACTGACTGATTGCTTCCTAAGGAATGTGTGTGACAGGGATATTAGGCTCTACAATAATACAAATAATAATAAATAACAATTTTCATCATGTCTCTGGATATTTGGTAGGTGAGATCCTGGCCCCATTAAAGTTAACAGTAAAGCTCCCGTTGAATTCAGTGAGGCCAGGATTTCAGCCCATGTCTACGTTGTGCCCTAATATTGAGACACAATGAGACATAAAACGAAGAGATTTTGAAGGGAAGCTTGACCTAATCATTTTTTAAAAATATGTGAAGGGAATTTTATTTGGCAAGTGAGTGTATGTAGCATCACTTGGCCTGGGAAATGAAAAAGGATTATAGCTTCTGTCTCGTTCATATTTCTTTCAGGCCAAGACCTCTGGGAAGTTTTCCGATCAGGAGCTGGATAAGCTGTGGCGGGAATTTAAGCATCACAAAGAAAAGATTCACGAATATAATATCCTGCTAGAGACTGTGAGCAGAACAGAAGGTGTCTGAATGTTTGTCTGATGATTCCAGTGCAGTGCAGCCCTCTCTCTGCCAATCGCTCAGTTGTTTTAAAGTATCTTTAAAATCCTAAAGACGGATTGTTAGGTTTATATTAGGATTGCTTTGCAGATGCTGCCATTCACAGATACTTGCAGGGCCCAAGTCTGTATCCTCTGCCAAGAATCTCCATAGCTAATGGAACCGTTGCTGTTCTTTGTTTTATAACACCTGCATGTGGTTCAGTGAGCAAGGAGATTGTCAGCTTAGCAAAATAAATTCATTATGGCTTTTGGGAAAATATCAGCAAGTGCTGAGCCCCTGTTCTAGCATTTGGGCCCTGATCCAGTGGAAAATAGATCCGTGGAGGCACCCAATGTGGAGGCGGGGGGTGGGCGGGGATCAGATTCTGGGTTCTAGCTGAGGAGGAAGGATGGAGTTACGGCTAGAGCAGTGAGGAGCCAGATTCTTCGCAGCTAAGGTCTGTGCTGGACCCAAGAGGACGGGAGCAAAGGGGGCTTTATGCCACCTTGTGCTATCTCCAGCTAAGGCTACCAGAGGTCAGTTTGCTGCCTGGCATGCCACACCTGGCACCGGTTAGGACACCACCTGAAGCTGCTCTAACTTATGCCTGGCTGCTAACAGCCCATCTGGGGCATTCCAGCAGCCTTTTTAGCAAGAACACAGATGTGTTCTGCCCATATTCCTGTTCCCTAGGGCAATGCTGTCATGCTGCTGTAGGGATTTTTCAGGAAATAGGGCAATAGAATTCTGGATCTTCTTATTGGCATTGTTGACCTGATTTATGTATTATATATGATCAAATATTTCTGCACCGCTCCTGTCCAAAGCACGTATATTGAGAAGCAAACACTCTTAAAAATCAGTGTTATTAAAGTGCACTATTTATGCTAATTTACTAGTGGGTCAAGTGCTGATAAGATCTGAGCACCAACTGCTCCCATCCAACTTGCTGGAATTTGCAGCCTATTATGAATTAATTATTATTCTGTCCTCTCGGAATTTGGCCTATTATGAATTAATGTTTGTATTTTGATAACAGAAATCCACAAAAATATGATCAACCCATCTGAAGAGGACCAGTTCAAAGAGGAAATCTTGCATGGCAAACACACAGAACTCAAAGACAAAATGCGAAGCATCAGTCAAGGGTTTGATCGTTTACGTAAAATCAGCCACCAGGGATATGACACAGCCAGTGGTATGATTCACTCTGTTTCACATTCATTTATAATCAGTTTTATGAGAAGTCAGTAGGTAAATAACCAGTTATAATCCAAAGGAGCCTTGTACAAAGTGCTGACAAACAGACATGGGGCGTTTAAAGGGATGCATTAGCCTACTCTGTTTAAGTGCTGATTTTACAATCCAAGTACCCTGTTTGTCATCTACAGCAGTGGTTCTCAACCAGGGATCCGGGGCCCCCTGGGGGGGCTCGCAAGCAGGTTCCAGGGGGTCCACCAAGCATGGCCAGCGTTAGACTCACTGGGGCCCATGGCAGAAAGCCAAAGCCCCCCGTATGGGGCTGAAGCCTGGGGCCTTGAGCCCTGCCACCCAGGGCTGAAGCCAAGCATGAGCAACTTAGCTTCTCAGGGGCCCTTGTGGCATGAGGCCCCAGGCAGTTGCCCTGCTTGCTACTCCCCTAACGCCGCCCTGGCTTTTATATGCAGAAAACCAGTTGTTGTGGCACAGGTGGGCCATGGAGTTTTTATAGCATGTTGGAGGGGGCTCAGAAAGAAAAAGGTTGAGAACACCTGGTCTACAGAGGCGCTTCATATAGGACAGGAAACAGGTTCTCATGGTGCTTCCATTCCTTGTGCCTTTTGGTTGAGTGGGAAAGCGGAACAAACCATTGTCCCTGAAAATGACCGGAAGGTTTGCCTCTGATTCTCTCCAAATCTGCATGTTTCTCAGAGATCTATGGAGGCTCAGGGCCAACTCTGCAGAGACCCTGTGGGTACTCATTCCCTTTTGGCTACTCAGAGCCTTTCTGCAGCATGGCTCCTGTAGATGCCATGCTGCCAGAGCTGCCCCACTGGCTGCTGCCCCTAGAACTTCCCCTTATGGGGAAGGATGTTTTTTTCACAATGGAGCGCTGATTCTGATTGGACCCTCTAGGCGTTATTACAATACAAAAAATAAATCCTAATAATGATTAGGGGAAACCATCACCATTTCTGGATCCCTGGGCAGGGTTAAATGCAGGGAATAGGATGAATACTTTTATAGAGCGGACACTCCTTACTTCCAAGCCCATCCAACAGAAATCAGCTGGGATTTAATTTCCTTTGCCATGAAGGCAGAGAGGGTAATGGAGACCATACACAAGGTGTGTCCCCCTTTGGTTTTGTTTTTTAAAGGTCCCATATCTACCATACTAAACATCTAAGTAAAATATTAGGATTTGTCCTCCATCTAGGTAGACCTGCTCAGTAATGCAGTGCCGGTGTGTGCGCATTTCTCATGTAAAGCCATGTGGGTGTTGCTGTTAATTAGTCATGTTAACATGGTATCAGATATTAACAACTTAAACATTAAAATAATTATGTTTTGTGTCTGTTGGTTTAGAATTTGAAGAACCCAGAGTGATTGACTTATGGGACATGGCCAAATCAGCCAACTTTACTGAGAAAGAACTCGAATCATTTCGGGTAAGATAGAATTTAGATAAGGGTTTTCTCTTCAACATTAAGAAACGCTATGTACACTACATTCAGGATGTGGTAATGCACCTTTTTCACTCACCATGATCAAGAGACAAACTTGGGACCCAATGTTGCAAACACTGAAGCATATGTGTAACTTTACTTATGTGAGTAGCTCCATGGTCTGTCGTGGAACCTCATAGGAGTAAAGTTACGCATGCACCTAATTGTTGGTTAGAGTGGGGCCATTATTTTGTGCAAACAGATCATAGAATCATAGAATCTCAGGGTTGGAAGGGACCTCAGGAGGTCATCTAGTCCAACCCCCTGCTCAAAGCAGGACCAAACCCAACTAAATCAGCCCAGCCAGGGCTTTGTCAAGCCTGACCTTAAAAACCTCTAAGGAAGGAGATTCCACTACCTCCCTAGGTAACCCATTCCAGTTCTTCACCACCCTACTAGTGAAAAAGTTTTTCCTAATGTCCAACCTAAACCTCCCCCTCTGCAACTTGAGACCATTACTCCTTGTTCTGTCATCTTCTATCACTGAGAACAGTCTAGATCCATCCTCTTTGGAACCCCCTTTCAGGTAGTTGAAAGCAGCTATCAAATCGCCCCTCATTCTTCTCTTCTGCAGACTAAACAATCCCAGTTCCCTCAGCCTCTCCTCGTAAGTCATGTGCTCCAGCCCCCTAATCATTTTTGTTGCCCTCCGCTGGACTCTCTCCAATTTATCCACATCCTTCTTGTAGTGTGGGGCCCAAAACTGGACACAGTACTCCAAATGAGGCCTCACCAGTGCTGAGTAGAGGGGAATGATCACATCCCTCGATCTGCTGGAAATGCCCCTACTTATACAACCCAAAATGCCATTAGCCTTCTTGGCAACAAGGGCACACTGTTGACTCATATTCAGCTTTTCGTCCACCGTAACCCCTAGGTCCTTTTCTGCAGAACTGCTGCCCAGCCATTCGGTCCCTAGTCTATAGCAGTGCATGGGATTCTTTCGTCCTAAATGCAGGACTCTGCACTTGTCCTTGTTGAACCTCATCATATTTCTTTTGGCCCAATCCTCTAATTTGTCTAGGTCCCTCTGTATCCTATCCCTACCCTCCAGCGTATCAACCACTCCTCCCAGTTTAGTGTCATCTGCAAACTTGCTAAGGGTGCAGTCCACACCATCTTCCAGATCGTTAATGAAGATATTGAATAAAACCGGCCCCAGCACCGACCCTTGGGGCACTCCACTTGATACCGGCTGCCAACTAGACAAGGAACCATTGATCACTACCCGTTGAGCCCGACCATCTAGCCAGTTTTCTATCCACCTTACCGTCCATTCATCCAGCCCATACTTCTTTAACTTGCTGGCAAGAATACTGTGGGAGACTGTATCAAAAGCTTTGCTAAAGTCCAGAAATAGCACATCCACTGCTTTCCCCTCATCCACAGAGCCGGTTATCTTATCATAGAAGGCAATTAGGTTAGTCAGGCATGACTTGCCCTTGGTGAATCCATGCTGACTGTTCCTGATCACTTTCCCCTCCTTTAAGTGGTTCAGGATTGATTCCTTGAGGACCTGTTCCATGATTTTTCCAGGGACTGAGGTGAGACTAACTGGCCTGTAGTTCCCTGGATCTTCCTTCTTCCCTCTACAATCATCATCTTCTAATCCTCAATTGTAATTAATGCTTTGGGAAATAATGGAAAGGATGGAAACTAAAACCAAGAAACACCAGCTAGCTAACTTCCCCACCCGGTTGTTATTTTGCCCCTTGTGGGAGGGTTACTTGTTGGTCATTTCACGGGAAGGAGCAGTGCACAGCTAACCCAGAGAGGCACAGGGATCCTGTTTAGTGTGAATGCCTTTTTTGAGAAATGAATTACTGTGGTGTTCGTGCTTGCATTTTTTGGCTTTTTTAATGATGAAATTAAAAATATCTCTATTTAGTTTATACCATGCCTGCTTGTCCTGTTTCCCTGACTGCTTGGGGACAGCAATATCTTGCATTCGTGGCTGGGGGAGCTGTGCCCTCAAGTCTGCTTCTGAATTTTTATCTGTGTATTTATAAGGTCCCCATCGTAACTCCCCTGGGAAGTATTACTGTGCCCACTTTACAGATGAGTAAGTGAGGCACATAGAAATTAAACTACCTGCCTAAAGTCATGTGCAAAATCTGGCAGAGCCTGTAATTGAACCTAGATCTCCAGAGTCACCGTCCAGCCCACAAGACCATTCTTCCTTAGAAATATGAAGTCTAATTTCCACACTCAGTTAAACATGTTTTAATTACATTGACCTCCGTGAGCTGTGGATCAGGCATATACAACAGTGGGAGAGGTAGATCAGGCCCATCGCATCTGTCCCTGGAATAAGGAAAACTCCCGTTTTTCCACCAGTAGGATCTAAAATAAGAATATGAAACAGTTTAGAAACAGACTGAATGTTTGGGCAGAAACCTTCCTTTAGGGAAATGCCATGCACCAGTGCTGAGATCTGCTGCTGTCAGCAGCACAGCACATGCTGGGGTATCGTCCTAGAAAGAGGAAGGTAAGGATTACAGGGTGCACTTCACTGACTTATAATGTGGGAAGAAGAGAGTTAAAGGTAGAAATTTGCTGAAATTCTTGTTTGAGTACTCAAGAGCTAACGCTAAGGTCAGGCCTTCGTGTTTGTTATTTTGGCTGATCTCCTGTAAAGCAAACCGCACAAGGTTTTATAAGGAAAGGTGCTGCGTTGGCACATCATCCAAGGAAAATAGCTTGACCAGATTAGCGACTGCAGGCAAACCCAGTGCTAAAATATAGTGGCACGTAGTGTGTAAAACAGAATAGAATGTTATAACAGGCTAATCATTTCCCTCTGCAGTCGAACTGTTGAGAGGAAAGCGAGACCTTTGCTTCTAAAGCTGGAGGAGACCCATTAGAATGGCAAAGTTTTGTTTTGTTTTTTTCCCACCAGCTCAGAGTGAAAACTCTGCCAAGCTAGACCCGAGTCAAACTAGTGCCAAACATTGTGTAAGGGTTTGTCTACAGTACAGCTGGGAGCAAGCCTCACCGCCCTGGTAGACAAACTTGTGTTAGCGGGGCTCACACCAGCATGCTAACAATAGCAGCATGGACGCAGCAGCCGAGGCTTGGGCTTGCCACACGCACTTGGGGGTAAGGTTGGTCCTAGCATGAGTGGCTAGCCTGGGCTTCCGCCGATGCCGCAACATCCACACAGTTATTTTTAGCAGGCTAGCACAGGTCTGTCTAGCCAGACTGGCAGGCTCACTCCTAGCTGCAGTGTAGACATACCCTACGTGAAATAAGGGAGGTGGATTTCAGTCTGGTTCTTCGTGCGCAGGTGTTACATCGCAGAGGGAACCATCACCATAATTGGCACAACAGTTGGTATTGCTGGTAGTGGGGGCCAGCCCCGAAAGTACATGAAGACTAAAGTTCCTCTCGAACAGTGGTCCAACAAGAGCCTAACTAGGTGATTAGGGAAGTTTGCATTTTTGCTGCCTGTCACAGTATACAGGAGATCTTCTCTGTGGATAAATCCGAGATGTCACTGATAACCTGGCCCCTTGCAGCACTAGTCGAAGAGGTTGTCACTTTGTTCTATTCCAGGCACATCACAGCTTGTGGTAAAACAATACAGCAAATCAGGGGATGGCTGGGCTGCCAATCAAAAAAAGAGCTAATTCTGAGCATTAAGGGCCTGATATTGAAAAGTGACCTCTGTAAGAATTGTCCGCAAAAAACGCATTGTAGAAACTTATAGGCTTTTCCATGGTGCTTGTCACCACCGTGTCATTGCGCCTCTCAGACATTAATGGCCTCTATGAAGCTTGTGCAGTAGATTGATGTTTGGACGCTTTCCTCCAAAGCTGAATTTCTGGATGGTTATGATGCTCCATTACCCCAGCGTTCTTAAGAAGCAGAGAGCTGGAAGGGCTTTCAGTGTGTGACACTCATTAAAATAGCGTTAGGAATGTGCTGCAGGGAAAGAGAGGGGGGGAACCTCGGAAAGAAGACCGCATTTAGCCCTGAAATGTGTATTCATTGTTCTAGGAGGAGCTGAAACACTTTGAAGCAAAAATTGAAAAACATCATCATTACCAGAAACAGTTAGAGATTTCCCATCAGAAACTGAAGCATGTGGAGGGAATGGGAGATAAAGATCATCTGAGCAGAAACAAGGAGAAATATGTCATGCTAGAAGAAAAGACTAAAGAATTGGGATACAAGGTCTGTACAAATATGATGTGTTGTGAAGTATCTATATGCCCCTAGTGTAGGTTTAACTGCTAGAGGGAATTTGGATTTCCCTGTGCTTATTATCCATGCTATTGACTTGTTCATTATTAGTCATCATTTGTATTACAATAGTGATTTGAGGCCCTGTCATGGGAGCCGGCCCTTTAAGGGGAATGAGGGACTAGCCCACCTGAGACAGGTTCTTGTAAAGGAGAAGGCACCAACTCAGGCCCAGGTGGAAGTAATTAAATCCCATGGTGGCTGGTTGGCAGCTAATTAGCTAATGAGCCTGATAATGGATTACCAGGGCTCAGCTGGAGTGGTTCCCAGAAACAGGAAGCTCCTGGGGAGAGGAGCTCACAGGAGAGGCCTGGAGCAAGAGGCCTGGAAGGTGTGCTCCTGCGACAGGGAACTCAAACTGTGGCAGGAAGCCCGCCTGGTCTGTCAGGAACTATATGCTGCCCCAGAGGAGCTGCAGCTGACTGATCTCTACAGGCCTCTGGCTCCGGAGAAGAATTCTTCCCAGCTAATGGTAACAGGCATGACTCCAGGGTAGGGGGATGCAAGCCAAGAGAACCCTGCTGGAGCTCGGTGGGAATGGATAAACTAAGACTGACTCTGTCTCCCAGCTAAGATGCTGGGGTGCAGACTTGCTTGTATTTTCATTGGGTCTTTGGTTAATAAATTAGACCCCTTAGAATGAGCATTGTTCCTTATGTAGTGTTAGTGAACTTATTGATGATATTAGGGGAAATCCAGGCAGACAGCATTTATAGTGCCACCTTTGGCCAGAAGGGGGTGCTATAGGGCAGGTACATCCTGTGACAGATCCCATTTGATATTGGGGGGAACCATTGTGCTGGGTACTGTTCAAACACATAGTAAGGGACAGTCTCAGTCCTGCAGAATTTACAATCTGAATAGACAAAACAAAAGGTGAGAAGAGGAAATTAGTATTGTCCCCATTTTAACTCAGGCATCTTTGTCCAGGGTTACACACAAGAAGCCTGTAGGAGAGCTGGGCATGGAAGCCTGAGTCCCAGTCCAACGCCTTAACCACAACACCATCCTTCTTGTCATATCATGAAATCCTGATTCTAAATATCGAAGAAGTTCACAACTGCTATGACTGAGTAATAGGTTTGGCTTTCGGGAATAGTCTCACTCAATTGGGCCTTAAAATTCTCAGTCATCGGGAAATGACCTTGTCCTTCTACAGGTCTGTCAAGTGCCGTATACACCAATGGTAAAATGTCAATATGTAACAGCATTTCCTGATGACTTAGTGAATATGTTTTTGCCCTTTTAGGTAAAGAAGCACCTACAAGACTTATCCAGTAGACTCTCAAGAGGTCTTCAACACAACGAACTCTGAACGTATTTTCCATGTTGTGAGATCAATATACCCAATAGATCACTTTTCCTGGGACTTATCAAATACCTAGAGAAGCAGATAATTAAATATTAAGCACCCAACAGGATTGTCCTTTGTAAGGAATATGTTTTCAGTCCTTTTACATTTTAGTCACTGAACTTATACTGTGATAGTCAAATTAAATGAATCAGTTATAAATATACATTTAATTTGCACATCTTTTATCATTTAAACTTTGCATCTGCATCACATCAGCCTTTCAAATAATCATTCCAAAAAAACAGTAGGTACTATATGTGAGAACTCCGCTGTTTTTACTATTGGGGAAACTACATTTTGTTACCAATAAATCCATCCTGATCAATGAAACCAAAATTGAAGTCAGTGGGACTACTGACCGGTCTAACCCAAAGTATGTGTTTAAGGCATTGATGCTGCAATGGCTTAATAGAAAGTTAGAATAATCTAAATGTACAGCCTAATCTAGTGCCCATTGAAGTAAACTGAAAGACTTTCACTGAATTCAATAGACATTGGATCAGATCTTCACTGCAGATAATCTTATAGTGGATGAGTAAGGAGGGAAGAAGGGTTGGGGCCAATTCTTCCCAGATAGTCATAGATTAATGAATATTTCAGAAGCTCCTGGATTTGTATAACTGTTTTTCACATTTGTTCAGAGTTTTTGTGACACTTAAATAATTAAAAAACAAAATGAGACATCAGTGAATTGTCTTTTCCTCTCTCCTTTGGTTAAAGATAATTCCAGCACTTTTGCTAGATGCTGGAATTCATTTTGAGCATGCACATCATAATCCTTTTGGCAGTGGGTATTTTTTGCAGCAGAAGAATGTGTTTATTTTGAATGTTTGGAAGGTGCTCTATACCAAAGTCACTGACTGCATATTATAAGTGATGCCTATAGTTAAGGTTACCCTAACGTTCCAATATAAGACCCTGTTTTCCATTTTTATAATGTTACCAAACTTCAACCATTTGGGTTTAAGTTGTCCATGCTGGGTGTCTGCCTCTGCTTGAAAAATTTTTAAGTTTCAGCTAAAACTGTTCCAAGAACGAGGGCAAAGGAAAATATGGATGCTAATAAGTTCATACAGCCATTTTGCTGAGAAGCTCTAGCACTTACATGCCTCAGATCAGGGATTTTACTTCTGAGGAAATAAATAATTATGTGCCGAAAGTAAAGAATAGGGACACACATTGAATCATGAGGACAAAAAGAAATTATTTGATAGGTACCCATTCAGTGAGCACCATCTATCCCTGTGCACCGAATGAGTCAGGGGTCCAATGGAAAGAACAGCATATGATAATGCATACACACAAGGGGGCTGAATTAAAGTGCCTGGGCATCCTCAATTTTAGCATTTTGCGTATTTGACTTTGCAACCTTAATGTTCTTTTAACATAGTAGAAGTGAGACTAAAAAAAAATATTCTAAGGAAATACAATTGACCAATATAAATACAGACTCTCCCATCAAATACCTAGCATAAGCTACTACAGAGAAAAGCCTGAGAAAAGAGAGAGGTCTTTCACCCTATCCTGAAAAATCAGCAGACAAAGAGGGGAAATGATGACTCTTAAGGATCATCTTTTTAAAAAAACATTCCCTCTGTAGCATCCAGTTGGGGGGAGGGTGGGGAGAAGAAATCAGGTCAGCCAGAGCTAACACAGATGATCTGTTGGTCAAAAAGGGCAATGATCTTGGAAATGGCAATAAATTGTCCACTTGATAGATCAAGTTGTTTTCCATTGGACTGTGGACTCATCAGGATCCTTAAGGACTTTCATTGGTGGCATAGAGCCAGATTGGGTTAGCATTGTGGCAGAGTGGCCTGTAGTCTACACACACTCTTCACCTAGCAGTCCACTTCCATCATGCAGGGCCTGATTCACCTCTCACATGGGCGTAAATCAGTGCAGTAACAGCAGGGAAGGTGAGATCAGAATCAACCTTGCAGTGTAGACCTTGGCACGTCTGGTGCTCCATTGTCCAGGAATATTAAAATAGATATATTTTTACTGAAGGGATGGCTGGTCCATTTGTTTTATATGTGCTACAGCTCAGTTCCGTAGAACCTATATTTTGATTTCCAACCAAATCAGCTAAGTGCTTTATTCTGCTGAGAGAGATGAACTGAGCACCATGCAGTTCACTATCTATGGCTCTTTCAGATGGGGAGGAGGGATAGCTCAGTGGTTTGAGCATTGGCCTGCTAAACCCAGGGTTGTAAGTTCAATTCTTTAGGGGGCCATTTAGGGAACTGGGGTAAAAATCTGTCTGGGGATTGGTCCTGCTTTGAGCAGGGGGTTGGACTAGATGACCTCCTGAGGTCCTTTCCAACCCTGATATTCTATTCTAAGATGATAACTTAAAAATGAAGCTCAGTCAGCTCTGCTAAATAGTAAAAAAAAAATTAAAAAATCCTTTAGCACTTCTTGGAAAGAGAATCAGTTTGTCCTGATTTCTATGGTTGCCAGCTACAGTGTTAATGGCTCATCACTATTCTCCATCCCAGAGGTGGCTGCATTACCATAATGTGATTTTGCAATGAGGATGTAGGAATACAAGCCATTACAATATACAACTGAAACACTATATGCTATCTCCTGTGGCCTTTGCTATTCTGTTGGTGGAGTAAGTGGTAAACTTTTGTACCGTGCACCCATTTGGCATTCAGTGCTTGTGTAACACCGACAGACCGCACCCCCCCCGGTCATCAGTGGGCGGGATCAAACCAGGGACCACTGGAGCTTAGTGCATGAGCCTCTACTGCAGGAGCTAAAAGCCAACGGCCTCTTAGCTAAGGCTGTAGAGCAGACCCATTTTATATCTGGCTAAGTGGTCTCAGTGCCACTAGATGGGACAGAACACCGCACCCAGAAGGTGTGTGGGTTACACTTGCAGACTTGTTTTACAGCTTGCAGTCTGCACAGCCCACTTTATTGTCCACTGAGAAAAGAATTTCATCCAATGTGCAGAACAAAAAGCAGCAAAGGCGTGGAATAAAAAATATGCACCAAAAGATTTAGGAAATCTCAGTGTTTAGAGCCAAGACCTGCTTTTTTCTGAGTCAGATTATCAAGCCTTAGTTGGACTACACAGAATGAGATGACTGTACGTTGATGTCTACTTTAGCCAATTCGTAGTGTTTTGGTGAGAATGGGCAGTAGCTGGTCCTAGTGATTAAAAGCTTTTCCAGGGAGAGAAAGAGAGGTGGTATCTTATCGCACAAAAAGGAAGAAATACTAGTGGTAGCTCAGGGTAGAGGATGCAACACGTGCATGCTGACAATAATCAGAACATAATTCCCTGGCATATTCCTGAAATTGAACGTTCATTCATGTACCTGCCCAAACTGACGGCAATCCTGCATGTATTGCAGGGGTTCCCACGCTGTGGTACAACTGGTTGGAAGCGGCATGTCAAAAACCTCTCGGGGGGGGGGGGGGGGTCAGTTTCTAGCAAACAGTTGTCACATGCTCTTCAGCAAGTCAGGAAGCAAAATGCTTCCTGTCTTGGCTGTTTTGAGCCCTTACGGTAAATAACACGCACCAACCAAGTCAGCATGGTAGTAGTATATAGCCCTGGGCCGGGGCCAGGCAGATGGTTGCTATACTCTCAGCGGTGGCACACAGGTGCCTGGCTCTCGTCTTCTCCTAGCCTTTAGCTTGCACTGAGTGGCACAGTTCAAACTACTGAGGTGAAGTTCCAGATCATGCCACAGGAGCAATTCTCACCCAAAAAAGACACATGCATAAGACCGTGGATGGTGCATGAACCACCTGTTGGGGAAGGCTGGCCCCCCCAGCCCCCCCCCCTTCTGCCTGCAGCCCCCACTCCACCCTCCTTCCCTGCCGGAGCCCTGAGCTCCCCACCGCAGCCGGAGGAGCCCCCACCCCAGCTGCCCCGAGTCCCGACCTACTGCCCGGCCCACCCTAACCAACCCACCCCAGGCTGCCCCAGCCAGCTTGAACACCAGCCCCGGCTGGCCAGCCCAGCTGACTGGGGAGGCTTAGCCTCCCCTGGCCTGGGATACCTGCCGCCCAAGCATACAATGACCAGTTCCGAGCTGCTGCAAAGCCTCTAGTCACAAGGAGCCCAGGGAACCAAACAACAACCTCCACACCTGCTGCAGCCCAGGCGCTCCCTATGTATTTCCTGTCCTGCAGAAGTTGCTGCCAGGAGCAGCAGGTGCATAGCTAAGTTGAAAGGTCTGGCAGTAGAGATCAGTGGCTAAAAGTCTGGCTACAGGCTGCAGGAGAGCCTGCCACCTGGCTCTTGAGCAGCAGCTGGCTGCAATTTGAGCCTCTCCCCAGCAAAGGGTGACCTTGTGCAGTTTATCCAGCAGTGTGGCTGACTGTGGGCCCTGTCTGGGAGAGGGGTGGAGCTGCTGAGGCACAAGATGACTTTTGGCGCTGAAGCTGCCAGCCACCCAGCTAAAGGCCTCACCTGCACCTCGCCCTGCTGAGCCCTCTGCCTTTACACAAGGCTAGGCTTAGGGAAAAGAGTCGCCCTGGCCGAACTTGTATTTTGGTATCCCAGCCCCCCTGGGCACAGCCTCGGCCCCCATGGGTGCCTCCCAATTGCCCCAGGCCCCTGTGGGCTCTCCAGGCTCCGGTCCTTTGTCCCCCCCTCCCCCCAACCACTGCACTGTGCACACCCCCCCACTCCCTTTTGCCCTAACCCCTGCCCCCTCCTGTGCCTCAACCCCTGCACTCCCCTCCTGTGCCCCGAATCCTTGCCCCTAACCTCTCCCCTCCCCTCCTGTGCCCATGTGGGGGAACTAACCTGGATGCACGGAGCAACTGGCACTGCTGCGTGCCCCCCCTCCTCCAAAAGCTGCTCCTCCTGCAGGGCTGTGGGGTGGGGGATGAGGAGCCGTCAGGGCTCCCTGCACCCAGGTCACTTTCCCCACCTGGGCTGCATAAGGGGAGAGCAGCAGCTCCTAATGCTCGCCTCACAGCACAGCACAGGTGGGGAAAGTGACCTGGGTGCCCAGAGCACTAGGTGTTGCTCCTCGCTCCCCCCACTCTCTGCCCCCAGCTCCCTGGGCAGGGCCGTCCATAGGATTTATGGGGCCCTATGTAGTAGTATTGAACTGGTGCCCCATGCCCAACAGCAGCCCGGGCTCGCATGTCTATTTTAGATAAGGGTGGTCTTTTGAAGGATTTATTTAAAAAACTATCTGTCTGACAATCCAAGCATTTAAGACGAAAGATGAATAGTCAGATTGTGCATCTAAAAATCTATGCAAGGGTTTTTTTTAGAGATGTGATTTTTATAATCGTCAGCAACACACTAATGAACTATTTTTAAAGCAAATTTTAAACTACAGATGCTCCCCAGGTTACGCAAGGCCCGGTTTACGCAAAGTCGCACTTACTGAAAAAGTTCCATAAGCCAGAAATAGGATTTTTGAGTTGTGGAATTTTTTGCGTAACGTATGCTTAAGGATGGCCCTGCCCCTGGGGGGCACAGAGGAATGTTGAGGCGGGCAAGCATCACCACTAACCCCCTGTTCCGCCACTGGGAGGAAGCTCAGAGACGTCTGGGCACACCCCCCCTCACACGCGACACTCCCCTGCCAGCACCAAGCTGTGTCTGTCTATACATAAGAACGTCCATTTTGGTTCGGAAACTGTGGCACGGGACCTCAAAGTGAGACATGGGGTCACCAGGGCTGGCATTAGACTTGCTGGTGCCCGAGGCTGAAGCCCGAGCCCCACTGCCCGGGGCCAAAGCCCAAAGGCTTCATCCCTGGTTGGCAGGACTCAGGTTACAGGCCCTACCCCCATCTGGGGCTGAAGCCCTTGGGCTTCATCTTTGCCCCACACACACACACACACACATCCCGGGCAGTGGGGCTCAGGCTTTGCCTTTGCCCCACCCCCACCCCCCGGGCCTGGGGGCCTCAGGCCAGCTCAGGCTTCGGTTCCCCTCTCCTGGGGTCATGTAGTAATGTTTGTTGTCAGAAGAGGGTCACAGTGCAATGAAGTTTGAGAACCCCTGGGTCAGACCAACGGTCCATGTAGCCCAGTATCCTGTCTTCCAACAGTGGCCAATGCCAGGTGACTACACCAGCAGCATGCATGTCTGCGCTGCCACATGGCACCATCTCCCCAGACTATGACACCCCAGGTGGTTGCCCGGGTGGCCCACCCCTAAGCCCAGCCCTGCCATTACACACACCTACCAGACCCCACCCCTTTTGCACACGTCTAAGACCATAAGAATGGCAATACTGAGTCAGACCAGTGTAGGGTTGCCAACTTTCCAATTGCAGAAAACTAAACTCTCCTTCCCCACCCCTTCTCTGAGGCTCCGCTCACTCCATCCCCCCTCCCTCCATCACTCTTGCTCCCCCACCCTTGCTGATTTTCACCAGGCTGGGCAGGGGTTGGGGTACAGGAGGGAGTGAGGGCTCCAGGGTGGGCCCAGAAATGAGTGGTTCCAGATGGGGGGGGGGCTCCAGGCTGGGGCAGGGGGTTGGGCTCTGGCTATGGGTGTGGGGTTCAAAGTGCAGGAGGGGGTACGGGCTCTGGGAGGGAGTTTGGGTGTGAGGAGGCGGCTCAGGCCTTGGACGGGGGCTGGGGTGCAGGAGTGGTGTCTTCACATTGACACTTCACGCACAGGCAACCTGTGGAACTCTTTCCCAGAGGATGTTGTGAAGGCCAAGACTATAACAGGGTTAAAAAAGAACTAGATAAGTTCATGGAGGATAGGTCCATTAATGGCTATTAGCCAGGATGGGCAGGGATGGAGTCTCTAGCCTTTGTTTGCTAGAAGCTGGGAATGGATCACTTGAGGATTATCTGTTCTGTTCATTCCCTCTGAAGCACCTGGCATTGGTCACTGGCAGAAAACAGGATACTGGGCTAGCTGGACCACTGGCATAGGCGTCTACTTCTCCTGGGGCCAGTGGGTGCTCGCCCCCTGGCCCCACTCGACTCCACCTCTGCCCCCTCCCGCCCATGCCCCGCCCCCATTCCAACTCCTTCCCCAAATCCCTACCCCGGCCCCGCCTCCTCCCCCGAGCACGCCGCGTTCCCACTCCTTCCCCCTCTCTCCCAGAGCTTGTTACGCCATGAAACAGCTGTTTCACAGTGGCAAGCGCTGGGAGGAGAAGTGGGGATGCGGCGTGCTCAGGGGTGGAGGCAGAGGCGCAGGTGAGGTGAGGTGAGCTGGGGCGGGACGCTTGGCTGCCGGTGGTTGCAGAGCACCCACCAATTTTCCCCCGTGGGTGCTCCAGCCCCAGAGCACCGACGGAATCAGCATCTATGATCACTGGTCTTGGGGTGCCAGGCCTCTGGTTTTTGATGGGAATGGGCCATTAAATGTCTGGTCAGCAGCACAGCAGGGCTAAGACAGGCTCCCTGGCTCTGTGCAGAAATACTTCCCTTTGTTTGTTTTAAACCTGCTGCCTATTAATTTCATTTGGTGACCCTGAGGTCTTGTGTTATGTGAAGAGGTAAATAACACTTCCTTATTTACTTTCTCCACAGTAGTCATGATTTTATAGACCTCAATCATATCCCCTCTTAGTCTCTTTTCCAAGCTGAAATGTCTCAGTCTTATTAATCGCTCCTTATATGGAAGCTGTTTTGTTGCCCTTTTCTGTAACTTTTCCAATTTCAATAGCGCTTTTTTTAGATGGGGCTAGCAGCTCTGCACGCAGTATTCAAGATGTGGGTGTACCCTGGATTTATATAGTGAGCGTGACATTATATTTTCTGTCTTATTATCTAGCCCTTACCTAATTATTCCCAACATACTGTTAGCTTTGTTGACTGGTGCTGCACACGTCTACCATTCTCATTAATGCACTGGGGTGGGAAGGTTGGTTTGTTTTCTCTGAGAGCTGCTCACAATGTTCTGTATTTTTCTCAATTTAAATTTTGTCAAAGGGAAGCAGAACGAGCTTTGTTCAATCATAACCCAGAGCCAAATTAGCAGAAACTTCAAGCTAATTAGGCAAGTTAAAAAGGCAAGCCCATGAACATAGTTCAGTCACACATTATATCACAAAGTCACTTATTTGTTTCATGTAGTTTGAGTAACCCAAAAGGCTTTGAGCAGGGGGTTGGACTAGATGACCTCCTGAGGGCCCTTCCAACCCTGATATTCCATGATTCTAATAATGGCTGCTTCCCTGTGTATCTCCTGTGATTTGCTGTCTAAATCCCTGAGATGTTTACGAAGGCTGGCCTAATTGAACATTTTAGTCAGTTGTTTTACTACAATCTGGAAATAAGTATGTCGACTAAGGCCTATAATAAATGTACAGAAAATTTGCATGTGGCACTTCAATCTGCATTTTTTCTAAGCAGGTGGGTCACTGAACCAAGACAATTTGGGAAAGACTGGACTAGTGACCGGTGCATAATTGACGCTCAAAGGAGAATAAATATGAAAAAGTATGTTTGAATAGGAGCCCCTGGGTGACAAAGCTCTTATTTTTCACCCTGTCTTGTCCTTTGTTAATCCATACACTTATCTGATTTATGTGTTATTATTCAGATTGTCGACAGTTTACTCCTGGGGGAATTCTGTGTCACTGCGCAGGCACAGAATTCATGTCCCCCGCCGATTTTTTCTCTGCAGAAAATACATTCTGCTGGAACGGCACTGCAGTTACACCTTTTGCCCACCAGGGGCTGCCCTGGCACCAGAAAAGAGGGCAGCCAGTTCCACTGTAGCAGCCGATAGGGAGGAGAGGCTATGTTCCTCACAGCATCCTGCCTGTGGAGGCCAGGTGAGGAGGCATGGGATATGAGGGCGGGGGCGGACAGAGCGGGGCACACGGGGACGGGGTCACAGATGGGCCATTGGCGGGGAAAGACAGGCGTAAGTTCTGAATGGCAGTGGAGGTGCAGGGACACTGAGGGGGGAGGTAAAAGGGCCACATGGGGACAGGGCTGGGGTGGCTGAGTGGGGGTGCAGGGACACATGAGGACAGAGGGGAAGGGGTGCATGGGCTGCATGGGGGCAGGGAGTTCAGGGGGAGGGGGTGCAGGGACACTTGGGGATGGGGGGGAGGAGGAGTGGCTGAGTGGGGGTGCAGGGACATATGGGGACAGGGCAGATATTCCTGACTGGTTGGGAGAGGCTAGGGTCACCCACGATCTGCATGTGGGAGGTTACCCAGCTCCCTAAGAATCCCTCCCCCCCCCACCAAAAAAACCAAACCTGTTCCATACTTCTCCGACCCATACCCAACAACCCTCCAGGTTCACTCCCAGGGTCCTTCCCAGCAATTATTTCCCTGTCCCTCAGCTCCTCCATTACCCCTGACTCCCCCAAGCCTTTTCACTGCTTCTGAAGGGTGTGGGAAATAGTGTTGTAGTTTAGATGAATTATTACTCAAAGTTCTGTATTAATATGCCTAGTAAGGAATCTATTTGTCAAAAAAACATTTCCTGAGTCTTGTTTGCTGTCTGTATTGTTACAGATAGACTTGTTGACAGGTATTTTGAGATACCAAAATAATTAAAACTGGTGTGATTATATTGTGTTATTTTGACAAATAAAATATGCATAATTTTAAAATACTGTGCACAGAATTTTTAGGTTTTTGGCGCAGAATTCCCCCAGGAGTGCCAGTTGCAGTGTATTGGGGGGAAACAACTTAAAATGCCACTGGAGAGAGTAGAGTGTGTTGTATTTGGTATAAGAAAGTGATCTGAATCCTCTTCAGCTTTATGCATAGCCTGATTAAAGTTGGAAAATAAATTTGTCACTAGTTTCACATAGGGCAGATTTTATTTATTGGGCACAGGTTGGGGGAGAGGGGAGGAAATAACACACAATCCTTTAAATACAAGAAAAAAACAAAATAAATCAGGATACTTAAAATAAACCAGGTAAGTCAATGAGACTGCTTGCGTGCTTGCATTTAAGCACATGCTTAATGCTTTGCCGGACTAAGGCCTCGGTACGCATGATGCCTCCCGAAAGGCACAAAGCTACCATTGTGGGGTTTCTCTTCAAATAAAAAAAAAAGAAATAGCTCATTCTCTAGTATGGTCCACCCCAGCATAACTAAGCCTTAAAACAATTGAGCTACTTTACATGAAAATATCTATAAGTATTACAGTGTCAGTTCTAAAACTGTTTTAAAAATATAAATGTCCCCCATGCTGTTTACTTAAGATAAAAGAAATAAATAAAAAGGGCATAAAATAAAACTCAATATGTTATACTTCACTTTTGAATACAAATAGAATAGTTTGTACATTAGAAAACAGGAAAGTTGCAGTTTAGCTACAAGAGACATAGACTGCATTTTATAGTATACAGTACCTCATTGTAACAAACAACATCAAGACTCAGAATCAACATTCCCATTATAAATTACATAGTTAACATATATTTCAAGACACTCATGCAGCGATCATTGGGAATAGCTTATTTGTCTGTAGAAAAATATGTATATTTGTTTATTTGCTTAATATCAATAGGTAGGAAATAAAGCATTCATTAAAATCTGTCCTTGTTGCACAAGAACATACTTATAAATAGCCACATCAAAATGTGCTATTCCTAGTAAATATTTCAAGTGTGAGCCATATTCAGTACAGTAGCTCTTGTAAACCAAGTGTACGCCCCCATTAATATCCATATCTATAATAGATCAGACTCATATATGCAAATCTGTGTATATATTATTATTTACAGGTCATTCCGACCCATCACAAATGCACAACCACCTATTCCAATAGGAAAACATTACCACAGACTAATGCTTAACATTTAAACATAATTTTATGACAGATATATTAAAGTAGAACATAGACACATTGTTCCTTCATCAGTTTGCTTACCAGAAACCCACAGAGGTTAGTTTAAATACAATTATAATATAATAATATATGGAGATATACCTATCTCCTAGAACTGGAAGGGATCCTGAAAGGTCATTGAGTCCAGCCCCCTGCCTTCACTAGCAGGACCAAGTACTGATTTTGCCCTAGATCCCCAAGTGGCCCCCTCAAGGACTGAACTCACAACTCTGGGTTTAGCAGGCCAATGCTCAAACCACTGAGCTATCCCTCCCCCCCAGTCTAACAGTCTAAACTCAAAGGGATGATCAGGGGTGGCCTAAAATGACTAAATCTCCTGGCTCCCCCCAGGGAACTACAAGCACTCACTTTGAAATAAATCTTTGAATTACAAGAAATATGTACCAAGTAATGTTCTGCAGTTATGTTTCCATGCTAATCAAGTTTAAAGGGGATATTTAAATGATTGCTTTTAACAGATGGGTCAGCACTCAAACACTGTATTTGAAATCAATAAACTTTTGGGATGTTTGGGTCCAGATCCAAATTTCACATCTTGGACCTCAACCCTATAATGTTACTGAACCAGAACACCAAATCCAAACACCTCCAAATGTGAGTGGAGTGCAGCTTCTAATCCAAACCCCTAACCAAATTCTATAGGTCAGGCCCATCTCTAGCTTTAAAGCCATGCAGCATCTAAAACGCTTCAGACCCAATCAAGATGAAAATAGCCTTCGCAGATGTTGGCCCATGAAATTCCTTCTTGAACTCACATTTGCTCCATTTCAAAGGTCGGACAGAGAGAGCAGGAATGGGGACCACTATTTGTTACAAGAGGCCACTTTCATAGCAAGAGTCTAAAAACAAAGGTGGAGATCCTCCCAATCCAGCAGCAGATCATTGACAGGGAGGAAGACGGGTGAAATCGGTCCTGCCCTTCATTCTCCTGCCCCCACCAATTTCCAAGGTTTGGGTTTTTTTTTAAGTCCAATCAGCTGGAGTCTGGTCCAGGATCTGGTATTTCCCCCCGTTTTATAGGAGAGAGAGAGCACTAGGGTTGGCAGCAACTCCTATGACAGAAGATAGGGTATTCGCTCACCAGGAAGAATGGTACAGCCACAACACTGGCGTTTGGCAGGAGGCTTAGTTCTTTCTCCAGACTGACGACAACCCCTGAATAGCTTCTGAGACAGCATCCATGGCCTACTTAATTTGGCATGACTATGAAGGCCATGGCCAATCTCAATCTGTACCAAACTCAAATCCAGTCTGACTGACTTTAATACAGTCAGAAAGCCATATTCCAGCAGTTTGAATAACTTCAGCTCAACTAAATATGCCCTGAAACACTCAAGTTACCCTGCTCTAAGCCAAACAAGTAAAATCTGTCATCTATACAAAAGGCATGTGTCATAGCTGATGCTTATCCTAGCCTCAGTTTGGTGCTATTCTGACAACCTTAATCCTGGTTAATTATTTCAGATCTTGCCAGAGACTGACCATTTTCCTGTAGTGTGTGGAGACCCAAAACAGATTAGACCTAAAAAGACATCTTTTATTCTGGTACAGGTTCACATAGACAACTAAGCAGGCCCCCAACTTGAAACATTTCCTCACACATCCACCCCACCCCAATGGAGCATGCTCTGTACAGCATTAGCGCTTCTAACAGTTAATAGCTATTCTCACACTGGCCACCATGTGGCAATAAGCATAAGAAAAATACCTACAACATTACACTCCTCCCCCTTTAAATTATTAGTAATAATAAATTTACAACAACAAAACAAAACATCCTAAGTAAGAGGCTGAGATAGACTATCCTAATCCTCAAGCAATTACAAGGGATTATTCTGCCCTGTAGTATAATTGTTTTACTATTACCAGTCCAGTCTGTCTCTAGGTTTGGGAGATCTTCTGGAATGGTGCCATGGAAAGACCTGTGGTCCTTGATCCACAGCAGGTGCAGAAAGGTTTTCTGATAATACAATCCTTGAGGGGGCCATTTAGGGATCTGGGGCAAAAATCTGTCTGGTGATTGGTCCTGCTTTGAGCAGGGGGTTGGACTAGATGACCTCCTGAGGTCCCTTCCAACCCTGACATTCTATGATTGATCTCTGCAGGCTTAACTTCCAAGTCCGCTGTAGTCGTTGGCATGGGGGTCCTCTCCAATCTCACTATTTCTGGATGTAGCAGTTGGATAGTTTAATGACTCCGTAATACCTGGTACCTCAACATCTGAATAAGAATCCTCTATAGGTAACTCCTCATGGTACTGCAGATGAATCTGTTCGTGATATCTATGAATATGCCTCACATTTGGTAACTGAGTCACCCAACAAGAAAGTGGTCCCACATGTGCTATGATGCAACCTGCTAACCAGCAAGGGCCATTGCAAAAATCAAGAGCATTAGGTACACTACCTACACCGCATGTTCTTGGTGATGCTTTTACATCATAATATAACTTTTGTGCTGCCTGCCTTTCCTTCACTGTAACAGCTTCATCAAGGTGTAGAGAGTCCAGATGAATTCTTAGTTTCTTTCCCATTAAGAGTTCTGCAGGTGATTTTCCTGTTGTGGCTCGTGGTGTCACGTGATACTGGAACAGAAGCCTGGCCAGCTTCGCTTATGTGCTACCATATCCCATCTTCTTCATACCCTCTTTTATGATTTGCACTGCCCTCTCTACTGGGCCATTTGGAGAAGGGTGGCATGGTGCAGTTCTAATGTGTTCAATGCTGATTTTTTTCAAATAAATTCCTGAAATCCAGCACTAGTGAACTGGGTACCATTGTCACTCACCACTGGCTCAGGCACTCCAAAAATGGAAAAGGTAAGTCAAAGTTTATCAATTGTAGCCTCAGCTGTAGACAAGGGTATTACGTGTGCCTCACTCCATTTTTAATGAGGATCAGTTATTATTAAAAACAAATTTTCCCATAAATGGACCAGCATAGTCTACATGAAGCCTCATCGAGGGTCACGGAGGCCGCTCCCATGGGTGCAAAGGAACTTTCAGTGGAGAATAGCAGCTGGCTTGGCAAACCACACACTCAATAGCCTGATCCTTTCCCAGTCACCACACATTACTGAACGCAAGCTTCATGTGTAAAATGCCAGGATGCACTTCATGTAATGACTTTAGCACCACCGGTCTACTTACTAGAGGTACGATCACACGGGACCCTAATAATAAGCACCCATCCTGGACACAGACTCTTTTCGGGAATAATGAGATTGGAGCTCTGCGATTACCATCTCTGTCCAGCCATTTGTAACCATTCTCTACACTCGAGACAATAATGGGTCTCTCTCTTTTTAGCTGTGCGGCGTTGATTAGGGAAGTGGACAGTACTTCAATAAGGAAGATGGTTTCTGCAGGCTGGGGTGCTTTGAGTGGGTTATCCCGTAAAGGAAGTTTACTCAGAGCATCTGCATTATCCAGTACTTTCCCAGGTTTATAATCAAACTCGTAGTCATTAGCGGATAAGAGAAGAGCCCCTATCTGAATTCTGGCAAATGCCACAGAAGGTACAGGTGTGCTCCCACCAAACAGACCTTTCAGTGGTTTATGGTCTGAATGTATAACAAAATGCCTGCCACATAGATAAGAGTGGAAGTTCTTTATCCCAAAAACCATGGCTAGCACTTCTTGTTCTAATTGGGAATAATATTTTTCTGTTGGAGCTAGTGACCTTTGTGCCTAACTGATGGGCTGCTCAGATCCATCTGACATTCAGTGGGCTAGTACCGCTCCCACCCCATGTGATTAGGCATCACATGACAGTACTAGTTCTTCCTGGCTATCAGAATGAACTAAAAGATTTGATAACTTTAGCAATTTCTTCGCTTCTGCAAAATCTATTTTTTGTTTTTGACCCCAGGAGGATTTTATCCTTTTCTGTAACAGTTTGTGTAATGGAGCCAATAAAGATGCCAGACTGGATTAAAAATTTACTAAAATAGTTTAGCAGGCCTAGAAAGGATTTAAATTCACAGACTTTGGTGATGTTGCCTCAGTAATGGCCCTTACCTTCTCCTCTACTGCAAGTAAGCTAGTTGCAGCAATTTTCTGTCCCAGATAAATGACTTCAGCAGCCTGAAAAATACACTCAAGAGAAGACGCGTACCTGTGTCAGACAATTTTTTCAGGACCAGTTAATGTTTTGTAAATGTTCTGATTCAGATCCCCTGTAATCAAGATATGATCAGGATATACGTAGACATGTGGCATGGCTTGAAATAAATTGTCCATTGCCCTTTGAAAAATACCCAAAGTTGCTGACACTAGAAATAGGAGGCAGTTGTAATGAAACAACCCTTTAGGAGTATTGATCATTACACAGGGTTTAGATCTGTTGTCCAGAGGGATCCGGAGGTACACATTACTTAAATCGATTTTTGTGAAAGTTTTCCCCCCAGATAAGGTGGCATACATGTCTTCCATCCTGGGGAGCAGATACGTAGCTAACTTGGCCATACAGTTGACCTTGTAGACTTCATTCCAGTATCTGATTTCACTCCTGGAACAAAAGAAGCAGCCCAGCCTGAGAATTGGACAGGCTCAATAATACCTGCTGCTTGTAATCAATCCACTTCTTGGTCTACCTTAAGGCACATGGCATAGGAAACTGGCCTTGGCTTAAAGAAACATGGTTTAGCATCTGGACCCATGTAAACTCTGCCAGTAACTCCTTTCTGAGTACCAAGACCCTCACTGAACAGCTCCAGGTGTGTTTCAAGAAGTGCTTCTATGCTTAATGTGTGAACATGGTTGATGTCTGCCCAGTTAAGTTTTAATAGGTTTAACCCCTTTGCCAGTCCCAACTGTTGTGTATTGTCCCTTGGCCACAACTGGTGATAAGAAACCTCATTGATTACAGAGAGAGAAGCTCCTGTATCCATCTCCATGGTTGGTCTTTGTCCATTAATTGTAACATCCATTCACGATGGCTTTTCCCTTTGGGTTTTGCTGGTAACATTAAACATGGAATATATTAAGTCCTCAGCTTCTGGCTCTTTCTTGTGACTCACATTTTCCCTTCCACATGTCCATTTTTTACAGCACACTTTTGCAAGATGACCTGTTTCCGGCAAACCTGGCACTCTGTTTCTCCCCACATCTAAAGCAATAGTGTGTGTTCTTAAGGAGATACCTCTGTGTGCTTAAAAATTCATTTGCTTGGTGTAGAATGCTGGGCAATCTGTGCATGGGTTCCCATGACTCTTAGGTTATCTACGTGCTGGTTAGTGCTTCCCTGTAAATCCAAAGCCTGCTGCGCATCTACTTCCATGCCTTGTGCTATTTCCAGAGGTGTTTTTAAAATCTAAGGAGAACTCTGCCAACAAATGTCTCTGAATTCTTTCATCATTGGTACCACAGATACGTCTATCCTGCAGCATGGCATTTAATATAGCTCCAAAATCACAGTGCTCTGATAAATGATGCAGTTCTGCTACCAAAACTTCCATGGACATTCCAGGTTGTCGGGAGAAACTGTTAAATATAAAACGCTGCAAAATCTGCAATGGCATGGAGTTACGATGGTGCATGACAACTTTAACAAGCTCACCAAAGGGTACTGGGCTTTTCTGGTACTGAATCCATTCCTCCTGATCTTCTTCATACTCCTTCATTTTTCCATATGCAGCCATTTTTCTTTGCAATTAAAAACAAGGTTTTCACTTATTCACATAGCGTGTAGAACTTGCTGGTTGTTGTTTTCAGTTTATCCTCATTGCCAATAGTGTTTGGAGACCCAAAGCCAATTAGAACTGAAAAAGGAGGTCTTTTATTCTGGTACAGGTCAGGGCTGGCTCCAGCTTTTTTGCCGCCCCCAAGCAGCGAAGAAAAAAAAAACAAACAACCGATTGAACTGCTGCCGAAGTGACGCCGAAGAGGAAGCGAGGCACTGAAGGACCCGCCGCCTTATTGCCGCCGAAGACCCGGACGTGCTGCCCCAACAACGGACGGACTGCCGCCCCTTTCTATTGGCCGCCCCAGGCACCTGCTTACTTTGCTGGTGCCTGGAGCCGGCCCTGGTACAGGTTCACATAGACAGCAAAGCAGCATCCATCTTTGAAAAACTTCCTCACACACCTCCACAACCCTCTGGAGTATGCTCAGTACAGCCTTAGAGCTTCTAACAATAAATAGCTATTCTCACATTGGCCACCAGCTCGCAATACGCATAACAAAAATACCTACATTATTTTTCCCCTACAGAGAAATGCAGTTTGTATGGCTGCAGAACATAGTTCTCCCAAGTGATCACCTCACAATTCGGGACAGGCGCTGATTTTTTTTTTTCCTGTCTCGCAAGAGGCATTCTTATAGCTACTTTTCCTCCTTTTCTTAACTGCCCTATATTTAGAACTGAAGTCAGAGATTTACGAAAGAACACAAGGGAGTCAGATGGCCAAATCCCATTGAATTTCAGTGCAAACCAGAGTGATTTACAAGGATGTGTGTGTCTTTATAACAGACAATACTTTAAGGGTAAAGAACATGATCTGCACCAAGGATGCTCAAGTATATGTGAATGGGTTAAGAACTTACAGCTGCATGAGAGTATCAAACATCTAGAGGCTGAGCAACTTGCTAACTTTTCACCAAGATGCAGAGTACTGTAGCCTTGTATACTGCAGGGTAGAGAAGAGACAGGAGGAGACACTAACAAATCCCGAGATAGCTTTAGTTAGCCAGCTGGACAGAGTGAGATTAAATTGGTTCTCCCCAACTCCCAGAATTAGTAACGTGTCCTGTGCGGACTAGTGTCATCTGACAGGGAGCAGATTCTCCCACGACACTGCAATAAAGCTGGTTATTTCCAGGAAGATCCCCCGATCTGCACTGGTGTAAATGATAGGAGAATCAGGTCCAGACTCTTTATAAGACCTGGCCTGGGCTACGACTTGTGGAATGGACTGCTAACTGCACCACACCCATGGTTGTAGCTGCTGCAGTTAGCCTGAGCTTCATTTATATTTTTATACCTTTTTGACTAATATGGGGTTCTTAAGGCACCCAAGAACTGGCATGGGAATTGTCTATCCTTCTGTTCTGGAGATTCCGCTTCATTCCCAGTGCCTCGTTCCCCTGCTCTCTATCAACATTCTAGTACACTTTCCATTTGACTAGGAGGGCAGAAGGTGCAGTCACCTCAGGTCATTGCCACCTGGCTTTGTCTACAAAGAAATATAGTATTCTTCCATAATGGTCCCAAACACTACATCTCACAGGCATGCTTGGGTGGCTCTGGAAATTCCTCTACAACAATACTATAGTATTGTTTTTTTAAGAGGTACCTGATTTCTACTGCACTGCTCTTAGTCCTGGTCTCCTCCTTGACAAGATTAAGTGCTGCTCTTGACCAGTAGGGCTTTTCAGACCCTCACTGCCAGTCCACCTGCCTGCCTGTCAGACTCCCAATACTAATTCTTAACGTATTTCTAATTTGTGCCTACAGCGTCTAGACCCAGCCTCTTCATAGTAAAAGTGTGACATGAAAGCCAAATGCAGCCCACAGGGTTCTACTGTCTCCTGTAACAGGGAAACACGGGCCTGTGTACTACACATCTATATGGTTCATTGCAAACTGGACCCTGTAGTCTCAGTGGGTCATGTCTCCCGACTAAAGATGAGAACAACCGCAATCTACTACGTTTTGTACAATTTACGCTCCCTGCAGATTACCAATATAGCTCACAGATGGGTAAAGCTGAATGGATACAATAACAGATGCTGGTCTTTTCTGAGGCTTTCACAATATAATATGGTACTGACCAAGAAAGAAATTACTCACACACTTACTAAATCTGCCTTCTGATCTCCCCTTCCCTGTTGCTTATCCCTCAAAGAATTTGTCACTTACCATTTTAATAAAATGCTTATATTGAATATATACACATATGCAGTAGACTAAAATTCTTCCTGGACTCTCTTTATGCAGCACCAGAGCAGAAGCAAGTATTTTTTGAAATTACAGTAAGAAACTAATTAGAACTCCCTTAAACTTTTATTAAAATGTAAGCTTGCTTAGCAGTTAGGCTCTTCTAAGATTTCACACAGCTTTAATAAAAAGTGTATTGTATTACAATTCGCAATGTCCATTAGTTATGTTTCCCTGTGAGACATGTTCTATCCATTCAAAGAAAGTCCAGATAAGGATGTTTTAGTTATCTATGAAATCCTGAACATCAACAACCCAAAACTTAAAAGAATACAGTGCTGCCAAAGCTCCATCTTTCAGAAGAAATGCATTAGTGAGGTCATCAACACATGTGATCATTAAAGATCGCATGGCACTTTTTGTTAATCCCACTTACTTGAGCTGACATTTGGCCAGGATGTCATATTCTGCCTACTTAACTACAACTTCAGCTCAGTATGGTATTCTTCCTTGTTCCTTACCCTAATCTGTTGCATAGTATTGCTGGGTAAGGTTAAAGTGATGCTGCATTGCAATCCACTCTGACTACATTTCAGTTGTGTGTGAAATGACCTGTTTGTGGAACAGGTTGTGTAGCAACTAGTGATCCTTCTGGATGAAAGATGCTGTATAAATGCAAGACTATGGTATTATCTGGCAATTCACTTCCTGCTATGGCCATTTCAGCAAAGGGTAAAGAGGGCTTCCATGGACCCACAAACTGCTTATTTTACTGTACTTCATGCATTTCATGACCTGACAAAACAATGTAAATCCAGGATAAGTCAAGAATAGTACAGCCCACCAAACTATATTAAGTCTTACAGAGAAAAGCATAAGCATTTGCCCAAGCTATTTGCTGAGGAGGATTCCCAGGGCCAGACTGTCAAAGGTATTTAGGTGCCTAAAGATGCAGATAGACACTAGTGGGGATTTCAAACCCACATAAGTAAGTTAGGTGCCTACATGCTTTAGAAACGCCCACTAGATGTCTATTTGCATTTTAAGGCAGCTAAATACCTTTACAAATCTTAGCTCCAGTGCCACAGCACTACAATTTAGTTTAGAGAAATTCCTTCTCTCACCTGAAGGGTCACACATGACAATGAATGCCACATCATTGCTTTAAAACAATGCCATAAAATCCACTGAAGTAGTTATATTTGAAAGTATCCTACCTGTATAAGACTAGCAAAATCAAAGAGGTATTACACAGAGTACACATAAATGTGTGTGAAACATACCTATACTAGAGATGGACCAAATATTGGCTAGACTACCTGATCTGCCTGACTACCATTATGCACACAATACTTCACAGGTAGCTAAAGCCAGTTTTCTCTGACTTCATCCCTAGAAGCACTGCTCCATAAATTCCCACTTTTGGCATGTGTTGTTACTGTGGTGATGGCACTTCCAAAGAGTAACAACATCTTTCAGGGATCAGCAGACATAGTGCTGTTTTGCTCTTTGGAGAGTAGGTCACCTGCATGATGAGATCCCGCAAGCCCTACAGAAGTCAGTGGGTGTGTGAAGAATGTAGGATCAAGACCAAAACTTTTCACTTCTCCCAGGACAAATCAGAATGCCAAATTTATCTGAAAAAGGGATTTATTGGTTTTTGGTATTTTGGCCACAGCTCTGAACAGAATGGCAAACTGCAGTCTAGATATCTCTCTTCTTCCCCCCTCTTTCTGTTAAGGGTATGTGTGTATGTACCCCTATAAATGTGTGTGATAGACGCACTGCTATATTTAACAATGGTCTGTTCATGGATTTATAGCTTGGCCTTTAAAATGTGTCTTGGTCTGGCACTGGGACCAAGGTATTAGTCTGGAAACTAACTTTTTTTTTGTAATGCAACCTGTTGAGAGAAAGAGCTGTTTGGCCTTCATGGAAGTCTAAAAGATAGACACTTCCCATTTTGCTCCTGTGCTCCTGTGCTGTAGCTCAGGAAACCTTCTTAAAGTAAGCTTGTGTAGGTCCATAACATAGATGAGGCGTGTGTGATAGTTTAAAAACAAAACTAACAATAACCCATTTCTTTAACATAGCCAAGATATTGAGATTTGAACAGCTACTGCTCATCCCCGTACAAAATTTCTCAATATAGGAAAGTCCATATAAACATATTAAAGGGATACCAGCCAGGTCAAATTCAGCCCAGAATATATGTTTTGTTAAAAACAAGCTTTTATCAACTGAAAGGCCGATGGAAATGTTTCTGTGATTTATATATATTTCCAATTGAAACAGATTTCTCTTTTCAATAAGTTTACACTGCCATGTTGCATCTGCATCCCAAATTGTACCCCGTCCCACTTCTGCATGAGATCCTGACACTGAAATCAGATATAAAAACAGACTGATCGCATACAAAAGTGAAAAATGGTAGTCTGCTTTTCATTGTCCAAGCTATCTGAAAGGCAAAAAGGGAAACAAAGAGCATGAATATTGAAAAGTAAATAAGAGGTTTAAAATTTTTATTTTTCATGCAGCCCTATAGGGTGCTATTAGAATCCTCAGTAAGGAGACATATCTCTCTGGATGGATGGACTATTTTCTTTAGTAAAGTTACTATATATATATATATATATCTCCATAAAAACACAGAGACATAAATTTTAACCTGACTGTGTCTCTAACATTGTAACTCATCATTTAAAGGCAGCAGCAGCTGAAGAATTTGTGGGCTCCAACATTGTGTGTCCCCTCTGCCCCCAAATAACCATGTTGCAATGTCCAGTGTTCAAAGAGAGTAATTTGCAGGGAGGAGGAGCATGTAGGGAAACGCGGCCTTATAAGGGTATATCTTTCCCTGGTAAGGTGTATTCACAATATATTCACCATGACGGACTGTGGTACATTTGAAAGACCATACATGTATTGCCTAATCAGAAATATCTGAATGAACTGGTGATAAGAGTCATTCATCCCTGGCTGGGTCAGTGTAGCCAAAATGAGAGTGATGAACTCTATCCAAAGCAGAGAAATACCATCACCCTTCCCCTTCAAATTGTCTGCTGCGGGTAGCCTCATGCTGTGTCATGATATTGCAATGATTACAATCCCAATCCTGCATCAGGATTCACTAATGCAAAGTCTGTGTGGGTGCAGAGATCTACACTAGCAGATCCCAGTGCAGAATCAGGGCCTTGGGGGGGTATGACTTTGAATCAGTACATGATAGCTCTGCCCTGTGCTGTTGTGACACAGTATGGCCACTTATTAAGGTAATGTTGCAATGTGTAAAAACCAGCTTAGCATATCATGACATAAGCTCCGCATTGGCAAGACTGCTGCTATATACATGAGAGGGAAGATCAGGCTGCTCAAGTCCAAACATTGGCCTTCCGTGTCACTAGTATTTATTGCAAGTATTTTAACACCAGCCCTGTGTCAAAAAGCCACCTTTTCAAAAAACAGTGACTAACTACAAAGTGACGCAGTAAAACATAAGAAAACTTTTCAGTAAATATGCATTTTAAACATTAAATACAAATATTTACATAACTAAGGGCTTGATCCTGCAAGCCCTCCCTAAGGAAATCTCTGATCAACTCCACTGGTAGTCCCATGCATGGGGAGGAGGGGAAGGCTTATAGGATTGGCGCTAACTGAAACAGGTCCCAAGAAGCAGTAAGAGTCCAGGATATCATAGTTCTTTTCAATACAAATTTACAAAATAAATTATAACTGTCCATTCAGAAAAAAAAAAATTAAAATTGGGTGAACACATATTTATAAGATAGACCATCATTGTCCCTAAAGAGATAGCACATTAGTATATACTTATACTTCCAGTTCTATAATTCTATATGAAAGATGACAGTAGCTATTGTCAGCTCTCATATGCTTATTTATTTGCTTAAGAGGTTTGGGGCATTTTTAATGCTAATTGTTAAATGTAAAATAAATAAATAAATAAATTTGCCTTCAAATAGACACAAGGGATTGAAGTCAGTGAGTAAAATTCATTTCAGTCCAAAAATTTCACTCATTGATGTTAGTTACTGCATGGATCTACAAGCAGAATTGGTTCCTAAGATTCTGACTTAAAATGATATTGTCAAAGTATTTTTCAGTACTTAGAGTATTTGTTTAATTAACTTGCTTCTGATAATCCTTGAAAGCTCAAAACTGATATGTTACTCATTGCCAACATTTTGTTTTCTCCAGAGTACAAACACTCTGGTTTGTTACTGTAGGTTCTCTGGCATAGACTAAAAAAAATAATAGCATTTTCTCTCAGAACAAAAACACAAACCACAAAATATTACGCAGACTTACAAATTGATGCAAGAAAGAATAGGTCAAGTTTTTGAAGCATACAATGTCACTTTAACTATGCTAAAGCAAGACATCTCAGAATTATAGCTAAAACTATATTTCTATAGTACATCCCTTTGTGCCTATGCATTGTAGGGTCTCAAAAGACAGTGTGATCTTACATAGCATTGGTTCTGCAATATTTAGGCATAGCATGGAATGAATAAATGGCAGTTTTAGTTTTAACGCTGATGGACTGATTTTGATCCTGGCTTCCATTTTTGAGGCACAGTTTTGGAGATACAAATGCAGGCCCAGATTTTCAAAAGTGACTATTAATTTGAGGTACCTTGATTTTGGACAGCTCAACTTGAGAGACCAGGAGCCTGATTTTCAAGGTATTGACTACCCACAATTCTAGTCAAAGTCAGTGGGAGGTTCAGGTACTCAATGCCTCCGAAAATAAAACTCAAGGCTTCTTACTTAAGTTGGGCACCCAAAAACCAAAGCACCTAAAAATAGTGGATTTTGGAAATGTTGGCCTCAAATCTCTGATTTGCAGGCACAACTAGACAGTCATAAATATGGCCTGACACTGCAAACACTTACTCATATGCATAACTTGATGTACAGGAGTAGACCCATTGACTTCAATAGGACTACGCACCTATGTAAAGTTAAGCATGTGCATAAGTGAGCCTGTATTTGGACAAAAATATGCCAGTAGAAAAAGGTTTTAAACTCTGAATTTTCTTTCTTTTGGTATTTAAGTAAGATACTTAACAATATCTGAATATGTTTTTTGTGGTTTTTATGTACTCACGTGTATGTATACATATATGTCTATTTGCACAGATCAATACTGTATGCATACACACACACCCACAAACATACATCCTTATTTGCACACATTCAAAATTCTTTAAATACAATGCCTCAGATCAGTAATCATTGAGATATTGCACCACATTCTTCCAGGATTATTGAGTTATAGAAAAAGAAAACAGTAACTTACATATACTGTATATGGAAAAAGAAGAGAACTTCTGGACATTACACTCAAAGCTTAAAACACACACCATGCTACCAGTTTTCCAATTAGGAATTAGAATATTGGAATGAGTCTGGTATAAATATGATAAACAAGGGCAGCTTTTATAAGAGTATATTTTAAATAATAAATATGTGAATCATTTGAAATTTAAATTAGTACCAAGTTACAGTGAGCAAAAAGTTCTTTCCCAAACAGATCACTCCTGAGACCCTTTCTTCTTGTGTTCAAGTTCCTGCAGGCGGTCCTCACGGCATTGAGCGTGCTGAGTTCCCACTTTGTGGGCTGTCTCCGTGGCCGCAATGTCAATCTGTGCATATTTGGTTGATCCGCCCCCTGAAAAAAAACAAAAAAACAAATACAACTGTACTGTTGACTATAATATCATGCATTTCTGGGGAGGTTAATGCACCACCCTGGACTGTGGAAGGCCTGGGTTCAATTCTTGTCCACCACAGACTTCCTCTGTGATGTTGGGAAGTCACTTAGAAACAGATTTTCAAAAGGATTTAGATGTCGCTTGACTGAGGGGAGCAATGCCTCACCACAGACAGCCGGCCACCTAGTGGAATCTTCAATCCTGAGTTGGGTGACTCCATGTAATCTAAGCTGCCTGTAGCTGTCCCCTGTGCTTGGAGACAGCTAAGCCCCTAAGAAAGGGATTTTTCAGAGCCAACAAGCTGAGTGGGGAGCCACCTCAGCTAGTCAAAAGTGAAATGGCAGGGAGAGGAGAGGGGCTGTGGCGCTTTGGGACTTCACCCAGACCAGTAAGGGTTGTGTCACTGCCTGCCCTGTAACCATGTGCTGTGCAGCTTTGGCTCAGGTCCCTGACACCAGCAGCCTGTTCACATCACAGTGGCCTCCCCCTGACTTCCACCAGCCTGGTTGCAGGGCAACACCAACAGCCCTTCCAGTCCCACATCTCCCCAAAACCGTCTCCCCCAGTGTCCAACCCCTCTCACTGGATACTCACGGACGTTATTAGGTTTACTGCCTCCAAAGAGACAGAGCCCACACCAGCCTGTTAGTTTAGCTGAGGACTTCACCCTTCAGTTTAACACACAGCACTGAGATGGTTTTATAATTATTATTAACTAACAGATATTTAAGTGATAATATGTAAGAATCGAAAACAAACATGGTTATAAATAAAACAAAAGAAAACAAAACATGCTTTCTGGTGGCTAAAACTGAATTTCAACCAGGGTGGATTTGATTTAAATCAAATTTATTTAAATCATGATTTAAATCACTAGTCAGGAAGACTAGATTTAACCATGGATTTCCACATAAAAGTGCATTCTTGTTGGTTGTTATAACCTTAATACATATTCTTCACAACTCAAAGATAGATGTAGGTTTCATTTTTAGAAGGTACACACTATACATTTTTAAGTGATTTATTTTGAAAACTTTTCAGATTAGTTTTATAGCTATATCAGAAAATGAATGATTGTTTGGTTATTTCATTTACCAAAAGGTAATTGAAACAGATATTTATGAAGTCATTGGGAGGTGCACTATCTCCAATTCAACAGGTTAATCATTAATATTTGGAGGATTTTCTTGCTATGCTGTATTAGGAGGCGAAAATCACCAGACAGACATTTAAATTGTTTTATTTAACTAAAACAACAACGTTATGTATTCTGGATTTTTTTCTTCAACAGCAAACATAATATTTTAACAAAACAAGCATATGAATTTTTGAATTTAGTTAAACATTCAAGTTTTTTAAAATCAGGTTTGTTTTGGTTAAAATTGTTTTTAACTAAAATAGTTACATGAAATATTTAAAAAAAAACAAAAATTAAATCGACTATGTCAGCCAGGTCAACATGATAAACTTTAAATATTGGCTTCTGCAGCTAACTCAGTCGTCTTCACCTTCATTTTCCTGTTTGTTCATAATCTGGAAAAGAAAAACAAGCTTTCCTGCTTTTTCGGGTCTCAAACAATTTCCCAATTTGGAATAAATTAGTCCAAAGGAAGAAAATATACTTTCTACACTAGCAGAAGAAGCTACTGCTGTTAAAAGTGAGATTATCACTTCAACAGTCTCTGAATCCAAGTGACTTCCACCAGTTCCCTGGTGTGACTTTCTTTAAAACATCATCAGCAAACATATTTCTTGAATGGTTCACCCTTAGCTCTGAAGTTTATTATAGTTGGCATTATGGAGGGATGATTGCGGGATGTCCATGTCATAGCCAACTCCTCTTCTTCAGCAGTTAAGGTTTGACCCTGGTACCGAGTATTGAGAATATTTGCAAGAAAATGAGCTGGAGATAGTGCTTGTCTCATTTGTTTTTTTTAATGCTTGTAGTTTAACTCTGTCATTGCATATTTCTCTTTTTAAGATCTCACTCAGTTCCTTCCAAATTTCAACAGCGTCAGCAATAAAACAGCTATTTCCCTGCATTTTGTTCAAGGCTACAGAAATAAGCTTCAGGGTACTCAGCATGTGTTCAACATTTCTCTTAAGCCCAATGTTGAGAACTTTGGCTGTGATGGTGCCATCTATTTTTTCACGATTTTGTTCCCAAAGTGTCATCAGATTAGGCCAATTCTTGATATAGTGCTCAAAACAGTCCACTATTGACTTCCATCGCACATCTTGTGGGACAGTTAGCTTGGTTCCTCCCACTTTTTTCAGAGCAGCTGCTGCAAAGTGGTTGTTACAGAAGTATTTTGCAATTTCAACAACATTAGCCTTTATTTCTGGAGCACTGAAGTCTTTGGCTAGGAGGTGCATCAAATGAACACTGCAACCATATGTTATTAGCTTGGGACTCTCTTCATTCTCTTCTAAATAATTTCTTCTCATCTTGGATACATTTGCAGCATTGTCTGTGACCAAGCTGCGTACTAGACATTTTAATTTTTTCCCCACCGTTTATTATAGCTTTTACTGCTACTTCTTGTAAGTATTCTGCTGTGTGTGCATTTCCTGATGTATCAATTGTTTCTGTAAGACATTCCCTTCTTCTGTTGTCACACAAGCACATACAACAGGATCATTGTGGACATTGCTCCACCCATCAAGACTCAGGTTAACACTTTCACCCTCTAGACCTTTTGCACACTGCTCAATTTCTCTTTCATACACTTTATCCAGCAATTTCCGTGCGACATCTACTCTGTTGGGTGGACTGTATCCTGATCTTAATGACTGAACCATATTAATGAAGTGTGGGTTCTCAATCATACAGAAAGGAGAGTTTGTTGCATAAACAAACTGGGCAAACTTATCTATGGTTGTTTCTGGATGATGGAATTTTTTTTTCTTTTTGCTACAGGTGATATACTGTGGCTATGTGACATACATAATGTGACTGAAACACTATCATTGGCAGCTAACTCTGAAACTATAGAAAATGATGGTGATCTTGAAGGTGGATAGTCTTCAGAATCCTGTATGTGGAGGATGGATTCTCCTAAACAAAATAATTCAATGCAGTTATTTAATGATTATTAGCATACTTCTCATTTAATATTACTCATTGCACTCACGGACACTCAGTACTACTATACAGCTGAAATAGTAAAAGGAAGATCTGCCTATTTCAGCTATTTATTGTTTATCACAACTGCATCTAAAATGATAGTAACATAGAGTAACAACTATATTTTTTGCTCAAACATGAGAATTCAAGAATAGTCCAGAAGGAAGACAGGCAGTCCTTATGAAAGAAGTATGAAATAAAAAAGTTTACCAACCTGAAGATCCTGCATGTTCAGACATGTTCCTTTCATCATCTTCAACGCAGCTTCCTCAATGATGTTGTTTCATTCGGGCGACCAGGCCTTGCATTTCTTTGTAGCACTGTTTGCATTTTGCAGGCATGCCTGCCTTACCCACAGGTAGAGGAACTTCATTAAAATATTCCCAAACTGGGTCTCTTTTACGGCCTGCTGTCATTATAGGTTTTCCCTTCTAGTGAGAGAATGGTATGGTAGATCTCAAATCAGTGAAGGCTACACTCAGAAAGACCTCAAGACTTCTGAAATATGCTGCTCGAACAGTTTTACTTTTGTTTCTACTGCCTGTCCCTCCCCTCTCACATTTATCTCCAGACTTCTTCTCCTTGTCCAGATCTATTCCTCCCCCAACAATCTTCTATTCATTGAACTTTTTGAAACTTTGCACTTTTAGAGAGAGGTAAGGGATTGACTCTGTGTACACAAATTTGCAGAGGGACAATAGGGTTGAGGTCTGTTATTTCTCACCTCTCTATATTATTTATTTATTCAAAAACATTTTTGCTGTTAACAAACATTTTATCTCTGGAGACACAAATCCACAGTTTGAGAACTGCAAAACTAAGCATCTCTGATGGTATCTTCTAGACTGAGCACTGAGTCCCATTAGATAGGTAGAAAAATTAACCTAAATAATCTATACAGAAGCCCCTGGGACCCCATAAGATTGGGTCCCTAATCCATGAACTATTGGAACTCATTTACAAGACTTTTCTTGAATATATTGTCTCATACTATAGAATTAGAATTTATAATCCCTATTCCATGTTGAGATATCTTTGAGCTATAATGAATCTTAATTAAAACGATCTTTACATAGGTTTTTTCCTCAAAAACATTTTATCAAAAAAATCCGATTTAAATTTAAAAAAAAAATCAGATTTTTTTTTTAAATCATTGATTTTTATCCACCCTAATTTCAACCAGTGACAATCTTTGTCTATGTAGATTTCTCACCTACAGTCAGTTCCAGCTGGATCCAAGAGGATCCACTTTTAATCAGCTCAAATGGCACTGTTCCCCCTTTGGCCCCTAGGTGATGGATGCCAAAATGGCATTGTGTTTCTGCTTATATTTTCCAAAATCTGGAGACACAGGAAAAGAGGCAAAACAACATTCCTTTGTCTAGGACAGGCTAGGCTTATTCCCTGTTTGCAAAACACCTTTTAAGAACGCATTTCCAGCACACATCTTTTAATTGTTTATGCACCACCCATACATACATCACACAATAATCTTAATGACCAGAGTATTACCGGTTTGCATACGATACCTTACCTGACACCTTTTAGATACAGATTATGACAACACTGTTGGAGCAATGAGTGTGTCAGGCCTGTTGTGAGTTATGGAATGGTGTGTCCTCCGCCAGCTGGCATGGAGCAGCTCCCTGACTCACAGGGGCTTAGATGGCTAAGTAAGCAGAGAGCAAGAAGAGCTCTATAGTCTGGTGGTTAGGGCACTCATCTGGGAGGAATGACACCAGGTTCCAGTCCCTTCTTCAATTAATATTTTATTTATACGAAGCTGAACAGCATCAACAGGAGAGATTGAGAAAGAGCCACTTCTGAATACCCAACAGCCTGGTGGTTAGGGAACTTACATGGGAGATAGGAGACCCATCTTTAAGCCACTGCTCTAAATCAGACAGAGTGGGGATTTGGACCTGGGTCTCCCACATCCCAGGTGAGTGCTCTAGCATTGGGCACAATGGGAGTCACCTCCCCTTTGTTTATTTCCAAGAAAGGGTTGATCTAACTTCAGGAGAGCGCTCATAGTTGAGAGTCCCAAGTGGAGATAGACACCTCCCGGAGTTAGGTTTTTAACCAGCTTTTTGGGGTGGGGCTTTAGGCAATGCCCCTCTCCTCAGCATTTCTTACTGGCTACGTTAGGCAGCTCCCCACTCAGAGTGCTGGCTTCCGTGAATCCCATTCTTAGGCACTGAACTCTCCCCATTCATTGTAAATGGAGCCGGGGCACATAACTCAGGGCTGAGTTATCCACTGTGTGGCAGGGTAGTTAAATGATGGAAAGCCAGATCCTGATTTCAATGGGAGTTAAATACCTTTGAGGATTTGGGCCTAAGTCCTTTTGTAGATCTAGACCTCTGTGCCTCATTTCCCCATCCCCAAATGGCAGTAATAGCACCTCACAGTGGTGTTGTGAAGACAACTACATTAATGATTGTGAGGTGCTCAGATACTACCCAGTGATAGGGGCCAGAGAAGTACCTTAGATAGGCATGGAGAAACAATGGTAACACTTAAAAGTTATAAACTTGTTTAATCAAAACTAGATTTAAAACACACAAACCCAAAATTGCTTAACATTTCAATACTTGAAGATCTTATAGGGAAAATTGTCAGTACTGAGTACAAGGAATTACATTCAAAATTCTCACTGGAATTTATCTGAATGGGGAATTACTCTTCCAAATCTCCATGTATGGTGTTTATGATTTATTCTCAGGTGCCAAAGGGTTAATCCTGCAAGGGGCTGAGTAGCCAGAGCCAGATTAAGGTATATGGTCCTCTGATCTAGCAAAGCACTTAAGCACATGCTTACTTTTAAGCATGTGAGTAATCCCACTGGTCAATGGGACTATACAAGTGCTTTGCTGGAGATTAGAATTGGTAAAAGAGAAAGGCAACAAAAATGATTAGGGGTATGGAAGAACTTCCACATGAGGAGAAATTAAAATGACTGGGTCTGTTTAGCTTAGAAAAGAGACAACTGAGGTTATAAAATCATGAAAGGTGTGGAAAAAATAAATAGAGAAGTGTTATTTACCCTTTCACCTAATACAATAACCGGGGGTCACAATGAAATAAATAGGCAGCGGGTGTAAAACAAACATAAGGAAGTACTTCTTCACACAACGCACAATCAACCTGTGGAACTCATCGTCAGGGGATGCTATGAAGGCAAAAAGTATACCTGGGTTCAAAAAAGAATGAGGTAAGTTCATGGATAGGTCCATCAACAGCTATTAGCCAAGATGGTCAGGGATGCAGCCCCATGCTCTGGGTGTCCCTAAACATCTGATTGCCAGAAGCTGGGACTGGATGACAGGGGATGGATCACTCAATAAATTGCCCTGTTCTGTTCATTCCCTCTGAAACATCTGGCACAGGCCACTGTCAGAAGACAGGATACTGTGCTAGATGGACCATTTGTCTGACCTAGTATGGGTATTCTTATGGATCATACCAGAGTATTCAGAATCTTGCAGGACCAAGTCCTAGAGGTCCCTGCCTAGGGCCCCAGTTCCTGGAGTCATGAAATTACATCAGGTTCTTATCTTTTGTTATTTAAAAAGGCAAGTCTCTAAACCTCACAGACGTGAAGAAAACCTTGAAACTATGAATCAAGTACAGGCAATGAAATCATATCTGCCTGAGACTGCAGACAGCCTGAAACATTTGCTCTGAAAGGGCTGAAGTCCCATTCATCTTAATGGCACCCTAATGCCAATACCCACTACTCTGGGAGGCCCTACCAACATCACTGCAGCAGAGGAATCTGTGCGTGGCAGGAGAGGAGTGCAGTGGACCCTGAGCTACCTAAATTAGGCCAGGACAGTGCTAGATACCAGAGCAGCCCAGAATCAGGTAGGCACAAAAGCTTAGTAGGGCCTTTTTGGGGCTTGCATCTCTGAGAAGCATCAACACCAGTTTCTAGACGAAGGACTGTGGAGGCTCTGTGCGGCCTGGTTTGGCACATTGAGGAGGTATTCCTGATAGGGTTAGCTTTTTTCTGTTTTCTGAATTTTATGGGTGTGGCTTTTTTGCCTGCCAGAGAAATCTAAATCCACAGGTGACGAGCCCCTGCAGCCCTATGGAGCTGCAGGTTCTCAGTGCATCTGAAAATAAGGCTACTTTTATGTAGGTGCCTAAATATGGGCTTAGTTGGTTAACTTTATACACCTACCTTTGAAAAATGTGGCTTAGGCTCTCTGGCCCAGATCCACAAAGGTATTTAGCTGCTAATTTCCATTTAAATCAATGGTGGTTAATACCTTTGTGGATCTGGCCCTATGTGACTCACTTTCCACATCTGTATAATAGAGAGGATAACACTGACCTAACCCCCAGAAGGCTTTTGACAATTGTCTGCTATACAAGACCTAAAAATTAAATAAAAGTCAAGCACAACCCTTTCAAGGGCTGGAGACATAGCAGCCTGCAGAGCCCCAGCTTAGCAGGACAGGTGTCCCTAATAAAATGTTTCTAAATGTTGACAATTGCGGGCAGACCCCAGCACAAGCAGCTGGCGGCCATGAGTACAGGACCTCCCTCTGGATGCACACACAGTTTACATTGGTTATCGTTTAGTAGTAGTAATGGCCCACTTAAAGGCCCTTACCTCTTATGCCTGTGGTAGGTTCTTGAAGCTCCAGTTCCATGTAGTGGAGCTGTTTCTTCGATGTAGGACTGACAGGAATATTAACATAGGTTGTTGTCTCACTGTGGGGTCGATCAGATACAGGTAGATCTGTTGAATAACCTACTGCCCCTCCTAAAAAAATTAACATACAATTATGACTGAAGTTCATAACTACTAATAATCCATTTAATAAGAGCAAACATTTCCTTCAAATGTTCTATACGGAACTGCTCAGCAGAAAAACGACACAACGGGTCTTCACCCTAAAGAATTCATGTATGTAACTGTGGACCTGATCAGGTTGGGGCTGAGGAGAATCTTGAACCGTTCATATATATGTTATGTTGGAAGGTTGGAGAAAACCTCATTGAAGGTGGTTGGTGTAACTAACCACTGCACTTCATTTAGAATAAATGTAACAAACAATCAAGCTCCTTCATGGAACCAAATAGCTAAAACAGTAGAAGCCACATCCAAAGCACAGGTACATGACGTGCCTGGAGTAGAAGCTGAACTAGGTGGCCCAAGGGGTTCTACAGACAGTGATACCACCAATGCAGGGGCTGGGACATTAACTGGTGGAGCTGTGTGCGAGAGAAGCAGCAGAAAAGCACAGAGAAAGAGCACAGAAGCCCCAGACACAGCCAGAGAAACACTGGTAGTGTAACCCTGAGAAAAAAAGCTAAAGGGAGAGCTTGAGGGTAAACGACTGGCTGAAAGAGGCTTATAACTGTGAGCAAAGAAACTGTCTCCTGTTATTGGATTTCTACTGTGTTCAGTAAACTTGACTTAGTACATTATTCGTAAATAAACAGGAGTGCACCAAAGACATACCTGATTCCATCACCATTTTCTCCTCCTAACAAAACCAAACCTGATCCTGAAAATTGGCTAAACTCTTGGGTCAAAAAGTGATAATATATATGAAGAGAAGAAAACAGCAAAGAGATTCTAGAAAGTGAGGTGGATGGTCAGAGCAACGTGAAAGGAAGATGATTTTGGTAGCAGCTTTCTGGATTAACTGTAGGTGGAAGATGAGGGGGCTAAGGAATAGGAGTTTCAAGTAGCCAAGGTGGGAGCTATATTTTGGACATGAACAGACCATAAGGAACATTTGAATTCTGGAGATATTGTGGGAGAAGAATTGGCAGGATTTGGCAATTGCCTCTATGTGAGAGGAGAAAGAAAGAATTAGAGATTCTGCAACCGAGACTGCAAGCTATGGGGACAGGAAGGATGGTGTAGTCAACAATCACATAGAAAGGAGGAAGATGGGATGGTTTTCAGGGTGCAGGGGGGAATGATATGCTTTATTGAGAGTTCTGGGCAGTATTTTGGCATAAACTTTTCTCTTGCTGTTTGCATGTTTATGATCCCTTTGCAGACACTGTGGTGTAATGAAAATTGTGTTAAAATTGTGATCTATCACATTAAATTCTCAGATGTTTTCCTGGTGCTGCTTGCAGGCAGGGGGCTCTGTAGTGGAGCATATGATCAGAGTCAGTCTTCCAACAAATAGCCTAGAGCAGGGATTGGCAACCTTTGGCACGCGGCCCGGCAGGGTAAGGTTTGTTTACCTGCCGCGTCCGCAGGTTCGGCCGATCGCGGCTCCCACTGGCCACGGTTCACCGCTCCAGGCCAATGGGGGCGGCGGGAAGTGGCGGCCAGCACATCCCTCGGCCCGCGCCACTTCTGGCTGCCCCCATTGGCCTGGAGAGACGAACCATGGCCAGTGACAGAAGCTGCCATGACAGAAGAAGCACCTGGCCTAGAGTAAGGAAGGGTGAACTGCGCTTCTCTGTTTTAGGGAGCAGCCTGCTTTGTTGCTCTCTGTTTTGGGGTTCTTGTATGTTATCATTCTGAATTATAAGAAAGTATATGTTGCAACATTCCAGCAAGAGTATTTTATGTTTTTATCTAACTTCTCTGTTTGTATGCCATGAAATATAACAGACACCACCCTCAGTGTGTGTCTACACTACAAACGTTACAGTGGATCAGCCACAGCTACGCTGCTCTAGTGTAGACACTTACTAAAGCGATGGAAAGGGTTTTTCTGTCACTATAGTAAAACCACCCTCCTCAAAGGTGATAGCTAGGTAGACAGAAGAATTCTTCTTTAAAGTGTAGATATATTTAAGTGAATTTACTACCTTTTGATGTAATTGGTTGAAGTTGTTTACTCACCGGGTTCTTCAGGGCCAGTAGAAGTTCCAAGTTCTGCAGGTGGTGCCATGAACCCAAAACCACCTTTAGGACCTAGAACATTGAAAAATTTCCAACATATTTGGTCCCATTGTAGCTAGTAAATTGGATGGTGATAATAAAGTACACAATTGCTTTCTTTCAGTTTCTAGGCACAATCTAAATAACGATGCTAAAAAACAATTGTAAGATCTAAATACAGGCCAACTAGAAGACATTCATATTTTCTAATGAGAACAACTGCAAGGAAATAAGCATTAACACAGTTTTAAAAGTTCTCAACTGAGAGCTGTTGACGTAAATGTGAGTTTTGCCATAAACTGCAGTAGGAGCAATATCGAGCCTTGAGTGTATGATTCAGTGAGGGGTGGGAGGTTGATCTTGGGAGCTCCTGGAAGGCCCTCGTTAAAGTTCCACCACCAGAATGGCAGGATGATTTCCCTGCCTGGGATGGAGTTCACCTCTTCCCTGGAAATTGCTTAAGCCACCCCTCCCAGAGATGATTCTGCTTGCCAACAGGAAATTTGTCATCTTTGGAATGGACCACGTTGCACCACATCACAAGTGTTTTCAAAACATACCCCAGGGAGAATACCCCCAGCTTCCTCTACAGAATCTTCACACATTATCCCAATCAAAACTATGCAATAGGAAGGCTATACTATACTATCAATATACTTGCATTAGGTTTTCACCTACAAACATTCCAGCTTAATGTGCTTGTTTGCCCTTGTTTGTCTCCTCCCTCCTTCATTTTTACAGTGACGTATATTTTAAATGGCCCTCACCGCCGGTATATAGGATCTGTCACAGGCTAAGGTGGAAAATGTTTGTGGGAGCCCCTTGTTAAAATATTGGCAGCATTTCACCGACATGAATAGGATTAGTGCCTGTGCTTTGGCACACATCCCACCTGTCACTGCCTTTTCTAAACTTATCCCACCTGTCAATGCTGTTTCTAACAAAATATTAATTCATCTGCAAATTGAATGGAAAAATAAGCCATAATACGGATCACATCAGAAAATATCACTGTTAAATATCACTTTTAAAAATCTTTTGTTTTAAGGGAAAAGTTACACACTTTTATGTACACACACAGAACTTAACTCATTATACTTACCAGCTTGCAGAGTGTGCCCTTTATGTACTTTCAGAGATCCAGAAGCTGCCATGACAGAAGAAGCACCTGTTTTTAAAGAGAAATCTGCACATTAATGCTAAATATTCTTCGTTAGTATTAGCTGTCTGCTGTGCCCACGCATTCACAGTCAATGTTTCCAAATAAATTACTCTGGAAAAAAAATCATTGGTAAGAAACACAAGATTGCTTTTGTCATTGGAGGTCTTTGTTCTAATAGCTCCCTTTTTCAGTTCATTGAAATCCTCATCTTGTAACTGTTGTTATATAAATTAATTCTTCTATGTCGTTTCTTTGGAACAAAGAATCCCCCAAAAAAGTTTCCACAGGCCAGAATCGGCCATCCTTACTCACCCAATCAATTGGCCTACTCATAGAGGAAGGTACTACTCAGTGTGGGTAAGAGGGACAGAATCACACCCGAAGTTGTGAATTGCTGCTGCTGCAACCCTAACTGTGTCTTTGGAATAGTTTAGCCGCAAAACTTGGTGCTGTAATTAATGTCTCATCAGACCTGATCCAAAACAATCGAATTGTAGGCATGATGCAATGAATAAGCAACAAATAGAGGGGGGTAGGGCCGGCTCTAGGTTTTTTGTTGCCCCAAGCAAAAAAAAACAACCTCCAAGAGCGCAACTGCCGAAGCAAACAAACCCTCCCGGACTGCCGCCCCTGGAATTGTGCCGCCCCAAGCACGTGCTTGGTTTGCTGGTGCCTAGAGCCAGTCCTGGAGGGGGGAAGGGACAGGTTTTGACTTCAGTGGGTTTGGATCCAGCCCTCGCTTGCTTCGATGAAATATTGTTCAGAGTTTTACTGTCTTATTTAATCACAGAAGTCTGAGATAACAGGAAAAGTAGATTATCCAGACCGTCTCTCCATCAATCCAGAATTGCTAAGTATGGTACAGATGTAGAAATATACATCAGATTTATACCACTTTCCAAGTTATATAACCTGTTAAGACTGTTATTATGACATCTATTTAGGCAATTTGGAACAGAGTCTGTTTTCTTTACAGTTTTCATTGTGGGCACCATTACTCATGATGAGTTGCACTTACACAAATAATCCCAGTGGGGCTAGTTGTGTGTGTAAGCGCTGCTCAGTTTAAGTAAGGGCGGAGGACTATGCCCTTTATTGTATTTTTTTTAATACCACACTACTGGTGACAGAACAGCTGCGCTGTGTGAAGTTTGGCAGGAGGAGACTGCATTTGGTACCTGGTGTAGAATTATCATCACCTCCTAAAATTATGAAGATTCCTTGAAGAGGTGAGCCACTGAGTTTCTGAGACACAGTTTAAAAATAGCCAAACATATCTTACCCTCACCGTGAAGAAATTATATAAAATAAACAGGGCTCTCAATATTTGACTGTCAAGCAAAGCTGAATAACCATGGAATCATGCTAAATTGAAGCAACACAAAGATGATGTAAATCAAGTATGAATACAGATTAAAGGGTAGTAAACAAATACTTCACAAGTACACAGCTCGACAAAAATCTCAGCATTACAGTACTTGTGCACACAAAATGTATGTACTCTATAACCAGAGGACACAACACACATTTTTAAAAGTATCTAATACTGAGGAACTGGATTTAAAAAAAAAAAAAAAAACTCACATGGGGCCAGATTATAGAGCTCTTATACATCCTGGTGAGCACTTATTCACTCAGTCGCATTGGTTTCAATGGAAATACTCACATGAGTGAATATTCCTTAGAGTGAAAAAGGGTTTCACAATCTGGCCTCCTGGGAATGACCAGCTATGTTTTCATTGTGATTGGTTTTCTTTTTCCTCCTCTAGCTTCCAAGAGGCTATAATGTGCTTCTCTGTGCGTCTTTGAGACATTGTAATAAACTTTATGCAAATAACAGTTTCAACTTTTTAGGAGAGACAGACACAGATGTTTCTTAACTGCAGTGTAATTAGTTTCATTTTCCTCTTCATCACAAAACTGAGCTGAGTGAGTTTAATCAGGAACTCAGTGCAATTCAATAGGAATCATCCAGCAGGGCAGGTGGACTTTTAAGCAACATTCTAGGAGTTGTGGAAGAAGAGACTCTATCCTGACATTTGTACAAAAGAATCAAAAAGAGAAAATAAACAATTAAAATTCAATATTTGAATCCATTTATGGTCAGGCTGATGTTACCCACTGGGTTTAATCTGGTGACTGATGTATGTATGTTGTGGAATTTCATGTGGATTCTTTTCATGAGGCTTTGAACTCCATATTACAGCTACTTGTGCTAATGGAGAACATTAAAATAAATACACTGTCTATTGAGACAGGATGTGCTGTCCCTCCTGCTTCTTTAGAACTGCACATATGGTATGTCCTGTTCTTGGTTATGGACACAAGGATACATAATGCAGCAAATCAGAGGAGCTGGTTGACAAGGTAAATTTTCAAGAATTTGAAGCAGCCATCTCCATGACAGGCATTTCCTTTCCATCACCAAGCTCTTCTGCCAAGCGACTTCATATGATGCGGTTTTTGTTTTTTTTACAGTTCTTGGTGATGTCCATTTTCAGTGTGGCTGACTCTGCCATGCCTTGTGTTCAAATGCATTAGCTCATTTAGAAAACTGTTTACATTTTACTTTTCATGCTAAGAGGGGAAAAATGTTCAATATGGAACAAAGAATTGGTACCCTTCCAAGGCATTTTTCTTGTAAAAATCAAGTCCTCATACATTCTGTCCATAGAATTGCCCTCATATAGCTCCTGCAGCTATGACAAAAAGAATCAACATTTGAAATGGCTGGCTGGCCTGCTTTGTAGCTTCATGTCAGTAGTCAGTCCTTTATGCCGACTCTTCAATAGACAGAACGTTTTGCTGTGTATGCACTTAAGTAGATAATGCATAAAAATCTCATAAAAACAAATGAGAGATTATGGAGGTTTAAATACAAATAATATAAACTGAGCCTTACAAGTTAAATTTTCAAAGTTTGCCACCTATGTGATGGCCACTGAATAGGAATGTGCACATGCTAAACAAGCGCTTATGTGCACAAGCTCCTTGTTTGCATTCACAATGTAGGCAACAAGGTCTGAATGTCTAGACTGCCTGATTGTCTGGAAAAGTCATTACCTACAGAAAAGGAAAATAGTTTAAGTTCCGAGCTAAAGTTGTGTTTTTTGCTGCATTAAAACTAGACGAGGCACCTAAAACTGCTCAGCACATCACTGAATTAGATGAAAACTCTTTCATCTCTTTCTTTGAAGAGATATGTTTCCTTACATAATAGAGCATCCAAAGCACTGTGCCATTGTGACTTTTTGAGGATGGGGGAAACTTTGGGTGTGTATCTATGGCACACAAATCCGCAGACATCTGCAAACATGTCTACTGTTTCTAAGGAGATCTTGCCATACTCTGAAATATTCCCCATCTTTATAATGGGGAATTTCTCCAGATAGGATAGAATCTTTCAAAACCGTACACATTTTTAAGGGCACACCATAGTCATGATATTGTCTAAACAGTTTATGGTGGTTTGTGGTGCCAGGAAGAGCCAGGCAGGGGTCCCTATCATATATAAAGAATATAAAATTCCCCATGCTGATGAACCCTCTCGGGTCCAGTTCTTCAGTCCTTGGAAGGCGTTAAGGCTGGCATTTTCAGTGTTTCCTATCTCAGGTGCCTCTCCTTAGGTGCACTATTTGACATATGTATTTTCAAAAGTGCATTAGATGTGTCTGCTGTAAAAATGTTGATGCACCCCAAGTTCAGGATCTGTGTAGGCTGAGGATGTAGGTCATGAGAATGGATTTCCTTAAAGGAAAAACCCTGGTGCCCACACCATGCTGGCACACAAGAGTCTGCATCTGTGTGCACCACAGAGTTGAGATCTGCAGGCTCCCTGCATCTCAGCGCTAGGGGAGCTGGGGCAGGCGGGGAATAGAGGCAGGAGAGTACTAGAGCAGCTTATCTGTGTAGTCACAGCTCCATCACCCTTTGACTCCCATGGAGCAGGGATTAGGAACCGTGGACTCTACTTCCACTCTGAAGACGAAATAGCAGCCACTGAGTGATTCTGCAAGTGCCCATGGTGTTATAGGAAGGATTCCTTCCCTTCTCACCCCAACACAGATCCCGTTATTCAGATGTGCACTCAGGCCAAGATTTAGCCCTTAAATAAAATGTATAAACTGATTAAAATTCTGTATCAGTTTATCTACATTTTTTCTGAGCTCATTTCTTTTTTTCTAAAGAAATTTTAATTGTGTTCGCATAAGATTCAGTACAGTCAAGCAAGAGTAAGTCATATGACAGAAGACCATTTATTATTAATCAATTTCTCATTGTAAAAACTCTACTATATTAAAATCTCTATCACTGCCAAGGATGACATATTAACTGTGGACAATGTTCAAAATATAATCCTTTTTTGGTCCAATAAAATATTACAATCTACTGTATCTTCCCCCCACCTCAAGGACTGATAAATTTCCTGCCATGCTTTCGTGAATTATAAATTACCTTCAGCCTTATCAGTGGCCACCAAGTCACCATGGGGCAGATTCTTCTCTTGCAGTGATCTAAGTCAGGAATAACCCCTCTGAAATCAATGAAGGTACACCAGTAACTAGCTTCAGGAGAGGGGAATGAGGCTGAACAGTTCTGCAGTAAAAGAGATGTGCTCCTAAAAAGCGTCTTCTTTCTTCTTCTTCTTCTTCATAAGAGCTAAATTACCAGATAGTTTGGTTTAATTTCAGCACTCATTCCCTCTCTGTTATATACATCACTTTAAGCTGTCTTGGGTTTCTCTCTTCCGTTCTTTATCTACATAAGAACAATTTAACCAAGATGCCATGTTCATAATTAGCATCCTGACATTTCAGTGCATTCCATTACATGGCACTGTTTTGCCTTTATTCCCTTATTCATCCTCCAGAACATTTCCAAGTCAAATGCAGCTTTTGTATAACGAGCAAAGAAGTTGTCACGTGGAGAAAGCTCTGTAGTGATGCAGATTACACTGATCATTTGAAAGATGAAAAAAGGGAACTGCACACACAAGAAATGGAAAAGTTTTAATGATGATGAAGCCTAATTATATTCAGGTTCACTGCTTTAGGGGGGATTATCTGCTATGGTTCTAATTAAGTTCCTGATTTTGCACAGTCAATTAAAAAATGAAGGCAAAATTCTGTCCGACTCCTATGAGTGTAAAAAGTGGTGGTAGCAACTGTGAGGCCACCACAACTTTGTCCCTATACATAGGTCCTATGCAAGGCTAGAGTCACCACTGGTGGTAGTTGTTGCAAAGGATGGGGAGGTGGAAGGAATATTGGCCTGTCCTTTTCAGCACTTGCCAGCAGAGCTTGCCCTAATCAGAAGGGACTTTATGCTGCTCCTTCTTCAAAGCTGAAAGTGGCAGCACTACTGGCTCCTGGAGGCATCTTGCTTACTTGAGCACACATGTACCTACAGGGAACAGCTCCATTCTGCCCCCTCCCATGGATACTATCACAATGCCATAATGGAGTTCAGGATATCTTAGTCCTGCAAATCCAGCAGAACCAAGTTTTCCAGGAAGTCTACTTCCATCTCATTCTGCTCAGCCTTGCTGAAGTTTTTAAGACAGATGCAACACATGATTTTAAAACAAAATTAAATTATTCATCTCATCAGGTTATTTTGCACTTAGTAGCAGTTCTTGAAAGACATTTGAACAAAAGTGTTATTCACTGACATATTTGTGAACACTTCTTCCACAGCATGTTTGAGTTGCTATTAGAATTAAACACATTTCTTTTAAGCTAATGGCTCTACTGTTCACTATATGTAACTACTAGCAATTAACTGAGAAATGTTTAACCTATTGTGTTCATGACACTGGTAGCTGAACATGTAACTCCGGTTGTTTATTCAAAACTGAAGTGGTTAGCAAAAGAAATGTTGTATAGAGGATATAGAACTTCATAGCACTGCAAAGATGTCTTTGCATTTGTGCAAGGTATTTATGTGCATAGTTAGTGCAATTGTTTATGTAAATTGAGGATTAAGCTGCACAAAGAAACAGGCATGTGACTAATTGAGTTGCTGCATGTTCAGGTAACAGAATTGTGCATGCAGTTACACCCACAAATTATACACATGAATGTGTACATCTTGCACCATGGCTTTTTGTCTGCATGGCCTATTTGGTCAATTCATTAGATCAGTTACCTCAAATTAAGTGATTTTCTCGAAACTCCTGGTCAGAGACGGTCTTTAGTTTGGCACCAGCAAATGAAAGGCAGGGAATGAAAACGGAAATAAAAATATATGTAATAAAGAAATGTGGGCAAGCTCTAATGAGGCTCCCTAAGCCTGATACAATTCTTTGAAATACGGTTGGATAACAAGGGACCTTCAGAACGTGACCTGGATTAAAGATGAAGGAAGCAAGATATCCGGACAGTATTACTTTCCAAAGCATTGCAACACATCAGGTTCAGTTACATTTGATGAGTCTGCAAATACAAAGACAATACTTTAAAAGGAAACATCTGAGATTGATAAAGAGGAGACACTGAGAAAGAAGTTGTGGGTTTCTTATAGAGAATTTAAGAAGAAATTCCAAAGATGCAGTTATAAAAAAGTAGAAGAGATGAAGATATCACAAAGAAGGCTAAAAAAATAAAAGGTAGATGAAGGAATAATTAAAAAAAAAAAAACTGTTTGGACTTTTATAAAAGTGTTCTTACCTTCCTTTGCCATTCTTTCATTTTCTGATCTTTATTACACATTCTATATCTTGCTCGCTAATTACATTCAAATCACCACTTTTCTTTATCTTGCTGATTTCTTCTTCTTTCTGTCAGATGATGAATTATATTGATCCATTTTCAATTAATATTCTTGCCATGCATCTTTGCTTGTGTCAATGACTTTCAAATCTTCTCACCCTTTAAAGGAAAGATCTATTTTCTCACTAGGTGAATATTTAATTGTAAATTTTGAGAGAGCTTTGCATCTGTTTCCCATTTTCCTTGTGTTCAGATGGATAACAGGGAGAAGATTGTAAATTTTCAAAGAAATTTCTCTGAGTGGCACATTTATAATAATGTTGGGTGACACTCTTTCTCTGCTGCAAAAATTATTATAATTCCAACAAGGTTTTTCTTTATGCATACTTTTTTTAAATTATGGCAAAATTCTTCATCTCATGAACATCTTGAACTTCTGAACTACATCAGTGGGTTTATATAATGTACTGTTAGATTTGCTTTGCTTAGATGAGCAAACATTTCCTGTAGATACAGCCATTATACTCTCATTATGATTACATTTTCTTTGCTAAAAGATAACATGTTGAAATATACTCAGAGGCAAAACCACAGCATACTCTTCCTTTTGCCAGCTTCATTACATGCATTTATATTATTATGGTTCCATTAATAATTCCACTATTGTTTTTGTTCTGTTGAAGTTGTAATTTGACTTTTAAATTACTTGGGGCTAGATTGTTACACCATTACTCACATTAAGTAGTACTCTCAGGGCTTGTCTCCACTTACCAGGGGATCGACGCATGGCGATCAATCCACCAGGGGTCGATTTAGCGGGTCTAGTGAAGACCCGCTAAATCGACTGCCGATTGCTCTCCCGTCAACTCCAGTACTCCACCGGAACGAGAAGTGTAAGGTAAGTCGACGGGAGAGTTTCCCGTCGACCTAGCACAATGTAAACACCACAATAAGTTGACCTAAGGTATGTCGACTCCAGCTACGTTATTCACATAGCTGGAGTTGCGTAACTTAGGTCGACTTAGCCCCATAGTGTAGACCTGCCCTCAGTATCCCCATTCATTTCAATGTGATTACTCAAGGAGTAAGGTACTACTAACAAGAGTAACAATCCAGCCCTTGGTATTATATCCTCCTGCCATGCACTAGAATTATTCCATAACTTCTGAGTATCATCACTGTAAGAAAATGCTTATTTGCTTAAATAAAATGTTCTAGTGTTTACTATATAAAAAAGCCAAAGGTATGATGTATTTTTTGAAGAAGGGTGGTCTCCCTTTTTGCTGGCCCAGCATGCCCCCAGAAAATCTGCACATTAATTGTAAGTACAAATCTGTGTGTGTGTGTGTGTGTGTGTACCTCTACCTACTTGACAGCAGGCACAAATCAGGCAATTAGAGATACAAATACTTGCCAGATGAAAATATACCACAGATAAAAAGTGCAAGTTGCCACAATCAAGTGATCCTTTTTGAAGATGCAATTTACACCTAAATGTTGTACTCCTGCGAAATATTGAAGGTACAAATACTGGTACTTAGACAACTACTTCCTCTGCACACAAAATCTGGGAGTAAGTAGTCTATGTGCTATTATTTGAACCTATAGTTCATTTGCAGGTTGAAATAATGGCGACCCAAATATTGCAGCTAAAAATTGCAACTACAAATGAGAGGCCTTGCTGAATTTTAGTCCTTAATTAGTTTAAACTTCATTCTTTCTATTTTATAAACATTTCCATCATAAAGCAGACCTCTAATTTGTTTAGGATAACATTACTAAATATTAGAAGACTGGGTAGTAGAAGGAAAGAGGACAAAATTAGAAGCAGTAATACAAATTCTGCTTTCTGTTGCACCGGTATAAACCTGGAGTAACTCCACTGACTTTACTGCAGTAACAGAGGACAAGACTTGCCATATGGTTCTAAATGAATTTTCTCCATCTTACATAATGCAAATCGTTCCAATAACAAGTGATCTTCATTAGAAAGACTTTCTGGTGCTAAGAAATCTGTTTGATTTGTTCATTCTGGAATCAATCTACTCATGATCTCATAAAATCCAGCTGCTCAAGCTTTAGAAGTAGGATAGATGGTGTAAAATGAGGAACAAATATGTAAACACAATTTTTTGTTTATTTTGTTTTTTATGTATATCAGAAGCAGGAAACCTGGGACAAAATCAGTGGGTCCATTGGACTACCAGGAAGTAAAGGGAGCAGTTAAGGAAGATAAGGATGTTGCAGAGTTGCTAAACAACTTCTTTGCAACTGTCTTCACCGAAGACAATGTGGGGGTGCTACATATCCCAGACTGACTGTACTCTTTTCAGATAATAAAGATGAAATCTTATCAGAGATCGAGATGATTCATAGATTCCGAGGCCAGAAGGGAATATTATGATCATCTGCTCTGACCTCCTGTATAACACAAGCCATAGAACGTCCCCAAAAATAATCCCTAAAACATATATTTTAGAAAAACATCCAATCTTGATTTGAAAATACTTAGTGATGGAGAATCCACCACCACCCTTGGTAAATTGTTCCAATGGTTAATTATCTCACCTTTAAAAATTTACGCCTTATTTCCAGTCTGAATTTGTATAGCTTCATCTTCCAGCCATTAGATCGTGTTATACCTTTCTCTGAAAGAGAAGGTGCTGGAACAATATGGTAAATTAGACAGAGACCTTAGGGAAAGTAAGATATTTTACTGACAGACATAGTTTCCATGCAAAAGTACATAACACGTTGTCGTTACCTAAATAACCTGAGGTCATAGTTAATCTTGTGAGCCAGATTTGCAGCTTCTTTTCCAGCTTTTGTGAATCAGTGTAGTTCCACAATGGAGCTGTACTGATTTACACTAGTTGAGGATCTGGCCCTATGCATTTGAATGTTATTTAGAGGACTTGGATGTGTACATTATGAATGGTTCTATGTGCGCAGCGAAAGAAAGCTCGTTGTGGAGGTGAAGAGTCTTCAGGTGCCTGGGGATATGAATGAGTTTGGGTGGAAGGCATGTGAATTGAGTTTACTCTGGGTGCTACTGGAGCCTTAACCATACACCCTGACCTTATTGATTGTATTGGTAGGAAACGCACTTGAGCAACCTTACCTCTAAATTAAATACTTTTTTCAAGTTTGTGAACCCATACCTTGTGTTGAACAGCAGTTGAAGACACTACAGGTTTTTAATATATTTTACAAAAATGTAAATCATACAGACTGCACTAGAATAACCAACTGCAGGGGGAATCCTTTCCCACAAAGAAACTCAGTCCCGAATGTACAGTCCTTACATGGTCCACAATCCTACAGACTGCAGGATTTGGCCTTCAATTTGCCTCTCTCCCCCCCCCCCCCCCCCCCCCCCCCCCCCCCCCCCCCCCCCCCCCCCCCCCNATTACAAATAGTTATATTTAGCAAACCAATCAACTAAATGGGCTCCTACCTGGGAGAGCTGGTAAGACTCCAGGCTGTAAAACTGCTGTTCCCTAAACAAAACAGAAAGGGTTAGCATGAAATCTCTCTTTACATGTAAAAAAGGTTACACAAAAGTACAATCAACATTGTGAAGGAATCGTTAGTTATGCAAAAAAGCCTTTTTTAAATCCGGAACAGCAACAAAGGTACCCTGGAAAAAATGTATAAAAAATACCTATATGAAATGTCTACAATATACTTTTAAGGGTCACTAACATTACTTTGACTGCCTTGAAACATACATAAACAGCTATTCTGAAATTCAGCACTGATTATGAATTAATTATGAATTAAGTGGAAAAAAGAAGCTTAAATCTGTAATTCAAGATTAGATAAAATCAAAATTAGAACAGGTTTAATGTAAGGCCAGTAGCGGCGCCAGCTTTGCTGGCGCCCTAGGTGGCGGAAGGTCCCGCCCCCGAAATCCCGCCCCCAACAGCGGCGGCGGAAGGTCCCGCCCCCAAATTTTTACGGGCGGCGGGGGCGCAGGCGCCCCCAAAATAGCAGCGCCCTAGGCGACCGCCTAGGTCGCCTAATGGAAGCGCCGGCCCTGTGTAAGGCTGTATGTGTGCTGGAGTCTCTCCATATGCACTATAATAGATCACATTTGCCTCGCCACACGCAGCGTTAGACTTCCCAAAAAATCTGAAAGAATTTTTCTCAATCAGTAGAAAACAAAATAAAACTGTCCACATTAATTATTAGCTACATTAAAATTCAAGTCACATGGAATTCCTGCAGGAAACACGCACAAAGAAAAAATGTTATTTTAAAATCTAAAAAACATGATGCGATATGCCACTGGGTGACAGTGTAGTGTGGCACCAAACACTGATGACTGGGGGAAACTGTGTGGGATGATTCATTATCTGTGAGAAAAATCTAAGCACTGTGGCAGATGAACAGCTCAAGTTTTTACTAGTAATTAATCTGTTAGGTGATCTTCAAAATGCTGTTATAATTTTTACTTTAGCATCCCTATATCTTTTCCAATGCCTATATAATGTCAGACTTTGCTTATGCTTTTTTGGTTGATAACACATTAATTCAGGGAAAAACTCATGCAATAAAAATCTTTCAATTTTCAATTTCAACTTCCTTCAAATTCTTATTCTCAGCTGCCTACCTCTGTTCAGAAGTTATATACTAAATTCAGTAAAAAATAAATAAATACAGAATTAGAGGCCTGATGGAAAGACTCCCATTTACTTGGATGGGCGTTGGATTAGGCCCTAAAGATAAGAAGAAAAAATATTGGTTCAGGTAATGAAGAGAAGGTTACTTACCTTGTGCGGTAAGTGAGGTTCTTTGAGATGGTTGTCCCTGTGGGTGCTCCACTTTAGGGCGTCAAGACACCTATAGTGGAGCACCCACAAGGACACTCTCCAAGAAGAGCTATACATTAGAAAGAACTCTGCTCAATGTTAAACAACAAGAGAGAAGTATTTAGATTTGCAATGCAAAACCATCTCTAACTGTGGGAAGAGCACACAGGCGACAGTTTCAAGCCTTAACTGACTCCACAGTCTCCACTACAGTCATGAAATCTAAAGCTTCAATATTTACTTGTGTAATCATGCTTGCTATATTTTTTAACATTTGGGAGATTGATTATGAGCAATTGTTTACACTGGAAGGAAAGAAAACACTCTATAAAAAGAAGCAGAGCCAAGATTTCATTTCTGAAAGATAAATCCAGCAGCATTTCAGAAAAAGAAAAGAGCATTTGCTCAAATTAAACGCAAGTGTTGCTGTTCATTTCTATAGTTACTGAGTGCCAATCTACAAGTGGATGTATTTCAGTGGTGAGTAAAATGTTTTTTTTAATATGTAAAATCTGAAAAGTGTTTTGAGTTCCTTTGAGAGGAAAGTTGCTATTATACGGGGTGTTGATCTATTATATCAACTATTACAAAGGGAGTTGATATTATAAGGGGAGTTGATATATTTCGGTTGCCTAACTTTTTCATTATAATAGATTCTTGCAACCATTTTTGAGAAGCTATAATATCTCCATTTTAATTCTGCAGAGGTGACTCCCTGAGGCTAGAGAAGTGCCTTTTTTTTTTTGTCCCATGACAACTCAGGTTTGCTAGCTTATAATATGTTCACAATCACCACAGCTCTCACTTGTGTTACTCAGGAAAATTTTGGAAGACTGGACATGAATATTCTAAAGCCAGGCCCATGTTACCACAAAAACAGCAGCTGCCAGTTAATTTAGTTAATCCAGTACCTCAAGTGATCGATTACAGTGCTGTAGATTTCGGGTTCATACCCTGCTAATGATGAGGGGTTGTATATATAAGAATTTGTTTTTATCTTTTTCCTTTTAAAAAAAAACCCTACATAATTACATACACAAAACCTGAGTTCAAAGAACATTTTATTTAGCTTGCAAAGTCAAGCACTCACCAGTGAGAAAAAGCTAGATTTAAGGTTGCCAATGCAACTTTAATTTTCCCCCATTGTGCATATGAATGATTATGATATCAAGAAGGCTGAGGTTTTTAACACCTATTTCGCTTCAGCCTTCACTAAAAAGTTTAATAATGATCAGATACTTAACAGAGTTAATATTAACAATAAGGAGAATGGAACACAAGCCAGAAAAGGGTAAGAACAAGATAAAGACTATTTAGATAAGTTAGATATATTCAAGTTGGCAAGGCCTGATGAAATTCACCCTAGGGTATTTAAGGAACTAGCTGAAGCAATCTCCAAACTATTAGTGATTATGTTTGATAACTCATGGAGGATGGGGGAGGTCCCAAAGAACTGGAGAAGGGCAAACATAGCACATATTTTTAAAAAGGGGAACAAAGAGGACCTAAGGAATTATAGACCAGTCAACCTAACTTCAATACCTGGAAAAATACTGGAACAAATTATTAAACAATTAATTGGTAAGCACCTAGAGGATTACGGGGTAATATGTAATAGCCAGCATGGATTTGTCAAGAACTAAATCATGCCGAACCAACCTGATTTCCTTCTTTGACAGGGATACTGGCCTAGTGGATAAGGTGAAAGTTGAAGACATTATATGTCTTGATTTTAATGAGGCTTTTGTCACAGTCCTACAACATTCCCATAAGCAAACTATGGAAATGTGATCTAGGATAAATTACTATAAGGTGGGTTCACAACTGATTGAAAGACTGTACTCAAAAGAGTAGTTATCAATGGTTTTCTGGGAGGGTGTATCGAGTGGGATCCCGCAAGAATATGTCTTGGGTCCAGTAGTATTCAATATTTTCATTAGCAAGACATTGTGCTTATAAAATTTGTGGATAATGCCAAAATGGGGGTGGTTGCAAGGACTTTGGAGGACAGGATTAGAAGTCAAAACAACTGGGAGAAATTGGAGAATTGGTCTGAAATCAACAAGATGAATTCCAATAAAGACAAGTGTAAAGTACTACATTTAGGACAGAAAAATCAAATTTACAAATACAAGATGGAGAATAACTGGCTACGCAGTAGTGCTCTGAAAAGGATCTGGGGTTCTTAGTGGATCATAAATTGAATACGAGTCAACAATGTGATGCAGTTGTGAAAAGGGCTAATATTCTCGGATGTATTAACAGAAGTGTCATTTATAAGATATGGGAGGTAATTGTCCCACTCTACTCAGCATTGGTGAGGCCTCAGCTGGAGTGCTGTGTCCAGTTTTGGGTGCCACACTTTAAGAAAGATGTGGACAAATTGGAGAGAAGCCAGAGTAAAGCAACAAAAATGAGAAAAGCTTTAGAAAACCTGACATATGAGGAAAGGGCATGTTTAGCCTTGAGAAAAGAAGATGGGGGGGAGGGGAAGCGACCTAATAACAGTCTTAAAATCTGTTAAGGGATATTTTAAAGAGGATGGTGATCAATTGTTCACCATGTCCCCTGAAGATAGGATAAAACGTAATCAGATTATCTGCAGCAAGGGAGATTTAGATTAGATATTAGAAACAAAAATTCTAACTATAAGGATAGTTAGTGCTGGAATAGGCTTCCAAGGAAGACTGTGGAATCCAACATCCTTGGAGGTTTTTAAGAACAGGTTAAGTCAAGAATCCTTCCTGCCCTGCATTAAAATGAGACAGCCCCTTCCTCATCCAGCATACAGGACGGATGTGTAAAGGGCCAGAATTAAATAGCAACCTGTAGAGCATTCTTTTAACTTTTTTGTCAAAGTACAGTCATATAAATACACAGCAAGATATTACAAGTCCTGAGAAAGTGAGAGGTAGGACGCAGGTATGGTAGTAGTAAACTGAAAGTATTCTAATATTCTGAATAATTTACTATTAATGGATTAGATTTTTCACTTGAAGTTATCACCTGAAAGCTTTGGCACCTTCTAACTCAACAGCTCTGCTCCCTGTATGTATTTAAAGTCATAACTATCACTTAACTGACAAAAATAAGATTTTGCTCCTTTTTAGTCCTGTCAGCACTGCAGAAGCTTAACACCTACAGGAGCATGACTAGGATTCTTTGTTGGCTCATGCACCATCCACAGAATTGTTAATTAAATTTCATTTGAAGAATTGTTAGGGTTGCTGATGTGAGAGCTAGAAATAATTCAGCTGGACTTTCAGATGTCAGGATGAGCTTGCATTACTAGCAGTTCGGAAAACTACCTTTTTACTTGTAAACTGAGCTAATTTGATATGGAAATAATTAAAAGCCTCAGAGATCATCCTTTTTTACTTTTTATACAGTGCTTAGCACAATGGGGCTGCTAGGTGCTACTACAATACAAATATTAAATAAAATAATAATAATAATCATCATAATAATGGGAACACTCAGCTACCATGAGGCGTGTGTTGCAAATGGGCAGATAGATTAGATAGACAGGAAAAATTATACAGAGAAAATCAAATACAATTTTTAGATACATAATTAAAGTAGAATAGTTAGATTACAATAGGTAGATATAAAGATAGAAATGGTTAATTAGAAAAGATTAGGTAAAATTAGATAAGATTTTAAATACACAGTTAAATTAGATTAGATAGATTTGAATATCTGGACCAGATTAAGATAAATAAGATTAGATACAACTAGATAGACCCAAAAATGATAAAATTGGTAGATGAATAACTAGATAGATAGTCACTGAAAAACAACAAACACTGAACCCCATAATGACATTTTTACTGAGTAACTTTGCAGAAAAATGCCATACTCAAATAGAATTGCATTGTCCAGCCTTTTATGCAATACGCCGTATTTTGCTGTTTCTACACCTTTTGGCCCTATCCTACAATCCTTATTTAGGGAAAAATTCCACTCAATACTATGACTTTTGCCACAGTAATGACAGCATTGTCAGACCCTTAAGTAGTATACAAAATTTGGGGTTGGGGTGTTTAAGTGAAACAAAAAAAAGTGTTCTTGTCTGTCTGCACCATTTTCACATTATTGCATAAATTTACAAATGTAACACAACAGTCTCAAATACAAAATGAAAAATATAAAGAGGTGCATAGTATAGATTTGTAAACTATAGTTGGGTCAAAGCAGCAAGAAGATAATTTACCTAACTTAAACTATGTGTATCTTTGTTATGTACGGTATGAAGCTTGGACAATGAGTATCAAAGTTTATGCATAAATCCAGCCATTCTGCTATGACTCATGAAATAATTTAGGTGAAGTAGCTTTCTAATGAAGGCTTTTTTATCTATGACCCAGGAGCTGGGTATTGAAATAATGTAATGCATGGACTTAGTTCAAACAGCCTCACCATTACAACACCCACAGTAAACGGATATGTACCGTTTGCGTATTGCACATCATGAACTCCATGTCCAAGGCTATTTTAACCCTGGTAGGGATCTGGTTGCTGTCAGATGACATTCATTTTTGATGTTCTACTTTCAAATATCTTGGGTAGGGTTCAATGATAGATGTCAGAAGAACCTACTAGGTTGATATACTGGATCATTATTCACAGATTAGCTCTGTTACCCTGACTAACTACACATAACCTAACTTTGGCATGCATTTCCATGTTTGCAAATAGGGACCACGGCACATGATTTTTTTATGGTCAAAAAAGTATGTTTTTAAATGTGCCTATTCCATAGCAATGTGTTCATCCAGTTTATATTAAGATGGCATTTGTCCATTTTAAATCCTATTAAACTTCTGATTTACTTGACCAGATTTCATTTAAAACTATAAGCCAGTCAGAAATACTGTCACATGTAGACTGTGCAGCTTTTCCTTTCTTAACAGGCCTACAATCTCATTTACAAACTACTGAAATATTAATATACAATAATTGATCTCATCACGTGCATCACTCCATACAGCCCCGATCCTGCACTGCTAAAGTTAATGGGAGCTTTGTCTTTCACTTCAGTAGATGCAGGAGAAGGCTCAACAGCCCAGGTTCTCTACTCCACCAAATAACATGGTTTAAGCTTGCTGTGTGCCAACTCGATATTTGTACTGGAGAATTTCCCTGCATAGGGAAATTTCTGACAGCTTTAGACTGATGCAGGTGGCACAGCCACTTCCTAGGCCAGCTGTCCCCCACCTCCTCAGTATAATAAGGGGAGAAGGGAACCTGTTTGGGGCTGGGTGGGCGGTGGGTGTGCCAGGAATGTGGTGAAGCCAGGTTCCACTATGCATGATCCCCGGTGGTAAAAGCTCAGAAGTTAGAATAGATTCCCTGTTGCTTTAACTTCCACCTGGACCAAGCAGCCAGGGATAAGGGAGCCACAACAATCTCTTTGCAGCCACCACACTCCACTACATGTCCAAGCTATGACTGGATGAATTGGAACCAAAGTTCCTAATTCAGGGCCATATGCCCAGGAACACGGAACTGACACACTGGGTCACACTAACGTGCATATAATGTGGTATCCTAACTCTGACAGTGGCTAGCCCCACGTACTTCAGTGAAGATGCAAGAATAAGCTGCGTACAAGGAATGTTTCTTTATAGCCCCTCCCCCACACTAGTTCTAGGTTGGCATAATCCTTGCTGCATGAGGATTTATATTCCAGATAGGCTCTCATATCATGTGCAAAATGAAGAAGTTTGTAGCAACTGACATGAAAAACTGATCTTGAAAGCTGCCAGCTAGACGTTGTGATTGCTCAGTAGGATGGCACCCAGTCAGAGCTAGGGCTGGCTGGAAAACAAGAATTCTATTTTGTGAAAAATTTCGAGGTTTTTGGCATTAGGTTCCATACTGGGACAAAGTTGAAACCTTTGTATATTAAAAAAAAAAACACAGGAAGAGCCAACCTCAAAATATCCAATAGCCCAGTGGTTAGGGATGTGAGAACCATATTCCAAAGTCCCTCCTCTGCCTGACTGAGACCAGGGACTTGAACGTTGGCCCAGTGAGTATTTAATTAGTTATACACAGTAGAACTGCTCCATCAGGAGAGATTGAGACAGCCAGAGACTGGCTCTGTAGCCGGATGGTTAGGACACTCACAATGTGCGAGACCCATGATCAAGTCCCTTGTCTGCATCAGGCAGATCAGAGACTTGAACCTGGCTTTCCCACATCCTGGTGGTAAATTCCCAGCCAGCTCTAGTCAGAGATTAATTCTGCTTGGTGCAAAGAATTTCACACACAAGTACAAGGTAAAAAGTACTCATGAGTGCAATGGTACCCAATCCACCATTAATTAGTGCTGCTGCACAGCCACCAGGTTATGCCTTACTTCACCACAGATTGGCAACAGAACTGTTGTATGGTCCAATATCAAGCCTGCAGGCGTATAGAGAACATATTTTTTAACCTCAGCCCCTCAAAAAAATGGTAGTGATTAAATGGAGTACAAAAACCAAAAGTATATTGTCAAGGTGCTAAAATGAAATCATAGCTGATTAAAAATGGGAAAACTACCCTTCCAACAAGTGAATCAGCTTCTGCTGGTCATAGTACTCAAATGTCTCCAACATCGCCTGCATAGGAACCAAATGTCAGCTCCCTGATACTTTTAGCATTTCTGGAACATCTCAGCCATGATGACATAAGTAATTACCTGTGCACAACTCTGGATAAGCAAGCCATTCTTTCTGTCCATCCTGGTTTGATGATTTTCACTGGCTCTGTTTTTCTGAGACTAGTGACAATGTACTTTGTTTCTACTGTTGTACAACTTTTAGGTATAAATTACGACAGATGAAGTTTTCCCACAGTCTGGATTCTCTAACTGGAACAAGGCTTGAGACAAATTTCTGAGACGCCAAGCTTTTTTGTGTCACCACCAAGCAGTTGATAGTCTTCAAAATATCACAAAGAATGTTGGTGATATGCTAAGTTTTCAGAACTCTCAAAAGAAACTAGACAACTCTAATAAAAAATACTAAGTAGCATACATTATCCTGTCATACAAGGACTTGCACTTCAGGGCCATTATACTGAACAAGCTGAAAATACACCCTTACGTGGACAGCTTGACTGCAACTATGTTCAACTGTTTTGTCTGCAGGCAGAATATAATCCTGATATTTCAACATGGTTGAAAAAAGAGTCAAGATAAATTCACAAATGCAGTTATTCAAAATGAGATAGTGGAAACCATGAGTCTTAAATCCAGGAGGGAGATTTCTGAGAAATTTCCTGGAAAGTGGTCTACAATTATGGCAGTTGAAAGAAGGGAATTCTCCATCAAAGAGCAAGTGATTTTATGGATGTGATATGTGGATGATGACATGAACGTTGATGAAGAGTTCACTGGTTTCTACAATATAACCTGTACATATGCAGAGGTATATGTGTCATTAATTAAAGATATACTATTGTGTCTAAATCAGAGGCTCAGCAACTATCATGGATGTTATGAGGGTGGTGCTAATATGGCAGGCTTAGTATCAGGCATAGCAATTAGACTGCATGAGCTACATAACTCATTGCTATGGACATGCTTTGAATTTGGCATGCCGGGACTTTTTAAAAATAATACAATCCTAATAGATACTCTTGAAACTATTTACAAAAATCAAAAAATGTAATTTAAAAATCACCCAAATGAAATATTACATTTCAGGCCATTAAATATGAAGTGTTAAGTACATTGCCAAGCATCAATATCCTCTGTCCAAAAAAATAGACTCTCTCTGCAGAAGCACTGGCTTCAATTTCTAAGAACTACCTTGCACTTTGAGCATCTCCGAAGGTTGCAAAGGATGCAACAAAAGATCCTGAAATGAGCACTCAAACTGATGGTGTAACAACTCAAATGGAAAAGTGAACTTCCTTTTTGGTATTGAACTAGCTTAAAAAGTTCTAAATTTGCTAGATGGTATGTCCAAAACTCTGCAAGTGTCAGACATTTCAGCAACAGAAGGCCAATCTTTTATGAAAATGACACTTAATTTACCTTAGTACATCCAATCAGATGAAAGCTAGAACTTATTTTGGGAGCAAATCCCCCAGAAAAGTTTCAAGTTGGAGAGGGTCAGCATAGAAGATAAAAGTTCCCAAGAAACTGCAAACAGGCACAGATGAACCCAGTGCAGCAAAGGAATGTTGTATGTATATTTACTTCAAAGTAATTGATTTTACAATGTCCATTAGTCAATCAATATTTGAACAGAAAGCCTACCAAAATATTCAAAATCTTGAAACTCTCATAACTCCAAACATAACAAATGCAAGTTCAAGGCCTGCTTCAGGTGAATGGTTCCAATTTCATCTATGATTTTCTGATTACTCAGCTTCATCTGTTGCAAGCCAACTGTCAGCTTGCAGAAAGATCACTGAAGTCAGTTCATAAATATCTCAGTTCACTCAGCCAAACCAAATGTCAGCTCTTTTCTGAAGTGATGCTGTGGATGAAAATGATTTTGGTGATACCAGCAACCAACACTGTAAGTGAGTGTAGTTTCAGTGCTCTCTGCTATGCTAAAACATGGCTTTGATCCACAATGGGATAATCACACCTCCAATGCTGTATGATTTTACATATACGCACAGATATAAAATTTTATATGTAGGCAAGGAAAAAAGCTACAGCTTGCAGATGTTGCAGCGGAATTCATTTCAGGAAACCCAGGGTAAAGATCATTTGGAACATTTTTTTGAATATATAAGTCATTATTTTTATTCATGTTAAAAAAAATGAGTAATTTTGTACCATGACTAAATTTGTCCACTTTTAATAAAGTGAGATAAACAAGCTTCTGTTCCAAACTCAGTATTTCCTTTATTTATTTATGCAATCTCTAAGTTTCTGGGGAGGCTACTACTCTCCCCTGGCCCCGATTTGTCTATACAATGAGTAGCTAGTGCATCTGTATGGCAGCAGATCCACTGGCTTCAGTGTGCAGCTATCCAGGGAGTCACACTGGTGCTGGAGAACTGGCACACCTGAAATCATGTCTCCCTTCCCTCCCCCACCCCATCTGTATACATTACATATAATAGGTTGCTCTAGTGACACAAGACAGCAGTTCCATTGCAGGCATGGAGGGCCCCACACACCTACAATAGGTAGGATTTGACACCTAGCAAATCACCGCAGCAACAGTACACATGGTGCTTTCTTTCAACCATGATGATGATGAGCATTGTATTCCTGAGGAGAAGGATGGGATAGCTCGTGTCTTTTTATGGTGTCCCCATCTGTAGAGGACTATGTGGTAGCATAGTCATATGAGAAGCAGTATTTGTGCTCCCACACTTTTGGACACTTAGCCCCGATTTTATATTGTTATGGCACTTTTATGGCTCTGTACAAGGAAGTGATTTTCAGGTGGAGGTGAAGGAATGCTGTGTCATGGTTTCTATGTTAACATGTAGCTCTTCTATTTATAGTACGTATGGTATCATCAACACTCAGTCCCTCTTTCTCCATTGCTTACATCAACAGGATGGATTCAAATTAAATGCCACTTATATTTGGCACTGGCAGCACAATATTTGTTTATCTGGATAGTGGACCATATCCCTCATCCTGTCTGAATTGTGCTCACTGCAAGACTAGGGGAGGTGGGGTGTAATGGTAACCTTTAACCTCCTTCGCATTCCTGCAATGCTAGGGCTGGCAGGGGTTGAAACAGTCTCAGACATAAATCGGAGCAGCCTATAGGCTGCTCTAGCTTATGTCCATCTTTCCATAGCCTCATGGGGACCATCCAGCAGCAAGGGATCACAGAGCACAGGGACACTCTAGTCATTCCCCCTTTCTGCTGGATTCACTACAGCATGTCACCTGTGGATTCCCTCTTAGAGGGCCAGATCTGCCAGCTTCACAGCTGGTTTGTGCCACTGGAGATGCCTATTACAGGAACAGAGAGAGAGAGAGAGAGAGAGGTTGGGCTGAGCCCTCCCACGACAATTGCCTGAGCAACCATAAATCTGGAATTTCAAGTGCTTGACGTAGCAACCTTAACAACAGTCTTTTAACGCTGTCTTTAATGTAATTATACATAACATATACAGATGTGGTAACAATGGTGTCATAGGTTTCACCCCCACTCTGAACTTTAGGGTACAGATGTGGGGACCTGCATGAGAACTCCTAAGCTTAATTACCAGCTTAGATCAGTATACTGCCACCACCCAAATATTTGAGTCATTTGGGAAACTCTGTCTTCTCCCCCAAAATCTTTCCCTCCCAAGTACTATAACCCTTCCCTGGGTAGTCTTGAGAGACTCCTCCACCAATTCCCTCGTGAACACCGATCCAAAACCCTTGGATCTTAAAAAAGGAGAAATTAACTATCCCCCTCCTTTCCCCCACCAATTCCTGGTGAGCCCAGATCCAACCCCCTTGGATCTTAAAACAAGGAAAAATCAATCAGGTTTCTAAGAAGAAGGCTTTTAATTAAAGAAAAGAAAGGTAAAAGAAAAACCTCTGGGAGATAGCATACAAGCTGATCTCACAGACAACAGATTTAAAACACAGAGGATGTTCCCCTGGGCAAAACCCTTAGTACACCAACGAATAGCCAATTTGATTATTCCTCTAATGCCCAAGACAAGTTACAAAAAGAAAATAAACATAAGCTAATTCCTTCACTAAATACTCACTACCCTGTTTGATTCCTGATTCCTTTTCCTCTCTGGCCAGAACTGAAACTGACCCAAGACAAAGGGAACTTCCCTCCTTCCTTTTGAAACATCTTGTCCCCCCATTGGTTCCTTTGGCCAGGTGTCAGCTAGGCTAGGTGAACTTCTTAACCCTTTACAGGTAAAAGAGGCATTAACCCTTAACTATCTGTTTATGACAAATGGAAACTGCTGTGCAGTCTTATCTACAGTGACTCTTTAGGCCACAATATACCTGGCCTAAAAACTCAGTCAGTCGGTCAGGTTTGCATACACCTGTCCCCAGCCAAGTAATCAGGCTCACATGCATCCATTCTTAGACAACCAGTCAGGTGCATGTGCACTTGGCTCCAACCTGTCAGGCTGGCCTCACACAATCAATGAATCTGAATGCTTCCAGCCCCAGTCAATCATAAAGGTTCTGTTATACCACCAATAACAGCTAAAAAAAATTGTGCAAGCACCTTGCCACCTGACGGAATCTGTGTTAGGCACCCACACTCCCTACACAATGCAGAGAGTAAGCTAGGAGATGACAAATGGGATACACAAAAGCCAGTGCACTGAGCAGGAAGCCACCAAAACTGGCCAATAGGAAATGCCAAGGAGACAGGTATGGCCTAAGCCCCAATCCTCAAAGGGAGTTCGATGCCTAACTCTGAGATAAAGGGGGTATCTCCTCCTGCTCAGGATTCACAGCCATGAACCCACTCACAGACTTAAGTACCTTAGCCCTCCTTGCAAGAAAACGAGGAGGTGGTAGTGGGGCGGTTTCCCCTTTTACGCAATAGGCTAATGGTTAGAGCACTCAACCAGAATGTGGAAGACCTGCGTTCAAGTCCCTGTTCTAATGACCATACTTTTTTATACAAAGTGGACCAGCTTCAATAGGAAAGATTGAGAGAGACCCATTCTAGAATACCCCCTAGCCCAGTGGTTAGGGCACTCACCCGAGAGGGGGATAGCTCGGTTCAAATCCCCACTCCACATTAGCCAGAGGGAGAATTTGAACGTGGGTCTCTCATATCTGGTGAAAGGATATAAGAGGATCACAGCAGCACCAGCAGCAGTATTGTGTGTGAGACCCAATTCACCTATTGAATTGGGCCCCGGGGCAAGATATTTGGGAGAAATGCCTAGTTTGAAGATTCCACTGGGGTTCAGGCATGAGCTAGGTGCCCAAACATCAGGACTTAAGCACCTTACGCATATACCCAGTAGCAGAAATGTAGGTGTCTAGGGGACTTTACCAGTGGAGTTTTAGGCATCTAGGGAATTCAGTTACCTCCAGAGTTATGTGGGAGCTGAGCGAGGGGTTTGAGAATCTAAATTGTGGATTTAGGTGCCTAAATTTTTTGTGGACCTAGCTCCACATGTCCCATAGAATTACTTATTTTCTACTGACTTTTATAGCATGCCCTGTAACTGATACTGTAGTGAGGGGACAAGAGTAGAAAAAACAACAACCCTATGAATATTTTAAAATATGCAAATGAGATCATGCATATTCATAATAAATGAAAACTGGGACATTTTGTTATTTGTCTAAAGGCCCCATATTTCTGGACCTACAGATTTAAACGGGCATGTACCTCCGTAGTGAGGTTATCATGCACTGTTAACTGCCTCAGCTTCATTCTGCCCACCAGTCCCTCACACCTGGGAATATTTTCATGGAATCATAGGACTGAAAGGGACCTCGAGAGGTCATCTAGTCCAGTCCCCTGCACTCATGGCAGGACAAGTATTATCTAGACCATCCCTGATAGGTGTTTGTCTGACCTGCTCTTAAAAATCTCCAATGATGGGGATTCCACAACCTCCCTAGGCAATTTATTCCAGTGCTTAACCACCCTGACAGTTAGGAATTTTTTCCTAATGTCCAACCTAAACCACCTTGACTTATTTTTTTAAACTCTGCCTTCTGCTGAGTTACCAGCCAAAGCACTGTCCTGTCTTCCCATTGATAGTTACACCTGACTGTGGCACTGGCGAGCTCTCTCTGCTCCCTACGCTTGAATGTTGCTCTCTGGCTCCATCTTCTGGGTTTCCAACCCACATATGAGGTTTGTCAAAGTCTGCAGATTGTAACCACAGCCTGATAGGTTTGCAGGCAGACAGGAGTTAGCAAGGGGGCATTTTGTTCCTTACATTCCAAACATCAAGGTGCCTTCAATCACCATTAAAACAAAAACTCCACAAAAATGGTTCCTTCTTTCTTCCAAATGTGGGATTCCACTCCAGAATTACTCAGTAAAGATTCTAGAACAGGCAATAATCAGTCCCATCTCAATGACAAATTTAAGGTTTAATATATCATGACTCCTCGAGACTAGACAAAGAGGATCAAATCCTCAATTGGTGTAAATTGATGTAGCTGCATTTATTTCAGTTGAGCTATGCTGATTTACTCCACCAGGGGATCAGGACTGAAGTTTTAAATCAATGGAAAGAGACAATTCTTCTGCTTACTAATAGAACATACAGCATTTTTTCTAGCCCTGAAAGATGCTCCAATATCAGACTGTAACGCATTTTTATACATAGAATGGCTATTCTGGAGATGTTTTAAAATATTACTTTCAATTTTTCTCGCATCCTGAATCCTGGTAATTAGGCATCTGACATTAGAAATGGAGATACACAAATAACACTTCCAATAATATATTTTAAAACTGTCTAAACATATCCCAGACAGATGCACAAAGCTCACTGCAGGGTGTAAGAAAAAAAGTAATACTTTTAGATTGTCTCATTTGAGAAATAGAGTGTGACCTTCTAAATGTCATCTATGTGACTGTGCATCAGAGAAATTTTATGTGATATTAAAAGATTGCATTGTAATACATATGCAAAAGGGGGAAGTTACTAGTATGCATTCATCCTGATTTATAAGTGCACAGCAGTACAACCTTAGCATTGTATTAATTATTGCCACTTTCATGGGTAATAAGGATTCATGAAAAGAGGTTTGTTCGTTGTTTAAATAATTAATGTACCATGCATACCCATTTCTTGTTATTACTTCATAAAATAACTAAAGGAAAAGAATAACCCAGGCTGTCTACCAGCTCCTTAGCCACACAAAGAGACAAGATTTGCTACAAATCATTTCTTTTTTAGAAGTGATCAAGCCCTTTTGACTAGAGATACATGAATACACCTCTACCCTGATATAACACGACCTGATATAACACGAATTCTGATATAACGCGGTAAAGCAGTGCTCTGGGGGGGCGGGGCTGCGCACTCCGGCAGATCAAAGCAAGTTCGATATAACGCGGTTTCACCTATAACACGGTAAGATTTTTTGGCTCCCGAGGACAGCGTTATATCGAGGTAGAGGTGTAGTAAAATCAATGTAAACTGTCCAGAATACAAATTTGTAGCCCATCTGTCTTGGTACAAAATTCAGAAAGATGGGGCAGTTGAAGAATCAATACATAAGACAGCGCTTGTAGCCCTTCACACACATGAAAATAGATAGTTTCAAAATAAATCCAGTTATGATGACTGGGCAAAATAGCAAGTTCTTTTACATTTGTCCAAATAAATTGTGATTAGTAATGATACTAAATTCTTAACAGAACATGGCAGCCATTTGAATATATAGGTCTCATCAGAGCCAATGGAAACCCTTGAATAGAAAGGCAAACAGCCATACACTGCCATTTCCAGCAGGAGTTAACGTCACACTACTGCAGGAATGATAGATGATTTAAAAAAAAAAAAAAAAGCCACTCAATAGTCCCATATTTACGGGATCAGACTTTCCTATTGCATTAAAGCTGCTAATTCACACTCATTCTGTACTGGGTGAAGCTCACCTCATGCAAAGAACTCATAGAAGGCCTCTGCACCATTCAAGACCAGCTCATCCTCAAAATAGGGCTGAAATGGGACCCAGCTAGTACCTTATGCAAACCCTCTGAACAGGGGTGATTTTCATCACACTGTGTGCATCTAACAAACTGGGGGTCTGAACCTGCCCTTCATTATTTTGAATTCAATGGGAGCTGAGGTTCCACAGTACTTCACAGGCATCATTTAGCATGTCAGAAGATCAACTCCGTTGTTTGTTCAAATTCATAAGCATGTGCCTAACGGTGCCACCCAGATTCACGGTGAGTAGGACCTTAGTATTCAAGTAGGCCAGTGAAGCAATCAGACTGTGGAGTGAGGTCCTATTCAATGTGTGTAATGGTGGAGTAACTAAGCCCCAATTTAAATAACAAATCATTTTCTATGTAGAAAACCATGACATAGCTTCAAGGCTTAAAGAAAGCCAACATAAATATAGTGCTATAGTTATAAAAAGTTGGCTATCAGTAACTTTGAAAATTCAGTAATTATCCCTGGAATTATTCATTATACTCTTGGACTGTAATGAACAGGAATGACTTTTAAAAACAAAACCAAACAGATTTTTTGACCCAATAGATTTTAACAAGGCTTTTATGTGAGCACAGTGATTGAGTAAAATTCACAGCAGGTTAGACATCATGCACAAGGTCCAGGGACTCACTTAAATCCTTCACCTAGGGCTTCAGTGGGGCATTTGTCCTTTCCCAGTGAAAAGGGATGAATTTCAGCCAATGGTCATAGTAGGAATTCTGAGGGAATTTCATCGTAAAATAGTTTTTGTGAATGCATAGCTATAGGCTATTAACTTATCACAATTATTTGTACTTGTTCTAAAACATCAGTAACCTAAAAAGCAATTAAGCAATTATAAAAAACTAAAACAACATATTTTCCACTGCATGCTAAGTTACTGCCTGCAATAAAACTTTACTGATGAGTGATAGGACCCTGCAAAGCTGGGAAACCCCTGGAAATAACAAACACAGCCGCTTAATTATAGCAGCACTGCTACTGGGCACTTCTACAATAACAAACACACAGTAAAGCCAGAGGGGATCAAATGTGGAATTGCTACAAAAGCTGGTAGAGACACAGGTCTGGCATCATGCTACAATTAAAAGAACCTCTGTGTCTGGAGCGTGAACACAGCAGCAAAACTAACAATGGTTTCTGAGGTTTACAATATGCTGTGATTACAACTTTTAAATTTGCAGCTAAGGACTACATTAGTGAGGATCTGCTCCTTCTTCTTTTCCCATTTACACTGTTCTTACAAAGTGACAGATAAACTTCTGCTTTCATGAACCAGCACTAAAAATATACTTGGGCCAGGTCCTCAGACAATGGAGCTGTGCCAATTCATATCAGATGAGGATCTGATTCCTTCCTTCAAGCCCACTCCACATAAGGAGAGAAAGTAAAAATCTTGTTATAACCTGAGTATCTTTCGCCACACAAACAGAGGAACACAATGGGCCATAACAAAACACATGAGCAAGCCAAATCAGAATAAAAATGGAAGCCTTTCATGAAAAAACACCTTTGTATCCATTTTCTCTCCTTTCTAAATGCTAGATGTTGCCCCTTGTTTAAAGTTGAGGTTAGTCAACTTCTCCCAGAAAAAAACAACAGGTAAGGAATTTTCCTCCTGTCATCACTGAATATGTTAAAATAATTAACTAAAATAATTTTTGTCTTCACTATATTAATTTTGCTGTTCATGACTTCTCCCCCATTCTTACTTTTACTTCTGTCCATTTCTCATTCATAGATCCATCATGAATGGGAAATGGCCGGAAGTAAGAAAGAATGGGGGAGAAGACATGAACAGCAAAATTAATATAGTGAAGACAAAAATTATTTTCCACTCATTCGCAGCCCATCACTAAAGTTAGAATTTGGCACCAGCAATAAACCTTAATCACAAAACCTGGAGCACCTTGCAGTACTTTGATACTTACCCAGATACAGGGTCTGCCTTGCATGTTGTCTCTGCTGATGAAGAGTAGTGTTGCAAATTATTAATACTATTATTATCAGGTTTTCTATAGCAATCATCACCCGAATACCCACACGCTCTGCTACAACCCTTACTCTCACTTCAACTGGAGGAATTTTGCAAAGTGCTGCACAAAATTCAGATATGCTGTTGCTATGCCATCTGGTGAGGATGCTTTTCTGCCATGGTGTGTCAGATGGAATATAATGAACAGTCCAAAATTGACTGTATTCCTGTTTGCTTAACATTTTCTGGCCTCAGTTGTCTAGTACCTTGGGGCTGCTTAAACCTGTGTGTGTCCTGACAGTGGAGGATTCCCCTCATGTAGGGGAATTTTGGGGTGGCACAGAGCTGCTAGAGTATCCAGTGCAGAGAGGATAGCTGGGAAAGAGAGAACCTGGCAGGACTCTTTTATGCCCAGCTGATTCCATGCTGCTGGAACAGTACATTGAATTCACTGGCAGCTGGCTCCTCTAATTTACACTAAGGACCAGGACCCAAATGCCCCAGGATCAAGGGAGTATAAAAGGCTCTAAAGCCACTTTTCTATCTACCCTCTGGACTTCTGTGTGCACGCTTCAACCATACCAGAGAATTGACGCCTCCTTTTTCAGTGCTCTTCCTGCCCCTAATTTGTGCTACTGCTTCTCCTTTGAACGTTTCCAATCTGGAGCCAAAGAAGAGACTATTTCCTGCACCATATGCATTTGTAAACTCAGAAAACATCCTGTCCTAAACAACAGTTAGAATCATAGAATCATAGAAGATTAGAGTTGGAAGGGACCTCAGGAGATCATCTAGTCCAATCCCCTGCTCAAAGCAGGACCAATCCTGGGTGGAATTATTACTATTATATGGATTAAAGTGGCACCTACAACATATACAGTGGAGTCGCATCTTACGCAGGGGTTAGGTTCTAAAGTCAGCGCGTAAGGCAAAAATCGCGTATAGTCAAAATTACCCTTGAAAATCCCTTAAATCGCCCATAAAGTACAGTATACATGGTTTTGTGTACAGTATACAACCCTATACAGTAATACTGTATGTATAAATGTATAATGTATACAGTAATGTACAGTATATAATAAAGAGTACATATGCAAAATATAATTTTACAGTACTGTATTTTTAATTACATAAAAGAGAGAGAGATAGACGGAAGAATAAAAGAATAAAAAAGGAAAACAGTAAACCTAACCGCTCACCATTCATCCTGGATATTCTTGCTAGTCTACGACGACCATGACACTATTGGGGGGTCGTCAGGGCTTAATGTCGATCCAGGAGACAATGGGCCAGGCTCATCTGCTGCTGGTTGTTTTTTCTTGAAAAACATGGTGATCGGCAACTGTCGCTGTTGTCTCTTGAGCTGCTCCAACATTTCTTGATATGGTCTCAAATCGTCCGTAATACTACGTGTGATTTTGAGGCTTCGTTCCATAGAGGGATCGTATTCAGAAATTAAATCATTCAAGTGTTTCGCTTCTTGGAACACTTCAGCAAATTTATGAAGATTCCAACTTGCTGGCTCTTCCTGTTCGTCGTCATCATCTTTGTCTTCTGCAGACGATTTTATCAGTTCCTCTAACTCTTCGTTAGTCAATGGCTCTCAATTAATTCTTCAATTTCTTCCTCAAGGATGTCAGCGAAGCCATCACCACACACTTGCCTGGCCACCTGAACAATGCATTTCACTTCTTTGTCAATGGTCGGCAAACTCTTAAAATCATTCACACATTCTTTCCATAGGTTTCGCCAACATGCATTGACTGTTTCAGGCTTGATTGCATCCATTGCCTGTTTAATATAAGTGATGCAATCGGCAATGTTGAAGGACTTCCAACACTCCATCACATTAAGATTGGGATCAGCATCCATAGTGCTACGTATCCGTGAGAATGTAAGCCTTGTGTATGTGGCCGTGAAACAGCGAATCACGCCTTGATCGAGAGGTTGGAGGGTGGAGGTGGTATTGGGGGGGGGGGTAGAAAGACGGCTTCAACGTCATTATGCACAAACCGGAGTGCCTCAGGGTGGCCAGGAGCATTGTCTACAATCATCAACACTTTAAAGTCAAGTCCTTTCTCTTCGAGGTACCACTTGACCTCCAGAATGAAACAGTTGTGGAACCAATCCAGAAATAATACTGCCATCACCCAAGCCTTTTTATTTGATTGCCAGAACACAGGCAGGAGATTTTTGTTCTTGCCTTTTAAGGCACGGGGACTTGCAACCCTGTAGAGCAAGCCCAGCTTTATTAAATGCCCAGCTGCATTGCCACAAAACAACACAGTCACATGGTCTTTAGCTGCTTTGAAGCCAAGGGCTTGTCTTTCTGATTTTGAAATGTAAGTGCGGTTGGGCATTTTTTTCCAGAAGAGCCCAGTCTCGTCAGTATTAAAAACTTGTTCCAGAAGACAGCCCTTTTCTTCTATGATTTTCTTTAATTGTTCGGGGTAGGCTTTTGCTGCCTCTTCATCGGCAGATGCAGCTTCACCAATAGTCTGCACGTTTTTTAGGTTGAAGTGGTTCCTAAAACTGTTAAGCCAACCTTGGCTGGCTTTGAATTCCTTCTCATCAGAAGGCTGGCCCTCTTCAGTGGGAGGTTTGAACAGCGCGTAGAGGCTAAGAGCCTTTTCTCGCAACGTGTTGCCATCGATAGGCACACGTTTACGGTTCATGTCTTCCAGCCATAAGTTTAATGCCTTTTCAGTCTTCACTAATGTCTTATCACACACCTGGCTCGTCACCTTAGCAGTTATTGGAGCACTTGATGCCACGGCTTGACGAATTTCTCTCTCTCGAATCTTGTTGGCACGGATGCTAGATTCATTGTGGCCATATTTACGCGCCACGTTGGAGACCGACATGCCGTCTCTCAATAAGTCCAACACAGCCAGTTTTTCCTCCAGCGTTGGAACAGATCACTGTTTCTTCAGTTGAGCACCAGATGAAGTAGTTGGCTTGCGTTTAGGAGCCATGTTGTACGAAAAATACGTATCTTTAAACACTAGAATCACACTCAGTGTGGCGAGATGCTCACACTATGAGAGGCACGCAGGAACTGAGACCGACTGAGGGAACAGCAGATTCACGTGTCCCATCTCACGCTCACTCCGGGGCATACGCTCATTGCACGCGTATAGTTGAATTCACAACAATACCAGGCCTAGTTGGAGGCCAAATTGATCCCCAGAGTGAGTTAGAGCAGCTTAAAAACTCCTTCAACTTGCACCAGCTTATGATGGTGACCAATGAGCCATGAGACTGGCCAGAGCACAGTGAGTTCCTGTCATATCCCTTTCTATCCATGAGGGAGTGGGGTGCGGCAGGTGGGACTGGAACAGAAATCAGCTATGCTGACTTTACAGCAGGCAAGAATTCCCTTAGGCTGGGGGAATCCTCAACTCCTCATTTAAGGCAGCTTTCAGGTACATTTGTGCTGCCATATGTAAGTTATCTCACAATAAAGAAAATCCAGCAATGAATAGATTATTGGCTTTTAAGGGGACTGGCCAACCAATGGAAATACCCTGCTAAGGCTCCTCAGCAGATTTTTGAATAGCTATAGAAGCGCCACAAGTTTAACTGTTCTTAAGAATCTCACCATGGGCCAAATCCTGGAATCTTGACTCAGCCCTTTCTCTGGCAAAACTGCTGTTGACTTCAGAGAGAGTTTGCCTGAGAGAGGAATGAGTGAAGGGCTAGCATTTGTATAGAACTTTACACAGTCAAAGTGCTATACAAACATCTATTTAATCCTGCCAGTAGTTCCAGGAAGGAGGTAAATATTATCATGCCTGTATTACCAGATGGGCAAACGGAGGCATTGTTGACTTCCCTAAGGCCACATAAGAAGAGAGTGGTAGAGCCAGGCTTAGAACTCAGGATGTCCTAAGTCTAGTCCCACCCTCGAACCACTAGGTCATTTCTCTCTCACACTTCCTGTGTTTTCTTTCTAGAATACGGAGGGAACAGCCTCCATGTTGTCCAACTTTACCATCATAATTAACTGCGCAAGATGTGCCTGAAAAAAGTGAGACTGGCTAGTTTTATGGCATTGCATTGAAGAAAGTTCATGTCCTCGTATCTCTCCTAATCACACTATATGCTCTGCGTTGACCTCTGCAAGGAGCGAATGGCCAAGCTGTTGAAATTTGTTGCTATTACTCTTGATGGGAGAAGGTAGAAGTAGCAGTGGATTGAGTCCTTACTCGCTCTGCTGTGTAAAGTCTGAAGAATCACTTGAAGCTTTTCCCAAGATGCCTTCCATACAGTTCCAGTATTCCAATGGGAACATTTGTAGCAATGTGCAGAATGGTCCAAGAACCATTCTTTGCAGAAAAAAACTTTAATCATGTCAGTCTTAGAGCCTGCATGGCAGATGCCTATTTATTTTCCATCCACACTAGAATGACTTACCGATGGTTTTCTGAACCTGCCCTCGTCCTATTCTGACCATATAACGCCTAGATGTATTTTCTGAGTTGATATCAACTTGCTCTTTGTAAAGTTGATGACAAACCCGCACTTCTATAATGCATCTACTGCCCACTCTGTAACTATGTCTGTCACCTTCTTGAGAGCTAGCTCTGAAAAGCATATAGTCCATGTAAGGGTATAGGTGTGCTCCTGGGTTATTAGACTTTCTAGATCAGCATGGTCGAAGTCATCATTGCAAACTTGTCCATATTGTCAACTGTCAGTGATTATATGGAAAAGGTTTTTGGTAAAAGACTCTAGCTCCATTCAGTATTCATTTTCTATCACCTCCAAGGCCCATCTGTCCATAGTGGATTATTGCCAAGCCTCCAGATATTTCATGCATATCACTCCTATCATGCTGTCATTTACAGAGTCCTTTTCTGACTCATGCAGTTACTTTGGCACTGTTGGCTAATAAATAATAATTCTTACATACCTTCTTTTAATCACAAGATCTTAAAACACTTTGCAAATATGGCTTAAATGAGCTTCACAAGAGCCTTGTGAGGTAGGTGAACATTATACCCATTTTGCAGATGGGCAAACCAAGGGAAAGAGAGGTTTTTAAATTATGTGTTTATGGCCACAGAGCAAGTCAAAGGTACATCTGGATAAGGAACTAAGGAATCCTAATCCCAGCCCTCTGCTTTAATAACTAGGGCACAATGCATGCCCCAGGGTTCTGCCAGAATTTGTCATCCCCAGAACAGCCCATATTCCACAGTATGTCCTTCTCATAAGAGGAGTCTCTACTATTATCTTTTCTTTGATTGAATGGGTAAAAGGAATACTTTCTTCTGCTGTGTGGTGGTGGAGTGGTGATTCTTCTTTCTGCATCTTAAAAGAAGGAAGGTATAGGATGCTGTTCTTTTTGGCGGATTCCATCACTACTTTGTATAGTGTTCCAGCTGATAATTCTTCTAGTGAGGAATGTGTTTGATTCAGAAGAAAAATGCTTTCTTTTCCTTTTTCCTGTCTTAGCCATATTCCCAGTGTTCTGATTGCATTCTTTACCATCAATTCAGAAGACAACCATTTTTCCTGATTCTCATTGTCAGATTCCTCCTCCGTCTCCTCTAAAACAGCTAATTTTCTCTCTCCAGAGAAGCTCTTACTCCCAGATGAGAAAGAGGAGGGTAGTCAGCTCTTGTACTTTTTGTTCTTATATAGCCTATATTGTTCAGCTTCTTTTTCTTTCACAAGTACAAGTAGTTTTTCTCATTTACTCATTCTGACTGGGTATAATGGATCCCAACTATCAGTATCCTGATCAGCTCACCGACAGACAAACAATTTGGCAAGTGCCTGCGTAGGCCATAGGGATAAATAATGCTGAGCTGCCCACCCAGCACTCTAAGCAATTATTTCACTACAGGGAATTAATATACTAAAATCACCCTCAGTTGTTATCACTCTTGAGGTGTTTGATACCATTTCACTTACCAGTGCTCTTATGCCAGCCAGTTCCTTTCCAAATGTAGATCTTTGGGCACCTATTTTTTTAGGGCCTGATCCTACGAGGTGCTGAGTACCTATAGTTCTTTTTTATAACCACCGGTTTGGATTAAGATCCCTACTCTGATGAAAAGTGTGATGGGGTCTTTCATGACAAATGGTCAGTTTATCTAATTTACATCTCATCTGAAAGATACAATAAACAGGCTGTAGTTGTACTGACGGTGGTGACCAAATCTGGAACCTTCAGCACTTAATGCATGAGCCTCTACTCTCAAATTGAAGGAGTGAAGCCCACTAGCTGAAAGCAGCAGCAGACACAAAAAACTTCTTATATACACCAGCCATTAGAGTGAAACAAAAATCCTAATCCCCCCCACCCACCCCTCCACACACACAATGTGGGTTAAAATAGCACCTCCAGTAGCATGGTTGTAGTACTGACTCAGGGAAGTGCCATCCGTTTATGTCACCAACATAATTTCCTACAGCATCTGTGTGTTCTTTGAATGTCTCCCATCCAAGCTGGGACCCAAACCCGTGTCTCAGTCTCCCTGTGCTTTTCTAGAGAAACCTTTGATGAACCATTAAAACTGCAGGTGCTCCACATCTCTCAAAGACTACGGGGAACCTCACCAAAACATTTTCTAGCAACTCATGTGGAAGCTGGGCCTCATCTTGCTTGTTGGGGAATTGGGAGTCACGCATTATAGTATTCGCAGGGAAGACCTCCAAGGAGCACTAATAAGGTGCTGTAGGAAATGATGCTGATGATACAAGTAGAAGGCTCTCTTTCTCTTTGAGTCAGTAATAAACCAATAGAGCTAGGGAACCCTGTATCACTAGAGGTACTATCTCTGGGATGAGATATAAAAAGGTCATCATCATTTGCTAGTAAGTATCCTGTGGCACTTTTTTTTTAAGAGTAAGGATTTGAACTCCGGGGTCTGGGCCAAATTCCAGCTCCGATTATTGCATTCTGCCCACCTATTTTATAGAACATCTCCCTAACAGCTTCATTTGGGAAAGTATTCTTCCCTTCCTGGCTTAGACTGGTATTCTGCTGCTGTGTGCTGTTTTCAGTTGATGTAAACTGCTTCAGAAGTGGCTGTATTTGAGTGGTGAGTGAAGTGATCCTCAGATCCTCTGTTTCAGGGGGATGTTATGAGGTAATTATTTAAGGTGCCCTGAGTTCATGCAAAGGATAATTGCTATTATCACTGTCTCTGTAGAAGCTTTGTCGCCTAAGGCTACGAACACACTACCACTTATGTCAGTATAAGTTATGTCGCTCAGGGATCTGAATCAACCCACCCCTGAGCAACGTAAGTTACACCGACCTAAGCACCGGTGTGGACAGCGCTATGTCGGTGGGAGAGCTTCTCCTGCTGACATAGCTATCGCCGCTTGTGGGGCCTGGAATAGGTAAGTCGACGGAAGAGCTCTCTCCCGTCAGCTTAGAGCATCTGCACTAGGAGCACTACAGTGGTGCTGCGGCAAGCTCTGTAGTGTAGCCATAGCCTTAGAAAAGAAACTGATGCAGGTGAAATGCCATGTTGTGATACCCTTGCTCATCTTCCACCACGAGTAGCCACATTTAAGGCAATGGGAAGCAAAGTCCTACTCATTGTGAGTAAAGGTATCACAGTCTGGCCCTAACTAAGAGAACCAAATGAGATGTAATTGAAGAGAATACTATTAATAGAAATGGATAGAAATAGAAAGCCTGAAAACTGTTCTGATTTATGCCAAATGCCAATGGCATCAAAGACCATTCTCGTAGTGAGAGTCAGTCAAATGTAATAGATCCCCAGACATACCTCTTCTTTGCGCAATTAAATATTATTTATTGTTGGGCTGTTATTTATTTGTATCTGAGTGTGACAGTCTCTCCTTTTATAACGATGTTACAACATGTTGCACAATCATCAGTGGGCGGATTATTTTATTTGGAACTTTTGGATTTGTCTGTGTTATCGGGTATTTTAAAGCATTTGGGCTTGAAGGCTTCTACACTGCACCTCTGTGAAAGAAATTATATCTAGTCAAGTTTGGCCCAATGCATTAAAGTGTTTCTAATAGAAAAAGAAACTACATAAGACAAAACCCACGGTTTATTATGGGCCTTGTTCGCGCCCATTGAAGTCAATGACAAATCTGTCATTGATTTCAGTGGTGCAGCGTCAGCACCTATTTGTCAATGAAAAATGAGAGCAGATAAGTGGGAATGCTCAGGAACTGCCTACAGCTCTGATCATGGAAGAAGAACTGTTAGTGAGAAGAGGAAGGTGCGGAGCTTTAAAAATTGAACAGCCTTTCCTGGCAATTTAGAACTGCCCTGGAGTTTTAAAGGTAAAAAAAGTATAATATTTTTGTTGAGGTTCAATGGATATGTTCAAAGATGGAAAAAAGGATTATAAAAAGTGTTGTCTAATTGTTAGACTCTGGGAGACAGAGCTGCTTTGCTGCTGTCTCGCTGATCTGATCTAGTCATGTCCTCTCTGTGTCTGTTTCAGTATCTTTAAAATGGGTTAATTAATTTTCTAAAGCACTTAAAATCCTCAAATGAAAAGAAAAAGTATAGAAATGCAAAGCATCCATAGCAGTATTAATCAGCAGGTGATTTACATATAGAAATAACTCTCAGAATTTTTAAGCCTCAGAACACGCTAACTTACATGCAAGGGACAGTAAGACTTTTTTTTAGTAGAGATTTTCTAGTAGAGGCTGATTGAAAAGCAAAAAAATCTGTTTAGAACAAAGTTTACCTATTGTCATTTAGAAGAAAATATGTATATGTGCTGATAAGACTTAAACATATCATATTTGTTATGTGAGCTGAGTTACACAAACCTCTGAACCAACAGGGTTTAAATATTGATAAGTGTCTTTGCCAATGTCATCCTATGTTGTCCTTTATATTTGGAAATCAGAAGAGACCAGAGACATTACAAGGCAAAAATGAGCAGTTCTGTCTTATGTGAGATGGGAGTGTGATGACAAATGGATGTGTATACTGATACTGTACATTATAAACAGACTTGGAAGGATTAGATTTATCAGCAAACACCGATTTCACCGTAAACACACAAAATTATTAAAAATATTTCCATTGATAATAATCAAAATTACAGATAGGCAAAGTAAGAAAAATGTTGCTTGAGAACTTATTCGAGTTTGATTTAAGGATATTTACTGTATATATTTTGACATGTGATGTTGACAATTTGTGTTTTGAAGGTTATAAAGGTTTAACTTTCTGAATCTCAGTCTACTGTCATTAAATAATTATCTGATCCCCCCATTACTTCCCACAACTCTGAAAATTTACATAGATAAATATTGAAAAAAATGCTTAACATTTTGCACAACTGTGAAAATTAAAATGGAGAAATAAAAAATGCTTTAAAATCATCAATATTATTTTAAAATCAAAATTATTTTTTAAAAAAAATCTAGTTTTGCCAGCCTAATTATAAAGCACCTCTATGATTTCTTTAGCATCTTTTTTTTTTTATTAATGAAAACTTCAGTGTTAAAACAAAAAACTGAAAAACTTCCCTTTACAGACATGACAATGAAATAGTCTGAGGCCATCCCATTGCACAAGGTTACATCCTACAGATGTTCTTCTTTCAGACCCATTTTATATGAGTTTATCCCCAATGACATAGGATTCAGGAGGCCTAGATTCAAGCCTCTCCTCTATCACAAGCTTCCTGTGTGACACTGGGCAAGTTATTTAGGGCTAGATCCACCAAGGGACTTGGGCATTGCAATATCAAACTTTTAGGTGCCTGATGCTCAGGGAAATCCTCAGCTAGGCACCCAGGGTTCACTTTACAGTGCATGGACAGAGTTAGATTCCTCAGAATGGGATTCACAACAGCCAGCAAGCTAAGCAAGGTAGCTACCTAAGTTAGCCAGTAGGAAATGCCAAGGAGAGGAGTGGGTAGGCACTTAAGTCCAGGCCTGAGGGAGGTGCCTCACTCTGCTCAGTCACAGCCTGTGAACCCACCCCTGGAGTTAAGGGTCTAAGCCAGGCCAGCTCTTTCTCACAAAAAATCAGAGATACCCACCCACTGTTATAACCAATAGCCCACCAGATAGGGGCACTCACCTGGGATGTAGAAGATGTGTTTTCAAATTCCTGCTTTGCCTGATTTGAACCAGTGACTTAAAACTGGGTCTCCTATATCCCAGGTGAGTACCCCAACCACCAGGCTAGAAAGTCAGACTCTCCCTTTTGCGCTCTGGCCCAATGAATATTTAACTATTTACAAATTTCTAACAGGAGAGATTGAGAGTGCCCCACCCCAGAATACCCCAAAGCCTGGGACTTAGGTGTTGCACCATCGACGTGCCATTTGTGAATCTAGCCCTCTGTGCCCCAGCTTCCCATCTGTAAAATGGGATAACACCGATTTCCCTGCCTCACCGGGGTGTTGTGGGGAAGGTTGTGAGGCATTCAGATAGTATGGTAATGGGAGCTATACAAGTACCTTAGATGGATGAATTCAGTAGAATAATTCCTGATTTGTACCATTGTAAGTGAATTGGGGCCCTCATCTCCACAGAGTTAGTGGTATTTCCAGATGATCAAGCAATCAAACTGGCTGAATATATGCTGGTGTTTCATAACAGACCCACAGAAAAACAATTATTTTTATTTTTATGCTGACTGCATCACAGCAAGTTAACTAGCAAAACCTTAGTCTAATTCTATACTCTTCACACGCAAAAAAAACTCCCATTGAAATCAATGAGAGTTTGGGGTAAGCCGGGAATATAGGATCGGGGCCACCATTTCCACAGTTAGGCACATTTCTTGCTACCCTCACTGATGTTGGTACACCACAAGGAAGTCAATAAAAACAGCCATATTCATTTCATATCCATTCAAAATGCAAGAGGATGACAGTTGAGGCAGGGAAAACAGTATCTGCCAGATGGAAAAGGACAAAATCAGTTGGAAAAGAGTTTTATTTCCAGGCTTCTATGAAATTTTACAAACAATGGAGGAGTTTAAAAAAAACCCAAAACACCACCACCCTATAAAAATCTTGATGTTATCTCCTAAACTATGGCATCAAATAAAGTTACAGAAAAAAAATATGTACAGTGAAGTGCTATTCCCCATTCTAATAGTGTCTAGGTAATCCGAAATGGAATGAACACGGTCCAGTAATAAATCTACAAACCTTAATAAAAACAATCCAAGATTCTGAGCCTAAAATATGCCCTATGTATATACTATACAAGGATCTCAGCTAAAATATTTATCTGCATAACTGAAAATACCAATATGAAAATACAGTGGTAAAGGCACACTCAATGCAGTTTATAATGAAGGGAATCTTGTGCACCCTGGGCCAATGTACCACAGAATACAAAAGCACATTTACTTCCTAATCTTAAACCTCAGCTGCTAATATATTTCTAATTCCTTTATGTTTTATTTCAATGTACAATAGATTTTCTCAGTGGTTATATTCTTCACCGTGAGTGAAACAGGAAAGCGTTACTGCCATATTTTCTGTCTGAGCCTGGAAGATCCCCAGTTTACACGCCAAATCTTGATGTCCTGCATTCTGGTCATCATCCTTCCAGTCACTAGTGGAGTGGATGACCCTTTTCAATGCTGCTCCTTAACTAGCTACTGGAGTCACTTGTGATTAGAAAAGGCAAATATTACCTTCCACATCCAGCATTCTCCATCCTCTACCCCAGACCCATTTCAGTCCCTTGATACACACCTCTCCTACACACAGGTGTCTACACCTCTGCACCACAGCCCCAAATCCTGCCTCCCTCACTGGTTCTGTTGCCAGAGGACACCGCACACCTGTACTTGCTCCAGTCTTGACATTTTTACTCCCTTCTTTCTTGGTCAAATTACCACTGAAATAAACTTTTGCCTGAGTAAGGACTATAAGATTTGCAAAAGTTCACTAACAAGGATGAACATGAAAAACTGCTGCTGTACTTCATTATTGTTATGGACTGTACTGTTCTCTCCATCTCATTTACTTAGACTAAATATCAGGAATTTTAAAACATCAACACAATTTAATTAACAGTGTATCTGAAATTGCAAAAGCACACAAAACATTGGCCCAATAAAGACTTTCTGAACATCTTCAAATAGATGTGGAGAACTGATGTCAAGTAATCCATGATTCAATTCAGCTTGCTCCTAGTGGTATCCCTATTCACAGCATGTAGAATAGGAATTATTTTATTACAGAATAGGGATTTGTGCCTTCACCATATTACATGTACAGAAGGCACGGACAGGGTCCATTAGTCATTTCTAAAATAATTGATCTTGTTATAATGGTCTGATTACTTTTAACAAAAAACACAATTGTTATTTGTATAATTCAATAAAGCATATTTTCAGAGTTCTTTAAAATGGGCAGGGAAGAGAAGCAAAAGTATTTATCCTGTACTAAAACGAGTTCAAGTGGGGGCAGCCTCTCTCATATCACTGTTTATTTTCTAGATTACTGTCCATTCTGCATAAGACCTTTTTCAACATTTCCCTACAGTTAGAATGGCTGAAAGTACAGTGGCACCACAGTTTTCCTCCTATATGGTGTCTGGTCTAATGCATTTAAAATCAATTGTTCAATCAGGGAGTAGACTGGAAAAGGGGGAAGGAGTGACTTCAGTCCTTTGCAGTTTTGAAAACATACAGTGCTAATACCATCCTCTAGTACCCAGAGACTTAAAAACAGACTGCACTACAAGCACATGAAGCACTGCAGGACAAGAAAAGGCCAATAGCCCAACAAGCTCATTAACTTCTTCTGAATTTGAAAACCTGTTCTCTCCAGTGAGTTATGTAACGCCCACACACTCATTTAAAACTATACCATTAAATTACCTTTTTTAACAACTGTTTCTCTAAGATAATTTTGCCTGAATTCCCAGTTTATACATCATTTTCTAATTTTTTACATTCTCTCTCTCTTTCCCAGGTTTTCTATGCCTCACCAACACGAAAACAGCTTTATCTTGTTCCAGTTTAGCAACCACAATAAAAACACCACAAAAAGTCTTCTCAAAAACTGGTAAAAAGAAATATTTTCTTCACATAATGCATTAATAGCGTGTGGAACTCATTGCCACAAGATATCATTGAGGCCAAGAATTCAATAGGATTCAAAAAGGGATTAGATATTTATATGGATAACAAGAATATCCAGAATCATAATAGTAAATATTTTAAAATAAACAAAAAAGTGTAGGAAAGTATGCAAACCCTCATGCTTCAGTTCTTAAGTCAGCCTCTAACTATTGATGGCTAGGAAGAACTTTCCCTGAGGGTTGGCTCTCCCATAACCAGCTACTGCAGGGTTTCTTGCACCTTCTCTCTGAAGCATCTGACACTGGCCACTCTTAGTGACATGATACAAGACTAGATGGACCACTAGTCTGTTCCAGTATAGTAGCTCTTATGTTCTCCTTCACCAGTCAGAAGCTCCACCATTCTGGCTTCCCCATGCACATGAGGTGCTCACATACTACAGTCAAACTGTCTGTCTATCTAACTATCTGACTATCTGTCAAAATAAATATGCATCTTTAAAAAATGGCTATCCTAGAGTATCATCCATCCTTTTCAGCCTCCCTTCACTCTACTCAAGAAATACCAACAGCAAGACATCCTCATTTGTACTAAATTAATTATCACAGGACAAATTCAACCCTCCGATGTGCCTGTGATGTTTCTACTGAAGTCAATGCGAGTCACTCATGTGTATCCAAGGAAAGAATCTGGTCCATTGAAAGATAATGCTTGATGGGCTACATGTTTCAATGTTTTCCTGTTCCAGACATGGTTTTTAAGGAGGGGAGAGATTGCCATCTACTGAACCTTTCAACATACGCATAAAACAGCACAAATTTCATTATCCTAAAAAGAAATAGGCTGCAATTCACAACTATTCTTACATCCTTAAGTCATTTAAATTAATGGTGTTAAATAAGGTACTTAAGTCTTTGTTAGCATCTGCTCAGTATTAGGTATTTACCTTTAGTCCACCACAGATTGGACAAGCTGAAAAGAGAGCTCTTGTCATCCCAGGGTGGGGGCTATATATTTCACAGGGGTCAGCTGGGACTCCACTAGGTGGTGCCAACTCACTACTTTTGGAGTCTAACACCTGTCCTTGTGGTTTTACATCTGACCACCTTGAAACAAAATCCACATATGTCTCATCACTTGAGTCTTTGATGCCTTCTGGGAGTAAGGATGCATGCCTCCCCCTGTCTTGGCTCTGCTCAGGTGCCATCCGTGTTTCCGAGTGTGGTACCAGCACCTTAGGGTCACTAATGCCTTGAGGTGCTGGGTCCTGGTCCTTTGGTTGGGTGGAATCCGCACTCTTGTGTTGTACGTCTATAGCAGCTGCCTGTAATAAACTCCTGGGTGTGTCATAAATATGTCTGACAGGGCTAGGAACCTGATATTCTGAGCCCAAGCTCCTCTGGGGTTCACTGTGAAGGCAAGTACATAAATTCTGATCTGAAGGAAGGTTCAATGGCAGGCTAAGCAATGATCCAAACTCATCACCGTGGCAAATATCCAGACTCCCAGCATAGGAAGAGAAACTTCCAGAGTAAGAAGAGTGACTACCAGTAGCTATCCCACTGTCAGAAGAACTCTGACGACCTATTTCCTGTAGCTGTCTAGACCGAAGAGGCTTAGGAGGTGGTTTGGTGGTGCCACGTGCCCCTTCTGCAAGTGTTTTTTCTTCCCCAAAATGAGTGCTCTTTGCAGTTGCCAGTCCATGACTCTCTTGAGAAGTGCTGGCCGAAGACTGTTCAGGCCAAATTGTTAACCTACTCCCAACACTAGCGTCCGAGTGGCTGGTATCTGAAGATGAACTTGACAGGCTTCTATCATCTCCTGAAATAAAAGAAACTAGATCAACCCATGTTCAAAATATAATTAAACTAAAAGCAAAGAAAGGACAAATAAGCAGAAAGGACCGTGGAATTCTATTTGTCTTAGGGGAGGGCTGTTTCTGCCATATTAACAGAGTTCATGTTACAATTTGTACCCACGGAAAAAGATTAAAAAACAACTTGGTGCCCTTAGTGTAAATTCACTGTATCTCTGAAAATATATCACATTCTATGCTAAAATTGAAGATTATGTGCCTGAATCTCCTCTCTGGTGTAGATCAGGAATAGCTGAACTGAAGTCAATGACATAACACTGGGGTAAAATATATGTCAGCATATATTCTACTCCAGTGTTATTTCATTGGCTTCAGTTCAGCTATTCCTAATTTACACCAGAGAGGAGAAGCAGGCCAAATGACCTCAAAATATCTGAGGATGTTCCAAAATATAAACTTTTAATTCTAAATTGCCACAAGCTGTACATTAGATTTCAACGTTTGTATTTGATTTGAAGCTGTTGAATGAGTTTGTTTCACAGAAATCCCTGAAATGTAGAGCATGAAGGGACCTCAAAAGGTCATCTAGTCCATCCCCCAAGCCAAGGCTTGTTTGATGCTTTTTATCTCTTACCAATGAATTTTAATTGAACAATTGCAAAGTCAACATTTAAAAAGGCATCAGACATAAAAATCAATTGTTCAGCTCAAGATTATCTTTTAGCTGATAGACCCGAAACTAAATTCTACAATGTTCCAAAGAAAAACATAACTATACATCACATAAGCAGATGAAAATGTAACTGATACAGCTGTGATGACAGTGTCGTATCCATAATATATACACATATCTCATGATACATTTATTCATGGATTGAAAAACAATTTTTCCCCACTAGTAGCTGTAGCAAGAGTGTTTGCACAGAGGGTCATATATACCTGAAGCACTCACTGGAAGTGGAAAACTAAAAGGGCTATGAATTGTCATGGTAAGGACAGCCCAATTAAAGGTATTATGGCATAGAAAGTGATTTTCTGCCTTCTTACATAAGAATGGAAATTAATGGGTGGACAATGAGTCATTTTGTTAGTATTAAGTTTAGACTTGGTGGAACACATTCTTAGCTGGTGTAAATAGGTATACCTCTGCTGAAGTCAATAGTGCTGTGTCCATTTGCATCACTCAGTGATCTGAGCATGAGTCAAATTCTATTCTCAGTTACAATGGTAACTTCATTGGACTCTGTGGTGTCACTTTGGATTTGCATGGATGCAGAGGAAATCAAAATATAGCCCCCTAAATCTAACCTTTCTTTCCCCGCTACGTTCATTGACTCTTGACCATTGTTTTTCATGTGCCTTGGCTCCAGATGGGAAGATCTAGCTTTATTATCAGAAGATATATAATAAGTAAAAATCAGAAGAATAAATCCAGAGTATCGCACAAGAAATACACCCTGGAATGAGTGAATCTATTTACAAAGGAGATTTTTACTGAGGATAAAGAAAGTTATAATGGTTATTGGCTTTTAAAAATATGTGGAAGTAAATGTATATTTAGAAGCACCAAATTATGCACTAAGCACCAAATTATGCCTCCACGTGTAAAATGTCTTTAAGATTGACATGCATACACGCTGTCAAAGACACAGAGAAAGGAAGGGTTTCATGTCAAAGGGTTCTGTTCCTCACCTTACCACAGACTTGCTGTGTGACTTATGCAAGTCACTTCATGCCATAGGCCTTAATTCAGCAAGGTACTTAATCACGTATGGGACTTCAACGGGACTTCTCACTTCAATGGGCTTACTCACATGCTTAAAATTATGCACATGCTTAAGTACCTTCCTGACTTGGGGCTCTGGAGCCTGATCCAAAACCCACTGAAGACAACAGAAATAGTCCCACTGACTTCAGTGGACTTTGGATCATGCCCTTAAAGCAATGGGACCTAAGAGAGTGACCTTGTCCAATACATTTGGAAGGCTCAATATTTTAAAATGCTATGGTTTTCTTATTTCGGAAGCCTCAAGAAAAAGACCCTTGAAATAAAATCCAGATTTGTATCATAGCTTGATCGTAGGCATTTCTTACCTCCACTGCCCGGGCGACTTGAATGGGATAGTAGGCTCAGGCGCTTTTCTAATTGCAAAGCTTCATGGGCCACTCTCTCCTCCATGTAGGCTGGATTTGCACTTGGGTCTTTAAGAAAGGAACAAATGGGTAAGTTTCTGAAAAAGGCAGTGAAAGTATTGAGAGAAAAACAACAAAATGTTATACTGCATCTTCTACTGTAGGGCTTTAGCAAGCCTTGTCATGTGATTGCATAGTCTACCTTCCTAAGTAACATCTCATTGCCAAACTTTTTATCTTGTTATTTCCCCTCTCCAAAAGGTGATAGGATAGGGGACAAGCGACCTTTAGGCCTGACCTGGAGAGGTGCTGAGCAATCAGCGGGAGTTCTGTGTGCCCAGCACCTTTCAGGATCAAACCTAAAGTCAGCAAAAGTGGTAACTATGGGACTGATCCTGAAAGGTACTGCACTGGACTCAAGGGCAGTTGAGTGCCCAGATGAGACCCTAGATCTGGGGGATTAAGATGAGAGTATGTGACCTTTAAAATTAAGGGTGAAATCCTGGCCTCACTGAAGTCAATGACATACTGAAGCTATTTAAAAGGATACCCAGCATAAGTGTTTTTTTTAAAACCTTGTAAAAATTAGACATAGAAAAGCCAATTAGACCTTGCCTATATAGGACTATTGCTTATAGTACATTTTCTACTGGTTTAGCAAGTCTAGCTCAATGAAATGTCACAATGAAAGAGGATCCCACTATCTCCGGGGAGGAGGGGGGCGAGGAGAAGGTATTGAACACTTCACAAACTTGAACGTACACCTTCCTCAGAAAACATGCCATTCTTCTCTGTATCACTTCATTTTCCAGCCACGCACGATAAAACCAGATGTTGGCAGCAATCATTATTATATTCTTGAGACTAATTTGACAAGATTACTATAAACATCTTAAAAATGTATGGCATGTTTAACAGCTGCAGTGTATATGGTCTGCTAACTCATTCTCATTGAAGTTTCAGTTGGCCTCATAATTACACAGGAAAAGAAGCAAATGTGAGATACAATACAGATTAGTTTTGGCACAGCTGCAGTTACCACATTCCTGCTCACACTGATAGTCACAGCATCTGTAACAAACATTTATGGAATCATTTAACAAGAGAGGAAGGATAAAGAGAGAAATAAATTGCTGTTGATGGGCTGGTTGAGATGGTGAACAACTTCTAACTGTGGAAACCAAGATTTCCATGTTCTTACATTGTATTTCTCCATTCTCAAAGACTTGGTTCACTCCTACAGTGCAGATGCATCAATGGAGACATTCACCACCATGGGCCAGCTATTGCTGGCCACCCTTGGAGATGGTAGGCTTAGAGATTCAGCCAAGGTTGTATAGGACCCACCCAGCCAAGGACATCCAGGAGATCACAGAGTTGTATGACTGGAAGGGATCTCGAGAGATCGTCTAGTCCAGTCCCCTGCATTCATGGCAAGATCAAGTATTATCTTCTAGACCATCCCTGACAGGTATTTGTTTAACCTGTTCTTAAAAATCTCCAGTGATGGAGATTCCACTACCTCCCTGGGCAATTTATTCCAGTGCTTAACCACCATGACAGGAAGTTTTTCCTAATGTCTAACCTAAACCACCCTTGTTGAAATTTAAGTCCATTGCTTCTTGTCCTATCCTCAGAGATTAAGGAGAACAATTTTTATCCCCCCTCCTTGTAACAACCTTTTATGTACTTGAATGAGCTCAATCAAAATATCTCACAGATCCCTTGCCCCGACCCTCACCACTGACTTTCTGGGCTGCATCAGCTGGCTCTAAGCCCTTTAGTGGAGAAGAGGTTACAGGCATGGTGCACTCTTTAGCTTTCCTCCCCATCTAGGTGGGCTTTTTATTTCTACAGATCTGTAGCCTGGTTTCCACTGACAGAATGAATCGGGTATACTATGTATTAATTATAGATACTTATATTGACCATTAAAGCTGCTCTGCAAGGGGCAGGGCTTAAAGTGTTCTCAAAGAAATGTTGGGTCTGTCAATGACCATGACTGGAACAAAGTCAGTGTCACTCCCACTTCACAACCCCAGGCCATCCTGAGGCACATTGACTTCATAATCCTCTTTGCTAGTGACATGTCTCAGATGCATCTCCAAAGACTTTTTTTTTGGAGGCTGGGTCTGTGACCCCACCCTCAACCCATTTTAAGCATTGATTAGGACCAAATCCTGCAAATCCTTACTTAAGCAAAACTCCAGTTGCGTACAGTGGGAATCTTTCCAGTGTAAATTGCAAGATTTCGCCATTAGTCCTCATGGCTCAACTCAGACACACCTAAAAAAGGAGTTGGCGCCTTGTATACCAGGTTGCAAATTGCTGCTTGTATCTGTCCATGACCTGAAGGTGCAGAGCCGTTAGCTGTAACGCCCCTCCATTTTGGCATGCTCTCCATGCTGTAGTTTCTTCTGCTGTCTCTATTCAAGTGCTCTCACGTCCAAAAGGGGATCTAGTTCAGCAGAGATAAGTTTTACAAAGCACTTCAAGTGCAAGGCTGGTATAGTGAGTGAGTGAACAAAACCAGACTGAATCTATATGAAAGAGTTGATTAAGATGGGCTAGGAGGAAACGTGGGTTAAAGTGTATTAGCTTCTGATCTCCGGAGAATTGGGTTTTTTTAAATACTGGTTTAGGTCACAAGTAAAAACGGGTTGGTGGTGTCATCCTACATCCCATTTGTGCACAATACAAAACCACTAAACAATGTGTAATAACTTGCCATGATGGGCAGTCTCTGCTCCAGAGAATCCCAGGACAGCGATAGCATGACCGGTATGGACACAGCTGTCTGAGGAAGTTTTTACAGCATCTTCCCACGCAACATCTTATTAGAGCTCCAGCCAGAGAATCATTTCATGAACACTAGCGCTCTCTCTTGCTCTCCCACCCACCCAGGTTTTCCATACACCTGAGTCCACAGTATCTAAGCACTTAGATTCATGCAAACGTTCAAATTAAGAAAAAGACGTTATTTCCAAACAGAAATGGATCCCCTTGTGTGAAGAAAGCTGCGCATCAGCTGCTGAAATCTTCCCCTGGCCCTACTTTCCTGGTCAATTAGCAGGGGGTTATATGAAGGTTGAATTGACTGAGATACCTATGATGGAGGGATTTTATTTTTACCATGAGCGTTGGTGGGTATTCATTAGAACCAGCTGAGCAGTCCATTGTGGGATATTTTGAATACTTTCATACTGTGACATTTTATTCATGTATTTAAAAGCTCAAAGAGCATGGGATGAGCACTATGTAGAATCATAGAAATGTAGGACTGCCAGGGACCTCGAGAGGTCATCTAATCCAGCTCCTTGCACTGAGGCGGGACCAAGTAAACCTAGACCATCCTTGAGAGGTGTTTGTCCAACCTGGTCTTAAAAACCTCCAATGATGGGGATTTCACAAACTCCCATACTCTCCACTCCATTATCCAAGTCGTTAATGAAAATATTGAGGAGTACTGGACCCAGGACTGACTCCTGCTGGATGCCACCAGCTATGAGAACCATTGATAACTACTCTGAGTATGGCCTTTCAACCAGATGTGCACCCCCTTTATAGTAATTTTATTTAGACCACATTTCCCTAGTTTGCTTAGGAGAATGTCATGAGGCACTGTGTCAAAAGCCTTTATTTTAAAATTAGTCATTTATTTTGATCCATAAAACATGAATCGGTAACTTTTTGAGATGCCCTTGCATTACAGGTGCCATAAAAATTACTGTGTTATGTTACATTGTTTTACAAAAATCAGTCAAGGATGGAGCAGCAGCCTTAATCTCTGCATTTCCTTCCTTTGCATGTGTAAGTCAGATCCTTGCTGTTACAAGTCTAGGGTGATCCTTACACCTGTTCCAGCCCCTTTACACCATGTAAAAAGAGAGAGAGCAGCGTAAATGGGCCCTAAAAAGCTCCATGTCTGATTGAAGGAGGATTCCCTCAGCACAGGCACTGTGGAAGACAGCCATAAAGCTAACAACCATAAGCCCATGCACATCATCACTCACGAGCCCTGACACAGTAAGTGTACCAAGGGCATGCTGAAATGGGGCCGAACACTGCAGACATTCCAGTTATAGGGCAGCCTGGGGATGCTGCTGCAATTTAAAATGCTGCAGAATCAAGCTCTTTGACTGTAACTTCTTCATAGCTGGGGTTGTGTCTTTAATGCTTGCATGTTGCTCCATCAACAAATACTGTATGTAATAATAATTAATAATAAATGTGAACTATCACATCTTTTCCTTCTAAACTTTATTTTGGATTTATGGATAATGGGTTAATTATTATAGGTATATTTATATTTGTTTGGATGATCCATTCCAAAGCATTGCAGTGGTTATTCAAATGTAGAACAAGTTTCATATACACCAAAAGAGAAAGTATGGATCAGGAAAATACTTTTGTATCAAAAGTTCATTAAGTTTTCTACACAACTGAGCTATACTTTTCAAAACTGAACACCTAAACTGCACATGCAAATCCTGCATTTGTGCAAACAAGGATGCACCTAAACATATAATGGCCACGTTTGCGTAACTATTTGCCCAGTTATATATGCAATTAATGCCGCCACCTTTGGAAATTGGATGTTTTTTTAATTAGACAAATTATCACTATTGTGAATAAAAACAAGATAATATGCTAGTTTTCCAATTAGTATTTTCCCCTGTGCCCCTATAGTTTTTTCAGGTTAATATTTAATAATGACAGAGCACCATTTAGCAAAGATGCTCTGTGAACTTTCTGCACATAAAAGGCTACCAGAGGTGGACATCACCACGTCTATCCACAGACCTACTGGAAGGAAGCTTGGGGAAGCTGACTTGTTGCTTCCCCAGTCTATACCTATTCTGTGGATAGTGGAAAATTCAATCTCTGACTCCTTTCACTACACTAAATTCTCTCTCTTTTCGCAAAAACGCCCTTTGTTACATTAAGCAAACATTAACGGACCCTTTTCCTTCTTGAAGCTGTCAAGGAGGCATGTCTCTAAGTTCCAAGCAGTTTGAGAGAGGTGGTCAAGGGCAAAAATCCAAAATCCATCAGTAAATTGTGGGGAGAAATCTGGTTCATACTTAACCTTCTAGACCACCCAAATGATGTAATTCAGAAGATTTCATAAATAAAGCCCCTAGGAAGAAAGTATTAACAACCAACATGACTTTGCATTAATTAATGTAAATGTAAATAATATTAATAACTTGAGGATTTCTGAGTATAACCCACTACAAGGAAGTTTAGATCTAGTTAGCTAAAGTGCAGGGATGATTTATCTATTTAACATATTCCTTTCAACAGACTGGGTGGATTTTGATACTCTTGCCAGATACAGTATGCAGCTGCTGGCAACCTGATCTTTTCAAGTAATACAGTACATTCTGTGTAATAGAATACTTGATAAGGAAAACTAGTCTGCACATGAATCTCCAGCACTATACACAAGTTAGGATAGGTTGTGTCATTTTACCATACATGTCTTAAACTTCTGAATGGCACCTGATAAATGCAGTTGCATGCAAAGATACGCCTCTTGCAGTAATACAAGCTAGTGAGGTCACCTTTTTTTAATTTGCTTTCCATATGTCCACATACAGTCTTCTGTATATTGTTCTGCCATTCACTACTGATTAAAGCCATGTAAATTTTCCAATCAACTATGACAATATTACAAGCATCTGTGAAGCATTCAAAATTCATAGGTGGGAGAATAAACTTTAAAACCATATATTGACTGTAGCTGAAGATGAGGCCTTAGAGAAATCTATAAATGCATTTCTGGGATCATTAGATGGATATATTAGCTGAAGTGTTGATGTGGGAGGTGAAGATATAAGAATGGTAGATCACAATTTGATTTCTGTACAGGAATGATGACAGTGGAAAGCTAGGAAAATCAGGGAAAAGACAGAAAAATGGCCCACAGATGCTTAGGCATCCAGGGTGATTGATACAGCATAAATCCTGATACAACAGATAATTAGAAAACAGAGGGAAGTACACATACGTATCTATATCCACAGAGGATTTTTTTATACCAAAGTACAATTACGCCCAAGTTTTGGGAGGTAGCAGGCCACTAAATATATCAAAAAAGTGCCCTGCAGAAAAAAGTTGACCCCCCCTTTATGGATCCCTAACTAGAGCAATCCAGTGTAGCTCTATTGACTGCAATGGGACTAAAGGATTAGGGGGCTGGAGCACATGACTTATGAGGAGAGGCTGAGGGAACTGGGATTGTTTAGTCTGCAGAAGAGAAGAATGAGGGGGGATTTGATAGCTGCTTTCAACTACCTGAAAGGGGGTTCCAAAGAGGATGGATCTAGACTGTTCTCACTGGTACCAGATGACAGAACAAGGAGTAACGGTCTCAAGTTGCAGTGGGGGAGGTTTAGGTTGGATATTAGGAAAAGCTTTTTCACTAGGAGGGTGGTGAAGCACTGGAATGGGTTACCTAGGGAGGTGGTGGAATTTCCTTCCTTAGAGGTTTTTAAGGCCAGACTTGACAAAGCGCTGGCTGGGATGATTTAGTTGGGGATTGGTCCTGCTTTGAGCAGGGGGTTGGACTAGATGACCTCCTGAGGTCCCTTCCAACCCTGATATTCTATGATTCTATGCTATTTACACCATGTGAGGGTCTGGCCCTTTTAATTAAAGGGGGAGTTTGGCAGCAGGATGAGCTGCAGTGACAGTGTCTGAATCGATTAGTCAACAAAGTGACAATTTTCTATAACCACATTCAATCTTCTTTGTAATAAAAAAAAAGAAACGAAAGAAAAAATTGAGACAATTTCTGCCCCACCCCCCCATTCTGACACGTTTCAAGCACCTCAAGAGATCTGTGTACTTTTGTTTCCCTCTGTCTGCCCAACATCTTTATCAGCAGGAATGTGGCCAGCTCTAAGAATAATGTTTATTAGTGAACCACTGCTGCAGAGCTTGCAGGAGGAGCTGACACACATCCCCTAGTGCTGTGGGGTGGGGGGGGAGGGGGCGGGAGGGAGTTTAACAGCAAGAACAACAGACAATACATCACATGTCTCTTGTCAGTTTTGATCATTTCACTGGTGGTTTTTATATTACAATTCTTTGATTTGTATTAGCTTAATGAAAAAAGTACCCCATCATTCAGATACATATGCTTTGCAATCCTCAGTTCTGGCTGCCTGCATAAAGAGTAGCCAATTCTAATGCTTCAGTGGAACACAAAACAACCAAATAAGCTATAAATGCACCCAAATCAATTCTGCAATGCTATGACATGCGTAAAATACTTCTCCCGGTTCTCATAAGCTATTGTCTGTCATTAGAGATCCTGATTATTCCTGCTTTCTCGTTTTGCTTCTAGTTCATGTCTTGTAGTTGCACATTTTATTCTCTCAAGGAAGATTATGAACTACATTTTAGATAACAGACAACTGTAGCTGCTATTCTGGATTTTCTAGAAAATAAAAAACTGGTAGGGGAAACTATTATTTCCTCAACCTATTGGATTAGCTCTTTCAAATCTGTTCCAATATGGGTCTCATACGTATTCCTTGCACACCCAAAACTCCCATTAAGAAGGTTGAGGGGAGATATGATTGCTCTCTTTAAATATATCAGAGGGATAAATACCAGGGAGGGAGAGGAATTATTTCAGCTCAGTACTAATGTGGACACGAGAACAAATGGATATAAATTGGCAGTCGGGAAGTTTAGGCTTGAAATTAGATGAAGGTTTCTAACCATCAGAGGAGTGAAGTTCTGGAACAGCCTACCGAGGGAAACAGTGGGGGCGAAAGACCTCTCTGGCTTTAAGATTAAGCTTGATAAGTTTATGGAGGGAATGGTTTGATAGGATAACGTGATTTAGTCAATAGGTCAATAACGTGCCACCACTGGTAATTAGTACCGAGGGTCAATGTTGGGATATTGAAAGTCTTTTTCCTGAGTGTCTGGCTGGAGAGTCTTGCCCGCATGCTCGGGGTTCAGCTGATCGCCATATTTGGGGTCGGGAAGGAATTTTCCTCCAGGGTAGATTGGCAGTGGCCCTGGAGGTTTTTCGCCTTCCTCCGCAGCATGGGGCAGGGGTCGCTTGCTGGAGGATTATTTCAGGAGTGGGTGGGTCAGCTTTTGTGGCCTGCATCATGCAGGAGGTCAGACTAGATGATCATAATGGTCCCTTCTGATCTTAAGTTCTATGATTAAAGCCAAAGGGAGATTTGGGCATGCAACTAGTGCAGAATTGGCTACTAGCAATGTAAAATCTTAATATACTGTACAAAGCCAACATAGGGCTAAATTCTGCTCCCTGTTACACTAATATAAATCTAAATAACTCCACTGAAGTTAGTGTAACTCCAGTGGAGTAGGTTATAAGAAGTCTGGACTAACAGAGGGTACAATTTGTCTCAAAATGTATTATAGGTGGCACAGGTAGTGATACTTTCCATTATAAGAACCAGTTTTCAGTTGCTGATAACTTTGCCAAACTTAAACAATTCAGGTTGGAATTTTCTATCCAAGATGTTTGCCTCAATTTGGAATTTATTTATTATCAATAATTTGTTTGGATTATTTTGTAAAGTTTCAGATAAAATGGTTCAGCTGTTTCCAAAAATGAGATTAGGGGAAAATAGGTTGCTTCGCCCATGTTAAAAAAAATTCTTACTACCACTTTGTTGAGAAGCTATAGCTGTCTTATCAGTTATTAGCCTCTGAAAATATTGCAGTTCACACATGCTCAGTAGAGACTTGTTAGAGTTTGACAGCTAAATTCTCTGAAGACTCCATCTGCACTGAGCATAGTTGACCTGGGCCTTCCTGCAGTTGCTGTTCCAGGCACCCGGGGACTGCTCTGACACCAGGCACAGGAACCGAGAACAGGGAAAACTCTTTCTTGTACTCTCAGTGCTCACCAAGGCAACATGGTGGAGGAGGAGGAAACAGCCTGACTGGAATGCAGAGGGGTATGAGAAGCAACATGGGGCATAGGAAGAGGTGCAAGGTTAGGGAACAGGGGCTGGAGCTCAAGGGGTAGAAGGGTTAGGAACTGGAGCCAGGAGCGGCAGCCGGAAAATAGGGGGGAAGGGGAAGGAACTGCGAAGGATATGAGCAGGGTGGAGGGGAGAAGCAGAGGCTGAGAATGGGAGCATATATGAGACAGGTGGGGAAAATAGGAACAGGCATGGGGAACTCAGCAGGGACTGAGAACTGGAGCATCAGAGGGAGGGGATGGGGGCAGGAGGAAGGGGAAAGACGGGACAGGGTGAGGGACAAGGATGGAGATGAGGAGAGGGAGAAGCTGGGGCGGGGGGAGGGGGGGAGATAGGGGCAGAATGGTCTGTAATCACTAGAGAACACTCTCCTCTAGAACCTGGAATTGAACCTATTATTCCTGTCTAGTAAATAGCTCTGAAATCCACTGGCAAAGCAGGTCTCATCCTACTCTTTTGGTAGGCCCACATAGAAGATAACAGGCTTCTACTGCAAGCAGTTACCTACTTACCTCAAGCGATAGAGGATTGTGCTGTGGCTCTGTGGGGGGTCAGTATAGTTCTACATAATGGAATTTTTGTTTATAACTTTTAATTTAAAAAAAAAAAGGAAATTATATAAAAAATATATGTTAAAAGAACATTCAATTTGCAAAAGTCAAGCACTCAAAAGTTAGAATTAAGGTTGCCTTCTTTAGTGGCCCATTGTCATAATTCTTTACCTGAACTGAACCTCTTTTGGAGACCATATAAGTTTCTATGTAATTAAATAATTTGTTTTTGCATGTCCATAATAAAAGTCTTTATGTAAATTACAATTTTCTGAGTATACCCTAACTGACAAAATTATAAATCTGAACATCCCAACCACTTTTGTACATGTCAAAAAGACTTTATTATGAATTAATTGTTTGGCAATTTTAAAATGAATTAATTAATGTTCACATTACAAATGCAAAAAACAGCATATAAAATTAGTGAGCTGTTATGGGCCTGATTTGCCTCTCTCTCACTGGTTTTATTTACAGTGGTATACAAGCATTGATTTCAAGGAAGCGAAAGATGAATCAAGTGCTGTATACAATATGCATCTAATTTTAAAATGTCAGGACTGAGAGGTTTTTTCTATCTTTCCATAAATTTCACATCCAAACTATAGGAGAACCTCAAAGTTACGAACACCTCGGGAATGGAGTTTGTTTGTAACTTTGAAATGTTCGTAACCCTGAACAAAATGTTATGACTGTTCTTTCAAAAATTTACAACATTGACTTAATACAGCTTTGAAACTTTACTATGCAGAAGAAAAATGCTCTGTGTGTGTGTCTCTCTCTCTCTGCTGCTGCCTGATTGCGTACTTCTGGTTCCAAATGAGGTGTGTGGTAACTCATGTTTGCAACTCTGAGGTTCTACTGTAAATCTTTTATATCACATTTCAACACAAGAGATTGGTTTGGTTGCATGTTTACAGCAATGATAAAAATCCTGTAAAACTATTCTTATCATGAAAGCCATTAACAGTAGCGGCGCCAGCTTTGCCGGCGCCCTAGGCGGCGGCAGGTCCCGCCCCCGAAATCCCGCCCCCAACAGCGGCGGCGGAAGGCCCCGCCCCCAAATTTCTACGGGCGGCGGGGGCGCAGGCGCCCCCAAAATAGCAGTGCCCTAGGCGACCGCCTAGGTCGCCTAATGGGAGCGCCGGCCCTGGCCATTAAATATCCCTAGCTATGGAAGTGCAAACATTTGCTGAAAATCTGACTTCCTCCACCATTTTAAAAGCTTCCTCCTTCACCACAGAAACTTCACAGCTATTGTTCTATAAGCTCATCTTCCACCTTCCTGCCCTGCTTGACATACTCCTTCTAACTGCGTATTACATTTCCTCACCTACTAAAACAGAAAGGCCACAGAACTCCCGCAAGATCACATCTAATTTCTTCTCTGAACACTACAGTGCATGCAGCATGTACCACAAAACAGAAAAAGGAATGTAATCCTTACTCACCAGAGAAGAGCCTGAACTGCAAGACTGAGATCAGGATGTAGGGGCCTGGTCCAAAGCACTAGAAGTTCATTGGGAGTTTTTCCAATGATTTCAGGGGGCTTTGGAACGGTCTTAAGATGTCATCTAGCCCCAAAATTAGTGTTCTAGGGGGGTTGGCTCTGTAAATTTTCAATATTACAACCAGCAGCCAGATTCAGATATGGATCTAGGTTCAAACTGGAACTATTCAAACCCCAGATTTGGTTTGGGCCCATCTCTATTCAGAATATTATATTTTGGTACAGTTAGATAAGACCAGGCAAAGGCCAGCAGCAGCAGAAATATGAATGAGCTAGAGCAGCAAGGGAAACTGGGACATTCAACTGATAAATCTGTACTGTGACATTTCAGAATGAAAATCACTTTGCACTTTCCATGCCCAGCAAGTGTCTGCAAGCTGTAATTCCAATCTGAGCAATAAGTGCTAGACAGGGCAAGTTCCTACTTTGCACGGTTACTCTATACTTCCTATATTAACCTGGTAGGACTGGACGCAACCCAAAAGGGCCTTTCGTCGGGGAGATGCCACGAACGATACAGTCGAACAGAAAGCTGATCTGCTCTCCTTCGGCACAAGAAAGGAAAAAAACACCAGCCCCTGAAAGAAAGCACAACATTAATACAGACTTTTCATCTGCATGCATAACAGAAACATAAAGATTAAACATTTATACGTGGTGATCAAAAGAATGTTGTGTGCTAGTCATGAAAGAAATCAGTGATATATATTCTGAGAAAAAAAATAAAAGGAATAAATTTAATGGCAACACATTTTGATCCGAGAAACTGTAAGCAGCAGACTCAATCATTTCTACCTTCTCAGTTAGCTTTCTGAGAGTCATGCAACCAAAAACAAATTAAACCAAGTCAAAATGGGAAACAACAGCTGCCTGTTTCTTATATTCATATTTATACATCAACTTTCTCAGGTCAGAGCTGGGTCAGTCTTCTGCTTTAGAACTTAGGAGATTTGTTTACATATCAAGTATTTACTGTAGAAATCTAAGTCGTAGTTAGAGATGGGACTGAGCAGTGAATTTCAGACCTGAACCTCTCCCAAGTTTAGGAGTGTTTGGATTTGGAACATAGGAATTGCCATGCTGGATCAGAACCAAGATCCATCTAGTCCAGGATCATATCTCCAATAGTGACCAGCACCAGTTACTTCAGAGGAAAGTGAAAGGATCCCACAGTAGGCAAATGTGGGATAATCTGCTCCCCCACATTAGGTCTCAACCTGACCTCCAATAGTTAGAGATGGCTTAAGTACTGAAGCATGGAGGTTAAATCTCCCTTCTTAAATTTTTGTTAGCATTAGGGTTTGATTAAGGCCTTGAACTGAGACAGGCCTGAGTCTTGAAGCTTGAATTTTCCCATAGTTTATGGGGTGCTTTTTAAGTTAGTATAAACAACACGTAGATATTGTGATGATTGGTGAGCTATGACTACTGATAGACAAACAGATCTGTCCACCTTTCTTCAGGCCCATAACTGATCACATTCAAAGTGCAACTAAAATGCCTGTAGCTGCTGGTGATTCAAGAGCAGAAATTGGAAGAGACTCAGTATGTGTTGAGTCAACCACGAAGGAGCAGGCTGCAGTGTGGTCTGCTCAAATGTTTGGGCTGCAGCCTGTCTCTGCACTTGCTGCTATTTAGAATTCCACTGTCTGAGGTCTATAAATACACAGAAGACTTGTGGCTTTAACGAAACAATGTTTTTATTTTAAAAAGTTTGGAAAACGTTAAAAAGGTACAGGACATTTCTTTATCAATTATGGCTGAATCCTGGTTCCAGTGAAGTCAATGACAAACTCCCATTGGGCCAAATTCTGTTTTCAGTGACCCCAGTGTATAGCCAAAGTAACTCCACTGAAATTAAGGAAATTACTCCACATTCAGCCCAGCATAACTAAGAGCAGAACTTGACCTATTATTTTCAAACAGGTCAGGACTTGGTCCTCAAAGAGTTATTTTTCTGCAGAGTATTATAAGCTAAGAAATATTTTACCCATTTTCCTGTGTACCCAAACAACTCGTATCAGCTCGGTGTGCCTATTATTAACAGAATGTAAGGTGATCCCATGAGTTGTCATCAGATCTTTACCCTTCATTCTGTTCTAGTACTTTGCTTTCCATTCATTAAGAATAGCACTCAGCAAACTTAGAATAAGAATCATAAATAAGTAAATAAATAAGCAAGCTTTGAGCTGTGTGTTGTGTGGCAGGCTGGATAGCTCAGGGATTGCTGGTGCCATACAGAATCCTTTACTTCTAGGTTGACAGTATAAATCCAACTCAGGTCAGACATGACCAAAAAATTATCTTCTGTTGCTGGTTGTTTGCTGCTCTCAGTCCAGTTCCCAGTGGACAAGTGTCCACATCAGAAAGGGCTTTGCCATGACTGACAACCTCAGCAGAGACAACAATGACTGAACAGGCATCAAAACAGAACTATTGTATGCACTACGATAAAGTGTTCCTGCAAGTTGGATTTGAGACACACTAGAAGGGCAACGTGTGGAAGCTTGTGCCCTGCAGTGTTGATAAACAGAAGATTTCAGCCATTATCCTCCCTGTGACACAGGCCCGTAATCTGGGCGTAATCTTTGACTCAGCCCTCTTTAGACTCTTCCGGCCTGTATGTAAGTCCTGTCACCTCTTGCCACAGAACATGCTCTTGTCCAAGCCCTCATCATCTCATACCACAGCTACTGTCATTTCCTTCTTTCTGGCCTTGCCTCCTCCTTCCTTGCCCCACTCAAGTCCATTCAAAACACTGCTGCTAGAATCATCTTCCTGACTTATTGCTCCGGGATGCCATCCCTGTTAGTGCCCCTCCATGGTCTCCCGCTTCCCCATCACAATAAACAAAACACCTCTGTATTCATCTTCAAGGCCCTTCATCTTATAGTGCCATACTGCCTATGAGATCTAGTATTCTATGGCAACATCGTCCTCCATCTTTGTTCAACAGCAGCCTTTATTAGCTGTTAGTGCACAACTTGCTTAAGCACTTTTGTGTTTTCACCCATGCTGCGCCTTACATATGGGAAACAATTTCTGTCAAGTTGTCACCTTGTCCTCCTTCAAGTCCCTTTGCCATGATGCCTAGAAATCATTGCTGCCTGACCACATTTGGACAGGCTTCTGTGCATGGATCCTTGTAAGTGTGGACACAAGCTTGCCCTCTTCCCTCGCCGCCCCCCCCCGCAATTATCAGAAGCTTTGGTGGAGGTTCCTACTGCCTACCCACCAAACACTCCTTCCACTGCCATGCAGGGGTACAACAGGGCTTCCATGACATGGAGGGCCTTCTGAAAGGGGGAGAACTTCCACCAAATTGCATAAAATTGAACTCAACAACCTAAAACTTAATTTAAAAATAGATCAATTCCTACCTGTGCTCCTGAGGGCTCCGATACAACAGTTACTAAACAGCCTTATGACTTTACTGGAAGTGAAAGCAATGAATTCAGAGACCCAGTGAGAGAAAAACAGAAAGACAATGATGTTGGCTTCTGCAGCAAAATAAATATTGATCTATCTAGGTTCTCTTATGTGCCTTTTCACAATACTGTTTGATCCCCACCCTTAAAAAGAAGTGACAACAGTGACCTCTGTCTCTTGCTTTACCAATTAAAACTAGATTGACAATAGGGAAAATAGTAGTTTATGAGTCCTGGTAAGATGCTACATGGTGGATGGATGGACTTCCGGTGTGTTTCTAAATGTTAAATATGTATATGCAGGTGACTACTACTTATTTATTTGTGGTGTGTTAAATTTCTAATTGAGAAGTTCTCTGCTACTAGAAATTATACAGCTCAGTCGTGCGTTGGAACAGAGTTCACTGCACAAGCATTTGGAAGCTCAGGAATATGTGGTATGCATCACTGTAATACCGTGCAGCTGTTTACTAGATTGAAGAGCTCTCTCTTCGTGGGTAAGGGACTTAGTGGAAAGCAGCCTGCAACCAATCATGCAAGACTGAAACACTAAGCCATTCGTTAGTGACAGTTGGCAGTATGATACTGTACAATCAGTCCCCAAATGTTAAAGAGAAATTACGATAGGGAAACCGGTGGTGTAACTAAATAATATCTTGCTGAACTTTGCTTAGTGTTTTTTTTAATTCTACGAACAAAACCCCACAGAAGTTGTTCTGTAATCATACTGTGGAATGGTATGCACCGACAAACTATTTACATGGAACCCCAAAACAAGTAAGACTCTGTGTGTCTGTCTGTGTAAGAGGAAGGTTTATAAGTTTTCAGTGAATTTACTACACATGAAAGGTTCCATGTAGACAATCCTGGAGACCGAAGTCCACAGGAAAAGTACTACACAGCAGCAATGCAAGTTTCTTCACACTTTCCCATCAATGTGCCTTAATCCTGACCTTGAAGGACCCCCTATAGAGATGAGATAGCTCAGTCAGGCCTTGTCCTTTCTTTTGAAACTGCATTCATTAAGAATAGGATAGTCAGCTTAACGCAGTTTACATATCCTAGACTTGCATGAAACCTCCAGGGCCCAGTTTGCAAAGGGCTAGCCTTGGTAAAATGCCCGCAAGTTGGCATGGAGACTTTACACAAACTAGAACTGCCCAGAAAAGTCTTCAGCCATTACACACAATCTATGCCTCAATGATCCCCTCCTTATCATTTGTCTTCAAGAAAAGACCCAGTGACCTCCCCATGTGGGGCTCCTCTAATTAAATGGCCCCTTCTGCTCTCCCTTGGGCTTCATGGGGGTGCCAGCAGGCTTTTCAAGGGGCACCCACTGTAATGGAGAAGCTAGGAAGCACCCACTTCCCTGTCCCCAAAATGTCAGTGAGATCATGGAAAACACTCCTGCTCCCATTGCCAGCCAGCTGCGTACACCCTAGCACAGTAGCTGGCATCCTCTTAAGGGTTCTCCTCCTAGGAGATGCACTTGTGGGGAAGGTAGGGCAGCTTCAGACCAGGCTTAGGAACATTTTCTCAGTCTTGGGCTGAAGTACACAAATGTAATAAAACCTGAGCCCATGCTGAATCTTAGTGGCTTTTTGTGCATCCTACATGAATTTTTCACAGCACCCTCTAAATCAAAAAATTTCTAAGTAAAGAGTAACAATCTACACTATATTTGAACTAGTCATTGCCAATCATGTGAGCAATTCCTTCCCTAGATAATTCTTTCAATTTATTTTTAGCCAAAACACATTTACAAAAAAATATTGTGCGTTTGAGCTTCAGCTATGGATGGATATTGTGCATACAATACCCCTGGCCTGAATGTACACTCGTTTGCAGCTACTGGAAACAGAACAAGAAAGTACTTTCCAATCTCTGGAATTGTAGTACAAAAATAGTGCTGTTAAGGGTAAAAATCAGAAATTAAGGAAAACTTGGGTTGGGTGGATGTTTTGTTTTGCAACTTTAAGAATAATCAGTTACTCCCATGGTAATGCTGTTTGATTTAAAATATATTGGCAGCATATTCTTGAATATTGTCCCACCTATCTGAACTGGGCTTGTAAATCTTCTTTATGCTGGCAATTTAGTTGTGCTAAAGTGGGCTGTGTTCAAACTCCTACCTGAATCAATAATTATCATCAAAGTACATTTGTTTTAGGTTCTTCTATAGCACCTGCCAGCACAGGTTATTAGTGCCTTACTTGTATTGATCAATTTATCTTCACACGGGGAACATATTAGGAGGAAGCAAGGCACACAGAGTCTGTGGTAATATTCAGACCCTCTGTGTCTCATGGTTAAAAAAAAAAAAAAAAAAAAAAAAAAAAAATTGGCAGGGGGAAGGATAGCTCAGTGGTTTGAGCATTGGCCTGCTAAACCCAGGGTTGTGAGTTCAATCTTTGAGGGGGCCATTTAGGGATTTAGTTGGGGATTGGTCCTGCTTTGAGCGGGGGGTTGGACTAGATGACCTCCTGAGGTCCCTTCCAACCCTGATATTCTATGATTCAGTAACATCCAGAAATGAACTCTGTTCTCCTGAAAACCAGTCCAGTGCTTTAACCGCAAGACCATCTCCTCCTCCTAATAATGAATATGTTATTGTGGAATCTATTAATAAAATCTTAAACTCGTTCTGACTGGGGAAGAAGAGTGATAGTCTGAGGGAACAATGATGGATTAACATAAAGCAAGACTCCATTAGAAGACTCTACATAACACAGAGCACCACTGTTACGATGACCTAACAACTAGTATTAGAATGTAGGGCTTATCACAGTAACTCAAACAAAAGCACACTTCCCAATACTCTACATACGGTTTTGGAGTTTATGGAGTTTTTGGAGAACCTAGGCAGCCAACTTGTGTAAATTTACGCTTTCAGCTCTTTTTGTAACCAGATTTCTTGTTCTATAAAATTAATACATCCCTTTAACTAGTTGTCTTCATTAACTAGCCCAGTTTTGATAGTACAGTAAAGATAGGATAGTAAAGAAGAATAAGGGATGAGGAGATGGGAGAGTTAAATATGTGCATGAGGATGCGCTCTTCTGTGCCACAATTTTTTCTACAACAATCGATTAGAGTAACGTTCTACTTAGGTACTGATTCAGAAAAGCATCCCTGCTTGCGACAGCACTTAAGCAAATTCTTAACTCAAACTTAAAATTAAGCATATGCTTAAATGCTGTTGTGTATAGGGATGTACTTAACTGCTGTCCTGAACCAGGGTCTCGCTCTGCAATTAGACACCCATGGATGGTCCATGCTAGCTGACTTGGCTCACAGGGCTCAGGCTAAAGGACTGTTTAATTGCAGCATAAACATTTGGATTCAGGCTGCAGCCTGAGCTCTGGGACCCTCCACCCTCACAGAGTCCCAGAGCATGGGCTCTAGCACAAGCCCAAATGTCTACACTGCAATTAAACAGCCCCTTAGTCCAAGCCTCACAAGCCCAAGTTTTTAATTGCAGTATAGACATACCGTTGATAATGTTTTGAATGTTGCTAATTGTGGATTATATAAATATGAAACATTTTTACAAAGGCAGATTTTTTTGGTGCAACTTATAACAAATAAATGCACACGTTCTTGCTCTTTTGTAGCACATGTACGACTTGCAGACCATGGCACATCTTTCAATGGGAATTGTGGACATTCGAGACCTGAATAAATCAGCTGCACACTCTTGATCATAGATCAGTGACCCCCCACCCCAGCAGCAAAAACACCAAAATAGAAATATATGCAAATGTTACTTTTAAAAATAAAAATGAAAAAAAGTCTACAGGGTTCTTCTTAGGCTGGTCTCAGAGTATATTATTTTCCAACATATTCAGTAAACATGGATACTGCTCATAGCACTCTCTGCATCAGATGACATACTGCACATTCAGTTACACCTATAAAACTCATACTACATTATGGCTAATATATACTTTGTGGGGGGGTTTTTTAACATGGATTACAGAACCATAGCAACACCAACATTCACAACACCAGACATTGATAAATAGTTGACGACCATCCAGAAGTCAGACACTTCACCTGCACAGATTTAACCATGTGTTTAAAGACCATTTTAATCAACATCATATCAAGACATACAGCACATCTTCCCTGGGTCTGTGAAAATGCCCCTTTTAATAAGAGACAGCAGGCCTATTTCTTTTCTCGCCAACAGTTTTACGCTAACTTCAGTGGCAATACTCCTGATTTACCCTGTGTAAGTGAGAGGAATATCAAGCCCTTTGTGTATCCTAGGATACTTAAGTAGCTAAACGTATAAACGCCAATCATTAAACTAAAACTTTATTTACTATGCGATAGACCCTCAACAATCAGCACTTCACTAACTGTTCAAAAAATGGGTGGTCTATCCCTATCCCTTTCTTTTGAAAGACTGAAAAGATGATGTAGCAAATTCTATATTGCTAAAATGTCATTCTTGCTAAATAAACTACAGCATGTTTACTTGTACTGTATGAAGTATACACATAAAACTAAACTTCAATTGACAAAATAGAACATATTACATTTGATATGCTTTATATCCTTGAGTTTTATCATTTTTATTTTGTTCACTAATTTTCACCATTCATTAATGTGAATTAGTAAGTCTGTATTTTATTGAATAAAGCAATAGTGCATGAAATATATATAGCAAGATTCTTGATTAATAACATATCCTCATTAAAAAGAAATGTCTGAGCACCTCCTATATATCCTTAGTAATATACAATGACATTAATATACACTTCATTATTCACTACAAGAAAAAACACTATATTTGCTAGTTCCTACACAATATATTTAATAAAGTGAAAAATACAAAACTTGTAAGGTCTACATACACTTACACAGTCATGTTTCAACATCAGCATATTAAATAACATCACACAGATCAATCACTCTAACTCTATCCTTTTCTATCAGCACATCACACTGAGAAAATGCATAGAACTCTGAAGTAACGTACCCTGGGACTATATTCCTTTCCAAATTGTAACTACAGATTATTAATACACTATAGATAATAAACAGTATATATCCATTTCCATTACAGAACGTAACAAGGGGGAAGGTTAAGGCTGGCTGGGTACTACAGATCAGGTATTGGAGTGGATTATATGGAACTGGGAACTAGCTGGTCCAATTATCTATTCATTTCTAGCCTTTCTAATGTTTAGGTGAGTATTTCTTACAGGTATATAATTTTTGTGAAGAAAGTGTAATTTAGGGGTAGCGAGGGTGGTGTAACTGGACTCTGCTAAAACACATTTTCAACCTTTACTCTTGTATAACGGTTTGTGAATAGTCAGTTTCAGTTCACTTTATGAGAACATGTGTATGGGCCAAATCCCACCCTGAGGTGTCTAGGTGCCAAGGTTCCCCAGACAGCAGAAGCCAAGCAGTTGCACTGCCAGGGGTGGGAGGGTGAAGATTTGGGGAAGCCACACAAGAGGTGCATACCCTCTACACGGCATAGATCTTAGCTCCAGGGGGCCTCTTTGTGAAGAAGTGTGCAGGGAGCATTCAGAGGCAGACACAGTTGAGCCAAGCATGGGACTGAGACAGAAGATCTACAGCTACCTTACAGTCCTTTGCCTTCACCCCACAGAGGGGGCTGCAGGGCCTAATAGTGTTATCCGGGTGGAAAAGCCTCTATAGGATATCGGTGCTGCCACTCTACGGCCTTTGGGAGTGAATTTCTCCCCACCCGCCCTGGGGAGCTCATCAGTGACCAGTCAACTCCTCGTGCTGAACATCAATGACCGGATTGTCCCCTAACTTCGTGGTTGAGAATCTCTGCCCTAACTGAAGGGACATTCACTATTCCTTACAGAGTTGCACTCTGGGAACACTTCATGTCCTTGTATGTCCTCTTGTAGCCATGTTACACAATGAGGTGGTTTGACCGCAGTAGTACACAGCACCATGGCATAAATTTACTGGCCAGCTGTGAGACAACCAGCACAACTGCCTTCCCCAAAGTACCCAACTCCTGCAATGAACCATGCATTTCCCAGATGTCTTGGCTCAGTCAGGGCAGCCAATGAAGAAACATCCTTCCAGAGCAGGATGGCTGCTAAGTCAGCATATTTCATTCTGGTCTTCAATTACCCCTAACATTTCTACTGTCAGGAAAGAAAACTAAAAATGGAATTGCATCCAGTCATTCTCTTCTCATGTACACTAAGTAGCAGTAAATCTCTCTGCTTTACACCCGCGGTAATAACATTCTCTTCTCAGCTAAGCAAAGCACCAAACAAATGGACCTTTTCAACAATGCAGATTTCAGATACATTTTCAGTGGTTACTGAAACTCTCCCTGGGAAAAGGAGGGGAAGGCACCAGAGAGAAGTGTTGAGGTTTTGTTTGTTATGGGCACGTGAGGCCTGGACTTCATATTAGTTTTCTATTTGCCAGTAAGGTACAAAAACTGCCATTTTCACTTTTGAGAAATTTCAGGAAAACGTTAGTTTTTTTCCAATTAAATTTGCATAAAAAAAAACACTCTGAAGCCAACATTCCAATTGCAACATCCCACAAACCACAGAACTGCTCATCAAGACAACATTTAAAGCCCCCATTGCTCAGAGAGGGAAGGAGAATGTCTTCTCCTGAGGCATCTGTTTGAAGAGTCAGGGGAAAAATTGAAGCCGAAGCATCGCAACACTTTTGTACCATTTATCTAGTACAAATCACAGCACTTCTTATCTCCAAGAGAGCCTCAGTTCTAAGTGAATACAGTACTCAGTTCAAACAGTGAAATGATATACTCTCTCCTTTGAGGTGCTTATGTTAATAAAAATTAATACCTGATTTAATCTACCAATCTGTTACTAAATTTATTTAAAGGTTGCTTGGCATTTCCACGATAATTCCCTACAGCGTGGGGATGAGGAGCTAAATATTGCAGTTGTTTCAGATTTCATCAGTTCAAAACTTGGTACTCTGTACAAATTGTCAGGAATCAGCAACAGCTTCTAAAGGACTTTTCACTCAGTTTTAGATGCTTCTGCAGAAACCCTACACAGTAAACTGCTCCATTCAAAACCTAAATACATTTAGCATTTTCAACTAGTAACTAAGGGCCACATTTTCTAACGTGGACTCTGAAATTACTCCTGCAGTACAGCATACACATCTGTTTAAACACACAACCGTCAATTGCATATAAACAGTTTTTTTCACATGCAAATCAAGTAGCTGCACCTCTGACTTCATGATCTGAAAGTGAAAATGGATATGCACATAACTAACAAGCACAGTTCCAAAGTTTGCTTTTGAAAATGTGATGCTAAAGGACTACTTGGATTTGGCATCCTGAAAAATTATATTAGAGTGATTGATGTAATTTTGATCAACTGCTAGATTTGAATAGATAGATTGATATGACAGTTTAGTTTAGTAAAATAAATGATAAACTGAGACTTGGTTCCAGTGGTGGATTAATGCACAGGCCCACGGGGCCCATGTCACAGGGCCCTGGCAAATTTGGGGGCTCCAGCAGGAGCACCGGAACCTGTGTAGAAGTGGGGGGGGCCACCAGCAATGGAATTGTGGCCCCACTCCCTGCTCCTCCTCTTCCCCCTGAGGCCCTGCCCCCTGTCCAGGCCAGAGGCCGGAGCCGGGCCATGGTAAGAACCGCCCAGGGAGCACGGGCCGCTGTGAGGAGCCCCTGGCCTGTGTCTCCACCACCCAGGCAGCTGGAGGATCCAGGGCTCCCCACAGTGGCCCAGGCTTCCTGGGTGGCTCTTACCAAAGCCCAACTCTGCCGGTCTCCAGCCTGGCCAGGAGGCAGGGCCTCAGGGAGGAGGAGCAGGGGCAGGGCCCCATGGTGAGGGGGGGCTAAGGGCCACCTCAGGCCCCCCACCGGGAAGAGGCTGGCGCTGCTAGTAGGGGCTGCACTTCACAGTGGGGGAGCTGATCACCTTATCTCCCCCCACCATGAAGCACAGCCCCTGCCACCGCTGCTCCATGCCTGCCCAAGGCTACTACACCCATGTTAAAAAGTAGGTGGGCATGGCCCCCCTAACTCCCCCACCCTGGTTCTGGTGCCCCTAGGCCTCCAGGGTGTTGGGGGCCCCAATGTTCTTTGTGCCCAGGACCCCAATAAATCTTAATCTGCCTTTGCTTGGTTCCAAAGAAATTTCTCTGAAATACCCAGAATCACTAAGTTGTGTAATAACTACCCTACATAATCACAGGATTTTATTTTCATTATCCTTGTCCTCCCTCCCCATTTCCCTCTTTTGTTTCTTACATGCCTTTGTTTTTTCTCCTCTCAAATTAGACTATAAAACTCTTCAAGCCAAGGACTGTCTCCTACTTATTGTCTGCAAAAACAGAACCTTGATTCTGGTTGTATTGAGGCCTAGAGGAAACAACTATCCTCTACTACAATACAAATGATAATATAATCTTAGTTTAATAGATTTAAGGCGAGAAGGAACCATCTAGTCTGACCCATAGCACAGGCCATAGAATTTCATTCAGTTATTCTTCTACTGAGAGCAAAAAGTTGTGTTTGATTGAAGTACACCCTCCAGAAAGGCATCCAGCAATATTCATGCAGCAGCCATCACACCAATACTATTTTTGTCTGCATAATAGTGCTCAGTCCTGCAGCTTCTTGCCAGCAGCGGCTCCAGGCACCAGCACTCCAAGCGCGTGCCTGGGGCGGCAAGCCGCGGGGGGCGCCCTGCCAGTCCCTGCAAGGGCGGCAGTCAGGCAGCCTTCGGCGGCTTGCCTGCAGGAGGTCTGCCGGTCCTGCGGAATCGGCGGCAATTCGGCGGCGGGTACGCCGAAGCCGCAGGACAGGCGGACCTCCCGCAGATATGCCGCAGAAGGCAGCCTGCCTGCCGTGCTTGGGGCAGCAAAAATGCTAGAGCCGCCCCTGCTTCTTGCACACATGAATAGTCCCACTGAAGTCAATGGGACTACTCATACAAGAGCTTCAGGATTAGGTCCCTAAACTGCACATTAACCAGACTGGTATTTATTTATCTACAAATATATTTAAAAAAACTAGAACTTTTAAGTGAAGACAGTTTCCATGCGTACTTACAGAAGCCGCACCTGGTGCCCCCTTCAAAGATGAATCCATTAGGGACCGCTCCATATCGGCGCAAATCTGAGAGCTTCCATTGCCCCATGACCGTGGGTGGAAGGTCTTTTACAAGGACTAGAATGTCATTGCAGAAGTGAAGAGTAGCCGGTCCACTCTCCAGCTTAGTGCCAGGTGCTACAGCAACATGAAACCTATGAACTATTAGGGGGCAAAAAAAATACAAATAAACCAATTAATTATGGTAGCAAACAGAAAAAAGGCAAGCATGTTTGTAACACGAACCAGTTTTTTTAATAGTACTGTGTAGACTGAGTCCTAGCTACTATGCCATTTGGATCTACCATTATCAGATAAGGAACTCAGAGCATTTTTTCCCCCTCTAATAATTCTGGGTAGCACCCAGATAGCTTGGCAACGGCAGTAGGGTAGCCAGCCCTCCAGGATTGGCCTGGAGTCTCCAGGAATTAAAGATTAATCTTTAATTAAAGATTATGTTGTGTGATTAAATCTCCAGGAACAAGTCCAACCAAAATTGGCAACCAATCAGTTGCACAGATATTAGGCCAATTTAGCTTTTGGAGTAATGCATTCAGGCCGTGAGCCATAATTCAGCAACATGACCGATTAGAGACAGCTTTTCCCAAACATCCTTAAAGGGTGATGCGTTCCTCAGTGGTTTTGTTTCCTACCCCTATTGCCTTCCCCGAATGATTCGCCTCATGTTTAACCATCAGGACCCGAGGACAAATATATTCATCCCCAGATAACTGAACTCCAATAGGGAGTAGAATCATCCAGACATCTTGGCCACACTCTACCTCAATTCCATTGATTGCTCAACTCTTTGCTGCATATCCCCCCACCTCCTTTACCCTCCTTCTTCAAAATGAACCCTCCTCCGCCATGTCAGGCCTCCATAGGCACTTGCATGGCTGCTGAAATCGGAGGGTGTGAATGGAGGGTCTCACTTTGACACTTCCTGCTCTCACCCTCTGGCCTGCTCTTTAGAAAGGAGCCACTGAGCGTTGATCCCTCTCTGGCTGTTCTGAGTTGCTATGATGCTTCCTAGGCTGAAGGCGGGACTAGGAGCTGACTGAGCAGGAGGATACCCCAAGAACTAGGTAGGGGTTCACTTTATGCAGGGGCTCCTACCCATCCTATTCTCCCAACAGTCACAGACTCTCCTCCCCACACGTACTATCCATGTGGTTCAGTAGACAGGGCAGCAGGCTAGGTTCTATTCCCAGCTATGCCACTGACTCACTCTGCCACCTTTGACAAGTCATCCCCAATCTCAGTGCCTTGGTTTCCCTACCTGTAAAATGGGGATAATGACGCTTACCCATTTTTGTGAAGCGCTTGATGAAAGGTGCTGATTACTGTTATTGTTGTATCCCAGGAAGTTAGCTGATTCTCAGGTGACAGACACCTGGAAACTGACCAACTTCCTAAGGATTACCTTGATCTAAAGTTGTACTACGTATTTAAAATGTATATTTATTTCCTCTGCATCAGAGGCGCACACTAAACCCAAAAGCTGCCTATTCATCACTAAAATCCACAGGGAAAGCACTAAAGAACCAATTCTTAGAACTATTCTTCCCTTCTCCTTGACTAGATTTTCTCACCTTTAAAGCGTCAGGAGATTTAACGGCATCTGATCTTTCCTTCTCCTATAAGTATTCTGCTGTATTCTTCAATAAATTACCATATAGCTGCGAGTCAACTCCTCATCTGTGACCTGCATTTGATAACTTCCCTAAGGTCCTAACAGAATTAGCCACAAAGTAATTCAAGAGAAATGTAAAAGGAAGCCAGAGAGAGAACTCACCATACCTCTACTTATGGCCTGGCCCCGAAACACTGCTGGGGAACAAATCTACGTTCAGGTGACGTTGCTTGTCCGCTGTGTGATTATGTAACACCACTTATTTAGAAAAATCCAATACACTACCAAAGTGAAACCAAATCATCACTGATTATAGAATGTTCCTTGTTCAGTCTTACATCAACTTAGACATCCCTTGGAGGTTACTTCTGTCTGTACAAGATGGAGCTTTCAGCTTTGTAAGTAGCCCTAGGTTAGAGGCTACCAGACTGAGTTTAGTGGTTCTGTTCCACCGCATCTAAATGATGAACAGAGTAACAAATGGTTGCAAACTCCAATGGCTGCATAAATCAAAGATCTGCAGCTAGAGTTCCAGAATCACCCCTAAAATGTGCCAAGTCAACACCTAGATTTAAACACCCCCAAATTTGAGGAAAGTTTAGATCTGGATAGAAACTTTGTGGTATTAGCCCAACTCTGATGTAGCTGTAGAAAGCAGCAGTTTTTCCTACCTGAAATGTAACCTTTTCAGTGTAGTCCCCAAACCTCCACTCCCACTCTACACAGGAATACAGAACCTGCTCAGTTATACTTAGGATCCTCTGTTGAGATGTGTCTGCATTCCTTATTTCCTTTAACATCACTATCCTTTCCCCTGCCCCCAGTCCTTCTGTACCTCCTGTCCATCAACATCCCTGACATCTCTGCACCTGTAGGCTTACTCTCTCATTTCCCTCAGTTTTATAGTTGGCTCCCTTAATTCCACTGGATCCTCTAACCCTGACTCTCTTGCCTCTCTCTCCCACCATCCATCTCACTAACCCCCTCTGTATCTATTCCCTCTGCAGAACACTTCTGGAGGAAACCTTCCACTTCAAGTTCACCCACTCCTCCTTCTGTTCTGCCAGCTTCCTTGAAAAATAGCTCCACTTCTCCTCCCTAATGGCATCCCATACCTATAACCCCCAATGCTCATTTGCCACCTTTTTACTGCCCCCTCAAGTCTTTAATCACCATCCTTAAATTCATAGATTCAAAGGCCAGAAGGGACCCCGGTGATCATGTAGTGTGACCTCCTGCATAACACAGGCCATATTACCTCCCCCTCAGCCCAGGAGCTCGTTGACTTCAAGGAGAAAATTGTCAGGTTCTCATGTGAGTTTCCTCCATCCCCTCCTAATATCCTTTTCTCCTTTACCTCAGTCAGACTCTGAGGTCTCTTGCTCACTGTCCGTTTCCAAACCCCCGCCCCCCTCCTAGTTTTGCCCCATGGCATACAAGCACATTTTATTATCCCCACCCTCAAAGAACCAAACCCCAAACAACTACTGTCCCATTTCCCTGGTTTCCTTCACATCTAAACTGAATGGACGGTGTACATCCACTGCCTTAACTCCCTCTCCTCTAAATCGCTCCTGAACTGCCTCCTGTCTTGTTTCTGCACTCTGTGCTCCATTGAAACTGTTCTCCCCAAGGTCTCCAAAGAGCTTTTCCTCACCAAATTTTACATACTCCATTCTGTCCTTTCAATAAGCCATGCCCTTCACTCTTCCAACTGTGCCGACCTTCACGCCTCTCCAGTTCTTTCCCCCACTCCCATCTACATGCCTTCCACACTGCCCCCTATGCCTGAAAAAAACTTCTCTATCCTTATATAGCAGGTTCCCCCTACACCTCATTCCAGTCCTTCTTAAAGGCTCATTTATACGACACACACCCCAGGCACACAAACTTATATCACATGTTTTCCCCATCCCAACACTCATTAGAGTGAGATCAGGAAAACCAAACAAACCCTGCCAAACATGCACCCGGCCTCCTCCACCTTTCTCAGTGCATCTATTCTTATCTGTATTTGTCTTTTAGCCATAAGCTTCTCAGGCAAGGGCTGTCTTTGTATTGTGACAAGCCCATTGCCAACACTTAACAGGTGATAAACTATAAGTAAATAATAATGATCGTCAGTAATAATAAATGTATGTCCTCATGCTTTACCAAACACTAAAAGCCAATTACCCTGGATTATCCCCATATAATAAATTATCAGCCACTACAATGCATTTCAGAGCTACAGAACTGAAATGGGGGACATACTAGAATAAAGTTAAACATACAGGTGAGAATGGCATCTTTACTGTGAGATTCTCCCATTACATGTATTTGAGAGGGGGTGTTCAGCAGCACTGCGCATTATCTAGTTTATTGGACAGAACTGGGGGGTGGGAGTCGGCCATTCCTGGGTTCTAATCATGGCTCTGCCACTCATAGTTTATGGCCTCCCTGAGCACAAGGGTTTGTCATGAATCCATGTGCTATAGACACAATTAAAAGCTAAAGCTGACAAACCCCTGACCTGGAGAGCTAGGACTACAGCCCTGGCCTCTCAGCTCCAAAAAACACAAGCCATTAATACCTGAGCCAAAGAAGATAGTAGAAGCACGTTGACAGTTATTACCTTCCTCTCTCTGTGGCACACCTCTAGTGAGCAGTACACACACGTTACACACTGCACGTGACAGCTGACCTGGAGCTCACAAGGAATGAAGGCTCTTTGCTCCAAGGCCAGCGACAATCTGGGCCCTTTCAATTAAGGTTTTGTTTGCGTTCTTTCCAAAAGAGAAGAATGTGACAAGACAAAGGTTACCTTCCCCCAAACTGTAGCGAATCCGTACATCCCACGCATACATAGTTTCCTTGTTGTCAAATCCCAGCATCACGACTTGAGATAGACAGATGATAGCAAGTGTGTGATTTAAGCCCTCATAAGAGAGCCCAGGATCCAGGCCACAGATGTCTTCTAACGTCACGCTGCTCCTCTCCTTATGTCCTTTGGCTCGCTCAGATTTATCCTTGTACACCAACATGACTAAACAATCTGAAAGAAGCAGAGCTGTCAGAGAACCTGACGCGTAATGGAACACAATTCTCAGTACTCAACTTGAGAAAACACTTTTGGCACTGTGCCATAGGCTGGCTCAATTCAGTTTTCACTCTGTGGAGACTACTGAAAAAAAATTGTAAGAAGTGAATATTTTCCAGGCTGTTTTTAAGGTGACTTAAGATAGACAGGGAAGAATACATTTTACAGATGAACGTGTCTCTCTGGAATTCTGCCTTTCAGTTTTATTTCCTGTCAAAACTATGCTTAAATCTTGATTTTTAAAGTTATAATCTTACTTTTATAACGATGAACAAGATCAAGGGTAAAGAATCTCTTCTGGATAATGCCAATAATGGATCAGGTAGTAGCATTCACACTCATATTTCCTTTCTTAGAATTCACTGTGTTCTGAAGTGTAGTATTTGATGTAGGGCCCAAATCCTGCAATTCCCTGTGTAGGATGTGTCCAGGACTTGTATTATTTGCTTAAGATTTGACGTTTAGTGTTTTTATTTTGATGCTATTATACTGTTGGTGCTCTTTTGATAACAGTAATTGTTACACTTTTTACATTATGTTTTAAAATCTAGTCTCACTGTAAGTTCCATCATTATGACGGTCTTCCTCATCTCAGGCTATGCAGTGGCGCGACAGACTGTACACCCCTGTATTCACCCCTTGCGCACTACTGTAATAATCTTTGTATAAAGTATGCCTTGTGAGGTATCATTTGAAAACTTAATTTGCTGGTCATTATGGTCCTGGTAAAATATGTCTTGCAACACGGTATGTAAAGTTACAAAATTCCACTGTATGGTGTTACTAAAACATATTCCAAATCTGGGGAGTGGTCAAACCAGTTCCTCGGAGACAAAAGGTGAGCTGATGCCTCAGGCCAGGTGTAAACAAGATCAATGGGCCATTACTTACTAAATGGCCATTCTTTGGCAGGAAAGGGGATGTGGGCAAAAAATCTACATTTTAGCAAAGAAACAGCATAGTATTCCTGTCCACACAAACTTTTTGTCTCCTGAATCTCAGCTAGAGATGCTTCTCAAAGGAGGAAGAAGACTATAAAAAGAAAGGGGAGACATCCAAAGAGCACCCCTCCCTCTGTCCATTGAGTCACTGCACCAGAAGGAACAAAGGAAGCAGCTGTTAAACAGAAGAAGGGGTCCTGGCCTAAGAAGTTTGGTCAGTAAGACTGTTGAGAGCATGTGGTGGGAAAAACGTTTACTTTGAATTTAACATTGTTTGTTAAGTTTGGCATTAGTTGTGTTTTATCTTTATTTTTCTTGTAACCATTTCTGATTTGTATGCCTCATTAATTGTAGTCACTTAAAATTCAGCTCTTTGTTGTTTTATCTAAACCAGAGTGTTTGAATTGAAGAGTTTGGGAAACTCCACTTGGGATAACAGGATTTGTGCATATCATTTGTATTAATACAATTAAAGTCTTTATATGAGCTTGTACTGTCCAGGAGAGGGCTGGGCAATACAAGACATACATTTCTGGGGAAATAACTGGGACTGGGAGTGTGCTGCAGTATAGTTCAGGCTGGTAAAAGCCAGGGTGCGACTGGCAGGCCTCAAGTGCACACAGACATAGCCTCTAGCACAGGGGTTGGCAACCTTTCAGGAGCGGTGTGCCGAGTCTTCATTTATTCACTCTAATATAAGGTATCACGTGCCAGTAATACATTTTAACATTTTTAGAAGATCTCTTTCTATAAGTCTATAATATATAACGAAACTATTGTTGTATGTAAAGTAAATAAGGTTTATAAAATGTTTAAGAAGCTTCATTTAAAATTAAATTAAAACGCAGAGCCCCCCGGACCGGTGGCCAGGCCCTGGGCAGTGTGAGTGCCACTGAAAATCATCTCGCGTGCCGCCTTCGGCACTCGTGCCATAGGTTGCCTACCCCTGCTCTAGCATGTAAGTCACTCCCAGCTATTTGTGAGCAGTTCAGGAGTGGAGGCAACAACAGAAAGCAGTGTAAAAGACACCACAGTTTAGAGAGCATGGGTGACACAGCTACTCACTAGTTTAGATTGTACCCAGGGTATGGCAATGGCATAGTGTCAGGACAGTGGGATGGCCAGCTGTGATTAGAGCTGGAACAGGCACAAGCATGGTCAGGAGCACTACATCAGAGCTACCAGGCAGCACGGAGTATCCCTGACAACTTAGTGACATTGAGTGGCTGCTTTCATTAGGAGCCTATCTACCTAGCTTGGGGTCACCTGATTAGACCCCTGCTTGTGGATTCGCTGGACCCTTAGGACTCCCAGGTAATTACCTCAGATGACTCATCAGACTCAGGCTCACGGATGACTCATCACACAAAGGCATCAACATCTTGTAGGGCTATCCTCTTCAAATCATTGCGGTAATTTACAATGTGCAAGTGGGCAGTTACACCTGCTTGCAGCCCCACGGACATCAAGGAGGCTTTTTGTAGGCACATCAGCCCATCTATGCATTGTAAAGCACAGGTCCAGGGCCTAAGTCAACTGAAATTCATGACCCTAGGATTAACACACATTAATGTACACATTTTGTATGCTTTATAGACATGCATACGGTTTTCCATGTACTTCATGTCATAACCAGCAATTTCCTTAATTTCCTAAAATTGAGGTATTAAATATGAAAAGAGCTAGTGTTGACATCAGTAGTAAAAGTAGCACATCTTTGTGATGCTCTAAATTTAATGAAAAACATGTTTTTAACTTGATAGTGTAAAAAAACCCTACAACATTCCTTATCTATGTTACAAATAACACCACTATTGCCAAATCCATGCAGTCAAAATTCATGAATTAGGCCCCCAATCATGGGATTTTAAATATAATAGATTTGGGGTTCTTTTTGTTTGCTTTCTGGTTTCTGAAATTTTAGGCTATACTTGAGTAACACTTCCAAGCTTTTTCTCCACAACTGTGAAATATACTTTAAAAAAGAAAAAGAAAATGAAAAAGAAAAAAGAAAGAATGAGCCGTAATCATATGATTCCAGGAGCTAAGCGTTCAAGCAAAATACACAATATGATAAATCTCACAATAAAAACCAAAAAGTGAGCAAGACTGTAACACCATAGTTTATTAAAATGAAAAGGATCCTTTTTAAAAAAAAAAAAATTTACTTTTCACTACTTATGAGATTCAAATTGTCACTCCCCGGTTTCTCAGACTAAATTTCCATTGACTTCATTTGAAATATGTTGCCTGAGTGAGGGCTGCAAAGTTAGGACCACATTATTCATTTATTATTTGCATTTCTTTCAGCTTCGACAGTGAAAACAGATGAGCCAGTAGTAACCCCTTTGTTAATGATCAGCGTCACTCTTTTTGCGTTCTAGCAGAACACTGCAATGTTTGAATTATAGACACTTCAGGGGGATATTTCTTTGTTTAAAAAAAAAATCTAGTGGATCTTCTTTAATATCATAGAAACATTTGTTTTGGTTTTAAATTTTGTAAATTCTTCAGGTTTACAAAATGTAAAATTGGCAACAGTTTGTCCCAACAGTCTCTGGTGTGGAAATGGAAACAAACCCCAATCCTACAACCCGATTCTCATGGGCAGACTCCTGAGCCTGCATGCAGTCCTGTTGACCCCCATGTGACATTAGTTCCTGGGTTAAAAGTGTCCAGGGTTTGTCTGCACTATCAGATTGCAAGATGAGGGCCACTGTTATTAAGAAATATTATAGTTGCCATGTTGTCAACTTTCATTATTTGTTGCAGATGTTGCAGCCTGGACAGGAGCTCAGACTCTGAAGCTGGGCAGGGCCTCCAGAGCCTGAGCTGAAAATGCCATCAAGACTAAACAGAGTAAAAGAGACAGTGAGAGACAAAAAGACATCTTTTAAAATTGGAAGTCAAATGCTACTGGAGAAAACAGAAAGGAGCATAAATTCTGGCAAGTCAAATGTAGAAGTATAATTAAGCAGCCCAAAAAGAAATTTGAAGAACAATTAGCAAAAAGAGTCAAAATCTAACACCAAAAAAATGCTAAGTACATGAGAAGCAGGAAGTCTGCCAAGCAATCAGTGGAGCTACTGAACGATCAAGGTGCTAAAGCAGCACTCAAGGAAGACAAGGTTGTTGCAAAGAAGCTAAATTAATTATTTGCATCAGATTCCCACACCTCCCTCAGCCATTCTTTTTAGGTGACAAATTGAGGACCTGTCCCAGGTTGAGGTATCTATAGAGGACATTTGGGAACAAACTGATAAAGTGAACAGCAATAAAACACCAGGACCAGATGGTATTCACCCAAGAGTTCTGCAGTTTCATATTTGAATTCCTTCAGAACCACTAACTATGATATATAACCTATCACCTAAATCAGCCTCTGTACCAGATGACTAGAGGAGAGCTAATGTAATGTTGATTTTTAAAAAAGCCTCCAGAGGCTATACTGGCAACTTCAGTACCAGGCAAATTAGTTGAAACGATAGTAAAGAACAGCATGATCAGAGACATAGATGAACACAGTATGTTGGGGAAGAGTCAACACTGCTCTAGTAAAGGAAATCATGCCTCACCAATCTACTAGAATTTTTTGAGGGGGTCATAAGTAGGTGGACAAGGGTGATCTGTTTGATGGAGTCAAGTATCAGAGGGGTAGCTGTGTTAGTCTGGATCTGTAAAAAGCAACAAAGAGTCCTGAGACATGCGTCTGACAAAGTGGGTATTCACCCACGAAAGCTTATGCTCCAATACATCTGTTAGTCCATAAGGTGCCACAGGACTCTTTGTTGCTGTTTGATGGAGTGTACTTGGACTTTCAGAAAGCTTTTGGCAAGGTCCCTAACCAAAGCTCTTAAAGTAAGCAGTCATGGGACAAGGAAGGAAGGTTCTCTCATGGATCCGTAACTGATTAAGAGATTGGAAATTGGATAGGAGTAAAGGATCAGTTTTCACAGTGGAGAGAGGTGAATAGCGGGGGATCACCCAAGGATCTGTACTGGGACCTGTGCTGTTCAACATAGTCATAAATGATCTGGAAAAAAGGATAAACATTGAGGTGGCAAGGTTTGCAGACAATACTAAGTTACTCAAGATAGTTAACTTCAAAGCAGACTGTGAAGAGTTACAAAGGAATCTCACAAAACTGAGCGAGTGGGCAACAAAATGGCAGGTGAAATTCAATATTGAAAAGTAATGCACACTGGAAAATATAATCCCAATTATACATACAAAATGATAGGGTCTAAATTAGCTGTTACCACCAAAGAAAGAGATCTTGGAGTCATCACAGATAGTTCGCTCACCTGCTCAGTGTGCACTGGCAATCAAAAAAAGCTAACAGAATGTTAGGTACCATTTGGAAAGGGATTGATAATAAGACAGAAAATATCATAGTGCCACCATATAAATCCACTGTAAACCCACACCTTGAATACCGTGTGCAGGTCTGATCACTCCATCTCAAAATATATATTAGAATTGGAAAAAGTACAGAGAAGGCAACAAAAATGATATGGGGTATGGAACAGCTTCTATATGAGCAGAGATTAAAAAGACTGGACCCATTCAGCTTGGAAAAGGGACAACTGAGGGGAGGTATGATCGAGGTCTATAAAATCATGAATGGTGTGGAGAAAGTGAATAAGGAAGTGCTATTTGCCCCTTCACATAACACACAAACCGGGGTCCCCAATTAAATTAATAGGCAGGAGGTTTAAAATAAACATAAGGAAGTACTTCTTCATACAACACACAGTCAACCTGTGGAACTCATTGCCAGGGGATGTTATGAAGGCCATAAGTGTAACTGGGTTAAAAAAACTGGCACTGGTCACTGTCGGAAGACAGGATATGGACTAGTTACATTGGTCTGAACTCGTATGGCTGTTTTTATGTTCATTAGAACATATCGAACCATAAATGAAATTCTTACAGTAGTTGACAGCTTAGTCAAATACGAAAGTGTGGTCTACACTGCCAAATTGTTCATCTCAGATCAGGTTTCCTAGCTGAATGCTTCACAGTAGCTACTGTTGCATAATCATTCTGTGTTGCACCTTTGGTTTTAAATATTTGGTTTTGTCACCTTTTGTTTTAACCTCTTCCTAAAGATGTTTTAATAGACAACATCTATACAACAAAATGAAACATCACAATCTCAAGGTCTCACTGGAGGAGTGCATTTCACAAACGTATCGGGATCCACAAGGAAGATTAGTGCGGTTTACCACCTCTTTTGTCCTTGATATAGAAATGCACCTCAGCCCCATCCACAGGGTGCAGATTCCCTTCCCAGCATGCTGTGCTGTCTCTTAAGTGAAATAAATGGATAATCTCAAGCAGGGATCTTTAGATTTAACTTCCATAGCTCACACTTACTTCCAAGCGAAACAACAGGAGCTGCATGTGCTCGTTTTTTATGAATGTTAGGTGTGGCGCTCTGACGCCTGGCAACTTGCCATTAGAGGGCTCAGTTGGGCAAAGAATGGGCATCCCTCCAAAGAGGTGAAAAACAGCTGAAAAAACTGCATTGTACATTAACTAACAGAAAGCCTCACAGACATTTTGGATTGCATTCTTGCACCTGTTAGCAGAAACAGCTGCAAATGCAAAATTTAAGAGCTTTACCGTATAACTGTCTAAAGAAATGAAAACTAAAAACACATCAAAGAAAGAGCACTCTGGTTTATGGACATTCAACAATCACGGTCTATTTTAAATAATAAAAATAATACATTTTAAAGTGTAGAATAAGCATTCATGTTTTGTTGTTCTGCCACTTTCTGAAGAATCTAGTTTCCTACTTTGAGTACCTAAAGTCAGGAACCTAAGTTCATATTGGGAAGCCTGAACATTAGCTTTATGAACAACAGACTTTGGATGCTAAATAGAGATGTAGGCGATTTAATCAGCATGTAAATATTAATAAAAACAAGAATTTAGATTACTAAAACAATGATACAGGTACCTAACTTTAGGCACGTACATGTGAAAAATGGACCCTAAAGAAGATAAAGTATAAACTTAAGTCCAAAGCCAACAAATAGTTCATGGTGATTCCAAAATCAGCTTTCAGGTGATGCAGGCTCACATACATATGTACATATGTGCATTCCATGTGACACTGAAAAATATTTCCAGATTTGAAAATATAACAGCACAGTACTGATCTAGCCTTTCACCTAAATGATTTTCAAACGGCCCTAATAAGTTTACCAACAATTCAGGAACCACCCCTTCCACCAGCGAAAAAGGCCACCTCCGAAGTGGTCAGATATTACAAGAGAGGAGGCCCAGATTAGATGGAGCAAACAACCCAGCGGCTAAGAGTCCTGTGGCACCTTATAGACTAACAGATGTATTGGAGCATAAACTTTCGTGGGTGAATACCCACTTCGAAAGCTTATGCTCCAATACATCTGTTAGTCTATAAGGTGCCACAGGACTCTTTGTTGCTTTTTACAGATCCAGACTAACACGGCTACCCCTAACCCAGCGGCTGTTGAACAGGGAACAGCAAGGCTCCACCAGAGTTTGAGCAAAAGGGGTAGCAAGCAGCCCTGAATAGATGAGATGTGTGAACTTGAAAAGAAATCGAGTCCTGTGCTCCCGCACCAGGACCCAGCAGTGACCCCCAAGCAAGCAAGCCAGCCAGACCGCGAGGGAGGAATCACGAAGCTCTCCAGGTCTCCGCGCTAGCCCGTTGCCTTTCCCGTTCTCTCTTTCAATTACACTTTGGGGCGCCTTCCATATCCCCTTGCTATTTCTAGCTGCTTGGCCCCTGCTATGTGACGAGCTAATAGAAAAGGAGGGAAGAAGGAGAAACCAGCCCAGCCCAGCCCACTGTCTGGGGAGGTGTTGCTGAGCGGGGGTGCGACGAGCTCCCAGGTCGGTCTCCTCTGCCAGGAGCCCGGGGGAGGGGGATTTGTCTCCCCAGAGGAGCTGCCCACTCCCCCGCCCCTGCGAAGCGCACAGCCCGCGGCTGCACTTACCTGCTACCGGGGAGGGTTTGCGCAGCACCAGCCACCTATTCTTCCACTGCAGAGAAACAAGGAGACATCAGAGTTAGCCCGGGGCCAGCTCTCCCCTCCCCCGCCAGCCAAGCAGCACCCGGGGCTAAGCGCGCTCCTGGGGTGGGGAGAGAGGGGGCAGTCCCTTGGGGAGGGGGCTCCCCCTCCCCTGCAAGCACAAAGCCGCGGGAAGGTGCAAAGCGGCGACCTTTTTTCCATCTCTCAATTTGACATGACCCTCCACCACCACGGAATCCGTCATCTTCAGTCATGATTCCGGAGCCAGACAGCTGCTCCCGGCGGCGCGGCGCGGCGCTTGCTCGCTCCCGGGGCCGGGGCCGCGGGGTCACTTTCAAAATAGCTTTATTAGCTCGCCGCTGCACGCGGACAGCCGGGCGCGGGGGGGGCGTGCGCCAGCCGGAGCCACGCGCTCCCTGCGGCGGCACGGCCGAGCCAATGCACCCCCCCCCCCATCCCGAGCTGGGGGGCTGGCCGCGCTCTGGCCGCGCTGGATTCATGGGCTGGGACCAGTGGTTTGAAAGATCCCCCTTTTCCCTCGCGTGTGTGAGCAGGCAGCAAATACTCAGCTCGCCACAGCCCTGAACTTTGGGAGAGGCGCTTGGCTGTGTAATGTAGGGTGACCAGATAGCAACTGTGAAAAACCGGTCCGGGTGCGGGGTAATAGGCGCCTATATAAGAAAAAGTCCCAACAAACAGGACTGTCCCTATGAAAATGGGACATTTGGTCACCCTAGTATAAGGGGCTAGGGTGAAATGCTGGATCCCCGCCCACCCTAAGGCAAGGTCGCCGCTGATCCAGGGGATGAAGCGGCGCCCCGGTCCCAACACCCCGGAGGAACCCTGGGAACTGGGTTTGGACTCCGCTCTAACCTAGGGCTGAGCTCCAGGCATCGCTTCAAGCACTCCCGTAGTCCCGTGAAAGGCCAGCGGGAGGAGTCGTGTGTTCAGAATTGGGCACGTGCGTAATGTGCTGGGCGCTGAACTCTGCCATTTAGAGTCATCTCTACTTTTTTGTTCTCTACAAGCTATATCCATACAGTGCCACTGAAATGCAGCCACTTCTGAGGTGGACTGTTGCACCCATACAACAACGGGACAAATCCATGTAGAAACTCCCACCGTCAGGATAGTGCTTGAAACTTTATTTGGTGGTGTTTGGAAGCCTGGGTAGAAGCAACCACTGGGTGGAGGATTCCAGCAGCCAGGACCGCAGCACTGCAGGCTGCCAAATAGGTCTAGGCACCTCAGCCTCTGCTGCTAGGGATGAGAAGAGGATCCTGGAGCAGACAGGGTGCCTCACCGTGAGGGCTCGAAGAGGTACTCCAGGTCCGGCTGCCGCAGCCTCTGTTTCTTGTTCTTGGTGAACTCTCTCAGCATCACCATGACATCATTCTCAAACACCTCCGGGGTGGGCTTTGCTTCTGTTGCCCAGTAGTAAATATCCCAGTCGTTGCTGGGCTCGTTGATCAGACAGTCATAGAGGTTCAGCTGCCGCTTGGTCATGCTGTTCAGATTCTCCTTTGCAAAGAGGCTGAGCAGCAGGCAGTTCTCCAGCATGCCTCACTTCCTGCTCTCGTACAGGAGCTGGGCTCTCTTGGCCTGCAGGGGCTCGCTGGGGCGCTCCTGCCAGGGGGGCAAGGGGATCTCCAGCAGGTCCTTCCGCAAGTCGGCCGGGGAGCACACACACCCCCGATAGCCGCGTCGGGCGGGGAGTGAGCTCGGGCGGGGGGCACGGAGAGCCAGTCAGGGGAGAGACAGGAACCAAAGCCCCATCGCCATCCTGCTTCCTGGGCCTGGCCGCTCTACTCCGGCCTCCCCTGCTCTCTCATCTCTACTTTTCATAGACAGGAAGATCAGCCTAACAGAGAAGATTCGGGATTAAGACATAAATACTTACTTTGTTATCCTACCAAGCGTGAGCAATGCTCCCTACTGCCACTCTATCCCTATCCCCTTAGATTGGAACTTGGGCACATTCGTTCCATTAGAAACCGAAACGTTTTGTGCTTCATCTCAACCCAGAGGTGAATTTTCCCAAAAAGTCTGAGCAAACCATGTACGCAGTGCCATCAAGGCACATGGCAGTACACAATTGCTGTACATGTGTATTATTTATACTGTAGGAGATTTCCCAAGGCACAAAGGGCAGTTGGGCTGGGCACCAGCTCTCATTTAAAATGAAGGGGAGTTAAGCAGTTAATTGTCTTTTGTGTCTCCGCACTCCCTCACAGTGCCCAAAAGTGTGCTAGGTGCTTTACATTCAAAGACTAAGACAGGTCTGGCCTGGAAGAGTTTACAGTGCCAAGCCTCTCTCTTGCAATCCAGTGCACAGATCCATTATAATCAATGGGGCACTGCACAGGTGCAAGGATCCACAGCTCATACAGATCCCGTTGCAGGATCGAGGGCTATATGAACAAAAGGTAAATTCAGAATAGGTAAATTATACCAAATAAACAGAAGTTCTCCTCTCCCTTGGAGGAATATACAGCCCAGTGTGCTATAGTTTGACTCCTTACAAGAGGAATTAGCTGCCACCAGATCAGTGGAAAACTCCAACAATAAACATCCCTCCATGATAAGATAATGCAAAATTTCTCTTTTTTAAAATGTATTTAACATAATGTAAAGGCTCTATCACAAAATACTTTCTGGAAATTCCACTCAAGACCGCCTCAAAGATGATATGAAACAAGATGCTGATTACTTGAGATTAATAAATATCCCCTTTTTTCTTTTCAAAAGGGACTGCCTCAAGATAATGAAGTAGAACAGCCTCACTTAATTTTAACTTCTAGCTGATAACCAATTTTATTTATTCTATGTATTTGACTGTCTTAGATTTACATAATTAAACAATGAACTAATTAGAGTCTATCATTCTAAAAATATTTCATACCAGAGTTTTAATTTGGTGGTAACTAATTCCATCTTTTGAATTTCTTTGAGCTTCTGTAGCCACATCACAGTAGACTTTTCTTACAATGGCATAATAGAATATTCTGGTTTTAGCTGGTATCATTAGATGCTTAAATGTATTTATTTCCTTTGAATTAGTCACTTTGGATGAGATGTCTCCTGATACATAATAAAGGAGATTTTATTAAATTGTGCATGAAGTGTGCTTTGTATTTTATTAGGGACTTGTTTCTATCAACTGGCTTTTGGCTTTAGCTCAATTTCTAGCTAAAATCATCTTTAATTTGAGCATAAATATAGGATGGGATTTCTCTCTCCAAATAAATAAAATATATGGAGATATACCTATCTCATAGAGCTGGAAGGGACCCCGAAGGGTCATTGAGTCCAGCCCCCTGCCTTCACTAGCAGGACCAATTTTGCCCCAGATCCCTAAGTGGCCCCCTCAAAGATTAAACTCACAACCCTGGGTTTAGCAGGCCAATGCTCAAACCACTGAGCTATCCCTCCCCCCAGTTAGATAATCCCTCATCTGTAAATATATGGGAATGGTGAAGTAACAATATGAGGTATAATTAAAATTTCCATCTAAACAAATTTATAAATTAGGTTTAGATCCTCAAAGGTATGTCGGCACCTAATTCCTTGATCAAGGGTATAAACCCAACAAAAATCTACAAGGTGCTATGAGTCCCTTTGGGATGCACTGTGAACAACATTCTCATCAGAATGAGAGTCTGGAGGCAGACCATTCTCAGTGGAGTCTTTTGTCTCTGGATTTTGCTTCTCCTGCTAATATTACAACATTCTAGTTTGTTGACCTTCAGGTCACAATGCAGGGATTATCTACTCACCTTGGGGGCAGATCCACAGCTTGATTAAATTGTCAGAGTTCCAGTAAAGTGAATGGCACTATGGCAATTTTCACCAGCTGAGAGGAGCTGCTCCTCAGGCCTTTGTTTGAAAGAGGTAGGTTGAGTGGATTAAGTTTCATTTCCTTTAGAATTGACTTTTTGTCCATGTTGTTACTGTTATAAATAGGTAGAGATGCCTCAGTGAGCGTTTTTAAAAGGAAATTATAAGATCAGTAACTAAAAAAAAAGCTGTCATCAGCACCAAACTCCAAAACCCACAGCCAGCCATTCCTTCACCCTCCCCAAAACTGAGTGAAGATTGAATGGCTACGTACATGTCGCCAGACAGCCAAATAAAAATATGTACAGCTTAGATGGATATTAATTTTAAAGTGAAATTGAATCCATAGAACAGATGCAATACAGTTCAGGGAGTGTTAAAATCTCCCATACTGTGTCCCACTAATGGATTTCAACAAACCCTATTCCAGAGGCACTATCTCTGGAGATGAGTAGTATAGTTTGCCTTCATGGTAATTCAGTCCTTGTGGTCCACCAGCATGGTAATAGTGGGTCTCATTACATGGACACATTTTTTTCACACAGGATACCAAGCCATCATCATACTGGAACTGATCAGAGATTGGACGTGTCCAGACCCCCAGACCCAAACAATTCTCTACTTCAGGCAGGTTTGGAATCCAAATCCATATCAGGATCTGAATTTTCAAACCCCATTAGTGGGTCAGGCAGGCCAAACTTGGATCTGAACATGCATGACTTTGCAGAGATCAGAATTGAGACCCAGATCTAAATTTGGTGGCTTGGACTCATCTGAAGTAAAACATTTTGACTGCTAGAAACTTGTGTGGATTTGAAAAATGTATATAAAAGTAAAAAAGTCACTGGGTGAAATTCACCCTTGTGCAGAAGTCAAGCACACCATTATGCATTGCTGAAACTTAAGCATGGGGTTTGTACTAGCTTTCTGCATAGGGATGATTTCATCCTGTATCTTTTACCAGTCCCCTGAACCATCAAGCTCCCCTTGATTTTAATTTATATGTTTAAAATAATAGAGTACCAACAAAAACAGACTTTTAATGTTATATTTTTATTCAATAATTCACATCACTTATCTTGTTTATTAACATTTGCATTTTCTTTATACTTTTAGAAACTTATTTCTTCTTTTTTTATACAAAGTCTATCTTTGTAATTTTAAAAATCATTTGCTGCATCTAAAAAATCCCTGTGGTTTATGATACTGCCAGAACCATCAAATGGAATCAGTTATTTTAATTATATAAAATATACATGTATCCAATCACCATTTTAAAGTTTCAGATATTTTAAAACAATTTTTGAAAATATTTAATAGTATAGTAAAAGCCTCTTAAAAACTCTTCAATTCAATATTTGAATAAGGTCACCTGAACTAAAATTCCAGGACTTCATGTAACTGACATGTCTAGAAACTCTATTTTTAAAAAGCCATAATCTACCATTCTGAGGACAAATCAGAGGATTATGGCTTTCTGATGTCAAATCGATGCAATTTGACTTTTTGTTAGGATGACAGAGTATGCAATCATTGCCACCGTCAGTGTTGTCGATGGTTCCATTGGACGGTAACCTATATAACGTGACATGTATCACTAAATCTCCAAGAAAAATTATTTGTGACTCACTACTACCTATCTGTTCTTTTTTATAATATATGGGACCCATATTTTTTAAGTTCCAAAACAATTACAGTATTTATTAATACAACAATGTGAAACATCATTAAAACAAGAAAAAGCCAGAAGGCTGTTAATCACTCTTCAATGGTTGTTGAAGTGATGTGTTTACACTACAACTCTCAGCATGAGCAGCAACTGATGTGGTCTCAGAAAGGTCCGAGTCAATCATTCTGAAATGTTTTTTTAAATAGTAAATGTAGCACTTTTGGGAAGTGTTGGACTGAGCACACTGGAAAATTAAGGTCCTGATTCAGCAAAGCACTGAAGTACGTATGCTCTTAATTTTAGGCACATCCTTAAATCCACCCCTATTCAGCAAAGAATGTACTTAACTTTAAGTACTTTGCTGATTCATGGCCCAAGTCCTCTATTTTTCCATAGAACTGGTTTGGCACAGGCAGCTGCGGTGCACATTTTCCTGTAATGCTCTGCCAATGTGTCTCAACATTGACCTGCAGGGAACACCTGTAAGGGCGTGAGAGTATTTCAGTCTCCATGCTCATTCACTTCTTGAACTCTGTGCTGGGATTAGCAAAAAGGATGCCAGTTTTGAGGGTGAGTTTTGTGATGTGGCCATCCCTCCACTAGGGACTGGCTGGAGACCACCAACTAATTCATTTCACCAGAGGTGCCGACTTTGGGATTTCCCCGAGTGTGCAGGACTCCTGCTCCGACCTAGGCCCTGCTCCCACTCCGTCCCCTTCCCCAAGCCCCCACCCCACCTCTTCCCACACCCACTCCACCCCTCCCCTGAGCGCGCCCCACCCTCAATTCTCCTCCTCCCCCCCAGTGCCTCCTGCTCGCCGCAGAACAGCTGATCATGGCAGGCAGGAGGCACTAGAACGGAGGGGGAGGAACTGATCAGTGGGACTGCCAGTGGGTGCTGAGCACTCACTATTTTTTTCCCCATGGGTTCTCCAGCCCCAGACCACCCATGTAGTCAGCACCTATGCATTTCACACAGATCATGAAGCAGGCACCAGATAGCCATGAGTTTTGGTACATACCAGCATGGGATATATATTCGAACTAATGACGTAAATGTGAAAGGCTCTGCATCTCATTATTGGAGCCATTCAGTGCCCTCAAATTCAAAATCAAAAGATACAGTTTACTGACACCAAATCAATTTTAATGGTACAGCTTAGAATTGCTAAGAATTATTGGCCATACATATGTTACTCTAGGATATAATGTTCATACAACGTGCGTGGCAACGGTAACATATGGAAGTTCTGCTATTTGTTTTTGGGGGGAGGTTAGCTTATTTATCCAGTCCACGTATTTGGTCACTCGGGTATAAACTCCAGGTTTGTTGACCCTGCCGCATCCATCTCCCCAGCTGATAACCCCATAGAGGTAAGATATTTGATTTTTTTCACAGGCCAGAGATCCACCAGAATCACCCTGTGTTAAAATTAAGGAAAGATAATCTTAACTTGCTAATCTTGTTACAAAACAATCTTTAATTTAATCAGTTAATTTAATCAGTCCCAAAAGGTGACTCATTTGAGAGAATGAAAGATTAGGTTTCTCTTACCCTATACAATAAGACAATATTTTTTACAAGGAAAATGTTTTCATTTTACTACGCTGTGCATTGAGCACTCAGATGGTATGGCAGTGAGTGCTAAATAAATGTTGATTTAAAAAAGTAATAAGAAACTGTATAATACGGATTTAGTAAATATCTGTGCTTCTATGAAAGACAGATGAAGACACCATTAAAATATAAACCCCAGTTGTAAAAATTGTGAATTGTAATATGGATCTTTTCCGGTAATGACCAGAAGAGTAGGGTGGGATTGTCAAAAATACACAGCAATGAATGCTTTTGAAATCCCACCATTAAGGCTCAAGTGACTGATGCTCTTCCCATTGAAGACAATGGAAGTTATGCCATGAGTTTCAATGAGAGCAGGCTCAGGTTAACGATTTTCATATGGCCTCCATTACAACCACATTCATGGATACAACTGAGGTACTTGTCATGCAAATCATGTAGTTAGGCATGTATACAATGTACACACCCAGATGTGTGATTTTGAAATTCTACATGGCAATGTCTGGAATTTTTGCATGCACTATAATTGCGGCTATTTAAAAATTTGGCCCTGAATATCGATGTTTTCATTACAATTGTAACCACAAGTATCTTTGGACCTGAAAATATTCAACCTGCCAAATACACAAGGCCAAATTCATGCCTGCTTTGACACTACACCAGTGTGAATTTGGTACATCATGATGCAAGCTTTGCAATCATCTAGCAAGGGCATTCACTTTTTTTAAAGGAAAAGAAAACTACACACATTTCTATTCTTAAGGCTGAAAATAAAATCTTGTTAGCAGCACTGGTGAAAGGAACCACTTAAGTACCTGAAACCTAATGTAAAAAATTAAAAATATATTTTTCCCATAAAAAAATTTCTCTGAGATCAAAGGAGAAAGAAAAAGCTTTTACGCATTTACATCAAAATGTTTCTGTGAGCAGCAATGTCATCAAATGAAGTTTGAGCTCTCCAAAGATTAATTTACTTCTCAGCACCTTGTTCATTACTCTTTACAAATAATAAATGTCATTCAGAGCTATTTGTGTATCAATGCGCCGATATAAAAAAACCCACATTTTCTTTCCATGAAAATCTCTTAAAATCAAGCAGAACATGTCTGTCTAATCTCTTACTTTAGAAGTCCTAAAAGATACCAACTTGATAAAAAAAACAACCTCTCTCATATAAAAATCAAACGTTAACTAGTAATAAGAAGTTACCACTATTTCTACTTAGGCCCTACACAAGTCTGTATTGTAAAGCAAATAAGGGAAAATAAGTGATTGATTTATTGATAAGGATTTCAAGCCGTGAATGCAGCACAGCAGCAAAATCTGTAGCTCTAAATGTTCCCAGCCTCTGGTAAGCAAGTTGCCAACTGCTCTCCAAAATAGTGTCCCAAAGCACTGACAACCTGCTCCATCAGAATGAACCAATTAAAACAAAATCTGATGGTCTGTGTAGAAATAATCCCTTTAATTTTAAAGACATGTTAATCTGTTGCAATAACAAGTCTGTACCCTCACCCAGAGCCAAAATGTGAGAAAACCAAAAATGAGAAGCAAAATAGAAGAAAAAATCATAAATATGATGGTTTAAAGCTTTTTTAATACTGTAATATCTCTCACGCACACACTCCCATCCCCAGTCAATTCCATAGCATTACCTGGCAGGCATCTGATTTGCTATCAAAGTAACCAGCACAGAACATGTATTCACTAACTTCATCTCCATAAACTTCAGGGCTTCTGCACTTATGCTCAGGAACAATGGGAACCAATGCTTCTTGCAAAACATTAGAATAGTAGGATGCATCTTTTTGGAAAAAAAAAAGTCAAAAAATTAATTCCTTTTAGCTGTGGAGTAGCTTATCAGGGAAGCATGCTGCACCAGACAAGTGTAAGAGCTCTTGAGTGTTTTGACCAAACACTCAATGGTTCTCAAACTTGTTTATATTGTGAACCTTTTCTGAAGATAGTGATTACTATGGTGAACAGGGCCGGCTCCAGGGTTTTTGCCGCCCCAAGCAGCAAAAAAAAAAAAAAAAAAAAAGAAGCCGCGATCGCGATCTGCGGCACTTCGGCGGCAGCTCTACCGCCGCCGCTTCAGTCTTCGGCGGCAATTCGGTGGCGGGTCCTTTGCTCCGAGAGGGAGTGAGGGATCCGCCGTCGAATTGCCGCCGAAGAGCCGGACGTGCCGCCCCTCTCCGTTGGCTGCCCCAAACACCTGCTTGCTGGGCTGGTGCCTGGAGCCGGCCCTGGGTGGACCACATGGTCCCCTAACCTCTCAAACAGGATTCCATATCTTCCCTTTGGCAATCAGAGTACTTAGCTTTGTGACAAAGTAATAGCCACATTTTTCAAAAGCAGCCTTTGGTTTTGGGTGCCTCTGTTTTTAGGTACACAGCTTGAGAAACGAGGTGACTTTTGAAAAATTAGGCCAGTATTAGGACAGTTTTAGAGAAATACACTCAATCACTTTGGTACAATGGCTGTAGCTGCATAGTTATGGTCTCTCAAATTTTGTATCTGTGTTGATGCACTACCCAACATTGGATGTACCCGACTTTACATTTATTAGCAACAACTCTCCCATCATCTCCTGCAGTCCCCAATCACTCCTGGTCCATTTACAGTTTAGTTCTATCTTCCTGTGCAGTGTTACCCAACGACCGGTCCGTGGACTGGTGCCGGTCCCTGAGATCTCCCTGACACAGTTTAGGAAGGCAGCAAGACAGTCCTTGGTATCAAAAGATTTGAGAAACTTCTCCTGTGTATTTGCTAACCCTCCACATTTAGTGTCCTCCACAAATACGAACATAGCTGAATTTTCACCACAAAATATCCATCAAAGAAAGCCATAAAGCTGTTGCACAGAGTGCAGAGATGGGCTTGGGTTTTTTTTCAGCTTAATTAATCAAAAATACTTTGGGAAATCTAAGGATTATACTGGAGCACAACTAGCAAGAAACATTACAAGCTTGAAGACTAACACGTTTCACAATCACCTCCAGTAACCAGTTACGTAAGCTCAGCACACCACCCATCATCCATAAGTCAGTGTTTGAGAACCACTGAAATGTCAGGCTTGGGTTATGCTCAATTTCTTTTCCTCACATCAAATTTGTCATTCAACTCACTCTCACGCCTGTGTCCCCATCCAGCAATCTGACATTTGTGTTGATCAGGGAAGGACATGCCACTTTCTGGCAAGCAGATTGGCTGAACAAACTGGGTCTTGACAGCACAACGCTGGTTATTCTTTTTGAGCCTAATTAAAACTGCAGGAAAGAAAATACAGCAGTAGTAAAATTAGAGTTGTTTCTTCTTAATTGGATTGGTAGCAGTAGATCTCAGGTACAATTCTAATTAATCCCTAGCCTCACTTAATTAAGATATTTCAAAGACAGACTTATTCCAACAGCTGCTGTTTTCATGGCCAATTAAAGGCTGACACACATTCGATTATTCCTATTCCAGAAGAGTTTACTTTTATGTTACAGAGTAGATTTTCCTGCACCTCCTTATGGGGGATGGAGGAGACAGAGAGGTGCGGGAACAATTTTTATAGTGGGGGGTGCTGATGATGGAAACCATGTATTTGATGTTTGTTATTACTACTTCAAGCCAGGGGGTGCGGCAGCACCCCCAGCACCTCTAGTTTCAGCACCAATGGGGGGATGCAGGGTTACGAAAGATAAAGTGCGCACCATTTCTTTTTACAAAGCAAGGGTCAGGTTTCCAGAGTTGCTGAGATGCCCACAACTTCAGCTGAAGTCAATGGGAGATACGGGTGCTCAGCACTTCTGAAATCAGGACATGAGCCTAATTCCAATCTCACCTACACTGATGTCACTTTTGATTTACACCAGGGTGAGCAGAATGAGATCTCAGATCCAGATTAATCTCTCCAGATTCTTAAACCACATCAGTCAACACGGTACCTGAGCACCTGCTGTTAATACCATATCTACTACAAAACGTTCACCAGCTGCAAGGAGAAGAACCTATTCCACTCTTGTGCTAAGGTTTCCCATGTGCCAGCCTATTAAATAGCCTCAAAGCCAAAGGGCTCTCATGTTTGGATTGTTAATGGAGAACCTCCAGGTTCCATCATCCTAACTATGAAAATAGGACATTCCTGTTCTATTGTCAATCTGACTTAAACACACATTTGAATGACCAGCAGTTTAACTTTTAACTGAATTGATAGGTTTGGAAATAATCTATTATGCAATTATCTCTTTAGTGTAAAAAAGATTCACAGATTCATAGATTTTAAAAGACCAGAAGAGACCATTATAATCTCTAGTCTGACCTCCTGAATAACACAGGCCAGAGAAGTGCACCAACTAATTTGTGCCTCAAGCCCATAACTGCTGGTGGAGTACAGCATATGTTTTAGAAATATGTTGAATCTTGATTTAAAGAGTTCAAGTGATGCAGAATCTACCACTCACCTAGGTTAATTGTTCCAGTGGTTAACTACCCTCCCAGTTAAAAATGTGCACCTTATTTCTAACCTGAAATTCTCTAACTTCAGTTTCCAGCCACTGGATCTTGTTATGCCTTTCTCTGCTAGAATTAAGAGCCCTCTAACTATCAGAAATCTTCTCCCAAGGCAGGTACTTACAGACCACAATCAAGTCACATCTTGACCTTCTCTTAGATAAACTGAACTTCTTAATTTTCTCACTGTAAGGCATTGTGATGCAATATATTTTTGCCAAACTGACTGAACTCTACCTGCATGAAATAAAATGGTAAAAAAATTAAAATACTCACCAATATCATGTTCAGTTGGGTTGAATACTGAGTAATCTGGGTGCAAAATGTATTTCTCTATTTCAAATGTTTGTGTTACATCTGTTGTTTTATTAAATAGATGCTGACCCAGAACAATTCTAATACTGGACTTCAGTGGACTAAATAAAAAGAAAACACAATTAGTCAGGGCCAGACGCTGTCCTTTTGAAGAAAAAAAAAGACGTGCTTAAAGTGTGGTTCTACACTGAACAGTAAATGCAAAAAACAGTAACATGAGAGCCTTGGATTTAAGGGACCACTCCTGCCCTCACTAAAGCCAATGGAAAAACTCCAATGGGAGTTGGATCAGGCTCTTATTCTACATACAAACAATCAAGAGCATGGGACAGCCATTCAAGAGTGATCAGTAGGGCCATACTAAATTCACCATCCATTCTGGTCAATTTCACGGTCATAGTATTAAAAAAGTCAGTTTCATGGTTGCAGATGTTTACATCTGAAATTTCACAGAGTTGTAACCGTGGGGGTCCCAGCCCAAAAGGGAGTTGTGGGCAGAGGGGGTGGTGTTGCGAGGCTATACTGTGTGTGTGGGGGGGGGGATTGCCACCCTTACTTCTACTGCTGGCAGGGGCACTGCCTTCAGAGCTGGGCAGCTGGAGAGCAGCAGCTGCTGGCTGAGTGCTCAGCTCTGAAGCCAGTGCCACCGCCAGCAGCAGCACAGAAGTGAGGGTCGAGGGTTACCATATGTCCAGATTTCCCAGCAGCCTCCCGCCCGGGTTGGGAGCTGACAGCCGAGGCCGCAGCCTTCCACTCAGGTCAGGTGCTGACAGCTACTCTCACTTCTGCACTGTCTTCAGAGCTGGGCTCCCAGCCAGCAGCCATGAAGCTTCCTGCAGCTGGGGGAGGTTCCTGAAGGTGGATCTGACCCAGCTCTGGCAGTGGCCCCTGCAGGGAAAAGGAAGTCCCATCCCTCCCAGCCTGGGACTAGCAGTTGGACCCTGGCGCACAGTCGGCGCTCCGGCTAGGTTGCCCCCAGCTCTGCCCCTCCCATATAATAACTAGATATCATGGGCGAGATCAGATTTCATGGTCCGTGATGCATATTTCACAGCTGTGAATTTGATAGGGGCCCTAGTTATCAGGAAGTGTTTAGAAGCATACTAAATACTCTGATGTTGAAAGCAATGAGGTTAAAATTCACTATTGCTGTAAACTCAATTGGAGTTGCACATACATACATCCTTAGAGGGTTTTAAGGCCCGGCTTGACAAAGCCCTGGCTGGGATGATTTAGTTGGTGTTGGTCCTGCTTTGAGCAGGGGATTGGACTAGATGACCTCCGGAGGTCTCTTTCAACCCTAATCTTCTATGATTCTATGCAAAAGTCAGCAGTAAATTCAGCCATTACTGTTTTCAACATCAGAGAATCTGTGTTCCTCAAAAACACTTCATTATATAACCCAAGCATACAATATGCCTACTGTAATGCAATGTGCACAAGTAGTTAGCCAGTAGTACCAAATTTCCCTTATCCTCATGTTTGTAGCTATTTCCTCCCAGAAATAGATGCATGATGCCTTCTCCTCGAGTGCTGAATACTGAACTGGGAGAGGGGCCAGGGTGTGATTGGTGAACTCTAGTATACAGTGAAAATAGCTTTAGTTTAACAATTACTGTATGTGTGGTGTAAGAAGGAAGATCAGGAAGCTCTTTTTTTAAAAGTAAGAAAGAGACAACAAAGTAACAGAGGATATTCCAAAGAATAGGAAAGGCAGAGAACATGATTTTCTTGTGATTCTTTCCCAACAGCAACCTGGAAACAAATTTGTGGCCCTCAAAGCAAATTGGAGGCCCACCACTTCTAGGGCAAATATATCTTATTGATGCTAAACTGACATGCTATGGCTTATACATATCCTGCTATTTTATACATCCAAGGTCAGAAGAAACAAAAGAGATGGTGGTCATACAAAAAATTAGCGGTACAGGTTTCTCTTGTCACCTAGCGGAGAACAGCTGAGCTGAACCAGCTGATCAGCAATCTCATACGTGCTAACCATACATAAGGGTGCAGAATATGATGGAGCAACTATTGAAAATCTGCATGTACCAAGCCACCAGCTGGAAGTGGGCGGAAATGTCTTGAATAGCTGCCAAATTTTGTAGCTATTTCACAACATTTGGAAAACAAACGCATTGTGGCTGAAGATGATATTATTAGCTCTAGAGGCTATCTGCATATTTATTTCTGTTACTCTTGGCTTCCTCACTAAGCAAAGGAACAACGGGTACGAAATGATGTAACACTTTTCTGAACTGATGTGATCAGCTTCACCTCTGAAAACAAAGAGTATCCTGCTTGTATGGCAAATGGATTACTCAGAATGAAATAGGTGCATCTGATATTTAATGTTTTCCTTACCTATTACATCTAGAAATTTCAAAAAGACTAAGGAAATTAGCTGCCCAAATCCCAATAAAATTCAATAGCAGTGGGACATCTAATTCCCTTAGGCTCTTTTCCAGACTCCTCTCTATTCTATTTAATGGCATTCAAATTTAATTTATTTTATATAATAAATCATTACTCAGCTGTTTTGAGCATTTTGAACTAAACATTAAACACTACAGTAGGCACCTAATTTCACCTACAAAGTGTGTATTAACATCCAGCCAAATCACTGAATGGGGGCAGGGAATGATGTGCCCATGCAAAACTAGTTATTTGTCCAAGTAAATACTTATGCATGCAAGTGCTCATTTGCAGGGCCGGTGCAAGGATATTTTGCGCCCTAGGCAAAACTTCCACCTTGTGGCCCCCTCCTCCCCCCAGCACATTAGTTCATTGAGGGGCAAATCCCAACAAGTCTTTATAGACCCCAGGGGCTGCTCCCCAGACCAGGTTTCCCCCCTCCCTGCCCCCTGACCTCCCCTGGAGGGTGCACAACCCTCCTGTGAGCCCTCCCCTCCCCTCCCCACCCCACCCCGGCGGCCCCTGCCCCGAGTCCACTCATTGGCTTTGCCGGGCTTGGGCTGCTGCAGCAGCTCGGCAGGGAGGAGCCGCCTTCCGGAGGCACCGGAGAGCCAGAGCCCCCCTGTGCCGCGCGGACGCCTCCATGGCTGGGGCTCGCCACCCCCGCAAGCCGACGCTCTGGCTCTCCGGTGCCTCCAGAAGGCGGCTCCTCCCTGACAAGCCAGGACACCGCTTTTTGGCGCCCCTACGGCCGTCCTTAGGATTTATGGGGCACTAGGCAGTATTATTAAACTGGTGCCCCTATGCCCGACGGCAGCCTGAGCTTGCAGCCCGGCGGGGGCGGAGGGACAAAGCAGAAAGAATAACAAGACGCCCGGCCCGCCTCACGGTGGCGTAGAGTCACAGTTCCCCGCAGAGACCTCTGTACCCTCTCCCTCACGCAGAATGGACATGCAGAAGGTACCTAATTAAAAGCACTAAACTTGGGAATAAAAAATGTCAGTCACAGGTTTTTTGATATGCCCTGAAGTTTGTCAGACATTTATTTGCAAAAACTTTGTAGTAAGGGTGAGTAAGCTGTCTTGCTGAATACAACATTCAATATTATGGAATACATGATGCAGCTCTTCTTTGTTTTACATTTTCTTAATCAGTATTTCTAAGCTGATTTTATATTTTAAATGTACTCTTAAACCTTCATAAAGTAATCATTCCAGATTACTACATATTTAAGTCACTGAAACAGACATTATTTTAAATTAATCAGTTACAGAGGTTTAGTGTGTTCATAACAATGTACAATGTTCATTGCTTAAGGGAACTCTAATTTACTGTGTGTGATCTCCATAACAATACACATGTTTATGAAATGTCACCAACTTTAAAAAATATGTTTCCAAAGATTTTAGGCATAACAAAGGATTTTATATCTTACTAAGGTACTGATTTTGCTTAAAACTAGTTCATCAGATAGTCAGAAGTAAAGAAAGGGAAACTCTTTGTCCAGCTATCTGGAAGCAAAGGGCTGTTGTCCGTTTAAGGGCTCTCTTCAATGGGGGTGGGGGGAGAGGGGGTGAAGGGAGAAATGGATGAACAGAAAGGACTGGAAGACTTTGGAAGTAAGTTTTTTTACTATAGTAATTAAAATGTGTATTTTAGATAAGGGAGGTCTTTTGAAGGATTTATTTAAAAAAACATATGTCTGAAGATCCAAGCATTTAAGGCTAAAGATGATTGTGCATCTAAAAATCTATGCAAGGATTTTTTAGAGATGTGATTTTATAATCTTCACCAACTCACTAATGAAATATTTTTAAAGCAAATTTTAAACTAAGATCCTGTAGACTGACATGTCCTGAATAAATATGAGGCAAATGCCTGTTAAGTGGCTTCATTACCCCTTGAATGGCTCTTTAACAGTTTCAGTGTTGTGCTAATAGGTCTGGCAGGCTGGAGGCTTTTTCTCTTTTAACTACTAGATCCCCTTCCCAGGAAAACTCGGAGCCTGCAGGAAGGGTCAGAACAGGGATAGGAAAACCAGAAGGGTGGACACTAAGACCCAGTGGGCGCCCCCAACCACTTGGCGCCCTAGGCGACAGCCTAGTTCGCCTAGTGGTTGCACCGGCCCTGCTCATTTGGCATATTCTTACACTTCAAGTGGACCCATTAATTTCAGTAAGGCTATTTAAGTAAGTAAGGGGTAAGAGTGGGAGAATAGGGACACAAATTGTTTTTTAGCTCATGCACATGCATTGCAAGAATCTACTCCTGAAAATGTAGCCTTTTCTGTCCTTCAGGAATAATAATAATAATAATATCCTTTTGTATTTATATAATATGTTATCTCAGAGCATCTTACAAATGTTAGTACATATTATCATCTCTTTTTTATGGACAGGAGGAGTAAGGTACAGAGAAGATGAATGACTAAACAATGGTCATAAAGGTAGTTTGTAACTGAGCTAGGAATCCAGCTCAGGCTTTCTGACTTACCTACTAGACCAATGCTGCCTCCCTACAGCAGCTCCTAACAATACATTCTGAATATCCTAAACTGTTATTGTGGACATCCAGTTATTATATATTGTTCAATTATATATTGGAATTCTAAAATAGAATGTATTAACTAAAATTCCAATCAAGTGCAATTTTATCTGGAGATTTATTCAAAGAAATTGTTCCTTTATACAATTTTCCCCCCAGTTTACTTTCTGCTTTGTTGTTAGGTTTTTCCTTCTATCCGGTTTATTTCATCATCATAATCATCATCTTACTGATGTCAGAGAATAAACATGTGCCTGCCTGAACATAGTTACATAGCAGTGTCAGAACAAAAAACAGGCCATTGGTCTTTTACCTATAGAATGGCTTGATAGTAACTTTACCATCTCCATCCTATAAAATTTAAAATTCTGCTATCAGATAAAGATCTAAAAACACCTCCACTTTTTCAGCCTTTTGAACAAATGGTGGATATACTCCCTCTGTGGATCAGGGATTGTCTTTTATTGTACAATAGGTAGCACAAATGGTGCCGAACCTGGTTGATCTCTAGGCATGACCATAATATAAATGTTAAATAATAATCATCCTTGCTATAATTGTAATGGAATACTAAATTGTATTATATTGTTCAGGCAAAAGGTGGCACCATGTGTAACATACCTTATCTGAGCATAGAACAGATAATCCTGGGAGTAAATTAAAGGCTTTTATAGTGAATACATCTGCGGTGTATCTTTCTGACAACAAGTCTCTGTAGCCAGTCCATATCTGATTCATATCTGATTCTGACCTGCAACCTACCATGTACAATGTGTACATGACATGGTGTCAGAAGTAAACTAGTGTCAGTGGAGAACAAAAGCAGATGGAAACAGCAACAAAGGTTGCAAACAGAAGAAACAAAGGTTGTAGGATCTCCTCCACATGCCACTCTTCAATGTCCCAGAAAATTTCAGTTTTGACAAATCTTCAGAATGGACAGACTGAAAGCAGGATTTTGCATTGCAAAGAAACTGGAGGCATACAGGTATACTCTTTAATTTACGCTACGAAGAAGCAGGCAGAGCATATCTTTAAATCCTTTGACTTTATTGAAGACAGTCACAGAGATGACTATGAAAGAGTTCTGGCTATGTTTGATGTATACGATATACCTCAGAGAAATGTGATTTATGAAACAGCATGTTTTCACCAGAGCATTCAAAGACCAGGGAAAATGTAGAATGTTTTATAACAGTTCTCTGCATTGACTGAAAATTGTGATTTTGGGACCGCAAAGCATGAAAATATCAGGGACAGGCTGGTTATTGGGTTAGCCGATAAAAATCTTTCAGAGCAGTTACAATTAAATAAAGACGTGACCCTAAGTATTGCTGACCAGATAGCAAAACAGACAGAACTAGTAAAACAGCAGAACACACATAAGAACGGCCATTCTGGGTCAGACCAAAGGTCCATCTAGCCCAGTATCCTGTCTTCTGACAGTGGCCAATGCCAGGTGCCCCCAAGGGAATGAACAGAACAGGTAATCATCACGTGATCCATCCCGTCGCCCATTCCCAGATTTTGGCAAACAGAGGCTAGGAACACCACCCCTACCCATCCTGGCTAATAGCCATTGATGGACCTATCCTCCATGAACTTATCTAGTTCTTTTTTGAACCCTGTTATAGTCTTGGCCTTCACAACATCCTCTGGCAAGGAGTTCCACCGGTTGACTGTGCGCTGTGCGAAAAAAAACACTTCCTTTTGTATGTTTTAAATCTGCTGCCTATTAATTTCATTTGGTGACCCCTAGTTCTTGTGTTATGAGTAAATAACACTTCCTTATTTACTTTCTCCACACCAGTCATGATTTTATAGACCTCTATCATATCCCCCCTTAGTTGTCTCTTTTCCAAGCTGAAAAGTGCCAGTCTTATTAATCTCACCTCATACGGCACCCATTCCATACCCCTAATCATTTTTGTTGCCCTTTTCTGAACCTTTTCCAAGTCCAATATATCTTTTTTGAGATGGGGCAACCACATCTGCATGCAGTATTCAAGATGTGGGGATACCATGGATTTATAGAGAGGAAATAAGATATTTTCTGTCTTATTATCTATCCCTTTCTTAATAATTCCCAACATTCTGTTTGCTTTTTTGACTGCCGCTGCACATTGAGTGGATGTTTTCAGAGAACTATCCACAATGACTCCAAGATCTCTTTCTTGAGTGGTAACAGCTAATTTAGACCATCATTTTATATGTATAGTTGGGATTTTTCCCCCAATGTGCATTACTTTGCATTTATGAACATTGAATTTCATCAGCCATTTTGTTGCCCAGTCACCCAGTTTTGAGAGATCCTTTTGTAGCTCTTTGCAGTCTGCCTAGGACTTAACTATCTTGAGTAGTTTTGTATCATCTGTACATTTTGCCACCTCACTGTTTACCCCTTTTTCCAGATCATTTAGGAATATGTTGAATACGACTGGGCTCAGTACAGACCCCTGGGGGACACCACTATTTATCTCTCTCCATTCTGAAAACTGACCATTTATTCCTACCCTTTGTTTCCTATCTTTTAACCAGTTACCAATCCAGGAGAGAACCTTCCCTCTTATTCCATGACTGCTTATTTTGCTTAAGAGCCTTTAGTGAGGGACCTTGTCAAAGGCTTTCTGAAAATCTAAGTACAGTATATCCACTGGATCTCCCTTGTCCACGTGCTTGTCGACCTCCTCAAAGAATTCTAGTAGATTGGTGAGGCATGATTTCCCTTTACAAACACCATGTTGACTCTTCCCCAATGAATTATGTTCATCTATGTGTCTGACAATTTTGTTCTTTACTATAGTTTCAACCAGTTTGCCCGGTACTGAAGTCAGGCTTACTGGCCTGTAATTGCCATGGTCACCTCTGGAGCCCTTTTAAAAAATTGGCATCCCATTAGCTATCCTCCAGTCATTTGGAAAGAAAAACTTGAAAAACCTGAAACTAGCTCAGAAGCAGTAAAAAGACTCAGCATGACTGCTAAAAGTCATTATCCTAAGACCACTGTGGCTAAGAGGGACAAATTCCAGGAAAACACGGAAGCCTAAATGCACAAGATATGAAGAAATTCATAGCCCAAGAGATGATGCATGTCAAGCCAAAAGTGCAAGATGTACCAAATGCAGAAAGTATGGACATTTTGCAGTTGTTTGCCATAACAAGACACAATCAGGGAGTTGTCTAACATTACAGACAGTCAAGAGCCATTGTTTCTATTATCTATCACATATGGTGACCAGAGCTGGCCTGGAGACTGAAACTCAGGATTCATGGGAAAACTGTTGACTTTAAAATTGACTCAGGAGCAGACATCACAGTCATCCCAGAAGGAACTTACAATCAACTTCAATCTCTCCCAGAGCTGAAGTCACCGGACACAGCTCTGACTAGCCCTGGAGGTATTCTGCATGGGCCAATTCACCACAGAAACAATTTATAAAGACAAAAGCTTTGTATTCAGAGTGCATGTGATCAAAGACCAGCAGCATGGTAGCCATGATGGGCATAGTGAAAAAGGTGGAGGAATTCAAAGCAGGATTTGATAATATTAGACTGTTGAAGAGCAATTCTAGTACAAATAATCTTATGATATAATGCTGAACCATACAGAATAACATCCTCTACCAGACAGATCTCGGAAGATATTAGCTGCAGATTTATGCAACTTTAGATGAAAATTATTTGATCATAGTGGACTGTTTTTCCAGGTATATAGAAATTATGTAATTGAAAAAGACATCATATGTTGCAATGCTATTGAGAAACTGTAGTGCACTTTTGCTCATTTCAGTATTCCAGAACAACTAGTGATGGACAACAGACCATAATTCATTACAGCAGAATTTAAGTCATTCTGAACAAAATATGATTTTGATCATATTACTAGCAGCCCACATTACCCACAAGCGAATGGAGAGGCTGAGGGAGCTGTACAGACAGCCAAGAAAATCCTACAGCAGGAAGATCCATTTTTTGCTCTCCTGAACTACAGATCAACACCAGAAGAAGCTACTGGATATAGTCCAGAACAGCTCCTGATGGAAAGACAACTCAGAATTACTGTTTCAACTTTGGAAAAGAATACATCTCCAAAGTGGCTAGACATGAAGAGAACAACCAAATCAGATAAAAAAGGCAAAGAAAGCTTATGAACACTTTGACAATAGACTACACTAGAGAGCTGTGAGGGCTAGAACCTGATGACAGTGTTCATGTCAAACTGGATGGCGAAAAAGGATGGACAACTCCAGCTGGCATAAAGAAAAAGAATTCATCGCCCAGATCATAGGTGATCAAAACCGACAGAGAAAAGTTCAACAGAAAGTCAACATGTACAGTTTGTTCCTCAGAAAGAACCACCAACAGAGAAAACTCTACAGCTGGCAGATACAAAACAAGAAGATTTGAAATTGACCCGTGACAGTTATTGCAACTAATGGACAGCCAGATGACCAAAATGTAATGCGTTCGGGTTGTGTAATTAGAAAACTTGTATTATTCAAAGGCACTTAACAGGCTGATGCATGCTGAACTTTAAAGATAGCATGATTGTGTAAATTTTGTACAATTTTGTAAATGGTAGGAATGTAGAACTTAAAGGAGGAGATGTAATGGAATGCTAAATGTATTATACTGTTCAGCCACAAGGTGGTGATGTGTGTAATATACCTTATCTTAGCATGAGAGTACACCAAAGGATCTTATGTATCGATCTGAAAAGGAAGCTCTGGACCCAGTTCATATTTGGTACAGAGCCTGACCTGCAACCTACCATGTACAGGGTGTACATGACCATACTTTCACATTATCTCTTCTATCCACTATCATCACCTCCATCTTGATTAGATTAAACTTCCTTTTCATTTCCTGTGTACTGTTGCTGTGTACACTTAAAGAGCTCCTGCATACCACCTCTGAAGTGGGAACATTTCAAGGCTGTATAAAGTGATCTCTTTTTTATAATATGTAAGTCTTCTATGTTTCACAAGCATTTGGGGAAACTGAGATATAAGAGATTCTCTAACTGTAAGATATTATTAAAGCATTGAGTTTACCTGTTAGCAAAGCAGTGGGCTGCTGACACTACCCAACAAGGATGAACAAGGCTGCCACCACAGAAGCTATTTCCAATATATATGGCTGCTAGCCAGGGGTGAGAGCCTGGTAAAGACGAAGAGCCGCCAATAATCCTAGGTCTGATGAAACTTCGTTTTTTGTGTCTTCTTCCACATGCTCTTTTGACAACTGCAAAGGTATCCACAATATCTGGAACTACTGGTGTCTTTTTCCTGGTGTCTGAGACAGAAATTGGTGTGGTGAGTATCAGACTACATATACTTACAATTTACAAAACTTGGATTTTCATAGGAGCCTAAGAAAGTTAGGTATCCAAATGTCATTGAATTTCACCCAGTTAAGTAGCAGAATTGGGGCCTACACTCTGATTCTAGGCTCATTATTACTGGGGAGATTGGGGATGATGCATGAAGCAGAAACAATACACCTTAATTTTCCAGACACCACTTTTAGCTTTGTAGTTCAGAAAGTTAGAAAAAAAATGGTATAATGAGTAGAATATATTTAAATCACTGATGGAGAATAAATGGTCACTTTATAGGTTCAGATTACAACTCAATTTTAGCAAAAACGAGGAGTCCTTGTGGCACCTTGTGGCACCTGAGAGATTTAAATTTGTTAGTTTCTAAGGTGCCACAAGGACTCCTCGTTGTTTTTGCTGATACAGATTTACATGGCTACCACTCTGAAACTCCATTTTAATAGAATCATAGAATCATAGAATCATAGAATCTCAGGGTTGGAAGGGACCTCAGGAGGTCATCTAGTCCAACCCCCTGCTCAAAGCAGGACCAAACCCAACTAAATCAGCCCAGCCAGGGCTTTGTCAAGCCTGACCTTAAAAACCTCTAAGGAAGGAGATTCCACTACCTCCCTAGGTAACCCATTCCAGTTCTTCACCACCCTACTAGTGAAAAAGTTTTTCCTAATGTCCAACCTAAACCTCCCCCTCTGCAACTTGAGACCATTACTCCTTGTTCTGTCATCTTCTATCACTGAGAACAGTCTAGATCCATCCTCTTTGGAACCCCCTTTCAGGTAGTTGAAAGCAGCTATCAAATCGCCCCTCATTCTTCTCTTCTGCAGACTAAACAATCCCAGTTCCCTCAGCCTCTCCTCGTAAGTCATGTGCTCCAGCCCCCTAATCATTTTTGTTGCCCTCCGCTGGACTCTCTCCAATTTATCCACATCCTTCTTGTAGTGTGGGGCCCAAAACTGGACACAGTACTCCAAATGAGGCCTCACCAGTGCTGAGTAGAGGGGAATGATCACATCCCTCGATCTGCTGGAAATGCCCCTACTTATACAACCCAAAATGCCATTAGCCTTCTTGGCAACAAGGGCACACTGTTGACTCATATTCAGCTTTTCGTCCACCGTAACCCCTAGGTCCTTTTCTGCAGAACTGCTGCCCAGCCATTCGGTCCCTAGTCTATAGCAGTGCATGGGATTCTTTCGTCCTAAATGCAGGACTCTGCACTTGTCCTTGTTGAACCTCATCATATTTCTTTTGGCCCAATCCTCTAATTTGTCTAGGTCCCTCTGTATCCTATCCCTACCCTCCAGCGTATCAACCACTCCTCCCAGTTTAGTGTCATCTGCAAACTTGCTAAGGGTGCAGTCCACACCATCTTCCAGATCGTTAATGAAGATATTGAATAAAACCGGCCCCAGCACCGACCCTTGGGGCACTCCACTTGATACCGGCTGCCAACTAGACAAGGAACCATTGATCACTACCCGTTGAGCCCGACCATCTAGCCAGTTTTCTATCCACCTTACCGTCCATTCATCCAGCCCATACTTCTTTAACTTGCTGGCAAGAATACTGTGGGAGACTGTATCAAAAGCTTTGCTAAAGTCCAGAAATAGCACATCCACTGCTTTCCCCTCATCCACAGAGCCGGTTATCTTATCATAGAAGGCAATTAGGTTAGTCAGGCATGACTTGCCCTTGGTGAATCCATGCTGACTGTTCCTGATCACTTTCCCTATTAACTCCTATTAACATTAATGGCAATTAAATATGAATTTAGGGGAAGAATAGACTTCTTAGTTTTTAAAATCCATTTAGTATTTGCCATACATTTTTAGTTTAGTTTAAACTGCTGAAACAAGTATCAATGAGGACAGAGATTTGCTCATTGAGGGCCTGATTCTGCTACCTTTACTGACAAAAGCAATCTTTACTCAAACAGCCACGTTCATCTATATGGGGCTGTTTGCACGAGTAAGGATAAGTGCTGAAGGATGGTGCACCAACAGATCCATTAATTTCTGAAGTCTTACCCAGATGATGGCCTGGCAAGGACAGCTGTAATATTGTGATCACTGTGCAATAAACTAAGAATACATAACTGTATAACACTGTACATGAAAACTGTATTTTTTCTTCCAAGAAAACATATTGGTGTTACAGTAGCAGAGGGAATAAATTTACTCATTCAAGACCACCAGGACTTAAGAAATGCAAATGAAACCTAAAATTTGGGTTAACAAATGAAAAAGTTCCATTGATACTAGAAAAAGTTTTCACTGGATCACACTGAAATGAAAAATGAAATCTACTATCAGATCATATGACCTAATATTTACCTACCACAAGATGTAATGTTACAATATTCCCAAGACAAAGTATTGTCCTTCATGATGTAACACCAGGGCTTCTCATCACTATCTGGATTTCTAATAAAGTTTGGGGAGAGTAAATTAAAAGCAGTGTCAATAACAATACTTAGCACTTTACAAACATTTACATACTTACTCTTGCACCTTCCATAGGATCGATCCTGCAATGTGCTGAGCAGTCTGGACTTGATCCAGCAAAGCATTTAAGCATATACTTAACTTTAAAGCTTGTGATTTGTCCCATTCACTTCAATAGGCCTACTCATTGCTTCAAGTTAAGGGCCAGGTTTTAAAGATGCAGATAGTTGCCTAGTGTAATTTTCAAAAGCTCCTAGGCTCCTAACTCTCATTGATTTTAAGTGCTTTGCTGAACTGGGTCCTGAGTGCTCAGCACTTTACAGGATCAAGTCCCCATGTGATGTATGCATTATGTAGCCCCATTTTATAAAAGACACAGATGGGTTAAGTGACTTGCTTAAGGACATATAGCAAGTCAGTAGCAAAAATAGCTAGCATTTAAGAATCTAAAACACCTAGCCTGCTTTCAGCCCATTAGACAACTCTGCCAATATATTGAGGTAATGTGAGGAAAGGTTAAGAATCTATTACATTCTTTAAAGCAAGAAAAAGATGGGAATATCAGGATGAACTCAGTTCCAAGTTTCATCAGCATTAATCTGGAGTAGCTATTTGGACACATTGGAGTTACTCTAGTTTTATAGCAGTGTAAATGAAAGCAGAATTTGGTCCTTCAGCTGTCTCTCTCTGTGAGTAAATGCAAACATAGGAAAAACTCTGCAAATGTCTTTGAAGGCAAACCAAAAACTCTTAAAAAGTAGATTAAAAGAAATATTCAAGATTCCACTGTCGAATAATGAATGTTGTTTTCTTAAAGGAGCTGACTATAATTGATTGGTTCCAATATGCTTCTCTGAGAAACAGAATTATCTTTGTCAGTGCTGCAGAAGTAACCAGAAATATGTCTGATTTACTCATTCCATAATATAATGGTAGCTTTCAAAGCCTCAAAAAGATCTTCCCTATAACTAATCACAATGACAAGATAATACAGGGCTTCAGGTAAACAGGGAGCCTAATTTGAATATGACTTATCCTAAACCACACACATTCTTCTTAAGATTCTTCAGTAGCTTTCTGGATCTGCCTGCTACTCTTCAAAGACTAAAACACTTTAAATTCTCAGAACAGAAGCAGCAGCATGGGTTGAGTCATCTACCGCCAACTATGTTTCTAAATTAGAATATTTGAACAAGAAGATATCTGTGGGATTACACAGTGTATTGGAGATACCCACCTAAAAATTAAAATCTGCTAGCAAAAAAAGTGGAAAAAGCAGCTTTACTGTTTCTTCTCTGCATTATACAGGACATGATCACACAAGCTCCTACACAGGTATATGATTTTTTTCTTGTATTTTAAATCTTTACGTGAATGCTGTGCTCAAAGGGACCAAACTGACAAGGCCTAGAGTCAGCAGAGTGCCTAAGCACATGCTTAAAGTTCAGCACATGTTTAAACCCCTTTGAAGTCAAATTGGTTTGATCTCCTGAGCTGGCTCCAATTCAGCAAAGCACTTAGGCATGTCCTGAACAGAGATGTTTTCAAGTACGTGCTTAAGTGCTTTGTTGAATCTGGACTCAGCTGTGGAGATCAAACCAATTTGGATAAAACAAGAAACTTTTTGGAGATTCAAAAAAAGCAGATTTTATTTATTAATTTATTTATGGGTCTCTGCACTTACTGGCTTCCTGCAAAAGAAGAGCTACTGTGAGAAATGATGCTTTCATAATATTTCCAAATAAACCAGGGTCTATAGGAAATTTCATGAGAAATTCTGATCTCTGCAGATTACTAACCTGATTTCCAAACAAAACAAAAAAATCAGATAACAGCAGGATAAGCATCTGAACCAATCTCTAAAATGTCTGATATTTGCCCATCCCCCTGTTTGCCATAAAATGGACATAAATTGTTTGTCTCTCTCTTTTGGTTATCTGAGGCATGGAGGAAGGCCAGCTGCTGAGAGAGGGCACAGGAAGGGATAATTCCTAAGGCCCAATCGCAACAGATGTTCTGACTAGAGCTGGTCAGAGAAAGGTATGGAAACATATTCCTCCAGAATATGCAGTTCCATTGAAATCGTTACACTTCATGAAATTGTATTGATTTCATTGGCATTTCATTTCAGAAGAAAACGGGAAAAGTATGGACAACATAAATATCCTATTTTGAAATTTTTAGAATGAAACATCGATTTTTTGTTTTGAAATAACTTAATTTCCATTTTGTTGGTTTGTATTATAGTAAAAACATTCTAAAAAGTCAACACTGAAATGTTTTGATTTTGTCAAAACAAAGTGTTTTTGACCTAAAACAGTTTGTCTCCCCCAGAATTTTCCTCCATGAAGAATTTCACAACTTTCCGTTTTCTTTACAATTCAGAATGAAACCAAATTTCAAAATCTTTAAATCCTTTGAGAAACTGAACTTCCATTCTCCACACAGCTCTGATTTTCATTTTTACATATACCCTATTCCTGGATGGACCCTCTCGTCTCCATAGCTGCAGTGACTGCTGAGAGTGCTGATGATACTTCACTACAGATAGAGGCAGGGTGCAACACCAACATGGAGAGGAGGACAACTGTTAGAACATTCAGCATCACAGTCGCTCTCTGGAGGAGAGGACGAAGTTAACTACGGGCCCCTGGGGTGACTCTATGAGGTATTGTTTTGTCTTTTGGGACTCATGTGGAAAAGGTCACAGAGATGAGGAAGCTAAATGGCCCAGAACTTTCTAACATTCCCTCAAGTCTAGACATTCTTTTGGCAGCCCTAGCTAGCTATTTATTTCAGCTGCAAGAGCCTACACTTTCTAAATGTAGATCCCTCTTGAAGACCTACTTCTCCTAGGCTGCTTAAAGTGAGTCTATGAATTTCATATTCTGAATAGACTCTCTGAAGCTAACCAGTGTTACTGCAACAAAAGATAACAGCTGAACGGATATCACTGGTAATCCACTCTTCCAAAACCACTGCTATGTTCAATGTATACTTTAATTTACAAACATTGGGTGTGCAAGAAGTTCTCACCTGCAGTAAGAGTAGGGTCCCAAGCCCAGCTGCACAGCTTTTTCAACACTGTCAACATGAAGTTCTTGGTAGAGCAAATCTGAATTCCAGGGCACACAACTGTGTCCAGAAACAGTCGTCTTCACAACCCCTCTATACTCTGTACCATTGCCACGATAACATCGTTGGCTAGGGACTGGACAAAACACAATATGCTGATCAGAAATAAGGGCAAATTCAGTGCTAAAGAAATGCTTATTTCATCACCAGTATCCTAAGTGATATCTCTGTGAATTAAAAGTCAATGGGCCTGATTCTCCAGTGCCTTGCACCTTGTGTATTTATTTCTGCTGTGCAAAGAGGGTGTACAAAACCACCAAATCAAATTAACAGTGGGTGGCATTCATTTTATGCTTGTGTAAATGAATACACAACATAGGTGCTGACTCCGTGGGTACTTTGGGGCTGGAGCACCCACGGGGGGAAAATGGTGGGGGCTGAGCACCCATCGGCAGCCCTCCTACCAGCTCCCCCCACACACCCCAGTGCCTCCAGCCCTCTGGCAGGCCCCACGAATGAGTGCCTCCCGCTCCCTCCCAGTGCCTCCCGCCCATCGTGAACAGCTGTTTCATGGTGTGTAGGAGGCTAGGGGGGAGGGGACAGGAGCAAGGATGCAGTGCGCTCGGGGGAGGAGGCGGAACTGGGGGGGGAAAGGCGGGGCGGGGGTGGAGCGGGGGCAGGAAGAGGCAGGGCGTGGGTGGGGCCTTGGGGGAAGGGGTGGAGTGGGGGTGGGGTCTGGGGCGCAGCCAGGGATCAAGCACCCCCAAGCACTTTGAAAAGTTGGCGCCTGTGATACACAAGGTGCAAAGCAGTGGAGAATCAGGCCTAATGTGGTCACCATAAATGAAAGCATTTAATCAGCAAGGTGCAGCAAAGTACGTATTATCAAACATTTAAAGCACCTGATTTTTAAAGGGACTTGAAAGCCTGGCTTCCCGTCAGTACATGTGCAGCTCAGCACACCCAAACATACATATGCTTTCCAAACACTAACAGTTGCTCAAATTTACACATACAAAACCTCATTTTTCTATCACCTTCACATTGGTCATTTGTCTAGATGGGTTTGGCACATGGATCTTCGACCACCTGTATGCGCAGCTGTTAGGGGAGCCAAGGGGCCATGGCCCTCCCACTTTTGAAAGTGGATGGGCCTGGCCTGTCCACTTTTTGCCAAGGGCCTGCCCCTGCTGCCTCTTCTCTTCCCCCCAAGGCATTGCCCCCAGGCCAGGCTGGAAGCCAGAGCTGGGTTGGGGTAAGTACCGCGCAGGCAGCTATTGGGGGCCGCAGACCCTCCACCTGCCCTGGGCAGGGGGCCGGGAGGGTGGGGATACGGGCCAAGGACTGCTCTTGGGCCCAGACTCCCCCGCCCAGCTCCAGCTCGGCTGGGAGGTGGGGCCTCAGGGGGAAGAGGAGGGGCGGGGGTAAGGCAATGGAGGGGACGGGGCCTCGTGACCCCCCTAGTTTTAGGAAGAATCCTTCGCCCCAATAGAACAGGAAGCCAGCTTCTGAAAATCCAGCTCAGAGAATCTCAAAGTAAGCACTAAATCCTCAAAAGTACAAACAGGACTAATTATGACCAAGTCCTACAGTGCTTCATTGCCCAGCAACTTCAGTAAGAGTTACACAAGCTTGAGGTGTGCAGGACTGAGCTCTAAGAGGGTCTATTCTTCCATCAGGAATAAGGGATTTAAAGATATAACATCACAAGTTGCTTAACTGCTGGTACATCAACCACAGCATACCACATGGGCAGCCAAACTTACCAGGTATCTGCTGATATTCCCTTGATTTTGGTGGAGTGTAGCAAGACAATAACTGGGGAACAGCACCAACAGTGAACAAGTTTATGCTAATGAAAATTATTCCTCTAATCATCAGTGAAGACTAGACCTCAAACTTAGAAGTGGGACCAGGCACAAAACTAAACTAAACAGTAATAAGTCACCAGGACCAGATGGTATTCACCCAAGAGTTCTGAAGGAACTCAAATATGAAATTGCAGAACTACTAACTGTAGTTTGTAACCTATCATTTAAATCAGCTTCTGTACCAAATGACTGGAGGATTAGCTAATGGGATGCCAATTTTAAAAAAAGACCCCAGAGGTGATCCTGGCAATTATAGGCCAGTAAGCCTGACTTCAGTACTGGGCAAACTGGTTGAAACTATAGTAAAGAATAAAATTGTCAGACACATAGATGAACATAATTCATTGGGGAAGAGTCAACATGGTGTTTGTAAAGGGAAATCATGCCTCACCAATCTACTAGAATTCTTTGAGGAGGTCGACAAGCACGTGGACAAGGGAGATCCAGTGGATATACTGTACTAGATTTTCAGAAAGCCTTTGACAAGGCCCCTCACCAAAGACTCTTAAGTAAAGTAAGCTGTCATGGGATAAGAGGGAAGGTCCTCTCATGGACTGGTAACTGGTTAAAAGATAGGAAACAAAGGGTAGGAATAAATGGTCAGTTTTCAGAATGGAGAGAGGTAAATAGTGGTGTCCCCCAGGGGTCTGTACTGGGCCCAGTCGTATTCAACATATTCCTAAATGATATGGAAAAAGGGGTAAACAGTGAGGTGGCAAAATTTGCAGATGATACAAAACTACTCAAGATAGTTAAGTCCCAGGCAGACTGCGAAGAGCTACAATCCAGGAAATTTTTGTAGAGTGTGGGGGACAACTTCCTGGTGCAAGTGCTGGAGGAATCAACTAGGGGCCGTGCTCCTCTTGACCTGCTGCTCACAAACAGGGAAGAATTGGAAGGGGAAGTAGAAGCGGTGGCAACCTGGGAAGCAGTGACCATGAGATGGTCGAGTTCAAGATCCTGACAAAAGGAAGAAAGGAGGGCAGCAGAATACAGACCCTGGACTTCAGAAAAGCAGACTTTGGCTCTCTCAGGGAACTGATGGGCAGGATCCCCTGGGAGGCTAGTATGAGGGGGAAAGGAGTCCAGGAGAGCTGGCTGTATTTTAAAGAAGCCTTATTGAGGGCGCAGGAACAAACCATCCCGATGTGCAGATAGAATAGCAAATATGGCAGGCGACCAGCTTGGCTTAACAGAGAAATCTTCGGTGAGCTTAAACACAAAAAGGAAGCTTACAAGAAGTGGAAAGTTGGACCGATGACTAGGGAGGAGTATAAAAATATTGCTCGAGCATGCAGGGGTGTAATCAGGAAGGCCAAATCCAGCAGGACCCACTGTGGGGAAATTTTGGTAAGGCTTTCCTGGAACATAGAGGCAGACCTGGATTTTAAGGTGTGGGGAGCCCTCACCATGCCTGGTGCAGGGCTCACAAAGGAGTAGGGGGTACAGTATCTCAGAGCTCACCCAACCCATTCCCCTGGGTCTAGGCGTGAGTCGTTTCCCAAACTGGGTCATGCAAGAGTTCAGGATGGGCAACTGGCAAGAGTGTGAGCAGATCCTCCACAGTAGAAACACAGCCTCAACAGCAACAGAGCTTTTTTTCTTTAGGGGGTCACATGATGGCTGGTATTATCCAGCTACATAGGTTCAGGTTGGAGATGGATACCAGGGGCCATTGGTTGGGTGGTGACCCAGACCCCTTCCTTTTCTCACGTCGCTTGTGGAGCCGATCGTTGACCTCATCATATACATCGACAAAGACATCTAGGTTGGTCGGGGCCTCCAAGCAAACTAGCTCATCCATAATCTCCTCGCATAGTTCCCACCAGAACTAGTAGAGATGGGCCGCTTCATTCCACTAAGGGTTGGAGACTAGTTGCCAAAAGTGGGCGGTGTAGGAGAAGGCCGGTCCCTGCCCCTGCTGGAGTTTGCATAGGGTCACATCCATCAAGCAGGCATGGTAGGAATAGTTAAATATAGCAAAGGGATGCCTGGAGAAAGGCGTCCCAGTCCGATAGCGTTGGGCCTGCTCATTTGAGCAGGGACAAGGCCCAGTCAGGAAGCTAATAATGAGGAAGGCTACAATTCTGTCATGGAGATCATGGATTCCGTGACTTTCCAGGACCTCTGTGACTTCTTCTGCAGTGGGCGGGCTGGAGCAGTTGTCAGCCCTGGGGCCACCGGAGCAGTGGTCTATGGACCACCAGAGCAGCAGCCGGCAGTTGGCCCTAGGACCGCCAGAGAAGTGGCCCCCAGGCCACCGGAGCAGCTGGCCAGCAGCCAGCCCAGCGGCTGAGGTTGGGTCAGCCCCATGGGGCTGGAGCAGCGGCAGGGCTGGAGCAGTGGCCAGAGGTCAGCCCCCGGCAGTGCTCCGACTGTTAGTCCCCCCCACCCCCAGGGTATTTTTAGTAAAGTCAGGGACAGGTTGCAGTCTTCTGAGAATTTTTGTTTATTGCCCGCGACCTGTCCGTGACTTTTACTAAAAATACCTGTGACAGAATCTTAACCTTAATAATGAGTCCTGCTTTTGCTTGGTCGGTGGGGCAGGATTGGGGGTGGAGCAGAAACAGCAGACAGCTTTGGTTAATAATCCCCTTAAATTTTTGGTGGTCTCCAATAAAATGTTCTGGGAGGGAGAGTGGATCTGGGTACGCAGCCACAGTACGTGCCCGTAGTGCAGCATTCTTGTCCTGCAGCTGGGCTGCCTGCTTTTGTAGCAGTTGGTTATCTGAGGCATACTGTGCCAATTGGGCCTGCAGTGCCACATTGTCATTATGGAGCTGGGTGAATTGCCTGTGCAGAGCTTGGTTCTCTGTTGTGAGCTGCGATACTTGGGTTTGAAGCATGGGGATCTCCTCCTGGGAGCAGTCAATCCATTCAGACATCTCTCATAGTCTCTGGGACATGCCAGGCCAGGAGTGGCCTGCTGCCTCCATAGTAGGTCATCAACACAGGCTAGGGTGATCCAGAAAAACTGTCAGGATCCTGACAAGGGCAGTCAGGACCAAGGGCCAGAGCAGGATTAAACCTGAGGCTGAGAGTATCAGAGGCATTCATAGTCAAATTCCAGATCAGAGTCAATACCAAAGACCAGAGTTCAAGTCAGGTTTCAGGGTCCATGTCAGGAGGCAATGTCCAAATCAAGGCAAAGTCAAAGCCAGAAGTTCAAGAACAGGGAGCAAGAAAGATCATGGCAGCTACAGGAGATCCGCACCATTGCCGGGATATTTTCTGGAATGCTGCTTGGATTTATATAGGTCAGGGAGCCAATCAGGAGCCAGGAGTCTGCTGCCTGTCAGACCCCTTGAGGCAGGACTTTCCGTGGTCTATGTCCACAGTGGGTCGTGAGTAGTGGAGCACAAACTCATTATAGCTGCTGCTGGGGGCAGCATGGAGCTGTCTGCTGTCTGGCAGGCCTGGGTTCAAGACCTGCTGGGTCATTTACAAAATTGGATCTGTAGCTGCATTTGGATTCCAAACACCTCTGCAATGTTCTGATATGGCCTTTTGGATCAGGCCCATTTCTACTCAAATTCTTCTCATCCCAATAATTGTTAATAAAATTTATTTGAAACAAATTCTCTCTGTTTTAAATAATAACAATAAGAAGTGTATGCTCTTTTTAAGGTAATTTGCTGATCAAGACTACAGGATAATGAAATATCATCTGTGTTTGACTGAAACAGTCAGGTTCATGAAAAAAAACCCACTGTGCTTTATGTTAACAATCTCCTGTTACATTTGGCCAGGGAAGTGCCAGGTGCAAGTTTTATTGGTACTGTATTTATTACATTCAGAAATGATTTAGAGATGTGAACTTTTTTAAGAATGAAAGAGCAGAGGGGCCCATCTATTAACACAGTATCAGGGCCAGATTCTGCAAGGTTCTAAACACCGAGGGCCCTCAATTCTCACTCAAGTCGTTTATAGGAGGTTTTCAGCACCTCACAGGATTGAAACCTAATGTACATACATTGCTGCATATCTGCAACTCAATGCTACAGCTGCAGAAAAAATACAACTGGATGTCTTTCGCTTGTGTTCTACTCTTAAAAATACAAGAACGCACCATATTCAGTCATATCTATCCATCAGTCTACCTAGTGTAGACTCCTTTTGTCCACAATCCAATCTCCATACAAGGTCTTTGGCACCATCAAAACTCATTGGGCAAGTTGAATAGCAATATCTCAGAGTATTTTTTGAAATGCTTATTGTGGAAAGAGGCCTAGGTAATTTAGTCTATAATGTCCTATGGAGGTAAATCCACACAAACACAGTTAAGCTATTTTATTAGCAGACATCCAACATCTGCTCCACACTCCAACAACTCACTCACTAGACAAGCAGTGCTGTGGTTTGCAGATCACAATACGGAAGCCCTTAAAAAGACACATCATTACATTCCTCCCCAATGTTTTAAAAACACACCAAGGCCTAACAAACATTAGCTCCTTCAATTCTGAGCTCACAGTTCTCTTGCTTGCAGCTCTTCTTCAATGGTTGTCATAGAATCATAGAATATTAGGGTTGGAAGAGACCTCAGGAGGTCATCTAGTCACCCTGCTCAAAGCAGGACCAACACCAACTAAATCATCCAAGCCAGGGCTTTGTCAAGCTGGGACAAAAAACCCTCTAAGGATGGAGATTCCACCACCTCCCTAGGCAACCCATTCCAGTGCTTCACCACCCTCCTAACTATGGTCAGGTTGAAAAGGTTCCTTCGTCCCCACTTTAATGGTGCTAAGGCAGTCTGCTTTTCCACAGTTCCTAAAGGATTGCTCCAATTTGGAGTTGTTTTTCCCAGATTCTTTGTGGTTTTGTGCAACTTTTCCTCCTTAAAAGTACTTTTTATTTTTCTCTGTTGAGTTTCTGAAGAACTGGGAATGGAAGGTTCTGTCTCTCCTGTATTTCTAGTGTCAATGAACATTGGGGGTCCCTCAGTTTCATTTTGTGTCTCTATTTCCACCACATCTTCACTAGCACTCTCAGGAGCTGAATGTTTAAAACAGATTTTTAAACCTCATTTTTGGAAATCCATCAACTTGTTCTTGTGCCTTCTTGAATCTTTTTCAGACACTTTATTTGGAGTCTGCAGCAGCTTATGTGTCTTTATTGTACTTTGTAGTAGTGTCCTCCAGTCTCATCACTTTCTGTGCTTTCGGCTTGTTTCAAATGTGCATATTATGCATAATTCTGCTGGTAAAAGGTGTATTTTTCCTCTTAAAGTTTTGCTTCCAGTGCATTCCAGTCCTGAAAGGCTGTGAGATGTAGGATATACCAGCTTTCTTTGTTTCAATAATGTCTTCTCCTATAGGCATTGCCTGACCCACCTGGAATTCTTGCACCTTGCCTGCATGTCTGCCTTCCCCATCGTGGATGGATTTCCTTTCCCCCGACTTGTGTGTGTATGTCTGAACCCTTGTAAGGGCCTACTAACACTAGTGGGTCTTTTCACTCTTTAAAGAGGAGGAAGTGTGGTCTAGTGGTACAGCACAGGCCTGAGATTCAGGAGTACTAAGCTCTGTTCCTGGTGCTGCTACTGGTTTCCTATCTGACCTTGGGCAAGCTACTTAACATTTCTGTGTGTTCGTTTCCCCCTCTGTAAAATAGGGATGGATAACACTTACTGGGGAGTTGTGATGGTTCACAAATCAATGTTTGTAAAATGCTTTTAAATTTTTGCATGAAAGCCACTATAGAAGTGGAAAGAATTATTTTCTATAATTTCTGTAATTTATTTACCATCTCTCTCTCTGCTTGGCCACATGATTCTATACAAACAGAAACAATCGGATTAGCCCATTTATGAAGAAAAATGGTTCATATAATGTGCTGCTTTCCATTGGTAAATGGCAATACGACTTCCAACAGCACAACGGTCTGACTGAGCTTATCACTGAAACAAATTCCCATTGAAAGCATAGTCTGATTATAAAAAACACAAAAACAATTTGTTGTGCGCCAAAAGCTATGCACAAAATTGGCAGCCCCTTGAAATGAATTAAATCTAATAGAAGGTTGACATGTAAAACAGGAATGGATCTGATTATGAAATAAAGTAATTTATAACACAAAGGAACTCTTTGTTGAACATTTGCTTAAAGAATGCAGGCTGCAGTCACTGCAAGTAGATTTACTGTTTAATATGTTTCTACTGTAATAAAAAATACCTTATCACTTTTGACTTGCAAATATTTAAAAGCTCAACTGAGCTAGAATTCAGATTAGTGTTTACCAAAAAAAAAAAAAAAAAAAAAAAAATAAATCCACCTATTGTGTAAATGGAATCCTTTTATATACAAGTTTAAATCCAGAGTTCTATAAATTCCACCAGGAGTTCATTATGGCCTGATGAAATAAACTGAATACATTCCATAGTTAACAGCAGGGACTAGTTTATCTTTCATTTGATTTTTCTAGTGACATTTTAGACTACAATTTCAGCACAGCAATAATAATTCACACTGATGGCCATGTATGATATAAATACCTACATGGAGTTAGATTTCATAACAACATCTTGAACAAATAGCTTGTTATTAGAAAGGATAAAGAGATACAAAAGTTTTGGGCAGGAATGAACAGGATCTCAATAGTGCTATGTTTTGTTAACAAAAGGATGCCTATGCAAGGGCAACATTTGCAAATTCTAGGATCCAGCTTACCCAGTCAATTCATCACTAGCCTCTCACTAAGGGCCAGATTTTCAATGGTGTTGAGGTGCCTAAAGAAGCAGTTAGGCATCTAGTGGGATTTGAAAAGCTACTCTTTTGAAAATCCCACTAGGTGCCTATCTGCATCTTTCAGCACCTAAATACTTTTAAAAATCTGGCTCTAAATCAATTTGCTCCTATTCTCTTGCCTATTAAATCAATTCACACACACCCACATACTAAATCTATTGACTTTTCTCCTCCCACTTAGTCAGTCTATTCACACCGCCTACTAAATCAGTTCATCTGCATCCTCCTCTACATTAAATCAATTCACACACACCTTCCTGTATATTGAATAACTCCCCCTAGCCTGCTCACTCAGTTCACTCACACATATTAGCTCAGCACTCCCCTGCCCAATCAGTTCACCTATTGGTTTGCACTCAGCTCATGTTTAGAAGATTTTCTTCACAACCATAAAAGTATACGCATTTTTTTTAAAGTAAAGTTCAGCTTCTTAACTTGGTTCAGCACGTGACCAGCCTAGGAGCTGCCACGTACAGCCACACATTCTGTAAGAACTTAGATTGTGTCCTGCTTGGAAGGGCACATCCAGCCATATGAAATCCAGAGAGGTTTGGGTTTATGAGAAGCTGTAGTTTTCAGCAAGGTCAGTTCTATTCAGAGAATACAGAACAGCATTTTTTTGCTTTTCGTTTAAATACCTACTGAACTACAGTATCCAGACACAGCAGGGATGGTTTTCTTGCTGCTTATCATCATCATCATTTGTTATCTAAATAACAGTATCACCCATAATATGCTAGTTGATATACAGACATACGGGAAGGCACAGTCCCTGCCTCAAAGAGCTTACAATGTAAAAGGAGGAACAGATGAAAAAGAGGGGGTCAGAGGAGCTGAAAGACATAGTAGCTAAGTCTGGGCCCTTTCTGCACATCTCTAATACAAATTATATGAGGAATCCCTGCTCATGATTCCCTGATTCGATAGCTAAGGATGAGTTTTGCACCAAAAGCAGGGATTCACAGGTTTGTCATGTATGAAGAAAACAGTGTATCCTCTCCAAAATTACAGGACTCACTCTTTGAATAGAATGATTTTTCTGAGAATTTACAAGTAAAGTGGGTAATTATTTTATTAGTTAAAATGAATTTCAAAAGGGTCCTTTAAGAATTTCAGCACCCAGTCTCAGACTGTTTCTTTTTCTTGAATTATCTTAATAATGGATCAAAATGGGTGCTTCAGACTTCTCATACAGTTAAACTCACTGAAATCTTATGCTACATTTGAAGGGTTGGGGTTTTTTTTAAATGATGGACATTTTTTCTTTATTCCTCATAACTGAAAGTGTCTGCTTTAGCAAGGGCTGCCAAATTATGTTCTATGGCAAAGAATTCCACATAGAACTGCTCTCTTTCAAAGTGGCTACCATCTCTCATTTATCTCAGTGGGACTGAGGTTGTAACTTGCCAGAAGTTAGAAGCCCTTCTCAAAATAGCAACCTATCGCCAACAGTTCTCAGTAGGTCTGTTCTTAACAAAGGTGGCTGTTGGGTTCACTCTCACTGAAAACAGTTGGAGGCAGTGGCCATTTGAAAGAGGACACCTTACCCGAGGGCAGCTATGGCCTCAAGTCTACTGAAAACAATGGGAAATGGAAGCCATTTTGAAAACTGGTAATTTTTCAGGAGTTTCTCTGAAGATTTTTATCCACAAGCTTCTACTGACAGACAAACTTTCAGGTAGGAAGATTAATGGCAAAAATTATCTTAAATATTTATTTTCAAATGCTAGATGTTGCACCAGATCTACTCAACAGAAAAGGGTGTGTGTAGGGAAACATGGGATGCAAAAGGCAGGGGTAAAACTACAGTATGTATGTGTGTAGTCAGGGAGAGCAAAGAGAGGGAGAAACTGGCAGGTATATGCAGGGGAATGTGAAGTACAGCAGAGATGGGAAATTTGGGGGGCAGAGAGGTGTAGGAAGGAACACAAGGTTCGGGGAATTTGGAGGAGAGAAGGTCAAGGGAACCTGGACTGTACACTGGCTGAACTGCTCTGAGCATTCAAACAACCTCAAACTGTGCCCTATAGTGGTACATGACAAGTGAACGGGAAAAAGAGAGAGAAAAATCTAAACTCTTTTAAAAAACTGAGTTCCATGTCATCTGGGATTACAAACACCAAAATGCCTTAATCATGATTGTGTTGTTATTGTATGGTATATTCCTGTAGAGTTGGTAGGTTCATTATCATTAGTTTAGTCTATATAAATCCTGGCAAAGAGCTTTTCATTTTTAAACATATTTTCACATCCCTGACAGATAAGCTGGATCTCTCCTTTCACATTTCGTGTGTGGGTTTTATGCATCCGCATGCAGATGGCTCATAGGCAGCTAAAGTCATTTGTTTAGCAGGCCAAGTGTTTGTTTTATTATTTTCAAGTAAGCAATCAACACCTGCTTATTTCTTGCTCTAAACAAGTCAGACCACACACCAGTAGTATAGCTATACTACAGTAATCTTGGGATTTATAATAAAGGCCATACTGCATGCACATTTATGAAGTCACATCTCAGCTTTGAGTGTTGAAGCTGCCAACTAAAAAGGAACCTTAACACTGTTCCTGTTAGGACTCCATTTTGCAATCACAGAGTTATGGAGTCACAATGCCTCTAGAGGAACTCTGTGAGGGATTGTGTCGTCACTCCCAGGACTCCAATAAATGCAAGTGGAGTATACTGCCCCAGTCAGACTCAGAACCATGTTACATGTTCCCATTTCCTTGGCCAGCCACCGCCAACTGACCTGAGTGGCGGAAGTGTTGGGAGATGACCCTTTGGAGTAGATATCCTATAAGGTCAGTTAAGAACCCTGGAGGACTTTCCCCTTTTGCAAGTTTTTTTATGTTTTTCTAAACTTTTTTATTGCATTCCTTGATAATGCAAATCGCTCGCAGTGATATAGTTTAACGGGACTAGCCACTGTGACAAAGCTCTGTCCTTGTCTCCGTGGGTCCTGCATTTCCTGACGGATTTCGCTAGCCTCAGAGGCTCACTGTGACCCTCCCCTTAACCCTTCTCTCTCTAGAGACAAGGGTCACAGTCTACTGAGCCATTTTCATCATAAGCCAGCGAGGGAGGTGAGGAGAAGCTATCCACCCTTGCACAGTCTCTGTTGTCTCCCAGTCTGGTGATTAATCAGGGGGCAAGGGTGAGGGGGGAGCCCAGGCCCGCCCTCTACTCCAGGCTCCAGCCCAGGGACCCTAATAGTATCAGCTATGGTAGCTGACCTTTTAGGAACAGGACACGTACAATTCCCTGGGCTACTTCCCCACAGCAGCCCCCACTTCCTTAAGCTCCACTTCACCCTTACCTCAGGGCCTCCTTCCTTGTGCCTAATATGGTGTATACAGCTCAGTCTCTCCAACAGCGCAACTTCTCACAGCTCCTGACATGCGCGCCCACCTGACTAACTGGGAGGCTTTTTAACTAGTTTCAGCCAGCCCCTGATTGGCTTCAGGTGTCCCAATCAACCTAGCAATCTCCACTGCCTTCTGGAAAGATCTTAATTGGCCCCAGGTGTTTTAATTGACCTGGAGCAGCTGCCATTTACTTATACTGGTACCAGGGATTTGTTTAACCTGGGGCTAATATATCTATCTCCCATTACTTTTCTATAGCCATCTGGCCTTGCCCCGTCACACAACTGATACTACATAATCCCTGAGAAGCCTTCCCCTCCAGCAAAGTTAATATTAGAGGGTCAGAGAGAGAGCTGGTTCCCAATCACAGTACTCAGGCACTTGCCTCCTATCTTCCCTAGTTGAACTTCCACCCACCTCTCACTCCTGAGTTCTTCATCTTCCTTCTAAGTGAAACAGCCTACCAAGGCCATTTCTACAAGCACTACACACTGTTTTTTCTTCTTCGAGTGTTTGCTCACGTTGATTCCAGCTAGCTGACTCTCACGCCCAACCCCAGAGGTGGGGCCAGAGTTATGGAATCGCTGACTGGAGCACCAATCTGCCGAATGCTGCATCATCTCTAGCATGCTGGGTAATGGCATAATGAGAGGTACAAGTGTGAACCGAGGACCACATTGCCGCCCTGCAGATTTCTTGTATTGGGACCTGGGCCAGGAATGCCGCTGAGGAGGCCTGCACCCTTGTGGAATGCGCTGTTAGTGCCAGAGCTGGAACTTTGGCTAGCTCGTAGCACGTCCGGATACAGGACGTGATCCATGATGAAATCCTCTGTGACAAGACCAGGAGTCCTTTCACCCGGTCTGCTACCACCATGAATAGCTGGTTTGACTTACAGAACGGCTTCATGCATTCAATGTAAAAGACCGGCGCTCGGCAAATGTCCAGTGAGTGAAGCCTCTGTTCTCAGCTTAGGGTAAAAGACAGGTAGAAAAATGTCCTGGTTAGAGTGGAATTGGGACACAACCTTTGAAAGGAAGGCAGGGTGAGGCCTAAGTTGGACCTTGTCTCTAAAGAAAACCTTGTAGGGAGGGTCGGAGGTGAGGGCTTTTAGCTCCAAAACCCTCCTCGACGAAGTAACGGCGACTCGGAAGGCCACCTTCCATGACAAGTAGATGAGCGAACAAGTTGCCAGTGGTTCAAACAGGGGGCCCCGTTAGTCTGGAAAGGACCAGGTTGAGGTCTCACGCCGGGATCAGTTGTCTAAACAAAGATGAGATGATTCTCGTGAACTGGTCATTGTAAATAATATCTGCTGTAGACTAAGCCTTTTTTTCCTATTTGTTCACCAGCAGATTGGACGTCAAATTGTTCAGAGAATTATTTGTCATTCGTCTCTATTCGCCAGGTAGTCTGGATGAATGTCTTTCAGATTTTTTGGGATAGTCACAAAATTGTGCAATTTCACTATTCGCAGTTTGAAATTCATGGTGTGTGATTGGTCACCTAAATCACACGGGATTTGGGTCTGCTCCCAGGTTGGATTACTAAATTGTTTTTGTTTAAAAAAAAAAACGCACACAATTTAGGAGAACAAAAAAGAATAGTGAACAACAAAAAACAAATACCGTATATACGCATTCATATGCCAAATTTTTTTAGTTAAAAAAGGAAGCATCAGAGAATGGGGTCGGCTTATGAACGGGTATAGAGAGGGAGAGGTGGGACACAGCCCCTTCCCCCAATAGAAGGAGCAAGGAGAGGCAGCACAACCAGCAGAGCCAGAGTCTCTCCGCTTCTGGCCACGCTGCTCTCCCCACAGCCTCCAAAGCAGCTGCAGCTCCGGGGCTGGCAGGCTGGAGCCGTGCCGCTCGGCCCCGCCCCCCAGAGCAGGCTGTGGCTGCGCCACCCGACTCACCAGAGCACACTGTGGCCGTGCCGCCTGGGCCAGCCCACTGGAACATGCTGCGGCCGCGCTGCCCAGCCTGCCGGAGCAGCTCCAGCCAGGTCAGAGACACCCTCCCCTGGCCCTCCCCAGATAAGGTGGGAAGAGATGGGATGGGGAGAGTGTGGGGGTCATGTGGGGGGTGGTCACAGGGGTTACTCCCCTGACTTCCAGCTTCTCCCCCCCCAAAAATTTCCCCACCAGTTGCTGTCCCGGCCCGTCAGGGTAAGCAGCTGGCGCGCCGGGACACTTTGTTTACTTAGGTTTACCTCCGTGCCTGCGGACACTCTAGGTAAACAAACCATCTCGGCCCACCAGCAGCTTATCCTGATGGCCCGGGAGCCGAAGTTTGCTGACCCCTGAATTATAGGGTCGGCTTATGAACGGGTTATAAAAAAATTTCCATTTTTACGTATCCATCTTGGGGGGGAGGGGTCGGCTTATAAACAAACTGGCTTATGATCAAGTATATACGGTAAGTGTTCCTTAGAGGTTTCCCATCTTAGTACTCAGCTAGGTCTGATCCAGTGCCCATCGCAATCAATGGAGTCTGTTATAGGGTACTGGCCCTTTAAGTCTGGAGGAGACAGTCTGAGAGGCCAGTTCCCCAGATACCTGGAAAGGGGTAAGAAAAATGAAAGGTGAAGGAATAATCAAAAAAAGACATTGGCTGAGAGGAAGATGGTCCCAAGGAGTAGTCCCTGCGAGGGAGAAAGAGTAGGAAAATCCAGGCTATTGTTCCTTTAAAGGTCTGGGACCAGGAGCATTGTTCAGAGGTCAGGTGTTTGGGGTTATTAGTTCCACCTGGGAAGGGTCAAAGGACTGGTCAGATGATTAATTGGGGGAACCAAAAAGGAGGCTCCAAGTCCAGTGAAGGAGAGATTGCTGAGAGAAAGAACTCAGTCAGGCCACAGTCCCCAAAAGGAGGGCTGCGAAAACCCTGAACTTAAGAACAGAGTTTGCAGGCCATGGAGGTCAGGACTTGATCTATACAGCTGAAGGAGGAGGGCTCTGAAAACTCTGAATTTAAGGGGAGCATTTATAGCCAGAATTGGAACCCCACATTCCTGAAATAGAGAAGCTTGGAGCCCCAAACCTAAGGCGGGGCCATAGGCAGGATCTTTTTGAGAACCAGACAATGTTTAATAAATTAGACCCCAGGAGAGAGGGAATGCTGTTTTAACGACTCTAGGAGTGAATAAATTATTCCCAAAACAGAGAGAAACTGAGGCTGAGGACTGCAGTGGCATGCCACACAGCAAGGGGGCGTGCTCAGAGACTGCTACCCTCTTACAGACTCTTGCCATTGACTACAATGGACCCTGGATCAGCATACAAGACCTCTTAGCCAATGAGATGACAAGATTGGTGTGGTATGGCTGACAACCTACTGTAATTTGCATGCAAAAATTGCTGTATTTGAAAGATAGTCATTGAGTTTACTTGAAGAGAAGATTTAGTGCACTGATAAAGTTTAAAAATATATATAATCCATGCAGCGACAAACTTCAAAACTCCATAAGAAAGCTGCATCAAAAACTATGCACCTCTGAAGCTCAAACAAGAAGCGACAAAGCAATTGTGTGTCTAGATGCCAAGAGCCAGATTCTCCTCTCAGTTTTATTACTGTAAATCAGGAGTATCAGTAGAGTTATACGTGTGTAAAACTAGTATAAGTGAGAAAAGAATCAGGCCCCGATGACTAAAAGGAAACGCATACACTTTTATTAGAGTCTATTCCTATTAACTATATATGACTGACAAATATGGGAAGCTACCAGAGATCTTGCTAAAACAGACATTTCTTTACTTCACGTGGGAACCAATAAGATGCATGCTTTTGGGTGGAAGAATTTATGCTACAGTACATGCATTGGATCCCAAACATATGCTTGCAAACATATGCTTAACTTTATGTGCATAAATAATTTAATTAGACTATTCATGTGCCTAAAGTTAAGGATGTGTGTTTACTGGATTGGGGCCTTGGTGAGGAATAATGCAATAGGTTTTATACTGTAGGAATATGGTAAATGCCTTAGCCAGAGAGAAGTTACTTATGCTACATGACTCTTCAGATGTAGACTCTGCTACATGTTGAGTAGAATATGCAAGTAACAAACACCTATTATCAGTCAGATGATCAATCAATAACATTTGTTCTCCCGGGCACATTGTTATACTTACCAATATTGCAATATTTTCCTACAAAGTTTTCTTTGCAACCACATATAGTTTTCCCAGTGAAGACAATCATTCTACAGGCACTGTCATGGAGACAGGGATTACTGGTGCAACCTACAAACATAAATAGAAGATTAAACTCAATTAGTGTCCATAATGCAAGAAGGATAAATTGTTGATAAATTGGAGAGGGTCCAGAAAAGGGTCACAAGAATGATTAAAGGATTAGAAACATGCCTTATAGTGATAGACTCAAAGAGCTCAATCTATTTAGCTTAACAAAGAGAAGTTTAAGGGGTGACTTGATTACAGTCTGTAAGTATCTACATAGGGAACTAATATTTGATAATGGGCTCTTCAGTCAAGCAGTGAAAGGTACAACACAATCCAATGGCTGGAAGTTGAAACTTAAGCTGAGACTGGAAATAAGGCATATATTTTTAACAGTGAGGACAATTAACCATTGGAATAATTTACCAATGGTCGTGGATTCTCTATCACTAGCAATTTTTAAAATCAAGATTTTCTAAAAGATATCAGGAGGTCAGTTAATCACAATGACCCTTCTGGCCTTGAAATCTCTGAATGCTACATGCAGTACAAGGAAATGCAACCCACTTAAACAAATTTCACATCATATCTTGTTGGAATCATCATGAGAGGATGAAAGCAAGAAGAATTTAGAGATGTTCATCATATTTATCATGGTGACAACATCTTAAGGCATCTCCTTCTCTGCCATCTATACTTTTGGAATTGGTTTTCCCTTTTTTACTATTTCCACACTGGTCCAGACCTTCAGCTGGTACAAATTGAGATAGTTCTATTATAGACAACAGAGCTATGCTGATTTATATCAGTTGAAGATCTGGCTCACTGTTTACTTTTACTGTCAATATCAGTATAGCTTCCCCTCTGTTGCAAATATCATTGCTTAACAAATAACAGGAGTTATTATTACTACTGCTCGTAATATGCTCCCCACTATTGCAAAAGTTTTTAGAAAGCTGTGTAATATTTTATAATAAACCAACAAGGAGGGAGCTTAGTGAAGTAGTTAGAGCATGTGACTGGCAATCAGGATTCCTATGGTCAAAGTTATGCCAGTGGTGATTTTGGCTCCTGGGCACATTCACAGCTCTACCATGGACTTACTATGTGAGCTTGGAAAGTCACTTAACTTCTGTGTCTGTTTCCACACCTGTAAAATGGGGATGACAACATTTAACTAATTCGCCGGGGTGCTGTGAAGCTTAATTAATATTTGTAAATTGCTTTGAGATTCTGGGATAGAGGTGTACTTTTGTTATTATTATTCTTTAATCTATTGTTTATTCTTATGAGCCCCAGTTCAGGATCACATCCCTGTTCCTGAAAGCACTTAAGTGTGTGCTTAAAATAAAACACATGCTTAAGTCCATCCTTATTCAATAAAGCACTTAAGCACATGCTCACAGGCTGAATCAGGTCCATTATCCATAAGTGGAAGGAAAAATATTTTTTTCTTTCTGGGTGTGTGTGTTGAAAGAGCCCGGTCACTATGTAGAATACTATAGCACAGATTTCAGCATCACTATTTTTATTTAGCCCACTACATGCAGATATATACACTTAGAACAAAATAATGCTTATGCTATGAACAGCACAGAGTAATACTTGTGTATCGTGTGTTTTGGCATTCAATTCGGCTGTTAACACATGTGCATTCTTCCACTACTCCTTTGTGGATTCTTGCCCAACTTTCGCCAGTGTCAAAGTACTCATAGCGACTTTCATCAAAACACTTCCCTAAAATAAAATAAAAAAAAAATTCTAAGGTTTGTTACAAAGAATGATACCAAATGATTTGTTATGCCCTAATGATCCCTTTTTTTGTTAACTAGCCACATGTTATTTGAAAGTATGGCCTAGATCCACAAAGAGATTTAAATCCCAGTTTTAGGTACCACTGCGATCCATAAAACCCCTGCTTGGCTGCCAGCTAACCCTGTAGGCACGTACACTCACTCACCCACCTACATTTTTGCTTTAAAAGTCCTCTGGACAACTAAGTTTCTGCCTCAGTTCATGCACACTGCTGCCTCATTCTAAGTGCCTGGACACCTAGCTCCCACCTTGTCCTCAAATGCGATCCACAAATGAGAAGAAGACAGGTGTTTGCTTGCCTCTCTTGCCTGTGGAGTCCGATCCAGTAGGCATGCTCTGATCACACCTACCAGACTGGGGCCCATTCAAAATCTGGTGAGAGGAGGAGCCACCATCGGTGCCCACCATTTAGCTTTTAGCCCAGTAGTTAGGCCACTCACCTGTGATGTGGGAGACCCTCCGTTCAATCCCCGCCTCTGCCTGATGAGGAGAAAGGATTTGAACAGGGGTCTTCCACACTTCCCAGGAGAGTGCGCTAACCACTGAGCTATGGGCATTCTAATAGGGGTCTCCCTCAATCTCTTCTGTTGTAGCTGTTTCATTTTGGAGAAATAATTAAAGTGTGATTGGACCAGGGGGGCTGGATGCTGGATCTCCCATTTCCCAGGTGGGTGCCCCAACCACCAGGCTATGGAGACATTCTCACATGCTCTCTTTGGCCCAAATGACTCTTCAATTAGTTACCCACAGTGGAACAGCTTCAAGAGGGAAGATTGAGGGAGCCCCATAACAGAATATCCCGTAGTTCTGCGGACAGGGTACACTCTGGAGAGGTTCAAATTCACTCTGCCCATCAGAATTTAACCTGGGTCTCACACATCCTAAGTGAGTGCTCTACCCTCCTCTTCCAGTTATTTTGTGCATAGTGAGGCAGGCACCTAATGCATCCTTGCAAGCAGAAATGACCTATGCCTGCCGATGGGGCGGGGGGGGGAAGAGTGAGGGCAGCAGCTTCAGCAAATGTTACTGAGCATGCTCTGTCCATGTGAGCATGCTCAGTACAAGCCAAGCAACAACTCGCCAGGGGTGAGGGGGATGTGACACATGGCCCCACCACGCATGGCCTCTGCTTGCAAGCAGCAGATTAGGCACTTTATCTGCCTGACTCCAGGAGAGGGGGTCCCAGATGTGGATTGCAAGCAGAGACATGCACCTCCCTGCAGCCTGCACTTAGGTGTCTAATTCTGTGAGGGGTGGGACTTAGGACACACCCTTCTTGCTGGCAACTCCCATTGGCTAGCTCTGGCGGGTCCTTGGCTACCATACTTGCTTTTGTGGATCTCATTCTTAGGCACCCATCTCTCCCCATTTATTGTATAAGGAGCCTCGGCACCTTACTCAGGCTTTGTGAATCGCATTGTTGTTCCAGTGATTTTCTAGATTTCTAAAAGTTACACATCCCAACACTCAGTGCTGCAATGCCCAAGTCCCTTTGTGGATCCAGGCTTACGTGCTAATCAAACAATTTGTGCTTTAACCTTTGTAATGGAAGCACCTAGCCACCATGGTGATAGGTGCTATGACTAATAGTAGAATAAATTAGAAATAAATAAAGAGGTCGGTTGGGCCAGATGGCTTCTCCTGCTTTTAAAATGTCATATGCTCCTGTGAACAAGACAGTGGCACCATTCTGCAAGCCCCCTAATGGTTAATTCACAAAAAGTAAGGAAGAAAAATCAGAGTAAAATACAACATTCATCCCACTTTTATGTATTGTTCATAGCTGTTAGTTTAGCAGAATGGTTCTTACAGATGAAGGCTGTAATGGAGGCAGCTACTCTGGTGCCCCAGCCGGTACCGTACACATTGTACACATCCCATTAGGTGGCTCCAGAGCAGCAGAAAAGGAATTTCATTGAACAACAGAGAGAAACGAGAGCTTTTATGGAACCTTATTCTGTTCTTATACTGTGAGAATCAGGAGCAACACCACTGACCTCAGTGGAGTTATTCTGCCAAAGGCAGTGCTAGCCCATTGGGGCCCTAAGCCGGAATATTTTTGCCCCACCTCCACAACACATACTAAAAAAGTGAATAAGGGGCCAGCCCCCTTGAGTTTCTTGGGGCCCTAAGCAATTGCTTAGTCTGCTTATGCCTAGCACCAGCATTGTAACTGTTGTAAAACTGGTGCAATAGTATGATAGCCTTATCATCTGATAACTCCCACTTACCCTGGTGTAAATCTGGAGTAACTCAAGTGAAGTCAATGGAATTACACTGGTGTAAAATCACTGAGAGCATGGTAAGATCCTTAATGGGCACATGTGCACATACACTGGGATATAGTGCCTTACCTAAAATTCTTTTGCTTGTCATGTCTCTCTACCCTAAGTGCTATATAATATAATTATTCTTTTCTAAGCATGTATGCTAATCTCAAAATCTGAGTGCGGGGGTCGGGGGGAAGAGTCTTATTGTATGTCTCTTAGCCTAATACTTTAATGGTAGTTCAGATCAGGTTTGAATTTATAACCATATAATTAAGCTATTTTCAGCTGTCCTGTCAGTAACAGATTGTCTATCATAATCACTTGGAAACCAGCCTACACAAACATTCATGTGTTCTCTAACATCACAACAACATTACCTTTTCACTAACAAAGCTGGACAAGTCCTCTACCTCTAATATCCATTGCTCATTAAATAAGGCACTTACCAATTTCGCAGTCTTTTCCTGTGAATGGCTCAGGACATGCGCAGTGATAAGAACTATGATCATAGGCAACGGAACAGGTCCCTCCATTTTTGCATGGGCGCTTTGCACAATAATCTGAGAAATCTATTAAATAAGTTATTGTTAATAACTGCCAGACAGCTCAATCTTTGTTTTGTCAGACATTGGCCAGTTATGCAGAATAGCAACACTTTGCATTCAGATGCCTTGTGGCTTTAATATAACCATTTGATCTTACTAAAACAGTGTTTACTCAACTGTTCCTTTTTTAATTGCACAATAACTAGATTTATCTTGATCTATAAAACTATACAACTCAGTGAGCTGAATTCTTCTCCTCCACTGAAATAAATGGGTTTATAATGATATAACTGAAGCAAAATTTGACACATGATCATTATTCACAATATTGATAAGTCAAGTCAAGTCAGCAGGTATCATGTGAGGATATGGGACAAATGTCCACAAGATGGAGCTATTCCTTTACACTAGTGATAAAAAAAGTCTGAAGCTCTCATTTGCCCGGATTAATGCCCTGTGTATTTTACGTAGCAACATAACTAAGTGGGATTATGTCTCTACTTTAGATTACATAAATTATACATTCCTGGTAGTAGACTCTGGTGCATTCTAAGAGTAAGGTAAGTGGGATGATGCAGAATTTCCTAACAGGAAGAGAAGGAGCAGATCAAATTAAGTCAGAACAAACAAACCGCATCAAACTAGTAAACTATCAAGTTTCCTATTCTCTGAAAGTATTTTTAAAAAACATGAAAAAAACCTGTCAGCACTACCTCCCAGTCAGTGGTGTCAAGTGGGAGGGGTGTTGTCAAGTGGGAGGGGTAGCCAAGCCAAATTTCAGCAAGTGGCATTGCAATCTGGTGCACGAGGTAACACCACCAACTCAAATGGTGTTGTGACGTGGCGCATGGAGAGTCCCTCCACAGTGCCAGGCAGGGGAGTCAGGCTGAGAACTCAACTCCTGGGGGCACCTGCTCCTGAACTATGGTGGTAAGAGGGAGGGCAGACTCCCCAGCCAAAGGAGACGTGGGAGAGGAACTGGAATTCCCTTCGCCCCCGAAATATTTGAACTGGCACCACTGCTCTCAGTCCCCATGAAGTTGATTGATGGAGGCTGCCTTTTACATGACAAAGTACCATATAAAGTTCATAATACTTTTTAATGGGATAACACTAGTTAACAAAAGACATTGGGTTAACTCATCAATTGGTATAAACCAGCGTCTCTCCACTGAGGCCAATTGATCCAGCTGAGAGGCTGGTCCAATATTTTGCCTACATTTGAATTCTCTATGTAATGCTTCCTAGCCAAATTCTGCCATGAGGACAATGCAGAATTATACCATTGAGCTGTTCTTTGAGCAGGGTGCTGGGCTGCCAACATGCTGATACTGCCAAGTAGACAATCCAACATGTAAAAATATACCCACACATAAAGAGTCTGAAACAAAGCACTTGAGGCCAGATTCTAAAATTCACTGTATTGGTTTAAATCTGGAGTAATTCCACTGAAGTCAAGGCATTTGCTCCAGATTTACAATGGTGTAACTGAGATCAGTATCTAGGCTTGTGTAGATATACTGGTAGTCACACCCAAGGAGAACATCAAAAGAAAGCATGTAAACATAATGACTATGCTGCTGCCGCTTCCATTTTATAGTTATGAAATATCTATATTATATAGTGTTTCATCACTACATATTCCTGTAATTTTCAAACTTCTGCTCTCTCCCAGGGCCATCCCTTAGTATAGTGGAGCACATGGCAAATCATTTTTGGTACCATCCCTAAGTCAGCAAAGCAGAACCCCTAGCTCTGTCCTTCTCTCTTTCATTGGAACCCCTCATTATATTCCCTTCCACCATCCCTGGGTCACTTCCCATCTGTCTTCCCTCGGCATCCTCATCTCCTCCCCTCTGCTTCACTATTTATCTTTTGGCCAGCCCAGGTTCTCCTGCAACTTCCACATCAGGGATGTGTTCCTGCAGCACAGGAGTATTCTGGCCAGATTGTTTCTTCCTGCCTGGAACTCTTCCCAGAGTTATGGGTCCCTGGTAAACATGGTGCCCCAAGCAGCGGCCCATCCAGTCTGTGCCTAAAGCCAGCCCAGGATATCATCCCTCCTTTGTGAGAAAACCCTCACTTGAATCCTTTCACAATTGCTAACAACCATCTTGAGTTCAACTTCTCCAGAGCCCTGCTGAAGTAGTGAGTCACCTGCTCTCAGCTGTCTGACCACATCACCCAACTTCCTGGACTACTTTCAATTTGGATAGGACACTTTTCACCATACTGAGATGGCTCTTCTCCAGGAATTTAACTAGCTAGTACATGTTTCTGATCTGATAACTCCCCTCTCTTTATATTCAACTTACAAGATCTTGGTACATCTTTCCATATCATTCTGTTTTTATGTGCCCCTGAACAAAGTTGGTATCTAGTACTCTCCTTTCTTGAAACTTGATCCAAGATCCATTGAAATCAATGATAAAACTCCCATTGACTTTGGTGAGCTTTGGGTTAGACCTTTGGGTTTAACCCTACAAGGTGCAGGGCACACTTAGGGTGACCAGATGTCCCAATTTTATAGGAGCAGTCCCGATATTCGGGTCTTTTTCTTATATAGGCACCTATTACCCTCCACCCCCTGTCCCGATTTTTCACACTTGTTATCTGGTCACCCTCAGCACAATGGCCCCTATCCAGCACAGTACTAGAGCCACAACTCAGCAATTCACTTAGGGCCACATTTGTAAAGGTATTTAGGTGCCTGAAGATGCAGACAGGTGTCTAGTAGGATTTTCAAAAGTACCTAGGTACCTAATTCCTATTGAAATCAAAAGCATTTTTGCAAAAAAATTTTTTTTACTGTTTTTCTAGTTTATATAATGGTTGGAATTTCAGTGGGACCAGGACTCAATCTTTAAGTCACCAGGAATTAATTATGCAGAGAATTTCACAAGATCCAGCCACACATTAGTAAGCAACCAACTGGGCCCAAAATAACTTACATCTAAAAAAGTTTACCACAGACCTTTACTTCCTATTTTATGCCGACAATCAAAATTATGTGCATGCAGTACTACTGCTCTTTGCTATATAAAATCTGTGGGAAAATCCTGCCTGTGTTGAGCTGACTACCCTTTTCATTGTTCATAAGCTACTTTTGCAATGAATGCTGCTATTTACTCGTCCTCTTTGAAGCAGTCACTAAAGCAATATCTTTTTTTTTTTCAAATGAATTCTTCATAAGACAATCTATTTTTGAAGCTCTGTTCTCTTTCTGTACATTATTGAGGAAGGAGTAGCTGACAGAGTATCTGTGTGTTTAGCGAGAGGAAGAAAATATTTCCTTATTTGTTAAAAAAATGCAACTGTTTAAAAGAAATTACAAACAAAACAAAACTAGTCAGCGAGACAGCCAGAACTGTTTTATCATCTGCGAGATGTGGTGTAGGGAAACAGGAACAGCCAACACGTGCAACTCAGCGAGGAGGAAGGATGATCTAGTGGCTAGAGCACTAGGGCAAGGGAGACCTGACATCCAGTCTCTGCTCCACCACAAACTCCTCTGAGACCTTGGATAAGTCACTGAGCCTCGGTTCCCCATAAATACACTAAGGATGTGATACTACTGTAACAGGGGCCATACAAATACCATAAATAGAAAGATACACTCGCCCCCACACACACACACACACAAATGGTCACTTGTTTGTACAGAAGGCTAGTCCTGGGCACATAAATTAAAAGAAGGTGATTCCTGTAAAAACAGAGCACCAGGCACTATTCCTTCCTTCGGAAATGGCTCCTACTGTGCCAGATGCCCATGGAATAACACAGATAGATTACAACGAAAGGGTTGCTTGACACAGTTTACTTTGCCCACTGCTATTATTAGAAAGATTGTTTTAATTCCATAACTCACCAAATGAAACAGTTCCATTACATAAGCTCAGTGTGCAGTGCTAACAACCTCACAAATTCAGTGCTCCCGCAGCACGACTACACTTAGGACCTTAATTTGCCAGGACTACTCGTGTGCCTTCTTTGTATGCCCAAATACCGCATGCAGGACTTGCTTTCCTCCTATCTGCTAAATCTTGGGTAGCTAAGAGAGGGAGGCAGGGGAGATGTTGAGCATGGAGCATGTGAAAGCCCAAAGGGAGATATGTTGTATTCTGCTATACAACCTTTTGGCAGTCTAGCAGTTACGTCACTTCCATAAACATGCTGCTGCTCCCTCCAGACCTAGAGCTGGTGACTGATGCAGAATGTGTTATATGGGGAGTGAGTCCAGGATTCACCCACATCCCTTCCCCAGAAAGATACTGTTTTGCATGCCTGGCAATATGAGATGAAGTTGGGCCTCACCTATAGTGAGTAGGATTTTCCTTATGCACAGGAATAGCACTGACATTTAACCAAAGAATGGGGCTCAGGCTTTAATTTCACAGCATGGGGTACTGAAAACATACATGGGAACAGAGTGCGCTAGGGTGATGGACAAATGACAGGTTTCACTTTCCAGCACTGATCCAGACTCCAGAAAAAAAGTGTAAACCCAACACTATTATATGAATAGTTCATATTTTAGTATTTTTAAAATAGGGAAAGACCCAGATCCTCAGTTGCTGTAAATCAGTGTAGCTATACAGACATCAGTGTAGCTACACCAGCTGAAGATCTGGCCTCTAGCGTGCACGCTGCACAAGAAATAACCTAATAAGTTCCTTATTCTGTGGAAATCTCATCCTTCCCCTACTTCCACTTCCCTGTGTCATGTCCAGCCTTGATTGTGAGATCCCCAGAACAGGGGATTTACCTTTCACTTGTCTATAAAGCATCATGCACACTTGATAGATAGATAATAAATCACCATCTAATAATAATAACAACAAAATACTGGATATTGCAGGGCAATTGTGCTTTTCAGATGCCTGTTGCTGGTGTCATTCATTACTTGCCTTACCTACATGGTCTTTGGACGCAGAAGCACAATAACCCCACTTCCTGTCGCGATCATAGTTATGTGTGGTTGAACACCTGAAAGAATTAAAAGTGTAGTTTAATGCAGCTTTGTAAACAACCTTGCACCATCTGAGACAAGAACATCCTTCAAAACCACTTAGTATGAACTATTAAGAGCTGATATTTTATTTATTTTAATTACAGCAGTAGTAAGGACAGTAATACTTAGGGGTGATCTGCAAAAGGCATTTAAACAGATGTGATTAATAAAGAAGACCTGAAAAAAATTTGTTGTAGGTGTTTTAATTTTTTTACCCTTAAAGTTGTTTTATTTTCTGCTTGCTTTTTACGGTGGAAACATTGGGAATGCCAAGTCTCGTCATCCCTGGTTTTGCTGGAGGAATCACTGAGGGTCTTCGAGTTGAGCATTCTGACCTCTCTCACCTTAGTTGAAGGTTACATGATGCCAGAGTGGGGACAATTAGCATCTCTTCTGCCTGGCCTGCCATGTTCAGGGGTGGGACCATGCCACAAAAACCACTTACCTCCCATCTGTCACATGGAAGTGGTGATCCTCACAAGGACCCTCTATGCATGGCTCAAAGAAAGGGCAGGATCTGACCCCAGAAAATGATGAATGACAAGTTTCTTTTAATAGGGTCTCATAGGAAGGTGCTCTGTCTGGTCAGCAGGCCTAGTGGCCAAGGTCTTTTCAGTTCAATGTGTCAGGGACCCCCTAAACAGGGTTCAGCTGGGTCAGCTTTATTTTTGGTAACTTCCCATCCTTGGGCTATTTCCCCAGGAGCATTGCTCAGCTGTGCCTGAGGGACAGAGCTTTCCTAGCCCAGTACTGCTTCAGCCTTGCCTCTAAGTGAGGGGTTCGTAAACCCCATCATAGGTCTGAAGAGTGAATTAGCTGACGAAGATGCTGATGAGCACAGTACAGACTTAGGGCCACTGCGGGCTACCATAGTTAATTTACTTTATCATACCCAAAGGCGCCTATATTAACTTCCTTCTTGTTGTTGCTCTATAAATTCCCATTACACATTTATCATCCTACTCTACCTTGTGAGATTATCCTTTTTAAAATTAATTAGCGTCAATTTAATTCAAGCTCCTGGGGAAAAAAACACGGGATAAAAACGATCTTTGTGAAAGATACCATCCCCCCACCTCCCTTCACTTAAAGATAGGCTACGAACAGATGTGGAACTGAGAGCTGAGACCTCCCCAACAAGTCCTCCAGCAAAACCAGGGAAATCCTGACTTGGCATTCCTGATATTACTAAGGTTTAAAAAAAAAGACAAAAATAAATATCTAAAAAAACACATTAAGGCTGGCTTTATTCATCATAATTAAAATAGGGCCTAACCCATTTTTGCTTTTTGAAAGTAACCTCTTATAAATTGTAGAGATGGGGGAAGTTGTCCACAAAGGGACTTTTCTCTGCTTTCTATGGCAAATGTGCTTTATTTTCTGTTCCTTAAAGTATTTCCACTTTTTAGCCACCCAGACAGGAATAATTACAAATGAGGAACTATACAAGGGTGATTTCCAGATTCCCCGACAGAATCTCAACTCTTTGCAACAGAAAGGGTCAAATGCTGCTCCCCTTACTTGAGTGCTTCTCACTTTCTAATGGATTTCAGCCTCTGTGAGGCAGGGAACTATTATCCATATAATAGGCAGGGCATGAAGGCACAGCATAGATCAGGGGTCTCAAACACGCGGCCCGCAGTGCTATTGCATGCGGCCTGCGAGCTCCTCACGGCCCCCGCCCTCCCCCAACATTTACCTAGAGCGGCTGCCTGCCTGCCCTGCCCCCGCGCAGGGAATCGGCTGGAACCTGGGGAAGAAGGGGCGCAGGGGTGTGTGTGGCTGTTGCTTCAGGCACCGCCCCCAGCAGCTCCCATTGGCTGGGAATGGGGAACTGTGGCCAATGGGAGCTTCTGGGGGCGGTGCCTGAAGCAACAGCCACACACACCCCTGCGCCCCTTCTTCCCCAGGTTCCAGCCGATTCCCTGCGCGGGGGCAGGGCAGGCAGGCAGCCGCTCTAGGTAAATGTTGGGGGAGGGCGGGGGCCGTGAGGAGCTCGCAGGCCGCATGCAATAGCACTGCGGGCCGCGTGTTTGAGACCCCTGATCTATGCTGTGCCTTCATGCCCTGCCTATTATATGGATAATAGTTCCCTGCCTCACAGAGGCTGAAATCCATTAGAAAGTGAGAAGCACTCAAGTAAGGGGAGCAGCATTTGACCCTTTCTGTTGCAAAGAGTTGAGATTCTGTCGGGGAATCTGGAAATCACCCTTGTATAGTTCCTCATTTGTAATTATTCCTGTCTGGGTGGCTAAAAAGTGGAAATACTTTAAGGAACAGAAAATAAAGCACATTTGCCATAGAAAGCAGAGAAAAGTCCCTTTGTGGACAACTTCCCCCATCTCTACAATTTATAAGAGGTTACTTTCAAAAAGCAAAAATGGNACCGCCACACCCCACACACCCCCTGTGCCCCCTGGGGGCAGGGAGGGGGCAGAGTTGGGGTGGGGATTTCGGGGAAGGGGTTGGAAGGGGGGCAGGGAAGGGGTGGGAAGAGGCGGGGCAGGGACGGGGCCTCATGGAAGGGGTGGAGTGGGGGCGGGGCCGAGGGCGGCGGGGGGGAGGTGTCAGTAAATGCGGCCCTCGGCCCAATGTACTAGTCCTCATGTGGCCCTCAAGGTCATTTGAGTTTGAGACCCCTGGCATAGATTAAGTCATTTACCCAAGGTCACACAGGAAGTTTGCAGCTGAGCTGAGAACTGAACTCAGGTCATCCACAGCCCAAACCAGAGAGAGCACTGGCCCTTGGCCCTTGGCCATCCTTTCTACCCTATTCTGATGTATTATAATAAATATTATCTGTAGGGGGAGTATCACTACAGAATAACAGCATGACAGTGGAGTGTTATAAAGAAAGGTGCTTTTCATAGAATCAAAGGACTGGAAGGGACCTCGAGAGGTCATCTAGTTCAATCCCCTGCACTCATGGCAGGACTAAGTATTATCTAGACCAGCATTTCTCAAACTGGGGTCCGCAGACCCCTGAGGGTCCCGAGGGTACTTCAGACGGTCTGTGGGCCCCGCTGATCAACTCCTCCCCATTCCTTCCCTCCCTCAACTCCTCGCCTTCCCTCCCAGCGCCTGCTTCACACTGGGGAACAACTGAAGCAGGCGCTGGGAGGGAGGGCGAGGAGTGGGGACCCTGGGTCCGCACTGCTCCTGGAAGTGGCCAGCATGTGCCTGTGGCCAGAGGGGGGCAGGGAGTCTCCGCGCGCTGCCCCCGGCCCAAGCGCCAACTCTGCAGCTCCCATTGGCTGGGAACTATGGCCAATGGGAGCTGAGGGGGCAGTGCCTGTGAGCAGGGGCAGCACGCAGAGACCCCCTGCCCCCCTGCCTAGGAACCGCTGCCAGAGGGATGTGCCAGTCGCTTTTGGGAGCTGCCCGAGGTAAGTGTCACCCCCCCTTGCACCTTCCCACACCACAACCCCCTGCCCCAGCCCAGAGCCTGCACCCAAACTCCCTCCCAGAGCCCACACCCCTTCCAGCACCCAAACTCCCTCTGTCATCCCCTCCGCCTCCTCACCCCTGCCCCAGCCCTAAGCCTCCTCCAGAACCCAAACTCCCCCCCGTTCCATCCCACACCCAAACTCCCTCCCAGAGTCCGCACCCCTCACTCACTCCTGCACCCAAACCCCGCACCCTGCATCCCCTCCTGCACCCAAACTCCCTCCCAGAGCCCACACCTGCTCCTGCACCCCAACCCCCTGCCCCAGCCTGGTCAAAGTGAGTGAGGGTGGGAGAGATCGAGTGACAGAGGGAGGGGGGATGGAATAAGCCGGGGCGTGGCCTCGGGGAAGTGGGCAGAGCAAGGGCTGAGTGTGTGGGGGGGGGGGGTTGGGGTCCCCGAAAAATTTTAAAGCAAAATGGGGGTCCTCAGTTTGCTAAAGTTTGAGAACTGCTAATCTAGACCATTCCTGGCAGGTATTTGTCGAACCTGATCTTAAATATCTCCAATTATGGAGATTCCACAACCTCCCTAGGCAATTTATTCCAGTGCTTAACTACTGTGACAGTTAGGAAGTTTTTCCTAATGTCCAGCCTAAACCTCCCTTGCTGCAATTTAAGCCCATTGCTTCTTGTCCTATCCTCACAGGTTAAGAAGAACAATTCTTTTCCCTCCTCCTTGTAACAACCTTTTATGTACTTGAAAACAGTTATCGTGTCTCCTCTCAGTCTTCTCTTTTCCAGACTAAACAAACCCAATTTTTTCCAATCTTCCCTCATAGGTCATGTTTTCTAGACCTTTAATCATTTTTGTTGCTCTTCTCTGGACTTCCTCCAATTCGTCCACATCTTTCCTCAAATGTGATGCCCAGAACTAGACGCAATACTCCAGTTGAGGCCTAATCAGCACGAAGTAGAGCAGAAGAATTACTTCTACTGTCTTGCTTACAACACTCCTGCTAATACATCCCAGAATGATGTTTGCTTTTTTTTGCAACAGTATTACACTGTTGACTCATACTTAGCTTGTGGTCCACTATGGCCACCAGATCCCTTTCTGCAGTACTCCTTCCTGGCAGTCATTTCCCATTTTGTATGTGTGCAACTGATTGTTCCTTCCTAAATGGAGTACTTTGCATTTGTCCTTATTGAATTTCATCCTATTTACTTCAGACCATTTCTCCAGTTTGTCCAGATCATTTTGAATTTTAATCCTATCCTCCAAAGCACTTGCAATCCCTCCCAGCTTGGTACTGTCTGCAAACTTTATAAGTGTATTCTCCATCTTCATCTTGGATGCATTTCCCTAGTTTGTTTATGAAAAGGTCATACAAGACAGCAGGAGCGGCTCTACCAATTTTGCCGCGCCAAGCAGTTGCCGCCGAATTGCCGCCACTGCTGAGCTACCGCCAAATTGCCACCGTGCCCGGAAGAGCAGCGGAGCTGCCGCCAAATTGCTGCTGCGCCCAGAAGAGCAGCAGAGCTGCCGCCGAATTGCCGCCACGGAACACGGACTGCCGCCCCATTCTGAATGCCACCCCAAGCACCTGTTTGGAAAGCCGGTGCCTGGAGCCGGCCCTGCAAGACAGTATCAGAAGCTTCACTAAAGTCAAGATATACCATGTCTACTGCTTCCCCGCATCCACAAGCTGTCAAAGAAAGCTACCAGGTTGGTTTGACACAATTTGTTCTTGACAAATCCATGCTGTTACTTATCACCTTATTATTTTTTAGATGTTTGCAAATTGCTTGCTTAATTATTTGCTCCATTATCTTTCCAGGTACAGAAGCTAAGCTGATTTGTCTGTAATTCCCCAGGTTGTCCTTATTTCCCTTTTTATAGATTGGCTCTATATTTGCCCTTTTCCAGTCTTCTGGTATCTCTCCCGTCTTCAATGACTTTTCAAAGATAATCGCTAATGGTTCAGATATCTCCTCAGTCAGCTCCTTGAGTATTCTAGGATGCATTTCATCAGGCCCTAATGACTTGACATCTAATTTGTCTAAGTAATTTTTAACTTGTTCTTTCCCTATTTTAGCCTCTGATCCTACCTCATTTTCACTGGCATTCAGTATGTTAGACGTCCAATCACCACCAACCTTCTTGGTGAAAACCGAAACAAAGAAGTCATTAAGCAACTCTACCATTTCCACATTTTCTGTTATTATATCTGCCGCCCACCCCAATTGAGTAACGGGCCTACCCTGTCCTTGGTCTTCCGCTTGCTTCTAATGTATTTGTAGAATGTTTTATTTTTACCCTTTATGTCTCTAGCAAGTTTGATCTCATTTTGTGCCTTGGCCTTTCTAATTTCTACATACTTGTATTATTTGTTTATATTCATCCTTTGTAATTTGACCTAGTTTCCATGTTTTGTAGGACGCTTTTGATTTTTAGATCATTGAAGATCTTCTGGTTAAGCAAGGGTGGCCTCTTGCCATACTTCCTATCTTTCCTACACGGTGGGATAGTTTGCTCTTGTGCCCTTAATAATGTCTCTTTGAAAAACTGCCAACTGTCTTCAATTGTTTTTCCCCTTAGACTTGCTTACCTACCAACTCCCTGAGTTTGCTGAAGTCTGCCTTCTTGAAATCCATTATCTTTATTTTGCTGTTCTCCCTCCTACCCTTCTTTAGAATCATGAACTCTACCATTTCATGATCACTTTCACCCAAGCTGCCTTCCACTTTCAAATTCTCAACCAGTTCCTCCCTATTTGTCAAAATCAAATCTAGAACAGCCTGTCCCCTAGTAGCTTTTTCCACCTTCTGAAATAAAAAATGTCTCCAATACATTCCAAGAACTTGTTGGATAATCTGTGCCTTGCTGTTTTATTTTCCCAACAGATGTCTGAGTAGTTGAAGTCCCCCATCACCATTAAGTCCTGTGCTTTGGATGATTTTGTTAGCTGTTTAAAAAAAGCCTCACCCACCTCTTCTTCCTGGTTAGGTGGCCTGTAGTAGATCCCTATCAGGACATCTCCCTTGGTTTTTACTGCTTTTATCCTTACCCAGAGACTTTCAACAAGTCTGTCTCCTATTTCCATCTTAACCTCAGTCCAAGTCTATTCATTTTTAATATATAAGGCAACACTTCCTCCCTTTTTTCCTCCCTTTTTTCCCTGCCTGTCCTTTCTGAGCAAGCTGTACCCTTCTATACCCTTCTTCTGTTTTATTTAAACTACCTGATCAATTATATTTCACTATTTTATTATGTATCTTTTTAACATTAATTGAACAGAAAGAAAGATGCACGGTAGTCCAATTAAAAATTACCAACATTAAAGAAGTATTCTGAAGTTAAAAGAATTAGGGTCCACTTAACTCCATTCAAGTCAATGGGACACCCTTCATGGCTTATACTGGAGTTGAGATCAGGCCTTCTTAAAAGATGGTCTATGATTTTGCCACAATTGTTACATTAGAGTTAAATTAAGCATTAAGTTAACAATTGTCACTGACACCGTAGTGCTTATGACTTTGTTCCTGAAATGGGCTCAGGCTCTGCATTTAATGCCCCATTTGTGTCAGCAGTGATGGGAAAAGGGTGTCTGGATCTTTACAGCTGAGATATTGCTGCAAGACTGGCTTACTAGACCAACACTACATTAACTGGCATGTGAGAAGCTCTATATAGTTCTGATTAATGACAAAAGAGCTAAATGAATATGTCACATAAAGACTTTAAACAACAAAACTCTGTGGGATGGTTAGAAAGCTAAGATTTACCCCAAAATTAAAATCACCCAACTCTGTCCTTCAGCAGATGGGATTCAATATCAACTTGTTTAGAATCTTTTTTCCTCTTTAAATATTTTATGTTATTGAAGTTACAGGGCCTGACATGGCTCCCTGCACTGGCCCCCCTATATAAAGGGCTAGAGCAGCCACGTTTTGTGTGTGTGCTAGGAAGTCTGGGATATGGGTGGTTTGACTTATGCCCTCATAATGCAGTACAGATGCTGGTGCCCCACGCTGGGACCCAAGGTCCAACAATTCCTAACCTGGGATTACAAATGAGTGTAGACTCTTAAGCACTAGGTAAACAAACCCAGGGTCTGCTAACTCGAGTTCAACTGACCCTGGGCTTACATTGCAATGTAGACATCCCAGAGAGTCACAGCTAAATACAAGGTGGAACAGATTGTTAAACCAATAAGTTAACACATGTTGCAAGAGACCATTCAAGGTGAAGTGGACATTAACACCTCTACAGTCATAGGACAATGGAGGGATAGTGGGTTACAGACTGTTATAATGACTGTTATAATTCAGTGTCTTTACTGAGTTCATGATTTTTAGTGTCTAGCAATGTCCTGGGACCAAAACGGCCACAACAACACTTCAAACAGGTATTAAATAGGAAAGCCCTCAGGTTAAGCAATGTATCTAGAAAGCTTTAAATCAGCAGAACAATGTGCTGCTATCCAACCTGTTTTAGTTTGTCACGTGCTATATAAAGGGCCAGGTTGTGCCAAACTGCTGAGCAGGGGCCAGCCACAATGACAGTCCCTGATAATGTCCCTTCCGGTATAAGCCACCTCAAAAAGAGCAGGGAGGAAGTGAAGTCTTATCTGCTCACCAGTCAGCAGAGTCATCTGAAGACCATTATCATATATGACTCCTGTGCAGCACAGACTCATACGCACATGAGCTAACAAAAACAATGCACAAGGCAGCTCTCTCTTTGTTATGCAGTGCTAGTTTTCTGGCATCAAGATCTCTGAAGACATGTCAGGTTGCTTTTGGCTTATGAGAGAAGAGCATATGTTCGCTAGAAAGGTCAGAGATAAAGATGAAACAGACATGACTTGTCAAAATCAGGCAGCTACAGCTACCTCCTCTCTTATCTGCCAACTTGTAAACTGTATTTGTAAACAGGAAGCACAAATGAAAGCCACCCAAGGTCAGCTCTCAACTGTGCTCCAACCCTGGATCCCACACATTGGCTCTTTTTCAATTTCTATGGCACAGTTAGTTAAAGATATATATGGAGGATTTCAGGTATAATTAAGAATCCTCCTGAACAAGAAATAAACTGAAATGGGCCTAAAGATCAATCTCTAGTGTGTTGGCTCATTTAGATGCAGGTTTCAAGAAAGAAAATTGCTCACATTCTATATATTGAATTAAGATACTCTTGAAATATTGTTTCATTGGTGCCTTTCTCATCAGCTATTTACCTGTGGATAATCAGGATAATCAGAAGTGGTCTCCTAGCTTGAATTACCTAGTTTAAATGAGAGACAAGATGGGAGAGGTACTATCTTTTATTGGACCAACTTCTGTTGATGAGAGAGACAAACTTTTTTGAGCTACACAGAGCTCTTCCTCAGGTCTGGAAAAAGTAATCAGAGCGTCACAGCTAAATACAAGATCGAACAGATAGGGTAGTATAAGTAGCTAGCACATATTCTAAGGGACAATTCAAGTTGAAGTGGCCCATTAACATCTCTGCAGTCATATGACAAAAAGGGGGGCTAGTGGGTTACAAACTTGTAATAAGCCATAAATCCAGTGTCTTTTTGCTAGACACTAAAAATCATGGTTTTAAGAGTTATGAATTTAAGCTCCCAGGCTCATCTTTTGAAAGTGTTGTGCAGGTTTCCTTTGAGGATGAGGACGGATAGGTCAGATATAGAGTGATCACTTTGTGACAAGTGTTCACCCACAGGTGATAGGGTGTTCTTGTCTTTTATCATTTTCCTGTGTGAGTTCATTCGAGAGCGTAGTGATTGTCTGGTTTCACCCACATAGTTGTTATTGGGACATTTAGTCACTGAGTGAGGCACACCGCATGTTGTGATAAGCATGTGTAGCACCCATGGATCTTGAAAGGTGTGTTGCGGCAGGTGTTGATCATTGGCATGGAGAAGGTATTTCGGCAGGTTTTGCATCTGTTTTTCTGACAGGATCTGGTGCCGCTTTGAGTTGGTGTGTCCTGGTCTGTGGGGCGCTTGCTTCGATGATGAGTTTAGAGAGGTTGGGCGGGGAGTTGTTTCAGGAATGATTTCTTGCAAGATGGGGTCCGCATCTAGTATGGGTTGTAGTTGTGTGATGATACCCAGTATGGGTTCCAGAGTGAGGTGGTAGATGACAACTAGGGGTGTGTGGCCAGAGGGAGTTTTATTTATGTATTGAAGCAGGTTCTCTCAAGGTATTTTGGTGGCCCATTCCATGATGCAATCTACTTTTCTGTTGGAGTGTTCTTGTTTGGTGAAGGCAGTTTTAAGTGTGTTAAGGTGCATATCCCGGACTTTCTCTTGGGAGCTTATTCTGTGGTATCTGAGTGCTTGGCTGTAGATAACAGATTTCTTGGTATCTTTGGGATGGTTACTGGATCCATGAAGGTAGGTGTGGTGATTCATGGGTTTCTTGTATATAGTCATTCGTAGGGTTCCATTATTTAAGCTGATTGTGGTGTCCAGGAAGTTGATGCTGGTGTGGGAACATTCCAGAGAGAGTTTAATGGACAGGGAGTGGGTGTTAAAATTGTGGTGGAAATCTGTGAGGGAGTTTAAGTTGTCTGTCCAGAGGATGAAAATATCATCAGTGTATCTCAGGTATATCATTGGTTTCATGGTGCATTTTGTGGTGCATTTATCTCTGGAACACTCCCACACTAGCCTCAACTTCCTGAACATCACAATCAGCTTCAACAATGGATAGCTTGTCTCTCTCACCAACAGAAGTTAGTCCAATTAAATATATTACCTCACCCACCTTGTCTAATATCCTGGGACTGACACAGTTACAACAACACTAGTTTAAATGAGTCCACATGAGACTGACCTATGGTGCCTACACTACACTAGCACTTTACACCCACAATAGATATGCAGTCAAAGAAACAATTATGTCAATCATGAAAAAAGACACTTGTCCAAAATAAAATCTAAGGGCTAGAACCTGCCTTCTACTGCATATCTATTTACAAACACATTCTGTAACATTATCACATTTACCTACACCCTTAAATCTGCCACTTACGAATCATCTATAGGGAAAAAGATGGTCATACCCCTGTACTTCCTAGTCCATTCTCTATTTTGTCTTCTTATACCCACTTCTTGTGTCTGGTAGTAAACTAAGGCCATGTATACACTACAGCCCTTACAGCAGCACAGCTGTGCCACTGCAAGGTCTCCTGTGTAGCCGCTCTATACCAGTGGAGGAGAGCTCTCCTGCTGGCATAATTAAACCACCCCCAACGAGTGGCGGTAGCTATGACACCCAGAGACACTTTCCCACCGACATAGCGCCGTCCACACCGGTGCTTTTGCCAGTGAAACTTCTGTCTGTTGCTGACAGAAGTGCTAGCATAGACAAAGCCTGAGGTTGTCTGCTTCTCTGTGTTTATACAGTGCCTAACACAATGGGGTCCCTATCTGACTGGGGCCCTCCAGACACTACTGTAACACAAATAATAGTGAATATTTATAACAATTCCCACATTCAGGGAAGGATAGAATTTGACCGTGACTCTTTGAAAAAGTTTTAGAGTTTTTTAAAAAATAAGTGAATCTGGAATAATAATAAAAATAAATATTCTGAAGGATAGCTGTAGTCCACCTACAACTGCACCGTCCATAATGAGCTTGGTGCCAGTCTCACTAGAGTTTAAGTACAGGAAGGAAAAAGGATTTCATCTAAAAACTTGATTGGCTTTCCTGTAGTAAACTTTTGAGTTGTTACCCACACAAAACTTGATTGCTTCTTCAGCAGGGAGGTCAGTCCTAGTGCATTGATTACATATGTTTATATTCCATCTTTTATTCAGTCCAGAGAGTTAATAGTAGAGGGGTCATATTCTCCACTTATACCGCACAAGGAATTGCCAATGATCTGAACTGGAATTCCCATATATGAATCAAGGAAAGAATATGTATGACCCATGATGAATAATTCGTCTGCATTCCTTTTGTGCGATGACGCATAATTCTTCTGCACTACTTTTCTGCATTCTTTGTGCCTTAAGACACTGGCATTGCCCCATCTCTTTCTGTATACAGGGCCTGAGCCAATGCTCACTGACATTGGTGGGAGTCTTTCTTTTCACTTCAATGGGTGTTGGATTGGGCCCATAAAGATTTATGGTAAAAACAAGACTAATGATCAGATACCTACTCATTTTAATTTAAAATAAAGCACTGAATATTTCTTTGCAAAACTGACTTACCATTTCTTTTGAGAAAATAGATTTGATATACATGCGTGGTACATCCTTCCACCATACCGAAAGGGAAATGTACATAGCTGTTCATCCTCTGTAAACACTGAAATACAAGAGTAAAATGTTCCATGCATTCACACACTGACATGCAGCTCTTTGCTTACACAAAAGTAATGCTAATTTAAAGGAAAGGAATCTTCAGGTATCTCACTAGGATGGTGGATCCTATTTCTTGTGAACTCTGGTATAGTAGAGGAAAAGGAAATCTTACTTAGAGTACACTGGATCTGCAGGCACTACAGCTAAAGCAACATAATTTAAGTAGTCAGTGGTAGAATAAAAATTTCAGATAATTTCAGCTCATGAATATATGGCAATTCCCGGTACAGCCAGACATAATAATAATTAATAATAATACATTCATATTAATAATGTGATATCTGAAATACAGTAACTCCTCACTTAAAGTCATCCTGGTTAACATTGTCTCGTTGTTACGTAGCTGATCAATTAGGGAACATGCTCGTTTAAAGTTGTGCAATGCTCCCTTCTAACGTCGTTTGGCAGCTGCCTGCTTTGTCCACTGCTTGCAGAAAGAGCAGCCCGGTGCAGCTAGCTGGTGGGGGCTTGTACCAGGGTGGACTGGCAGCCCCCCATCAGCTCCCCACTCCCCTAAGTTCCCTGTGCTGCAGCCGCCCAGCAGGCTAGCAATTGCCAGGCAGTTCAGCTGTCCCTCCCCCCACTGCCACGTGCTGCTCCTGCCCTCTGCGTTGGAGCTGCTCCCAGAGACTCCTGCTTGCTGTGCAGGGGGGGAAAAAGGGGGGCTAATGTCAGGGTGTCCCCCTACCCCCTGCTCCTGCACCCCGCTTACCCCTTCTCCATATAGAGCAGGGTGGGGACACGGACAGAGAGAGACAGAGTGAGCTAGGGGCAGCAGCTGCTGTCTCAACTTCCTGATCCACTTAAAAAGACAATGCACTTAAGAGTGGGTCAGCTTACTTAAAGGGGCAGTGTGCATCTCTCTCTCTCTCTCTCCCACACACAAGGTGTGTGTCTGTCTCTGTCTGCTATGCTGTCTCCCCTTCCTCGTGTTCGTGCTGCCTTGTGTGAGAGGCTACATTAACAACAATGTGTTAATCCTTGAGAGCTCAGCCGAGTGCTAGTTCATCATTTAGCAGTAAGGCATTCCCTGGGAAATATCCCTCCCTCTTCCACCCTCTAACTTCACCACCTCAACCAAGCTTCACAATCATCACAAACAGTATTAAATTGTTTGTTTAAAATGTATACTGTGTGTATATCTATATAATATATAGTTTTTTGTCTGGTGAAAAAAAATTCCCTGGAACCTAACCCCCCCATTTACATTCATTCTTATGGGGAAATTGGATTCGCTTAACATCATTTCGCTTAAAGTCACATTTTTCAGGAACATAACTACAACGTTAAGCGAGGAGTTACTGTAGTACTCATTGGGCCTCTATACCACATTATAACATCCATTTAAAGTAAAGTGTCAGCCTGTAAAACAATCAAATAGACAAAAATAGCCAAAGGGGTAGGAGGGTTGTAAAGGGTGGAAGAAGATACTTAATATGGGGGCAAACATTGATTGGAATGATCAGATCATCACTTTTGGAATAAATAGGCTCATTACAAGTGAGAAAAATGGACTAAGATGGATGTCTAGAAGCAATGAGTCTACGCCCACCACCTCAGTAGTACAGTTGCCTAAGAGGGATGATGGGATCCCTATAAGGCAGGTAAGGCTAGATAAGGCCCTCCTACTTTTTACCGGCCATAAGGGCAAGTGATGGGGGAGAGGGGCAGAGAGGAGTGAGCAGGGGGAGGGGTCTTGGGGGAAAGAGGCGGCACAGGGCCAGGGCCTTGAGGGGAAGCGGTGGTGCGAGGGCTCAGGAAGAAGGGGCAGCATGGGGACAAAGCCTTGGGGGAGGGGATGGTGTGAGGGCGGGGCCATGGTTCGGGCACCTGTGGCCCCTCCATTTTTAGAGAGCTTCCACCAACTCCTGGGCAAGATCCACAAAGGGATTTGGACACCTCGCTGTCACTTTAGGTGCTAAAATTCAAAATTTAGATATGCAAACCCTCCCCCTCAATTGCCACCTAACACTGTATCAGAGGGGTAGCTGTGTTAGTCTGGAGCTGTAAAAGCAGCAAAGAATCCTGTGGCACCTTATAGACTAACAGAGGTTTTGCAGCATGAGCTTTCGTGGGTGAATACCCACTTCTTCGGATTCTTCTTCACTTGCATCCGAAGAAGTGGGTATTCACCCACGAAAGCTCATGCTGCAAAACCTCTGTTAGTCTATAAGGTGCCACAGGATTCTTTGCTAACACTGTAGGTGCCTAAAGTCCTAGGGACCTGAATTTCCACAGGTAAAGTCCCTTAGGTGCTTACAAATCTGCCACTGGGCAGGTGCATAGCCACTTCAGTCTAGAGATGCCTGCATGTAGCTCACACTTAAGCCCCAGCATGATCCTCAGACTAGGTGTTCTGCCTATCTTACCTGTGGGGCCTGATCTCATAGACTCATAGACTTTAAGGTCAGAAGGGACCATTATGATCATCTAGTCCAACCTCCTGCACAACGCAGGCCACAGAATCTCACCCACCCCCTCCTGTAACAAACCCCTAACCTATGCCCGACTTACTGAAGTCCTCAAATCGTGGTTTAAAGACCTCAAGGTGCAGAGAATCCTCCAGCAAGTGACCCGTGCCGCACGCTGCAGAGGAAGGCGAAAAACCTCCAGGGCCTCTGCCAATCTGCCCTGGAGGAAAATTCCTTCCCGACCCCAAATATGGCGTTCAGTTAAACCCTGAGCATGTGGGCAAGACTCACCAGCCAGCACACAGGAAATAATTCTCTGTAGTAACTCAGATCCCACCCCATCTAACATCACATCACAGACCATTGGGCATATTTACCTGCTAATAATCAAAGATTAATTAATTGCCAAAATTAGGCTATTCCATCATACCATCCCCTCCATAAACTTATCAAGCTTAGTCTTGAAGCCAGATATGTCTTTTGCCCCCACTACTCCCCTTGGAACGCTGTTCCAGAACTTCACTCCTCTAATGGTTAGAAACCTTCGTCTAATTTCAAGTCTAAACTTCCTGATGGCCAGTTTATATCCATTTGTTCTTGTGTCCACATTGGTACTAAGCTTAAATAATTCCCCTCCCTCCCTGATATTTATCCCTCTGATATATTTATAAAGAGCAATCATATCTCCCCTCAGCCTTCTTTTGGTTAGGCTAAACAAGCCAAGCTCTTTGAGTCTCCTTTCATAAGACAGGTTTTCCATTCCTCGGATCATCCTAGTAGCCCTTCTCTGTACCTGTTCCAGTTTGAATTCATCCTTCTTAAACATTGGAGACCAGAACTGCACACAATATTTCAGATGAGGTCTCACCAGTGCCTTGTATAACGGTACTAACACCTCCTTATCTTTACTGGAAATACCTCGCCTGATGCAGCCCAAGACCGCATTAGCTTTTTTAACGGCCATATCACATTGCCAGCTCATAGTCATCCTGTGATCAACCAATACTCCGAGGTCCTTTTCCTCCTCTGTTACTTCCAACTGATGTGTCCCCAATTTATAACCAAAATTCTTGTTATTAATCCCTAAATGCATGACCTTGCACTTTTCGCTATTAAATTTCATCCTATTACTATTACTCCAGTTTGCAAGGTCATCCAGATCTTCCTGTATGATATCCTGGTCCTTCTCTGTATTAGCAATACCTCCCAGCTTTGTGTCATCCACAAACTTTATTAGCACATTCCCACTTTTTGTGCCAAGGTCAGTAATAAAAAGATTAAATAAGATTGGTCCCAAAACCGATCCCTGAGGAACTCCACTAGTAACCTCCTTCCAGCCTGACAGTTCATCTTTCAGTATGACCCGTTGTCGCCTCCCCTTTAACCAGTTCCTTATCCACCTTTCAATTTTCATATTGATCCCCATCTTTTCCAATTTAGCTAATAATTCCCCATGTGGAACCATATCAAATGCCTTACTGAAATCAAGGTAGGTGTTCTCAGAAGCTGCCTACCAAATTGGGTCCGGTACATACCACCACCAGAGGAAGAGGTGGTGCTGTCTCCCCAGCACCTTTATATCTTGTAGCCAGTGGCTAGAGCACTCAGTCATGATGTGGGAGACCCAGGTCAATTCTCTTCTCTGCCTGTTGTGGAGAAGGGATTTGAACTTGGCTTTTCCCCACCCAGGAGCAGGGCCGGCGCTCCCATTAGGCGACCTAGGCGGTCGCCTAGGGCGCTGCTATTTTGGGGGCGCCTGCGCCCCCGCCGCCCGTAGAAATTTGGGGGCGGGACCTTCCGCCGCCGCTGTTGGGGGCGGGATTTCGGGGGCGGGACCTGCCGCTGCCTAGGGCGCCGGCAAAGCTGGCGCCGCTACTGCCCAGGAGGGTGCCCAAGCCACTGCACTATAGGATATTCTGAGGCAGGTGTCTCTCAGTATTTCCTGTTAGAGCTGCTCCACTGTGTATACATAATTAAATATGCACTGGGGCCCATCTTTCTGTTCCTCCGCCACTGTCTTTAAGACTTCACGTTGAAACAAAAAACAGGCTTGTTATAGGGTTGCATAGCATAGATACAGGTAAACAGTTTGTTATTATTACTGATGCCTATTAGAATTGATTTGGTACCTCTGTGGTGAGAGATTTCATGTACTGGGCCTCTTCTTTGCGTAGACCCACGGTTCTACAAATAAAAATAATGCAGATTGAAAATACATAAATCCATTTCATGAAACATTCTGTAAGGACGAAACATACATTCAGAGGAGTCCCAAAACATTTGTTATGTAGCACTTCTACAAGAATCCTATTATTTGTGTGTGGTTTTGGCTAGGGCGCAGTCTTGCGAAAGGGGATAAATAAACATTAGCTGATGAAAGGTCATGGCTTATCCAGGAAAAGCCAAACATGGTACAAGAATGCAGAAGACAAGCTTCATTATATCTCTCTGTTATCTAGGGACATATGTTCCTATTTCTTTTGGCGGGGAGCACGTCTTTCAAAGCTAGTTCAGAACGATGAATAATGCCCCAACCTTTTGACCTTTCACATCATTTAGCAGTGTTCCCCATGGGCTGAGTTATAAGCAATCTCTATTTGGGCTCACTGATCAGGAAATGAACACCGATAAAACTAAATATGTTAATTCTAATCAGCCACAAGAAATAATAGTAGGACATATAAAGTGCCACCGCCACCAAAGGCACTCAGGACAACAAATAACAATAAAGCCGTGATTAAAATACAATATCCATATAATATAAATTCAATATCAGAAAAACAATCAAGGGAACTGGCACATAAGGAAGGGGGAGAAATAGAGGGAAGTTAATAAATAAGGAGCCAAGCATGATTCTTCTAAAAACGCAGCTTGAGATGTTTATTACTACAGGGAAAAGCTTAGATGGATGCAAGGAAGAAACAAGTTCCACACTCTGGAGCCTACAACAGCTCCATCACCTCCCAACCTAAGGCCTGATCCAACACCCAGTGGCCCAATCAGGATTGAGGCCCTTTGTGCTAGGCACTGTAGAAACACATAGAAAGAGACATTCCCTGGCCTAGAATGCTTACAGTCCAAGACAAGATGCAACTAGAACATGTAATACACTGTTGAAAGGTGTGGGGGAGGACACCAGCAACAGAGGTAAGAACAGGTGGTTACCTAGGCTAGCTATGTGCAGTTGGATGGCTCTGAGTCAATTCTTTAAAAATATATAGACACAAATATTAGTGTTATCATTAATCCCTTATGGCCCCTCCCCTAGCCACTACTAGTTTGAGCCCAGATCCAGAGCACTTATGTATGTGCTGCTTAATTTTAAGCATAGAAGCACTGAAAGTTCAGCACATGCATAATTGCTTTGCTGAATCAGGACCTGAGCCAGGAGAAAGCTTAGTAGCCTGAGCACCAAGTGTGAAATACCTACATTCCAGTAGATGCACATGTTCAGATCCCAACAGGGCCATCTAGAGGTAAAGATCCATGAAGTTTGATGCACGGGGTGGGTCTTATAGATGAAACCTTATAACTTGTGCTCCTGTCTGCTCGGCAAGAGCATTACAGATCCCCGGCATTTCTTGTATGTGTGCTCCTCCCTTGATAACTGGGCAGTGTATTACATGCTGGTTGCTGTTTTCCACCCTACTGGTAGGTGAAAGGACTCCTATATGCATAGCCATAGTATAATTAGCATGACATGATACCTGATTTTCCACAAAGTTATCAGATAAATTATCCATGAAGAAAGGTTTTGTCAGCTAACTTGCTTTGTGTAATTCAGCCTGCTGTCCGGCTCTACCCATTCAACCCAAGTATAAGTATCTGGTGCCTGTCGTTTCATGTCCAGCCTTTGGTGCACTGACCAGCCATTCCAAATCACAAGAAAATCACACTTACCGTCCCTGTACAGTCACTGCTGAAAGTCAAAGCCAGGATGACAACAATGAAAGGACTGCAGGCTTTCATCTTCATTTTCCTTTCCAAAAAGCCCTGCATACAGCCGTAGGGCTGGGCTGTTCTGCTGCCCAGGGGTCTGAAGCTGGAGGATAAATCAGCTACAGGCTTTCGCAAGAGATTTGGATATACCAAAATCTCCCAGTGGTTCACTTGATTTTAGAGTATTTTAACTTGTTAAGTAATCAGAGCTCTTATCAGTATTAATCATTAACTTCTTTGTGGGCTGATGTGAATGCAGTTTTTGGAGCTATTTTACTAAAACCACAGGGACTGAATAGCTTTCAAAGGGCCCTGTGTGGAGATAAGTGCCCTCCACTTGCCCTGAACTCAGTGGGCATGAAATGTACTCAGCACATCCACAGGATCCAGCTTGATGTTACTTGTACTCAGAAAGCTATTTGCAACGGAAGCACTTCTTCTCTCTTTTCCTTTGATATGTAATTATAAACATGATACAGTAATTATAAAGAGCTCCAAACAAGCCACTCAGGAAACTATGTTATGCGGCAAAACATGGAACAGATCAATGCCAATATCAGACAAACACAAGAATTACTCATTAACAGATGGTTACCTGCCCAGCAGTTACTTATAATACACATTACTCTGATGAAACAGAAACTAGGTACAATAAACCCATTCTATAGGAAGGTATGGTCTACACTTACAAGTTTTATCGGCATAGCTAAGTCAGTTAAGGGTTTAATTTTTACCAACATAGCTCCCGCCAACGAAGCGCTGTCCACACCGGTGCTTTTCATTGTTAAAACTTTTGTCATTCAGGGGGCTGTTTTTTCACACCCCTGAGCGACAAAAGTTCTAACAATGAAAGTGCCAGGGTAGACATAGCCCTAGTGTGAACACAGTTATATCCATATCACTGTGCTTATAAGTGGGGGAATTGGCATAAACTATACCAGTGAAAGTCCTTTCAGACTGCTATAACTGTGTCCACACTAGTGGATTTTGCCAGTATAGTTATGCTGGTATAATTATACAGGCAAAACCTTCCTACTGTAGGCAATGCCTTAAAAGTGAACAACAAAGGCTGGGTGAATTTTGAATTCACTCCAGATTCAGCAATAAATAATAATTATACTTGGCACTTACATAGCATCTGTTATCTTAGGATCTGAAATTAATTAATCCCCACAGAACCTGTGATGCAGGTATGTGTAATTATCCCCCATTTTACAGATGGGAAGTATGAGGTACAGAGACCTTAAATGATTCACCAAGGTCACAAAGGAATTCTGTGGCAGATCAGGGATAGAACACACATCTCCCAGCTATCAGTCTCATGCCTTACCTCTAACACCATCCATTCTCTAGTTAACTGGGCTCCAGAATGGCAGGTCCCATACTATGGTTTGTGGACTACCAGCGATCCCCATTGGCCTTTCCATGTGGTCAAGAAAGAGCCAGGCAGCCAACTGATATTGCTAATTCAGACACTTGGTTTGCTGTTCCAGCAAGTACACCTGAAAGCTGGGAGGGAAGTCACTACTAGGGGACATCGTTCAGTAAAGGAAGCAGCCTCCTCCACCCCTTGTCAGAGTCAGGACCAGCCATCCCTAGGACCAGGACTGCAGTATTTCAGTGAAGACCGACACAGGATCTAAGATAACTTATTTATTTACCTAAAACAAGAAATGACACAAAGTACTGATGATGATGCCATAATCTAGTCTGTCTGTGTTCTCTGTCCCAGTCTCTGCTACTGGCTCCTTTCCCTAAGAGCGGGAACTGACAAGCAGAGAGGCACTGTACAGTATCCTGCTGGTTGACTGGCAACTTTAAACTTTCTGCTGAAACGTAATGCTTTATAATATAAGGAAAAAGAAGAAGCTGCTACTGCTGTCACCACCGGGAATTGTCACATCTGAGAGCCAGAGCTGCTGGCAGCATAGAGAAAAGACAGTTACCTTTTCCGTAACTGGTGTTGTTCGAGATGTGTTGATCATGTCTCTTCCACAATAGGTGTGCGTGCTCGCCACGTGTACCAGTGTTGGAAGTTTTCCCTCTAGCAGTACCCGTAGGGGAGCGCCCCAGTGACCCCTGGAGTGGCGCCTCCATGGCGCGGTATAAGGGGCGCTGCATGCTCCCCCCACCCTCAGTTCCTTCTTGCCAGACAACTCCGACAGAGGGGAAGGAGGGCAGGATATGGAATAGACATGAGCAACACATAAGAACACCAGTTACAGAAAAGGTAACTGTCTTTTCTTCTTCGAGTGATTGCTCATGTGTACTCCACAATAGGTGATTCCAAGCTATATCTGTTGGAGGTGGGTAGGGGTTCACAAACTCTCGGGATGGAGCACAGCCCTGCCGAACCCAGCGTCCCTCCCTGGTCTGGGAGACGATTGCATAATGTGAGGTGAATGTGTGAACAGAAGACCATGTGGCAGCCCTACAAATGTCCTGAATGGGGACATGGGCTAAAAAGGCACCCAACAAGCCTTGTGCCCTAGTCGAGTGTGCCCTCACAATTGACGGCAGGGGGATCCCCGCCAGGTCATAACAGGTACGGATGCATGAGGTGATCCAGTTGGAGAGCCGCTGAGTGGAGATCGGCCGACCCCTCATGCGTTCGGCCGAGGCGATGAACAGCTGTGAGGACTTCCTGAATGGCTTAGTCCGCTCCAGGTAAAAGGCCAGAGCATGTCTCATATCCAGCGTGTGGAGGCGGCTCTCCTCACTGGACGCATGGGGCTTGGGGCAGAGCACTGGCAGGAAAATGTCCTGACCCATGTGGTAGGTGGAGACCACCTTCGGGAGGAACGAAGGATGTGGGCGGAGCTGGACCTTATCCTTATGAACACTGTGTACAGGGGCTCGGAGGTCAGGGCCCTGAGTTCCGAGACCCACCTAGCCAACATGATCGCCACCGAGAAGGCTGCCTTCCACGAGAGGTGCGACCAGGAGCACGTAGCTAGCGGCTCAAACGGGGGGCCCATCAGCCGGGCCAGCACCAAGTTCAGGTCCCACTGCAGGACTGGGGGCCTAACGTACGGGAAGAGACGATCCAATCCCTTAAGGAATCGGCCAGTCATAGCGTGGGAGAATACCGTGTGCCCCTGCACCAGCGGGTGGAAGGCCGATATGGCTGGCAAGTGCACCTTGACGGACGAGGGTGCCAGGCCCTGGGCTCTAAGGTGAAGGAGGTAGTCCAAAATGAGCTGGATCGGGGCAGCCACGGGGGAAACGCCCCGTTCATCCACCCATCTGGAAAACCGAGATCACTTTGCCAAGTAGGCTTGGCGCGTGGAGGTCGCCTGCTTTCCAAAAGGACGCGCTGAACCCCTTCCGAGCACATCCTTTCCTCCCGGCCTAACCATTGAGCAGCCACGCCGTGAGGTGGAGTGCTGCTAGGTTGGGATGGAGGAGGCGGCCCTGGTCCTGGGAGAGCAGGTCCGGGCAGGTCGGCAACGGCCATGGCGGGGCGACCACCAGGCTCGTGAGGGTCCCGTACCAATGCTGCCTGGGCCATGCCAGGGCAATCAGGAGGACCCGGGCCCTGTCCGCCTTTATCTTTTCCAGGACCTTGCCTATCAGCGGGAACGGGGCATAGAGAAGGCATAGAGAAACTGGCCTGACCAGGACAGGTGGAAGGCATCGGAGATAGTGGCACCCCCCAGCAGAACCGGGGAGAGCAATGGTTCTGCTGAGTCGCAAACAGGTCCACCTGGGGAGTTCCCCACTCTTGGAAAAGTCTGTGGGGAGGATCACCATCGTAGGGAGGCAATCACCGGTTCGGGCACAGTGAGGACTTTGTCCATCCTGTCTCTGGCCAGGAAGAACACCAAAGCCAACCAGAGCTGGAGGGGCCTCATCCTGAGTCTGGCGTGATGGACCACATATGTGCACGCCGACATGTGACCCAAGAGCTGGAGACACGCTCCAGCTGTTGTCACTGGAAACCTTGTGACTGTGTCGATGAGCCCTTTCAGGGTCTCAAACCTGTCCGGTGGGAGGGAGGCTCTGGTCGACATGGTGTCCAGGACCGCCCCAATAAACTCTATGCGTTGTACCAGGACTAATGTGGACTTGGCGTTGTTTACCAACAGGCCCAAAGTGGCACACGTGGACAGAAGGAGCGCCACGTGATCCCACACCCATGACCGGGAACTGCCCTTGACCAGCCAGTTGTCCAGATAGGGGAAGATCTGGACCCCCCCAGCGCCTGAGGTAGGCCATCACCACAGACATACACTTTGTAAATACCCTGGGGGCAGTGGACAGGCCAAACGGGAGGACCGTAAATTGGTAGTGTTCCTGCCCAACCATGAAACGGAGGAAGCGTCTGTGCCCCTTGAATATATGGATGTGGAAGTATGCATCCTGCAGATCGAGGGCGGCATACCAGTCCCTGGGATCCAGGGAGGGAATGATGGAGGCCAGGGAGACCATACAGAACATGAGCTTTACCACAAACTGGTACAGGCCTCGCAGGTCCAGGATGGGCCTGAGCCCCCCTTTGGCCTTCAGGATAAGGAAATAGCGGGAGTAGTACCCCTTGCGTTTGAACTCCATTAGCACCACTTCCACCGCTCCTAGGCCAAGGAGCCGCCCCACCTCCTGCTCGAGCAGAGCCTCGTGAGAGGGGTCCCCCAGGAGGGACGGGGGCGGAGGGTGGTTGGACAGGCTGGAGGTAAACTGGAGGGTGTAACCCTGGGAGATGGTGTTGAGGACCCATCGGTCCGAGGTCAGCTGCGACCACTCCAGGAGGAAAGCACACAACCGGCTGGAGAAGGGAAGCTTTATTGTGGGTGGATCCCTGATGAGAATTGGTAGGTCAGGTGTCCCATCAAAACTGCCGTTTCCCTGCCTGTTTGCCCTTGGAGGACCCAGGCTGGGGGGCAGTCCATAAGGTTCTAAATTAATGCACATTTAAAACCAGACTCCACAAAACATTGGAAAATATATTGTAGGGAAAAATCCTTGCTCTTGAAGGGATAGACTATCTGACCTAAGAGTTCTTTTCCATATCTGACTGCTACAATTTTCAGAAATGGCGCCCAATGCTGATCTCATTGCACCAGAGCAACTGAGACTTGAATCTGGTGCACAGTCTCGAAGAAATACCTCCATTTCCTCTTTTAATAGCAGTTAGGTTCCCCCTTTAAATTTTGCTATACAGCAATATTCAACATTTCCTGCAGATAATCCAAACTAAATATGAGTCAACAGTGTAACACTGTTGCAAAAAAAGCAAACATCATTCTGGGATGTATTAGCAGGAGTATTGTAAGCAAGACATGACAAGTAATTCTTCCGCTCTACTCCGTGCTGATTAGGGCACAACTGGAGTATTGTGTCCGGATGCCACATTTTAGGAAAGATGTGGACAAATTGGAGAAAGTCCAGAGAAGAGCAACAAAAATGATTAAAGGTCTAGAAAACATGATCTATGAAGGAAGATTGAAAAATTTGGGTTTGTTTGCTCCGGAGAAGAGAAGACTGAAGTGGGACAAGATAACAGTTTTCAAATATATAATAGATTGTTACAAGGAGGAGGGAGAAATATTGTTCTCTTCAACCTCTGAGGATCGTACAAGAAGCAATGGGCTTAATGAGGTTTAGGTTGGACATTAGAAAAAACGTCCCAACTGTCAGGGTAGTTAAGCACGGAATAAATTGCCTAGGGAGGTTGTGGAATCTTCATCATTGGAGATTTTTAAGAGCACATTAGACAAACACCTGTCAGGGATGGCCTAGATAATACTTAGTCCTGCCATGAGTGCAGGGGACTAAACTAGGTGACTTTTGAGATCCTTTTCAGTCTTACAATTCTATATTTGGGGCTGGTTCTGCTCCTACTGAAGTCAATGCAAGTTTGCAAAATGATCCATGGAGGTCGTTACATTCTTTGCAGCCCACACTCCTTTTGTGTGAAAGAAAAATTAGCTGTGACTTTCAACTGTGACCTTCCTTTTATGCCAACATCATCAAGAGACAATGAAAAAGGCAACAAAACAAAGTGCTATAAAATAACAGAAACTAACAGAAATTGAATGTGCTGACTATATGGTGTGCGGGTGAGATAACATCTTTTATTGGACCAACTTCTGTTTGTCAGAAAGACAAGCTTTCGAGCTTCTTCGGGTCTGGACCTAACCTGAAGAAGAGTGCTGTGTAAGCTTGAGTTGAAATGCTGAGTGTCCTAATAACAATGACCTAATAACAATGATAATTACCCAGCAGCATTAAATACTAATATACAACTAAATAATTCCAGCAGCATTAAATACTAATATACAACTAAATAATCCCATCAGCATTAAATAATCAAATGGAGATAAAAACATCCTTCCTTCTTTTAAAGCCAATTTCTTATTTTACCTGTAGAGTTAATATGTGGCAGCTTAATGGTGGGATCTGTTGCTGGCTCCGGAAGTGATTTTATTACCACATTTAAGTTGATAATATTGTAACAAGGTACCAAATCCAAGTTCCCTGATAACAAGACAATTCTAGGATGTGGAATGATTAACACAATGGGAGAGTTTGAGATGTTAGGACTCTTTTTCAGTCGGTTTGTTCTGATTTCATGCTGTATAATGATATCACTAATATATGCATCATTTTTACATGGTTTGCACAGTCTGATAACTATTTCTAAATGGGGAATAATTTAAAGTGTGGCTATGGTGAGAAAAGTTACTTTTTATTCCACATACCTGCTCTTGATGGACAAAATTAATCCCTAAATTAATGGGACATGTGAGCCTAAGTCACTTGGGTGCTTTTGAAAAATCCCAACAATAGGCAGCATGGTTGGTCAGTGCACAACTGCAGCAAATGGGAATAGCTGCAGGATATTTGTAACTGGACAGCAGGGATTCAGCATGCACAAACTCAGAGCTGTTGCATATTAGCAGATAATCCTGGAACTGAAATACATGCATGCACTTAAATGCTAACTTCTCCTCCTCAATCCTCTCACCACCCACATTTCTCCAGCACTCCTGACAACTCCGCTAGCTTCCCTGTCACTCAAGCACACAAATCTGGGGTTATCTATTACTCCTTTTTTCTCTCCTTACACTGAAACTCTTCCCAAATCTCACCACTTCTCCCTCCCCTCTGTAACACTTAAAATCTGCTCCTCCTTCACCAAGTCCACTACTGAAATCCCAGTCAACACCAACACCAAGGTTCTTGTAACCTGGCTTGTAACATGCTTACTAGTCTCCCGGGCTCTCACCTCTTCTCTCTCTCTCTAGCATTCAGCAGACAAAATGACTTTTCTCTCCCTCCTCAAGTCCTTCCACTGATTCTCCCTCTTTCCACAAAGAACCATTTGTCCTGCTCTGCCGATCTCTGCCCTGCCTATTCATCTACCATCACTCACCACCTCGATCTCTCTCTGCCCCCTTTTTCTCCTTGTTGCTCCCTTGGCCTCCTCCTCTCACACTGGACCTCAGACAATATCCTCTCCCTAGACCTCAGACAATATCCCTCTTCTTGCATGCTATGTCCTGACTGTCATCCGTCAAAGCCCTCTTCAAAACCCACTTCTCACCTTGCTGTCCAACAGGGACTCCTGGTCTTACCATCTCCCTCTTCCATTGTTGCCCTACCTAGTTTCTGCTTAAAAATATCAGAAGCCACAATTCTGTCACAATACAGTAGGGCTCACATTATTTTTATTTGTTTTAATCCTCACATCTCCTTTCCCTAACCCACCGAGTGGTTCACAACTTTTCCAAACACCGACCGCATATTACAACAGAAAAAAGTTTTGGGATTCACCTCCACCCCCACATAGTTTCCAGAACCCGCTCCTATCTAACCATAAAAAAATTGAGAGGTTGGTCATCATCAACCCTACATGTGTTCATGACTCCCCAGGGGTCTGCAGACCTGAGATTGAGAACTCATGCCTATCCCCTTCCTGTATCAGTCTTTCATGCTGGTGTTTGCACTATAGTAACACAAAGAGGTGCATAAAATGCCAGTCATAATATAACTCCACCTGTCACAGCATTACTTGCATTCCTTCCCCCTCACTCCCCTTTCGGATGTGCTACTTCTCGATTGCAGGATATTGTGCAAGGTTTTATACTCTATCTGGGATTCTCCTCCTTTCAGCACACCCTGCCTCATTTGTCCCCTCTACAGATTAACTCATGCATACCAGTTTTTCCAATGCCTAATTGCCATCTTATCTATGGGGTCCTACACCTTAATCACTGCAGCTCTCTTCAATTTATTACAAGAGCCCTGCCTACACCCTAGGCACTGCATGAAAATGTAAGGCCCTATGGCCACTTTCAGTATCGCTCATGTACCAAGAGAGCATTAGCTCAAGTCTGAAATATCAAGACACACAAAAAGGACAATAAAAGAGATGGGGCTCAAGCTGCAAAAATCAGATCTGGATTTCAAACACCCAACATTCAGGGTTGTTCTTGATCGAGGGTTTTTCTTTAAGCCACTATAAAAAGAGGGGCCACTGCACAAACCAGAATTGATCTGGTTTCAAGCATTCTAAAAGTTTAGAGATATTTAGATCCAGGATTTTCGTAGCATCCCATATCAACACAATAGTGGCAACACCGAGTACCGCATGTATACAGATACGGTGAAATGTGTAAATAACATGGCCATAGCCAACTAAGGGCAAAGGTGCTTCTTCAGGTATGTCTAATATGCAATTAAACACCAGCAGCTGGCCCATGTCAGCTGACTCGAGCTCACAGGGGTTGGACTACAGGGCTGTAAAACTGCAGTGTAGATATTCAGGCTTGGGCTGGAGCCTAAGCTCTGGGACCCCACGACGGAGGAGGATGCCAGCGCCTGACTCTGGGGAAAGTGGTGGATCTGATATATCTTGACTTAGAGCAAAGCTTTTGATACGGTCTGCCACAGTATTCTTGTCAGCAAGTTAAAAAAGTATGGATTGGATGAATGGACTATAAGGTGGATAGAAAGCTGGGTAGATTGTCAGGCTCAATGGGTAGTGATCAATGGCTCGATGTCTAGTTGGCAGCCGGTATCAAGCGGAGTGCCCCAAGGGTCGGTCCTGGGGCTGGTTTTGTTCAACATCTTTATTAATTATCTGGATGATGGGATTAATTGCACCCTCAGCAAATTTGCAGATTACACTAAACTGGGAGAAGAGGTAGATACGATGGAGGGTAGGGATAGGGTCCAGGTTGACCTAGACAAATTGGAGGATTGGTCCAGAAGAAATCTGATGAGGTTCAACAAGGACAAGTGCAGAGTTCTGCACTTAAGGAAGAATCCCATGCACCGCTACAGGCTGGGGATTGACTGGCTAAGCACCAGTTCTGCAGAAAAGGACCTGGGGATTACAGTGGACGAGAAGCTGGATAGGAGTCAGCAGTGTGCCCTTGTTGTCAAGAAGGCCAATGGCATATTGGGCTGTATTAGTAGGAGCATTGCCAGCAGCTCTAGGGAAGTGATTATTCCCCTCTATTTGGCACTGGTGAGGCCACACCTGGAGCACTGCGTCCAGTTTTGGTCCCCCCACTACAGAAGGGATGTGGACAAATTGGAGAGAGTCCAGTGGAGGGCAATGAAAATTATTAGGGGTCTGGAGCACATGACTTACGAGGAGAGGCTGAGGGAACTGGGGTTATTTAGTCTGCAGAAGAGAAGAGTGAGGGGGAATTTGATAGCAGCCTTCAATTACCTGAAGAGGGGTTCCAAAGAGGATGGAGTTAGGCTGTTCTCAGTGGTGGCAGATGACAGAACAAGAAGCAATGGTCCCAAGTTGCAGTGGAGGAGGTCTAGGTTGGATATTAGGAAAAACTATTTCACTAGGAGAGTGGTGAAGCACTGGAATGGGTTACCTAGGGAAGTAGTGGAATATCCATCCTTAGAGGTTTTTAAGGCCTGGCTTGACAAAGCCTTGGCTGGGATGATTTAGTTGGGGTTGGTCCTGCTTTGAGCAGGGGGTTGGACTAGATGACCTCTTGAGGTCTCTTCCAACCCTAATATTCTATGATTGTATGATTCTAACATCTACATTGCAATATTATAGCTCCACAACCTAACCCCGGAAGCCCAACTCAGCAGATGCCAACCATCCGCAGGTGTTTAATTGCAGTGTAGACATACCCTTCGTGTTTCACAGCTCAGAAACTGGATGTTTTCTCCTGCTATTTAAAGAGAGAGGGAAATTTAGGAAGTCTCATCTTCGGGGACTCTGTTATGCACATCTAACCACAACCCTGGCCTGAAACTCTAGCCACCGCCAGAGATATATGACTTTTTACTCTAGCACAAGAGGCATGTGTGTAATGAAAACTGGCTGAAAGAGATGCATAGAGATGTCTAGTGGTAAATGTCCCCACCCATAACTGCCGCCAACCCAGTTAGATGACTTCAGCACAAGCCAATTTGCAACTGTTAGGCATTTACATTTTTAGATGTGCTCAAATCCTTGCTGTTCCACCCACTCCCTTCATTAGCATATTAGACGCCCCCATTGCATGCTTTTAAATGGTCTATAAGTCAGGTGTGTGTGAAGGAGATAGCTCTGCCTCTATAACCTTACGGAGGCTAAATCTTTCTCTTGCAACTTTGGAAAATGTTCTTTGTAAGAAAAATATTTTCCCCTTTTCAGCCCCACAAGCCTAGCTGACCTCGGGTTGTTAGTTGCTGTGATATGGTGGAGTGCAGAGCTTAAAAGGAATTATTCTAATTGCAACCCTGATAATATGCAGCATGGAAACCTCCCAATTTCCCCAGGTGTCTCATTAAACACCTACTCACAGTTTGCAGATAATGGACGTATGACACATGTGTAAGTGCCAGAATACACCCCCTGACCCGCCCCCTGCTGTGGCTGTTGGATTTAGTCACCATAGGAAAATCTCACCATTACGTGCCTCCTGCAGAAATGTGTGTACAAACAGTGTGTGTTTCTGGGCAACTTTCAGCGTGCTCTTCTGGCATGTGTAAGACGGGTGTGCATCACTGAAAATCTAGCTCCCAGTGGAAGAGGGCAGTTTTGGACGCTTGGTTTAGAACAAGTAATGGAGCTTACCTTCAATTACTGATATGTACTCGCAACCTGAACCCAGATTAACCTAATTTTTGTCTGGCAATTTCCATGTTTTTTTTAATTTAAAAAGTTCATACAAAAAACCTCAGAGAATGTTCCTGTGGGATATTTCTCATGATCTGAAGAGATGAAGTATGACTTACATAATTTTTTGGAATAGTTAACTTTTATACTTTAACTCTTACAGACAGATTTACCAATACACTCTGGTTGCTTCACCCCACTCTGGAGCACTACAGAGCAGCCAGAGCCTACAGATAAAACTTCCCTTCTCTCCTTTCCCCATCCCCTCTAACTTCTACCTCCCCTTCTCTGATCCTTTCCCATTCTCCCTCCTTTTCCTTCCCATCTTCACCTCCCCTCTCACTTTTCACTTCCCCCACACTTCCACTCCTCCTCCCATTTCTTTCCCTTTCCATTCCTCCCTATCTTTTCCTCCTCCCCACTTCCTGCTCTTCCCTTTCTCTTTCTCCCATCTCCCTTCCTGTCTCTGGGTCTGTGACAGCCCATGGCAGAGCCCCCTTTCTCCCCACATAGCCCTCCCTGCAAACCACCCAAGCTCCCTGCAGCCCTTCTCCCTGCGACACAGCCCACAACATAGACATGCCTGGAGCCACGTTTCCACCACACACTTTAAATCCCCTCCTATCAGAGATGAGATGGGGTGGGGCTGAGCTGGGTGGGCAAGCGGCAGCTGTGACCCCCTTTCCCCTCTCCCCTGCTTGGCCCCAATCTCCCTTTCTCCTCTTTCCCCTCCCCCACCCTTTACCCTCTACCCCTTTCTCTCCCTTCCCACAGCTTCCCCCTTTTTCCCTTCCCCCCATCTTTCCCCCTCCCCTCCCTCTTTCCATACACTCAACTCTCCCTCTATTCCTTTCCCCTCTCCTATCTCCCCACCCCAGAGGGGGTGAAGTAAGGTGACGGGTTAACGAGGATGTGGTGGGAGGAGAGGCAGAGGAGATGGGGGAGAAACAGGGGAAGGAAAAGGAGGAGCTGGGGGAGGTGTGAGACTCTGTGGGAAGAGGACGGGAGGAGGAGAGAGAGGCTAGAGATTGGAGGAGAGGAAGAAGGGGGAAAGGGTGAGAGGAGAGAGATTGAGGAAAGAAGGGGAAAGAAAGGGAGATGAGAGGGAAGGACAAGGAAGAGGAGGAGGAGGAGGAGAAGGGAGAAAAGGTTAAAGGGAAGGGTTAAAGGAGGAAAGGGAGAAATGGATAAGGGGAAGATGGGGGAGGGGAGGTGGAGCAAGGGGCAGAGGGGGAGGAGAAAGGGTGAAAGGGAAGGATGAGGAGGGAGAGGGGTGAGAAGTGTAGAAAGAGACAGGCAGGAGAAGGGCAAAGGGGGAGGAGGAAGAGAGCGAGCAGAAAGAGGGGAGGAAGGGGAGAAGAAGGGTGATGGGGAGGAGGAGAAGGAAAGAGGGAGGGGGAAGCAGAAGGGGGCTGAAAAGGCGAGAAGACAGGCAGTCTGAAATTTTCATAAAGCCTGGAGCTTCTCGCATCATTGTGGAACTGGCTCTAGCAGAGGCCAAAATCCCACTACTCAGGATAAATTCACTAGAGATGACAACACAATAGATAGCGAGGTGAGGTATGGCTACACTACAAGTGAAGTGCTACAATCTCACCCTCACTTACAGTGCAGGCAACGACAGTAGAGAAGACATGGCTGCACAGGCTTCAGCACAGGCTAGCAACCAGCATACATGGCCACCTGGGACCCAGGGTAGGTACTCTGGTTCTTGCCTGTAGCGTGCTGAAGCCCGTACCACCACATCTATGCTACTATTGTTATCTATGCTAGCTAGATTAAGGCTAGCATGGGTATGCCTACTCATGCTACAATCACACCTTCCCTTCCAGTGTAGATACATAGTGCAGCTCACCCCACTGCAGGGAGTGGCTATGCTGCTGGGGTGCACCAATCCCTTGGATTTTTGGCAGGTACAGGGTGTACCACATGCTCAGAGGCAAAGCTCCAGGCACTTCAGGCTCTAACCCTCGGTGGGTTCCCATAAACACTCACTGTCTGATGAATAACAAAGGGATGCTTCACCAGGGCTGAGCACAAGGGCTTGGAGATGCAAACAAAAGGTGAACCAACAGCTCCTAACTCAGCCCCTCAGGGCATCCCGTCCAGGGGCATGAAGGCGAGGCTTCTCAGGCCTACAGCCAGGGATTCACACTTCAAGCCACCCCTTTTCCTAAAGCATTATGCATTGGTCCAGTCCTTTTGCCCAGCAGGTGTAGTCTTGTTCAGGCCCTCCACACAGTCCCTCTGTTTGCAGGCCACTCCTAACTATTCACCAGGGCTAGCAGTGGCCCCCCCTGCCAGCAGTAGGCTACTTCCCAGCCTGACTCTCAGGCCCTCAGCCCCAGCTCCTAAGCTGCCCAGCCTTCTTTCCACAGCCAGCTCTCAGCCTGCAGCCTCCAGCCTGCTGCTGCTCACATTCCTTCAAAGCCAGGTTCCCTCTGGCAGCGCTTCCCTTTTGTGTTCTGGAGTGATTATGGAGCCTCCTACCAGCCACATATTGCATTGGGGGTTAACATGGTGTTCAGTAAGGAGCCAACAGTTTCATTACAGATAGGAAAGGTGATGGCAGCATTGCCAATCCCAACTGTTCAAATATCATGAGTCAGGTCCCCCCAAAATCAGAAGATTGGCTTAAAAAAATTATGTGTTTTTTTTTTTTTAAACAACATATGTTGGATTCTCTTTATTTCCTTTCTGGTTTCTGAGCCTTTACAATGCACTTGGATCATATTTTCAAGTTAAAATTGATTCCAGCAGTAGGGGCTTTAAGAAGAAAAAATGGCAAGACTCATGATAAAATTGGAAGAGTTAACAAAACCGTGATTAGGTGATTATAAATACATAGATTAGATAGACAGACAGATACCCAGAAAAAAAAACTACATTAAAATGGAGTTGAGAGGAAATATCTGTAATTTATGGTAAATTTAATTACAGAGATGTTGTAATTATCCTCAAACCAAATATTATAAACCTAGCAAAATCAGTTAAGGTTACATTTAAAAGAAATCCACACATGTTAAGGTATGGAAATGCATAGTTAGGCACCCAAACATCTTTAAAGCTGCCCTGTAGTGACACAAAAGGGGGAGGAGAAGACACAAAGAACTTTTGGTCTTTAAAAATTAGTTCAGTCTAGTCTTGGCTCACAAATACTAAAAATGTCTTAATCATAATCATATTGCTAGTGCACAGCATCTTTTAACTGCACCTTTCATACCTTTGCATGGAAACAGGAGGAGAATTTTACAAGTAAATTTGTTTAGAAATGAAAATTAATTAAAGTAGGTCCTTTAAAAATAAATATAATTGCTCTCTCCCATTATTCCCCATAACTAAGTTTCTTAGGAACCTTAACCCTGCCCTCTAGAGACACATGAGTAGGTCTCCATGTCTGTCACGGAGGTCACAGAAAGTCACGGATTCCGTGACATTCTGCGACTTCCGTGACTTCTGCAGCAGCCAGTGTGGCTGACCCCAGGGTCACCCAAGCAGCTGGCTCCGGGGCCAGCCACGTTGGCTGTTGCTGGAGTGCCCCACAGGCAGCTGCTCTGGCCGCTGCTGGAGCGCCTCGGGGCCAGCTACACCGATTGCTGCTCGGGCGGTCCCCGGGGCAGCTGGAGCAGCCGCTGTTGGTGGTCCCCGGCAGCAGTCCTGGGCAGCCAAGGCAGCTGCTGCCTGGTGGCCCTGGGCAGCTAGTGCCACTGGCCCCAGTCCCCCCTCCTCGCAGCGGCCCCCCAGGGCACCCCCCTAGCAGCAGCCCCCACCCACTCAAGATTTAGTCAGGGGCATTTGTAGTATAAGTCATGGGCTGTGAATTTTTGTTTATTGCCCATGACCTGTCCATGACTTTTACTAAAAACACCCGTGACTAAATTGTAGCCTTACACATGTAGTAAGATATTTTAGTGTTTGTGGGCCAAGACTACATAGAACTGATCCATAAGGTTTCAATGAGTTTTAACTATATAGGAAGTTTGAAAAGTCTGTGTTATACTGTTACTGAGATAATGAGGGCCAAAAAAGGTCTGACACAGGGTGCTAAATTTCTTAAAGGACCTATTTTAGTTAATTTTGATTCCTAAACAGATTTACTTGTAAAATTCTCAGTAAATTCATTCTGTATTCAATGAGTAACAGTAACTTTGGAGCAGATACACTAAATTTCCATGTGCGACAAAGAGACTGAAACCCAACTTTAAATGCAAAAAGAATGGTCACTTACCGTACAGTAAGTGTGGTTCTTCAAGATGTCATAGTCAGCATGGATCCCACTGTAGGTGTACATGTCCCTCACGCACACAAGCTCCAAACTGATTGAACAACAGTGGCCGTTGGGGCTGTTGCATGCACTTTGTGCCGCCTCTTGTTCCCATGCAAGGGCATGAAGGATGGAGCAGCCTTAACATGCCTGAGGTCCCTCACAATTCAAAGCCCACGGTAGCTGAAGGACTCTGAACACAGGGATAAAGTCATCTACAGTGGGATCCACACTGACTATATCATCTCGAAGAACCACAGTTACTGTAGGGTAAGTAATCATTCTTCTGAGAGTATTTGTCAGTGTGGACCCCACTGTAGGTGACTGGCAAGAAGTATCCTCTTCAGGAGTGGGGCTGAGGAGTATTAACTGCATCAGTTGAATAGAGATTGGAGCCATTCTCCCAAATTTGGCATCTGATCTAGCAGCTAAATCCAGCGTATAATACTTGGCAAAGGTGAACAGGTTGCTCCATGCAACAGCCTTGCAGATTTCAGATATCAGTACATTGTGGAAACATGCCAAGGATGCTGCTTGGGCTCTGGAGGAGTGAGCTTTAATAGTCAGTAGGAGAAATATATCAGCCAGCTGGTTACACGGTGAAATACGTGTTCATTTTTAAAGTGTTCGTGATGAAACGGAGAGGCCAGTTATAGCTACAAATAGACGTGGGGACAGTCTGATATTACATTGACAGGACTAAATCTTTCAAAGAGCTCTAGAAACAACCAGGATGTGGAGCTTCTTCTCTGCTTGTGTGGAATATAGCTTTGGAAAGAATACAAGTAAACTGATTGATTGGTTTAAGTGAAACTCAGGAACCACCATGGGATGAATTTTGCATGAGGTCTCAGAACAACTTTGCCTTTATGAATGAATGGGAATTCTGTCATGAGTGTCTAAATCTCACTCACTCGTCTGGCCAAGGTGATGGCCACCAAAAAGACCGTTTTGAGAGTAAGATGGTAGGTAGAGCACTCTGAGAGGGACTTGCAGGAGGGCTCCATATGTTGAAGATGATGTTGAAGTCCCATACTGGAGTATGTTCTCTAACTGGTGGGTAAGTGCAGAAGCCCCTTAAGGAATTTGGATACCATCAGGTGAGAGTGTTCAAACTGCAGCAGATAGTCAAGGATCTTTCGTACTAGGGCCTGCACTGAGTCTAGGCTACACTGGGCTGCCCATATTGAGAATATTTTCCATTTGGAGGAGTAAGTCCTCCTTGTGGACAACTTTCCACTCTGTGCAATATTTTCCTGAATATATAAGGAGCAGCACCTTTCTGTACATAGGCCTTAATCCTTCCAGCCACTGTGGTGCACAGTGGGGAGCAGCAGGTTATTGCATTCCAGCACAAGTATGACCAGAAGCTTCGCATAAATACAAGCAGGGTTAAGTGTTAGGTGTGGTTCTCTGCACTGAGTGGTAGCAAATCTCAAACCCCTTGTGCACCTGTCTCCCTACTCATAAAAGCAGAAGGTAAAAAGAGTTGGGATGTGATTGGACCAACGGCATGCTCTGGGAAACACAGGATTCTAGCATATATAAGCTGTTATAACCACAGTATCTGAGCACCTTCCAGTAGTGCATTAAGCAATGCGAGTAACATCAGTCGCATGTTTGGTCTCTCATCCTCTTCCCAGGGGAGAAATGCATGCAGTGGAGTATTTTGTTTTGGAATTTTTTAAATTTATATTACACGTACACACATGCACACAGAGCTATATGTTTATATTAGAGAAGGTAGGTCAAAGAAATGCACGTTGCACTTGAAGTTGATGAGGAAGTTGATGAGGTTTGTGATGGTCCTCAGTTCCTGTGGGAGTTCATTACAGTCTCAGACCGCCCCAAGAAACCTGTCTCTCCTGCACAGAGAAACTTCATTCTTATTGTAGAGAGCTGCATTGTGCCAGAGGAGTGGAGCTGTCCACCATGATCTTCATCCTGGATCTTCAGTCAGTCTTTTAGATACCCTGGGCCCAGGCTATTGAGTGCCTTGAAGATAAGTGCCAAGACCTTGACCTTGATTTAATATTCTTTGGGAAGACAATGTAGGGAGTGCAGGACAGGTTTGATATGTTCCCAGTAGCCTGTGTTGCTGAGGACATATGCTGCAGTGTTCTGTTCTAATACTAGTTGGAGTTTCCTACATGCTGAAGGCTTCATGCCCAGGTATATTGCATTGCTGAAGTCCAGCAGAGAGATGATGAAGGTGTGAATAATTAAGGCCAGGCCATTATTTGTCAGGATGGGATGGAATTCCTAGCCAACCAGAGATTGTAGAAAGCATTACTTACAGATGCTGTTATGTGAGAGATTAAGTGTGAACCCCAGCAAGCAATGAAGAGACTTCACTCAGGCACTATTCATGCTATAAGGCAGGTAATATTCCCGCTTATCACTTTTAACCTTGCTACACTTTACACCTATGCGGTGCAGGTTCAAGCCCAAAATGAGGATAGCAGTTACATGCCATGTTTTAAACAGGGAGGGATGCGAGGGTGGAACATGTAAGGAGGCCATAACAGTGTTTGGTGCACCAGTGTGAGGAGGACACAGGTGGTTTTCTGTCGCCTTTCCATTGCCCTGATCCTGGCATCTGACAAGGCTGAACAAGCCCACAGCACAAGTTAGAGCAGTCTTGACAGGTATTGACTCCCAAGGAACCATTCTGTTGGCTAGCCCACCTGAAATATATGCAAGAGGATCCAGATGAGAATTCCACTACACAAGGAGAATGTTCATCTGCTGCCTTAAAGTAGCTTTAAGTTACCTTTATACTGATAGACTGGTACAAAGGGGATGCATTAAAGGACAAGTATCTGGCCTGCTATTGTTGGATTCCAGAAGGCAAAGCTCATTTTCAAGGAATGCCAATTTTGATAAAACACACTTAACAATTTCCTTTTAAAGGAATATATATATATATATATATATTATCAAATGCTAAAATATCAGTTGATTTTATTTGCAAAGGTCAGGTATAGGAACACATCTTTATGAAATATAATAATATTTGAACAACTTTCAGTCTTTTTTCACTTTCTGATTATCACAAGTTTGTTAAAAACAACCAACATACTTATTTTTTTTTTTAAAAGTGTAGTTAGAGGCACATTACATGATTATTTTCAGGTTTCCCTTATTTCCCTTTGTCAAACTAAATCAAATCACAAATTACCAACATAAATGAAGTATCAGCTCCAACAGTACAAATTATTTACTTATTACACAATTAGTATTTAAAATTAATTTGACATATTTATGTGTCTATAAACAGTGATTTCTTGTGTTGTATAAAATTTCACAACAATTTTGTGTGGATGGAGAAATTAACCCAATAACTATTTTCAAATTACAAAGTCACAATATAGGTTTAAAATCAAAATCATCAATAAAACAAGAATACAAGTTAAATTCCAGAAGGCAACATTTTTACACAGTCCAACAGATTCAAGCTCAGGGTAAAAAATTAAAACACCTTTCTTTCCTTGTCTTCCAGTTTAAAGACTATGCAGGTTTGTATGTAATATTAGGCTTCCTAGGATTTTGAAGAGACTTAGAAATCATTCAGAATTTATGAACAGCGGATCCACCAACATTTCTCACAAGTGATAATTATTATCTAAAACTATTACAAGTTGTCAGTCTAAACATAATGGTGGATATACACTAACGGCCTGATCAAAGAACCTTTAAAGTCAATAGAAGTCTTTCTGTTGATTTCAATGGACTTTGGATGAGGCCTGATGGACCTAACCTGGGTGCTCAGCACTCTACATCCTGCAGGGTAGGCACTAGAGTATGGAAACTGCTGTAAGGACACAGGCAGATTGAGAAAGGGGGGGGGAGGTGCTACTTGTCGTTGCCGCAGTTCAGCCCATCCACACACCAACACTGTTTTTCACAGAAGAGGTTTGGCACATCCACACAAATTGTCTTACAGCCATTGTTGTCCCAGTGCATTTTGGGACTTCAGAAGCACCTATCCCATAGTTCCCATAGCTTGTAGCAGGGGATTAGAGTAATTTCTAAACATAAGGCACTGCGCTGTGCGGGGGAGTTAGGTGGTCTGGATGAACTTGTGCAGCTGCAATGCTCTTAGTTTCCCATGTACACTGGGAAGAAATTGTTAAACTGTATTGTCTGAGCCAGACCTGAGTCCAAGACTTTGTCTCAAGCTTTGTAACCAATAAAATGAAGTGCCCAGATATTAAAAAGTGTTCAGCAATCAGCAGTCATCCCCATGTAGAGCACTTTCCAAATTTGGCCATTTCACTGATTTGCCTAAAGGGGAGCTCAGTAGTTTTGAAAATCTGGCCCAGCGTGGTTGTACGGTGTCACTGACACTATTCTATCCTATTGGTACATCCTGCGGTATCTCGTGCTATTTGCACAGCAACCTGGTCTCTATGGGATACATGCATCTGGTATCATCCTAATATATTATATCAAATGTTAGGAGAAACAACTCTAAATGACAGTAATCACTGTCAATGCTATTCAGAAGCTGTCCAATATGGCCAGCATAACTAATATTGGGTAGCATTGCTTTCTCTGGGTATTACCTGTGGCAGTGTGACCAATTATGAATCCCATTTGATATTATGAACACTGTACTTGTAACAGTCAGTGTGCATTAGAATCACCATTTTGTGGCAGAAAACAGACTATAGCTGAGAAACTGAAAGAGGGCCATAAACCTTGAACAGCCATACCCTCGTGGAACAATGGGGTGTACTGGCCAACCCATTGACTTTTAACAACCCTCTGCCAGCAAACCTACCCAGTGGGGTCAGAGAATGGAAAATGCCAGTATAAGAAGAGAAGCAGAGATAGGTCTCAGAACTTGGTTTTAAAAATGACATGCTCTCTGGCAAGGGGTGAAACCACTCTCAGAACCAAAAGACTCATCAAGGAGGAATGGGGCAAGAGGGACCTTTCTCCCCTGAAAGACAGCGAATAGAATCCAAAAGACTCAGAAATGGCGAGGTCTCTGAGAGAGGGAAATGTGTTCTGGTGTTTGTTGTTTTGTATAGATCTGTAACTCTCTTGTGCTGTTTGAAAGAAGTTCTTTTGCAAAGCTTGTGTGTTCCTTACTTTAACCGTCACATGGTCCTCAAAGAGTTAAACTATACTCTGGAGTGCTGATGGTGGTGGACTCTAGGAGAGCATGCATAAGATAGTGGTACACTTTTGGGGGTTCAGCACAGGGCAAAAGGTGGTTGGACCACAGGGTCCCACATTCAATGAAGGGGTCCCAGACAGGGAGTCTGCACCCTTGAAGAAAATCCTGGAGATTTCCACTTACTTGCATCCGAAGAAGTGGGTATTCACCCACGAAAGCTCATGCTGCAAAACCTCTGTTAGTCTATAAGGTGCCACAAGATTCTTTGCTGCTTTTACAGATCCAGACTAACACGGCTACCCCTCTGATACTGCACCCTTGAAGTGTTCCTGAGAGGCCACAGCTAAAACCAGGTAAGACACAGTGCCGGGAAGTTGCTCAGATCCAGATGCTTGGAAAGCAGAGGGGATCCAAAGTTCGGGCCAATATAGCAGAGTGGCGATCATCCAAAGGGGGCACTGAATCAGGGCTGTAACATCATAATCAAATTAATTTTTGTCATTTAAATGATACACAGTCTGATGGAGAGTCATTAAAACAACCCTACACGAACAATTTAATTTTAACTAGGTGAGAATATAGATAGATATGGATTTCACTTGAATCATCATTTTTACTGCTTCTTGGCTAAATACTGATCTTACATACATCATCATCATGTCAGTGGAACTACTCCAAATGTACACCAATGTAACAGAGACCAGATTCTGCACTCATTTACACTTGTTAGGAAAGACAGGAATAACTCCACTGAAATCAATGGAGCTGCACCAGTGTAAAACTGGCATAAGTGAAGAGTATAAAGTCCATAATCTGGATTGTCTTCAGAAATTGATTGACAAGATAGAGGACTAAGCCATCAAAAAGTATATCAATTAAGCTGCTTTTTTTAAAAAAATTGCTACTAGCTCTCAATTTTAGTGGAAATCACAATATAACAATGCATCTTAAAACCATATTATGTTGATAATATCACTCAATAGTTAAATATGCAGGACATTGCTCAGAGCACAATCACTCTTAAAAATGCCATTCTGGGATTGGCTGTATCCATTTTGTTTTATTAACTCCATTATCCCTGGCGACTGATTCCAGCAGTAATACTGTGTTGGTTTAGTTTCTACATTCTCCCAGATCTTGCAAAGTAAAGCTAATATTAATAATTATTTCTAAGCTTAAGCAACATATTGCCTTGAGCCCTAAGGTATGGGGTCATATTTTTAAACAGCTGGAGTTTACATGTGGCTCATATTCAGGGGCAGTTTTGAATATGATATTGCTGAAATAGAGAAGAATTATTTTCCTGTATTCCAGGTTCCTTGGTTCACAGTCCTGTGCTTTCTAGGCATGCTGCCAAGTCCTGTCGTGTCTTCCCCTCCCCCTCCCCGTTTAAGAAAACCCATTTTAAGGCAGTTTTCTTTTACATCATTCATTTCTCTGAACTTGGGTTAAATATCCAATTCTGTCAAATCCAGTTTGCTGCACTCGGAATCTAATACAACAGATCTTTCTTACACCTCAGCAGCTAAGCAGCCACAGAAAGGTTTTAATGGCAAACTATTTAATTTCTAAAATTATTACTATGTTTGAAAAGAGGTGAAAGGTTTATGATGAACAAAGACGGCTTTGCCACTGGGGTGAAACAAATGCACCTTCATCCCAATATTATAACTCCATTCCCACTTCTAATTTAACCAAATAGCTCTTTCAAATCAAGTATCCACACTGGGTAATTGCTCCAATGCCCTGGCACAGAGCATATGTGAACATTCCAGTAGAGGAGTCCACAGCAAAAGTAGTAGGACTTCTGTGAGTACAGTAGAACCTCAGAGTTATGAACACCTTGGGAATGGAGGTTGTTCATAACTCTGAAATGTTCATAACTCTGAACAAAACGTTATGGTTGTTCTTTCAAAGGTTTACAACTGAACATCGACTTAATACAGCTTTGAAACTTTACTATGCAGAAGAAAAATGCTGCTTTTTTAAATCTTAATTTAAATGAAACAAGCACTGAAACAGTTTCCTTACCTTGTCAAACCTTTTTTAAAAACGTTCCCTGTATTTTTTAGTAGTTTATGTTTAACACAGTACTGTAGTATACAGTATTTGCTTCTTTTTTATTTTTTTCTCTCTGCTGCCTGATTACATACTTCTGGTTCCAAATGAGGTGTGTGATTGACCAGTCAGTTCATAACTCTGAGGTTCTACTGAAGTCTAGTAATGACAGCAGAGGCCCGGGAGGCATGTTCAAAGGTATCATTAAGATCTTGGTCACAGAACTCCCTTTGGTTTCAATGGGAATTCTGCATACAGAGGATCACTTACAGGATCAGGTCTTTGATGAGCATACACGGAGCTAAGGCAAGTTACAATGTCCCACCTAAAATTTTGATCAGGAATCACCATAGACACCAACTACTGCATTTCAGTTTTAAATATTCACTACAGTACTGGGGCAGGCGTTGATTTTCAAAGACACACCACAAGGTGCAACATGTTCAAGTGCAGATGGCAAGGAGCTCATTTGTTGGGGATTACTGATGTGTGAAGATACTTTGCTTTGATCAGAGCAAAGCTCTCAGCCGAAAACATGAACATTTATAAGGATGAAAACCTGTCCTGCCAGCTGTGAATTTGTATCATAGTGCTGTCAATACAGTGACACAAGACAGATGCAATATGGGGAATGGATCTTAAAGAATACAGAGATGTTTTAAATTATCTCTCAAGATAATTATACTAATCCTATAGATGCAGTATAAGAAGATATAGAATAATGTATCCTATGGACTACAATCTACAGCCAATATGAAAACTTTGAAGACTTATGTCCTTCATTTAGCCACAGAACAGGTAGCAGCTGAATACCAGCAGGGAAAGCTCCCCCATACTGCATCACCAATGTCCTTTAACCACAGTAACTACCTACTCTATAGTGTTGACAAGTAACCACCAGATGCTAGTTTATAACAGCTTGTAGGCTCATTGCATTATTGCCTTAACTTATATCTATGCCTCATCTAGCAAATATCTATACCTATAGGCTACAATAGGGATAAAAGAAGTTCCTTCAGGCTCAGTGCCTATTCAGTCCCTGCCAGGATGACTGCACTTACTGCCAAATATGGTGGGTTTCTGTGATGTAGCCATCTAGCCACAGGGAACTGGACTCCCATAACCAACTCACTTCATTTACAGTCCGATGATAGCTTTCCACTACCACTGGCACAAGTCAGATTTGAATCACTAATCTAGAGCTGAAAGTCTCTGTATCTCCTTATGAATACCCTGCGCTTTTCAATTCCCCTACTGTAGACAATACTGCAGTATCAGCACAACTTTAGTGTGATTCTCAGTCCAATTTTAATTTTGGAAATTTGTTAAGGAACAACTGTTTTTCATGACAGGTATATATTACTCATCCACCAACAACTGTATTAAAAAAGTAAACAATCTAAAGCATACAATTGACTGAGCTGGGTTTAATGTTAGCAAATGTGTTTCCCAAACCTAGGGCAAAAGTCTCTACTGGTGTAAATAGGTGAAACTCCACTGAAGTTAATAGAGCTGTGCCCATAATTCTTTACATTGGGAAGGTCTTATATTACTGTTGCATAATCTTAAGAATCTGCTAACCCTTTTGACATTGCGAATACATCTGAGCTTTAAAAATGGATTAATTTGCTACAGCATTTCCCTGTTATGAAAAAGTTCTCAATTCATGATATGCTCCACGAAGGAGGAGCAACGAAAAAGAGATTACTTAGCAATAACTGTAGTTCTCCAGATTTATTGCCTCTGCAGATCCACAATCTAGGAGCCATGCAATATGCCTCATGAGTCCCAGAATCAATTCAAAGCAGTGAACTGATATGCATCTTAATGTATACATTCAAGACTGTTTCAAACAGAGATTGATAGAGGCCCATGCTTCACATTTCTTCAATACCTCTTTCAGCTGCCCAGGGTCATTACTAACTCAAAAGAAATGGGAAAGAAAGAACAAGTGTAGATCTGCAGAGACAATAAATTCAGAGAACAGGCAAGAATCCTTTCTTCCTTCTTCATAATTACTCACTAGTTTGGTATTTTTAGCTAATCTTCTAATCTAGCCTAGAAGGAGGAAGAGGAATATTTAATTATAGATTAAAATAAACTCTCAGACATAGAGAGAACATTGCCATGTAAAGATTTGGATGACCTCCATGCAGCTGCTTTATAAATCACTGCTATGGATATGTTACCAAGGCAAGCTACAGAAGCTGCTATTGCTCTGTCTGAATGAGCTTTATGGCTTTCTTGAATCTGGATTCCTGCCCATGTAAAAAGCATGCCAGAATGCATATATCCACTCAGGTAATCTTTATAACAAGATTGAACTCCCCCTGGATTTCTCAGATGCTATCAATAGACAGGAAGATTTGCCAGACAAAGAGTCTCAATGCTGTCCAAATAATAATGAATAGTACACTTGACATCCAATATACCTTGGTGCTGCTAGACTTGAATACTGTGGACTAGGAAAAAACTCTTCTTAATTAGAAGATTAAGATGAAAAACCAAAACCACCTTTTGTAAAAACCTGGGTGGGACTTAAAATGACTTTGTCTTTCTCAAAGACATTAAAGGATGGCTATATGCCATGAGAATTTTAATCTCACCAATTTGGTCAAAGTACCAACAGGAACCATGATATGGAAAACAACATTAGAAAGTCCATTAGGTGACAGAACAAAATTAAATATCTCAACTCTTTTGTTTAAATACTATTTTTCATTATACAGGTTCCAATTCATACAAGGTCTGACCTTGGGAGGTGCTGACTATTTTAAACGCCCATTGAAGCCAATAGGACTTGAAAGCACTGAGTGACTTGCAGGAACATTCCCATAATGCATAGCTCTAGTGCTAACGATGTCAGGCAAAAATGCTGAAGCTGTTCATTAAAAATAGAGATTTAAACAAAAGTAGCTTTGTATTGATTCTCAGCACCCTTGTTTTTCTCACTCTTGACAGTAATCAGAGAGGGGAGGTCTGATGTCCTATAAACTCCTGTCCGCATCCTCCCCTGGCAAGATCTCAGTTCAGAGATACAGCCTTCGAAGCTGAGGTTCCCTTCTGAATCATCACAGGATCGTGTGCCACTGTCTTCCAGTTTAACTCCATCCACATCAATTATTCTGTTTACAGAAGTGGGAAGATTATCCCTACCACCAGGAGGATTAAGGCTTCTGTTGGTCTTTGTTTTGTGAGAGCTTTGCTCACAGAAGTTTCCTGCAGCCCCTGGTGAATCTTTTTTCTTTCTGTGTTTCATACCTAACAAAGAATAATAATAATAAAACAAATTATGTATCTTCTGATTTATTGTAAACAGTTACAGTCTTTAAATTACATTGGGCAAACTCTCCTCTCAGGTCCTCATGGCAAGTAGTCAACCAGGGTATTCTGGTATTCCACTGGGAGATTTATGTATGTACCAATAAGGACAGGGAAAAAATGCCAGTTTGGTACCTCCTCAGGTGAATTTTGCCATAATTTAGTCTGTATCTTTCTTAGTTTAGAAATTGTAATTAGCATTATCCAGTGTATACAAAAATGATTGTCCAGGATGAATCTCTACTGACTCCCCCAAAATGTTCACACCAGCAGGGGCAAACCCAAAGAGGAAGGATGCAACATTTCCAGCATCAGCCAGAGGAGGAAAAGATAATGGAACAAAATGGGAGGACAACGTTTCCTCATTTTATCATCTTATTGAGATATTATTTTTATTCAGCTAGAGATTCATCTGTTCCCAGAAGTTGCAATTCACTCTATTAAGCTGAAAGCTGCCAATTATGGACTGTTAGATTTCAGTCTAAGACCCAAAATAGCATATAGTAGGATGAGAAATAACCTAGCTTGTTATGGGGGGGAACACACCTTAATTGTTTGAATAATGCTTGACAATTCTTGCCACCGGACTCCTCGTTGTTTTTGACAATTCTTCATTGTGTCTGATTTCTTAAAATAAAAGTTTAAGGTGCTACTGAGAACAGATTCCACAATTGAGAGGAATTGTTACAGCTTGGGTCCATTCTCTGGCATTAATCATGCAATCTTATCAGGTCCCTTCCAGTCCTATGATTCTATGATTATACCCCTGGTGCTCCCCTATCCCAAGTCTTCCCCATCCATGCTGTTAGATCTCTCACATATTTTGTACAGTGCCCAAAATCAGTGCTTTGGGCTGAGCACTCAGGCTGAGATTTTCAAAGGTATGCATACACTTGGAAAGTGTGTCATGTTAGCAAATATGTTTTAACTATATAATAAACATGATTTTGCCCAAAGTGAGAACTTTAAGTACCCAGATATCTGTTGGAAAAACAATATGGAAAACACAAAATCTTTAATATGTTCTTGGAATGTGTTGGGAACAATATTTCATTTCAGAAGGTGGAGGAAGGGAGGCCGTTGTTTTACATGTGAATCTAAAGGTGAAAGGCAACTTGGGTGAAAGTGGCCATGAAATGATAGATTTCATTATTCTAAGGAAAGAAAGGAGTGACAGAATCAGCGTAAGGGGAATGGACTTCAAAAAAGCAAACTTTAACAAACTTGGAGAACTGGAATGCAAGGTCCCATAGGAAAAACATCTAAGGGAAAAAGTTGTTCAGGAGAGCTGGCAGTTTCTCAGAGAGACAATATTAAAGGCAAAACAATCAACTATCCTGATGTGAAGGAAAGACAGGAAAGAAACGTAAGAAAGACACCAATATGGCTGCATCAAGAGCTCTTTAATGACCTGAAAATCAAAAATGAATCCTACAAAATGTGGAAACATGGACAAATTGCTAAGGAAGGGTACAAAAGAATAGCACAAGCATGCAGAGACACCATCAGAAAGAATAAGGCACAAAATGAGTTATACCTAGCAAGGGATATAAAAGGCAAAAAGAAGAGGGTCTACAAATACACTAGGAGCAAGAGAAGGACAAAGGAAAGTGCACGTCTACTATTTAGCAGGGAAGGAGACCTATGAATGACATCAAAATTGAGGAGTTTAATACCTATTTTGTTTCAGTCTTCACTAGAAAGGTTAATTGTGTCTATATGCATAACACAATTAATATTAACAACAAGAGGGAAGAAACACATGCCAGAACAGGGAAGGAACAGGTTAAAGACTATTTAGATAAGTTAGATGTATTCAAATCAGCAGGGCCTGACAAAACTCAGGGAAGGGTACTTAAGGAGCTAGCTGAAGCAATCTCCAAGCCATTAGCAATTATCTTTCAGAACTCACAATGGATGGGTGAGGTCTCAGAGGGCTGGAGAAGTGTAAACACAATACATATCTTTAAAAAGGGGAACAAAAAGGAATCATAGATCAGTCTGAATAACTTTGATACCTGTAAAGATACAGGAACAAATTATTTAACAATCAATTTGTAACCCCATAGAGGATAATAGGATGATAAGTAATAGCGAACATGGATTTGTCAAGTGCAAATCATGCCAAACCAATCTAATTTCCTTCTTTGACAGGGATAATGGCCTAGTGAATGGTGGGTGGTATATCTTGATTTTAGTAAAACTTTTGACACAGTAGGAAAGTAGGAAAATGTGGTTTTGAAGGAATAACTATAAGGTAGATGCACAACTGGCTGAAAACCACACTCAAAGATTAGTTGCTTTCAAACTGCGAGGATGTATCTAGTGAGGTCCTTGAGGTGTCTGTCCTGGGTCCAGTGCTAGTCAATATTTTCATTAATAACTTGGATAGTGGAGTGGAGAGTAGCCTTGTAACATTTTCAGATGACACCAAGCTGGGAGGGATTGTAAATACTTTGGAGGATAGGATTAGAATTCAAAACTGGAGAATTGGTATGAAATCAACAAGATGAAATTCAATAAAGATAAGTGCAAAGTACTACACTTAGGGAAAAAAATTAAATGCACAAGTACAAAATGGGAAATTACTGGCTAGGTCAGAGGTCCCCAAACTGTGGGGCGTGCACCCATTGGGGAGCACGGAGGAATATTCGGGGGGGGACTCGGCTGGGGCTCAGGCCAGCTCCCACAGGGTGCAGGCAGAGAGCACCACCCAGCTCCGCTCCTGGCCCTGGTCCCAGCTGCCGGTCCCACGCCCGTAGCCCTGGCCCCACCCCGCCCCCAGCCTCGGTCCCCTTGCTCCTGTCCATGTTCTTCCCCTCTCTGGAGCTGCAGCCCCACTCTGGGCCCCAGGGTGGTGGGGGGAGAAGGACAGAGTAAGGCGGACTGAAAAGTTTGGGGACCACTGGGCTAGGTAGTAGTACTACTGAAACAAATCTGGGGTTTATAGTGGGTCACAATTTGAATACGAGTCAACAATGTGATGCAGTTACAAAAAAGTCTAATATTCTATGGTGTATGAACAGGAGTGTTAGATGTAAGCATGGAAGGTAATTGTTGTGCTTTACTTATCACTGGTTAGGCTTCAGCTGGAGTACAATCTCCAGTTTTGGGTGCCACACTTCAAGAAAGATGTGGACAAACTGGAAAGAATCCAGAGGAGAGCAATCAAAATGATAAATGGCTTAGAAAACTGACCTATAAGGAAAGGTTAAAAAAATGAGTATGTTTATTAGTCTTGAGAAAAGAAGACTGAGGGAGGACCTGATAACAGTCTTCAAATATATTAAGGGCTGTAATAAAGGAGGGCTGGTCTGTAACTGTTCTCAAAGTCCACTGAACGTAGGGCAAGAAGTAATTGGCTTAATCTGCAGCAAGGAAGATTTAGGTTAGATATTAGGAAAACCTTTCTAACTATCAGGACAGTTAAGCACTGGAATACTTTACCGAGGGAGGTTGTAGGATCCCTGTCATTGGAGACTTTTAAGAACAGACAAACACCTGTCAGGGGTGCTCTATGCATACTTGGCCTTGCCTCTTTGCAGGGGGATAAACTACATGATCTCTCAAGATTTATTGCAGCCCTACATTAGTATGATTCTATGAGAGCAATCGTGTTTAAGAATAAGATAGCTGGGTGAGGAAGGGCAGGGCCACAACACTCCATGTCCCCCGTGGGACAGTAAAGAAGCTGTGGAGGAGTAAAGGCTCTGGGGGTGCTGGTGTCTGGGCTCTGCAGGGGGGGCCTGGTGTACGGGGGCTGCCCCGCACCTGGGTTCCGTGGGGAGGTGGGTGCTCGTGTCTGGGGAGTTCCCCATGGCTGGGCTCTGGCGGGAGGGGTGTGTGGGTGTCTGGGCTGGGGGTGCTCCATGGCTGGGATCTGGGGGAAAAGGGGTGTAGGTGTCTGGGCCAGGGGGTGCCCTGCAGCTGCGCTCTGGAGGGATGGGAGTTCAGGTGTCTGGGTTCTGGGGGCCCGACACAGCTCCCTCCAGCTGGAACTGGGTTGTTGTAGGGATTTCTTTAATTCTCTACTCCTGGGGGGATCTTTTTTTGCTGTTGTCTGTATTGTTGACATACTTGTTGACAGGTATTTTGAAATAAATTATCAAAATAATTTAAACTGGAGTGATTATATTGTGTTATTTTAACAAATAAAATATGCAGAATTTTGGAGAATTTTAAAATATTCTGTGCAGAATTTTTAATTTTTTGGCACAATATTCCCCCAGGAGTAAATATTTGACCAAGTGCAGACATACACAAGGTAACTGAACATAATTTGGATATTTTAGAAAAGGATCTACCTGCCAAACACATGGTATAATGCTCAGGGTATAATACTTTGAGGAAGCATAATCCTAATTAAAATATTATAGGGTTTGTTGGCATAGTCACGATCTCCTGCAATGCTATATGATAAAACAGAGCAAAATTTAAAGTACCTTGCTGACTCCCAAACCAGCCAGGACTGGGAACTAGTGCATTCCATCTCTGAGGTTAGGGAGGGAGGATCCTCAGCTAGTGTAAATAGGAGAAGTGCCATTTACTTCAATCTGCTGTGCTGATTTACACCAGCCGATGATCTGCTCCAAAATGTTTTACATTGTTTAACTACAAGTTTTGTGAGCAGAAGGAGCACATGAATTATGTGGCACAATTCCTATAACTACCGTAATTACTTAGTGGCTTTGACTGGCACCAGAATCCAATTCTTTTTGGTCAGAAAAACGGTAGCTTCAAGGCATGGCCTTTAATACTGGTGATTTTGTAGATGGTCTTCTAGTCTCTGAGTCCGTACTGAACCAATATGCTGCTGGAGGGACCATATTTCAGATGTGACTTAAATCAGAGGATCTTCCACTGTGATCATTAAATATACCGTGGCACTATTCTTAGTGGGGTTTACCTTGATGCCCTAGCTAACTGCATTCTGTATGCCTCAAATTACTTCTATAGTTTCATCTGGAAACAGTCCTACGCTGTTGGGGAATAGGACTGTAAGCTGTTAGACATCCCAGAGATAGCTGCCTTTCAGTGGGGATGAAATGATCCCCATACTGGTCTACAGTGTGCACATTATTTTATTAAGTGCTTTGGAACCTTTGAGATGAAAAGTACTTTTTAAATTTAAGATTATTTTTATAGGGCTTCCATTTAATTGTGTAAAGCTATCACATTTAATTATGGCAAAAGCCCTCAATGGTGTCTGTGACACAAAGGTAAAGTACACGATCACTTGTTCTCAGAATAAAAATGAAAATGTTTACATTCTGGTGTAATTCCACAGGGAGATTATTAGTTATCTGTTGTTAAAAAGTCTGTCTCTGCCTTCAAACAGGGAATTGCAACAACGGGTTAAAAAGGGCTTTGTTTTCTTTCATAGAGACCAACAACTGTAAGTGAATACTGACAAATTGGGAAAAATGGAGGCCTGAGTCCGCAAAAAAGGTTAAAAAATAAGGTGCTCCAACAGGCTTTGCAATCCTGCTGTGGAGAGCCCATCTCTAGAAGTGAAAAGGGTAGTTCAGTCTCAATAGTTGAGATTGCCAAATGAAGGGGCCATTATGTTTGTGGCTCCACTTAGAACTGAACTGAGAACACCAATTCACTTCAGAGACCAATGAAACATTGGTGACTCTTACAGAGTAAGAAAAAGAAATGGTTGAGTACAAGGATTAGCCCGTGAACCCAAAGACAGAAAATAATCTCTTTTCAGAGAATTCAGTGTTGTTACTATTATTCCAAGTCGTCGTTGTTCTTACTCAAAGAATCAAAATACACTTTGTATGTGACAAAAGGAAACAAGGAATTTGAGAAGTAAAGATTTCTAAGATTTAAATACTTTGTTTTTCAAATGATAACATGGTTTGCATTAATTGCAATAGACATACTACCCACACTGTATAAGTACTACAGGCCAATCTGCTCTCTTATCTGTCTGTAGGTGTGTGCCTGCAGCTGCCATTGATTTCAATGGGAGCTGCCAGAATCTAAATGCAACATCTGGCCCTATTTAAAGGGCCTGTATTTAGGATATTAAATTTTCTCCTCATAATTTCTCTACTGTCAAGTTTGTCTCATTGTAATTTTGTTAGTCCATACCTATTAATATGTATGTTACAAGATCTGAATCAATACCACTATGTTAAATAGATGAACCAATATTAAGACATTTAAAATATATTAAGGTTAATGTAATATTTACATTTTAATTGCATTCAATCTGTTAAATTAGGCCTTTAAGTTTCTAAAAGACAGAATATTTTTAAAATAATGAAGAAAATCAAAGCTTAAAACCAGTCTTGTATAAGTAGGTATAGAATTTATTACTCCTGAAAGAACAAAGATACAAAATACATGTGAAAACTACATAAAGATCTCTACAAAGTGAAAGTAGAAAGTAAGAAAAGTGAAAGTACAGCAGTTACACAGAAATGTATGGCATGCATTAAAATACTGTAAGTTCATAATGTTTTTAAGTGCAAATGTTCTTATATCAGCTCCCATTGAAAAGGATGCAAATTGAATTCCATCTTGTACACTCATCAAAAGGACACTGACACAAATATATAAATATGTACATAAACATGTCCTAAATACACTTTGTGTGTTCTCTTATGGAGGCATCTGGATTACAAGTCTGTTTAAAATCTAATTTAAAGAATTAAAGTGGTAGCATTTATAGAACATTTTGCAAATACTATTAAGATAGAGTTTGTTTTGTTAAGAGCAGCAGGATGCAATAGTTCACATTGCCATTTGTAAGCATGTAACAATCAAAGAAATATTTACAATTAATTGGCAGTACAGATAAGAAATAGGATCAAATACTCTCTGTAAAAAGATAAATAATTCAAATGTATATTTTCACATCACAAAAAATGTGAAACAAATCATGGCACTGAAACATCAAAAATAAAACTTTAGCACAGATACCTTTTCTTATATTTTTCATTAAAGATTACAGTACAATGACTGTAAAATGTAAATGCCACAACACTCATAATCTACCACTTCTTGTTTCTGGTAATAGCAATTATTATGAGTTCATGTTTATGAGGAATAATAATGATCCGTGATATTGCTGAAACTTACATTCTAATGTCCTCCATTTTCTTAAAAATGGTCTGCTAGAAAAAGCTGTTTCAAATATGAAAACTTTGGGAATTATGTTTTAGATGCAATCTACTGCTTTGGGTACCAAAGGAGAAAAAAGAAATGGTGCATGGGTTATATTTTTAGATAAAAATATAATTTATTAGATAAAGATTAAAAATATTCAAGATTTATCCTGTTTCTGTTTTACTGTAAACAGTGCTGCAGTTTTTAATATATATTTAGAGTTCTTCCTACAGAACCGGAACTTCCAAATGTTAAAAAAAAAAGTGGTGGGGGGGAGGGGGGGAGGAGAAATCATTAAACTTGTGATACTAAAAACCCTAATGATTTAATCTCATTGTTACTAATGGTTCAGAAAACGTGGACTGAGTCACTGGTAAGCAGGTCAGATATTGATATTTAACTACTGTGTGATGTATGAGAGTAAACAGTAAATTACTTAATTATAGCATCAGAGGGGTAGCCGTGTTAGTCTGTATCCACAAAAACAACAAGGAGTCTGGTGGCACCTTAAAGACTAACAGATTTATTTGGGCATAAGCTTTCGTGGGTAAAAAAACCACTTCTTGCATCTGAAGATGGATAAAAAAACACCACCATGCGTCTGAAGAAGTGTTTTTTTACCCACGAAAGTTTATGCCCAAATAAATCTGTTAGTCTTTAAGGTGCCACCGGACTCCTTGTTGTTTTAATTATAGCAAATATTGTGTTTGTTTTTTAATGTGTGCATTAAAGTCTCACACTAAATGGTCATTTGCAGGCTTGCATTTTGTTTAGCACAAACGTACTCAGTCCAAACAAAAATATGTTTTGGAGGCAACCAGAAATGTAACTTAACAGTGAATAAAGCAATAAAACTTATTTAAAATTAAAATGTAAGGTGCAGAGATAGTTTTGTTTGTTTATTTTAGTGATAAACAATATAAAGGGAAGATAATTTTACATAAAAGGAAACACTATTAAAAACTAGAAATACCTGAATTGGATCTTTGATATCCAGAATTTTCCTGATTACCTGCCAGTGGAGTTGGCGGTGGATAGTTGGCTTCTGTGAGTTTACTGATGTCTGATAGTGGTGTTGGTGGCGGCGGCAGTAAGGTGCTGTTAGGGCTACTAATATCTCCTTCAGCCACAAGAGTCAAGTCTGCTACATTTTCATCATCTATAGTCTGTATGCCTTCAGCCTGTAATTCTCCTGATTGCCTTTTCCATATTGTCATATTGTTTTCCTGTACATGTGGAATTGGAGACAATGGGGCACTAAAAGGAACATTGTAAGTCTTCTGACTGTTGAGCGTTGTCAAAGCAGACTTATGTTTATTTTCTGAATGACCTGTTTTCTTAATTGAATTTTCATTACAGTTTTGCGTAATCTCCAGTTTTCCACTTGGCTGTGTACATTTATCCTTGCCATCATTTTTTGCAATTTTCTTGCTGAGGCCTTTAGAGCTCACTGGTGTAGATGAGGGTGGTTCTGGTCCACTGGGAGGTAAACGAAGAAAATCGGGTAGAACAAGGTCTTCTTTCCTTAGCAGCCCACGTTGGTCATCTGCTCTGTTACTTTGAGCTTTGGATATGAGTTCAAAAAACTCTATTTAGAAGAAAACCAAAAATTGACAAACTTTTGTCAGAAAATGAAAGCCATTAAAATGTCAACCATTAGCATATTTATTCTCAATGAAGACCTTCAGTTATTTTCAATGCTGCCTTGAAATTAGATCTTATGTTAATTAGAAACGTTTTCAATTGCAGCAATGTTCACTAGCAGCATTATAATTAAGATCATCAAGATTGCTATTGTAAGCAGTTTTGCAATTTAGAACAGCTGCATTTCACTCTGGGCTAAAATTCTGCATACCAAGTCTGCGTCCTAAACATATTTTCTATTTTATGCATTAAAATTAACCTTTACGTGTTTTTAATTCCTATTACATAACAAAGCTCTGGTCCTACTGAAATTTAACAGATTGTAGGATTAGGATGCACATTTGTATACTCTAGATGCTTCTTTGCACACCTCAATTTAAAAATAGTGAGCTCTCTGAAAGCTTATTGGTCCAGAATGTAGACAATCCTCTTACAATACTTTTTTTTTCAGTTTAATAATAATATGTCAATCTGGAGCTTTTAGCCAAAACTTTGAATCTTTTTGATGGAGTAGATTTAAGACAAAATCTTAGTTTTATCATAATGTTGTTTTTTGATTTAATATAATTATATATGTGTAACTGATCCACATTTAGGACAATTCATTATTTTGTTCTGGAAAGCCTCAAAACCAGAAATTTTAGACCTTGAGCCAAGAAGGATACCGCTCCCAAAAAAGAAATAACCCAATGATAACTTAACTCTTTGGTACCAATCATCCAAATTTCAAAATTGCTAACATGGGACCTTCTCATGTCCCCCTTACTCAGGAAGAAGGGCAGGATTACACCCTGGATCAAGCTCCAGGAGCTACTGCTACCTTTACATTTCTGGAGATTAAAGTTCAAATTCATTTTAGGACCCAAGTGAAATCAGTTTTGTGGTTTCAACCCAGTTTACATTGATTGTCTAAATAAAAAAAATCAACAAATTTCATTGCAAAACCAAAACATTTAGTTTTAGCAACAATTTTTTTTGACATAATATAGTCATATGTTACACTCCTAGAACTTACTTTACTTACAACTTTCTAACACTACTTTTGGGTGGTTTGGCAGAATCAGTAGGATGTTGTGTGAAAATAATTTTCAATAGATTTGCAAAATGTTAGAAAATATATGGAGTTTGAATCTGGGGCATTTTGTAGCTCCAAAATATAACTTTTGCCAAAGTTTTGCAAAATGGCAGTACGCACATCAAAACATAAAACATTTTTGAAATGTATGTTTTAGGCAAAAGCTGATTCTTCCTGAAATTTCAAATTTTATAAAGATTTTTCATTAAAAAATACTCTACAACATTCAATAGGTCTTTCCCAAACTTGGATCAATTTCACAAAATCAAAACAAAATATGAAAGCCTCAAATTCTGAGGTCTTCAAATTATGTTAATATTTCACTTGGCCTCAATCAGAAAATGAATTTATAAGAATGGGTAAAACAAGCTACTCAAGTAGCAAACAGAAACAAATCATTCAAAACTACATTAACCTGTTTTGCAGCAACATTCAGAAACTAACAAACAGCCATTCACAACAAGGGTTTCAGCTACGGTACTTCCTTGTGTCCAAACCTACAGACAATTATTCATTTATATAAAATCATTCATGTGCAGATCTTTGCAGGGTCAGGCGCTTTGTTTGAACATCAGGTTAGGGTGACCAGATGTCCCGTTTTTAAAGGGACAGTCCCATTTTTGGGGACTTTTTCTTATATAGGCACCTATTACCTCCCACCCCCTGTCCAGTTTTTTCACAGTTACTATCTGGTCACCCTACATCAGGTGGTAATAATGATGCATTTTAAATTTTTGCCCTAGCTAGCATGTGTGTTCTGGTTTTCACATTTTATTTTGGAGCTAATGGGATAGGCAACTGTTTCAAATAATCCTTGAGGTTGGGGATGGGGGAGTAATATCTAAAGATATCAACCCTTAAAATGATCTTATTCCTTCACCTCCCTGTGACCTTTATTATCTCTCATTTTTTCATATCAGAAAACATACATGGAAAGGCAAATTCTGCTGTCATCAGTGAAATCCTCATGAAGTTATTCTCTCTCAAAGATGTAATTTAAGGAAGATTTTGACTCAGAAAATGCAAAATGACCAGTTATGGCACAGCCTTGTCTCTTGTACCATTTCTAGCCACCTTTTCAGAACATTTACTGAATGAAAAGTAATCTCCTTCTGTTCTTGCCCACCACCCCCCCTTTTCAAGTAGTGGTAATCTGGCTATCATAGACTATGGGTAAAATTGTTAAAAGTGCCTACGTGATTTAGGAGCCTAAGTCTCCCGTTCAAATGTGACTTAGGCCCTTAGGAGCCTGTGAGACTTTTGAAAAGACTTTTGAAAATAAAAATTGTTTAGGCACCTAAAGATGCAGGTAGACATCTAGTGTGCTTTTCAAAAGCTCTTAGGCATCTAACACCCATTGATTTCTCTGGGAGTTAGTAACCTCAACCCTTTTGAAAATCCCGGTAGGCATCTATCTCGTCTTAAGATGCCTAAATACCTTTAAATACCTGCAGGCATGTTTGAAAATTTTATCCTAGACTTCAATAAATTAGCAGTTCAAAGTTAACAGCAACAAGCATATAAGGAACTTGCCTGTTATTTTCTTCATACAGTGATAAATGCACAGTCCTTATGATTTCCACAGTCATAAATTGGAATTATCATTTTCCCTTGAACACTAATGTTATTACATATACTTAAAAAGTTGACATACCCTCTGCTTCGTCCAAATTAATTTTCTGATATTTTTTTTCCCCAATCTTTGCAAGAGATTCTTCTCTCTTTGATAGCCGAGCATCCCTAGCATTTTTTCCATTTTCGCCTTTTATTTTAATAGAATTAGACTTTCCTAGAGTTCTTCCCTCTCCCTGCATTAGAAGGAAAGTTAAAGTACTTCTTACAATTAGGATATACCACAATATGTGCGTAATAGATTCTAAGTGAATAAAAAGGATATTTTATAAACAGATCTCTCTGATTAAAAAATACAAGAAATGTTATAGCTTAATCATGACAAAAAAGATTTAACACTACACACCAAAAAAGAAAAAATCCCATTTACAACGAGCACATTGCTTGCACAGCAAAATTTACATTAAAGTAGTAGGCTCAAGTACTTGCCTTGGCTTTCAAAGAAAGTTAATGGATTTTGATAAAGATGATCCACTCAGCTGATATAGAAAGCCAAGACTATAAAAGCCATAAAACACTCACTGCTACTCAATTCATGGTCACACACTGGTGAAAAAGCAGGATTAAACCCCCACAGATGAAGTCTGACAGAAAGAATAGGATGATTTATAGCTGCAGCCAATTCAATTAGGTAAACTGGACACTGTTTTTAGCACAGATACCTGAAGCTTCTACTTTATGATGAGAGAAGAAAATAGAAGGTATTCTGAGTGGCAGAAATCATTTAAAAATACACTTACTGTAGATGCTTGATTTCTTGAAGTGGAAGTTACAACTGTACTTTGTTTTACTGGGGCGCCTTTTTGTCTGTCTGTGAACACTAAACATAAAAATGTCTTCTATAATTATAAACATATCACTTCAGCATAATACTAACATTTAAAACACAATGACACATAAAATACCCTGCTATGAGGCCCCCCGGAAGAAGCTCTAGCAAAACCAGGGAAGATCAAACTTGACATCCCCAATATTTTTAAGTTAAATCAAGCAGAAAACAACATAGGCTTTCCTGGATTTTCTGGTGCTTTCAAAGCATGTGTGTTATGAGTTTTTACACCTTTACGAAAAGACGCGGCAGGGGTCAAAAAGCTAAAGGGAAGACATCCTTTCTCCACAATATTCATAAGTCATTGAGTACAATAGCTGTCAACAAAATAAATGAAAAGCAATGAGTGAGCAAAAATCTCTCTCCCTCTCTGTTGCTAAGCTTTCAATTTTCTTGACTTTTGTGATGGCATAATTTCACTAGATCTGCAGTCACAGGGTTCAGTTTAGATGAAAACTGAGTCTTTTTTTAAAAACACCAGATGCAGAAAAATCCATTAAGAAACCCCAAAACCTTTCAGATCTGCTTTGTGCATCAACTGCCCTTTGGGCATCTCCATTTTCTCTCCATACACTATTACAGTAAGCTCAGGGCTGCTTTAATTTAAATCTGCCTGCAACGTCTGCAAAGGGCAAAAAACAGCTCAGGATCTGCTTGGTGTAGGTTCATCCTGACAAAGAACTCTCTCTGTAATCATGCATCTTTTCCCCAGTGTATCAGGAAGCATATGTGGCATAAGAATGCCTATGTTGATTCTATGCTGCTCTAGGATCATCTTTCTACTGGGGTGATTCTCTGATGATTTATGCATGTTTAATGCCCAAAATAACCTTGCGGTGTAGAAAGAAGTGGCTCATTTGTGCCTAGTTCCTATACAACACTACCAATAGGATTATAAAAGTTTTAAGGTAAATTACATTTCGTGGTCTGTGACTCTGGTCCCCAACAAAGTGATAAAATCTGACTCCCCTTCCCGCCCCCCCGGACAAATACAGCTCTCTTTACTTTACTCATTTCCCCAACGAGATCCACCATTTTAAACATTTAATTTAATCTAATTTTAATCTAATCTAAATGCATTAACAAAATCACATGTTTTTTACCTATAAAGGGGGATACTAATGGCACATGGAACCTTTAATCTCCAGGCCCCTGGTCTGAATCCAGTGAAGGTCAGTAGTGACAAAAAATAATTATCTAACTGCTGTTCTCTGGCCAATTTGAAGTGAAGTAAGTCTTAGTTCAGCTTCTACTTCACAGAGATCCACCACCTCAAAAATCACAACTGGCACTCTTTTTGCCAGTCTCTGCAGAGCTCAAGGATTGCATAGAGATGGAGACTGCAGTATCTTCTCACCTTACACAATCCATCTCTCCAGCAGTTGTAGCTGATACCCTAAGCTGTACCTGTCCTATGGTAAAATAGAGAACTTCATTCTCTAATGAACTAACTGCTTGTAGGGTACTAGGGAGAAAAAATATTTTTTAAGAGTTACAAACTTTGCTACAAGAGCACATTGTGATAGTCAAATACCGGCCAATTTAACAGATGAAAAGTCACACATTTAACTTTAATTCCTTTAAAAAGTTTTCCTTCATCCTAACACCATTTACCTCACGTACATTTATTTTTTCTATGAATGTAAAGTCAGGCTTGATGAGGCTCGTTAAGCACTTCATAAAATCTTTCAGAACCTCTTACCTCTTCCCTTTGTTGACTCTTTTTCATATAATACAACTCGTTGACCATCCAGATTAGATATAGGGACACCAAGATCTAGTGGTTCCTGCTCACCATTCTGAAGTTAGATCACAGTTTGTGAATAATAGAGAAAAACAATGGTTTTCAAAACAACTTGAATTTACAACTTGGTATTTAAAATAGAACACTAGCTAGTACAGTTATACTTCAGTGTACCCCCAAGAATCCTCTGCTATCTTCCCTATAATTTTCAGACCAATACTGTCCATAATTGCTTTGATCATAATGGACACGAGTCATTTGTCTGCAGCGTATTATGGATTGGCCAGTCTGACAACCCAATGGTAGACCTATATGCTGTCAACAGTCTGGAGCAGATTTCTGTGCTTTCCAGGCTAGTAGGGGCAACAGTTTTGATTGCTCTCAAATGACACCCTCTGGCTGACAGAGGAATGGAAAGAATGGACTATGGAGGAGGCTTATGTTCAGCCTTCCTCAGTTGGTATGTTTTGGTCTGAAATGAAGCCTCTGAAAAGGGAGCAGGAATGGGGGTCTCAGAAGGCCAAGACAAAGCAGGCCCAGACAAAGCCATAGTCAAACTATCTGAAGAATAAAGACTATGACTACTGCATATTCTCATCCCAAAACACAGGCAGTTATAGAATACATTTTCATGCATAAAGATGAGCCTATACTAAATTTCTTGGAATACTCTATACTCTTTTCCAGACAAGCAATACTACAGATTTTACACCAGCGGTGGGCAAACTTTTTGGCCCAAGGGCCACATCTGGGTATGGAAATTGAATGGCGGGCCATGAATGCTCACAAAATTGGGGGTTGGGATGCGGGAGGGGGTGAGGGCTCTGGGGTTGGGGGTACAGGAGGGTACTCCGGGCTGGGACCAAGGGGTTCGGAGGGCAGGAGGGGGATCGGGGTTCGGAGGGCAGGGGGTTGGGGTGTGGAAGGGGGTCAGGGATGTAGGCTCTGGGCGGCGCTTACCTCAAGCAGCTCCCAGAAGCAGCGACATGTCCCCGCTCCAGCTCCTACGCAGAGGCATGGCCAGGCAGCTCTGCACGCTGCCCCATCCGCAGGCGTCGCCCCTGCAGCTCCCATTGGCTGCAGTTCCTGGGCAATAGGAGCTGCGGGGGCCATGCTTGGGGCGGGGACAGCGTGCAGAGACGCCTGGCTGCCCCTGCACGTAGGAGCTGGAAGGGGGACATGCTGCTGCTTCCGGGAGCTGCGCGGAGTGGGGCAAGCCCCCGACCCCGCTCCCCGGTGGGAGCTCGAGGGCCGGATTAAAATGTCTGGAGGGCCGGATGCAGCCCTCGGGCCATAGTTTGCCCACCCCTGTTTTACACCAAAAGATACTTACTAGTTTTGCCACAAGTTCATTAAGATTTAAGCCATATTTTGCAACCACAGGCCGTAGAACTTCTGTTACTGGCTTAGTGGGTTTAGCCTTCAAACCAACTGATCTATTGATTGGAACAAGATCCAGCCTGAAACATATCAAATGTTGCAATATGTTTACTATTCAAATAAACCAAAAGTGAAAACGTTTCTAATCTAATCTAGGAACCAAATAAAGTGAGTTTGGATACAGTGTAATTCCATTAATAAGCAAAAATCCTCCCCACTCTTCTGCAAGTGCAGAGCACCTTCAGCGCAGTGGAATCATTGCTGTTTCAGCAGACAGAGAGTGAGGAAAAGTCAGGAGCCCACATATATCTGTGGTGACTCCTAGTGTAGCTACACAGAGCCTCCAGTCTTTTCCCTCTCTCCATGGAGGCTACTCAGACCATTATGCTACAGCAGCTGTGGAGTAACTCTGTTCCTGTTCTACTGACTGGTATGTGGGAGAAAAATAGTTTCCCCCACCTCTCCTAAGGAGGTCCACAGCATCCAGCCCAGATACTCAGGCTGGGCAATGGGGAAAGGATTTGAACCATAGCAAAGTCTAATGAAAGTCCCAATTTAGCCAACTGAAATGTATAAATTATTATTTCAGATTAAGTAAATTTATGCTCAGGATGATACTGTTTTGTGAGAATAATGACTTTGCTATAAGAGGATTGGTATGAAACAGCAGTAAGAAAGGCTGATAGAATGTTAACCTGTTTTAAACATTAATACACTCCTGTTCAGAATCAATTATATCATTTTATAATGCTTTAGTAAAACCACATTTGGAATAAAATCCCAGTTTAGTTTTAGTCACTTTGTATGAACAAAGATATAATTAAACTGGGCAGAGTAGTGTGAAGATGATAAACAGAATGGAGGGGCTTACATAGGAGCAGAGCCCCATATACTCTGTGATTCCATGACCACGCAATCCAATTCTTGCCAAAAAGCATGCTTCTGAATCTAAACTTTCATTTTTGTCTTTCTAGTCCTTATGCTTATGAAGAACCCTTGAAAACATGAACTGAATGTAACTGATCCAGTGCCGTCTTCCTGAGTTTACAGAGATTGTGAAACAATTGCTTTGAGAGAGGTGAACTACTCCTTACATCTCAGTTTCAAAGGCTGGCATGGAATTGGTCCGGGGTAACCCAGGATCACCTCTCCCTCCCACAACCTCCCATGATAGCAGCATTCCATTAGAGCAACAGAAGAGTCAATCAATAAGGGTAGGCTTCTGACCACAGGTGATAGAACCTTCACAGGAAGAAATAAATGATTACTAACCTCACTATATTTGGAACTAAATGCAGAACTCAACTACCCTTCCCCCGACCCAGTTTGCCTACACAATAGTACCTTTTATTCTCACAGATACATTTTTTTAAAACAATCCAATGTGATAGGAGGTGTGGAATGATTGGGAGGGAGATCAGTTGGCACATCACGAGCTGTGCTAGGTAAGGGTATCAGGTCTGTCTTGGCCAAGTAGGAACAATCAGAATGCCATGAGCTCTGTCCCTTTTTATTTTTAGCAGGACCTTCAGCAGTAGAGGAAATGGAAGAAAGGTGTAAAGAAGGTCCTTTTCCCATGGGAGGAAAAGAGCATTGCCCAGCGAGCACTGTTTATCCCACCCTAGAGCAGTAGCGTGGACATTTCTTATTCTGGTAAGTGGCAAACAGGTATGTAGACAGTGTTCCTCATTATGTGAATAGTTTGTGGAGTGCATCTCCCACTCGTGATTGTGTGGGAATTTGCGACTGAGATTGTCTGCTATTGAGTTCTGTGTGCCTGGGAGGTAAGCCGTGGACAGAGTAACGTTGTTGGAGATGTAACAGTTCCGTAATCTCACTTCCTCCGTGCATAGGTAGGGCAACCTGGCCCTCACCATACCAATTGATGTAGTACATGCAGGCTATGTTGTGTGTCTGATCCTGCAATCAGCGGAAAGAAATGGGCACAGATGTTCCTGACTACTCTCAACTCAAGGAGATAGATGCATCTCCGCAGGTGCCATTTGCTTGCATCATGAGGCTGTTTAAATGCATGCCCCACGCTATGAGCGACGATGGTGATGTCTGCGAGAAGGAGATCCTTTTGCACACCTTCTCTGGGTTCTTCCACCAGTCTAAGGAGTTTTTGATCCTGGTGGGTTTGTCCAACGTGCCTCTGTTCAGTCTGTAAACCAAACTGAACCACAGTTGGAGGCATCGCATGTGAATCCTGGCATGTAGTATCATGGCCATGCCTGCTGCCATATGTCCCAAGAGTTGGAGGCAGAGCCTGGCCAGTATTTGTGGGCTGCATTGAATGGCGTCTATGAGTGAAACCAGGGATAGGAACCTGTGTTGAGGTAGAAGGGCTTTGGTCTGCAAAGCGTTGAGGTCAGCCCCCTTGAATTCTAGATGTTGCACTGGAGTGAGGGTTGACTTCTGGGTGTTTATCTGTAGACCCAGATCTATGAACAAGTGTATCATAGTGTCGATGACTTGGTGAGCCTTCTGGAGAGATTGGGCTATGAGTAGACAATCGTCCAGGTATGGGTAAATCATTATTCCTAGCATGTGTAAATGAGCAGCTACCACTGAGAGAACTTTGGAAAATACTCTTGAGTCCGATGAGAGCCTGCAGGGGAGGACTCTGAATTGGTAATGGTCATGAACCTGTGAGCTGGTAGGATCGAGATGTGAAAGTAGGCTCACGGAGGTCGAGGACCAAAAAAACAGTCTCCCTGTTCCAATGCTGGAATGATCAATCTGGTGACCATCTTGAACTTCTGAGTCTTGACAAACTTGTTGAGAGCTCTGAGGTCTAGTATGGGTCTCCAACCTCCCTTCCTTTGGTTATTAGGAAATAACAAGAGTAGAACCCCTTGCCTCATAAATGTTGAGGCACTGGTTCTATGGCTCCTAACTGGAGGAGGAGATCTATCTCTGGTCATAGTAAACTCTCATGAGAAAGGTCCCTGAAGAGGGATGGGGAAGGGTGTTGTGGAGGTGGTAAGGAGGTGAAATGGATGGAGTACCCGGACCAGATGATTCTAAGACCCATTGGGTCTGACGTTACGCGTTCCCAGGCACTGCAGAACGCCGCCAATCAGTGGCCAAATTGGTGTACAATGATGGTCAGTTGAGTCAGTCGGGGGGTGGGGCCACATACAGCCTGTGCTGGGATTGGGGACTAAATAGTATCTTTTGCCCTGGTGTATAGATACCCAGCGACCCGAAGGTAGCACTGGAATCCTTCAGGGCATAAAGGAAGGCGTTGGTCTTTTTGGCAAAGACCTTCATGTCCTTAAAGGGAAGATCTTCCACCGTGGACAGCACCTCTTTCGGGAATTGCGACAAGTGGAGCCATGATGCCCGTCACATCACCACTGCTGTGGAGACTGCCCTAGCTGCCATGTCGGTGGTGTTGAGGGCCGATTGCAGTGATGGTTTTGCTACTAATTGCCCTTCCTGGATGATGGCTTTGAAGGATTCCCGATGTACCTCTGGCAGCTTTTCAATAAAATCATTACATTTATTGTAATTTATGTAATCGTATTTGGACGTGAGTGCCTGATAGTTGGCAATATGGAACTATAAGGTGGCCGAGGAATACGCCTTTCTACCGAAAAGATCAAGCAGCTTCCTATCCCTATTATAGGGCATAGCTCTGGACCGGTGCTATTTGCCATGGGAATTGACAGCATCCACCACGATGTAGTTGGGTGGTGGGTGGGAAAATAGGAATTCCGATTCCTTGGCAGGGACATAATATTTTTTGTCTGCTCATTTGCAAGTTAACACCACTGATGCCGGGTTTGCCATACAGTCTTTGCCGGGTCTAAAATGGCTTCATTAATTGGGAAGTCAATCTTTGAGAAGGACAAAGAATAGATGATATCAAAGAGCTGATGGTGGGCATCTTTGACCTCCTCTAGTAGTATGTAGTGGGTGTCCGCCGCCCAGTAGCGGCGCCAGCATTTCCGGCGCCCTAGGCGGCGGAAGGTCCCGCCCCCGAAATCCCGCCCCCAACAGCGGCGGCGGAAGGTCCCGCCCCCAAATTTCTACGGCCGGCCGGGGCGCCGGCGCCCCTCAAATGTTTGTGCCCTAGGCGACCGCCTAGGTCGCCTAATGGGTTGTGCCGGCCCTGCCGCCGCCTTCTTTGCCAGCTCCATGAAAAGATGGAAGCCGTCTACCAGAGATGGTGGGGGAGGCATGACCTCCAGTGGAGCACCCATAGGGACACTACTCGAAGAAGAATCAGGCCATTTGTTTAGCTGCCTACATATGGATATCTGAGTTTGTTTGCCCTCATTGGTTTACATTAGACCATCACACAACCTTTATTTGTTTTTTTTCCTGGAATCATGTACTGTATCTAATTTGGGTTTTCTGAATATAGCAACAGTCTGCCTTGAATTCCTCTTAGATTATTGGATATTGTGCTTTATTCAAAGGGCAAACTTTTCCCAGATTTAAGAGGGTCTCAGATATAATTTATGATCTCAGTGTCTTAAAGAACCAATGACCTTCCTACAGACAAAGATGTATTTTTTTAACGATAAGGATAAATTCAACTAGGGAAGCCCAAATTTTAAAATATAATTTGTATACATGGACATATACCCAGACTTTAGATAAGTAATTTCACAAGTACAATAACACAACTACCTAGCTCTTAAATAGCACTTTCCATCAGTAGATCTCAAAGCTCCTTACAAAGAAGGTAAGCATCATTATCCCCTGTGATGGCAGACCAGATGCCAGCTCATGTCAAGGCTTCTAGGCCTCACTGAACACTGACAAATGCACAACTGGAAACCAGTCTGGCTTACCTGTGTGTTAGTACCGTTAAAATAGGTATCAGATTTATAGAGATGTATTTAGTTTTTGGACTTTATGAAATGCTTGTAAATTGCTGCTTGCATTAATCTCATTTATAATAACTGCATCCTACGTTATAAGGTAATATTTAAGTGTAAGCTCTTTACCTATAAAAGTGTTTGCTCTAAAACTGTAAACCCCCCCAGTCAGGAAAGAAGCATTACCAAGTGTGAAATACTAGTTTACCACAAGAGGTATCATCTCCTCTCCAACCCTTTGGTCCATAGACACCAGACAAGCCATTGTGGAACATCAGGGGACAAAAGTGTTTGTTGATTGCTCCCCCAATACCTATGCGGACGAGACATGCACAAATGCTCATCCCATCCACTTGAGCTCTGGGGAAAGGGAATAAAAATCCCTGTCAAGAAGAAATTGTTATCCCTGTGCTACTTGGATTTCAGGGAGAGGGCAATATTTCTAAGCATAAGCAAGGGATCCCCAGCTGTTTAGCTTGGGTTAGCCCTAAAGGACATATAGAGCTTGCACATTACAGCAACTTCTATTATGTTTTGGAATCTAAGGCTATGTCTACACTGCACTTTTGTGGTTAAAACTTTTGTCAGTCAGGGGTTTGAAAAAACCCCACCCCTGACCAGAAAAAGTTTTAACGACAAAAAGCACCGGTGTGGGCAGCGCTTTGTCAGTGGGAGAGCATCTCCCGCCAACAAAGCTACCGCCCCTTGTTGGGGGTGGTTTTATTATGTTGGCGGGACAGCTCTCTCCTGCCGACAAAGACTGGCTACACTGTGTGCCTTACAGTGGCAAGGCTTTAGTGGCACAGCTGTAAGCTGCACAGTGTAGACATAGCCTTAGACTGTAACTCATAAATCTTTAGACAGTTTATTATAGGATTGACTATAAACGTTGTCTTTGGTGTGAGATCTGAGGTACAATTGACCTGGGGTAAGTGACTAGTCCTTTGGGACTTGAAGTAATCTGAATATTGTTGTGGTTTTTGGTGTAAGAGACCATCTATCACAAAGGCAAATTTGCCTGGGTGGCAAGATAGACTGAAGTATCATAAGGGACTGTCTGTGACTCCATGTTAAAGCTGTTATAGTGCTTGAGGAGTTCACACTTAATACGTGGTTGGTGAAATCTAAGTATAGAACTCACAACCAGTTTGGGGTTTGTACTGTGGTTTGTAATAGTCTGCCCTGAGGTTGGCACGCATGTTCATGGGCCACTCCAGGCAGCCTGACATTCCCATTTTACAGACAGGGAAACAGACAAAGCATACCAAATGTTATTCTGTGTTACACTCATTTTTATTTTATTGCACAGACATAACTCAGAATGCATTCTGGCCCATTTACATTAGCTGGAGTGGAAAATGTCACAAAAAAATCATATTTTTCTCTTACCGAAATAAAGTACGTTTTTCTAAACGTAGATCCCGAGAATCCAAGATGCTACTGTCTTGATGCAATACAAGTGGCTATAGAGCATATGGTTGGAACAAAAAAAGAGAAAATATGTTAAATTGGGAACATGTCACTTGTTATATATCATTTAACAATATGTAACAGCTGTGCAAAACAAAAAACGCAATTTTAAAATTAGCCCAGGAAGAGAGACAGAACAATTATTAAGCTTTGTGTGTATGGCTATTATTGTATTAATTTACAGCAAGCAACATGATTAGTTTCTCTTTTATTCTGGATAGTTCCAAAAGATGTAGGGGCCAATCCTGTGAGATGCTTAGCAATTCCCTACTCCCATTAAAGTCAATGGTATTGAGAGCTCTCAGCATCTCATACAAGGCCTGGGCACTTAAACATAAGGGGCTGAACAAACAGAATGATACATCAGAAAATACGACAAAATAATGTTGGCAGAAAGATTTAAAAAAACAGATTATTTTACAAGGAAGACAAGTAAATTAGGATCATTAGTCTGATCTCTTGCATAACACAAGACAAAATCTGCATCAAGCCCATAACTTTTTTGAACCATAGCATCTCTTTTACAAAGATACCCAGTTCTGATTTAAAGACTTCAAATGATAGAGAATCCATCACCTCGCTTCATAAATTGTTCCAATGGTTAAATACCCTCACTGTTAAAAAAAATACACCTTATTTCTGATCTGAATTTGTCTAGCTTCAGCTTTCAATCAGTGGATCTTGTTATGCCTTTTTCTGTCAGATTAAAGAGCTGTCTATCAAAAATGTCTTCTCCATGTAGATACTGCAGGCTGTTATCAAGTCACTGCTTAAACTTCTCTTAGACACACTAAACAGACTGAAGTTCTTAATTTCCTCCCTCTAAGGCATGTTTTCCAGACCTCAAATCTTCTTGTAGCTCTCTCCTGAATGCTTTCCAATTTTTCAATATCCTTTTAAAAATGTAGTATCAGAAATGGACATAGTATTCCAGTAATGATCTCACTAATAGTCTTCCATTGAGCAACACACACAAATCCCATTATCGTCAATGTGAAGTCTGAATATAAAGAGGTAGAGTATTCCCCTAAATAATCAATAATCCCATATTAGTAAACTGACTAGGAAGTCTGAATTTTTTACAAAAAGTATAGGAACATACAGTACCTTGTCTCCTCCAACTAAAAAAAGGTCTACTGCAGCTATGTTAATGCCATGTTTCTCACAGAGTCCAGATAACATCTCTTTGACTGAGAATCCTGATTTAACAACCATTTTACAGGACGAGCCATCTGGAAGGTTTATACAGCAGTATTTTGAGGATTTCTCTTTATCAGGTACAGATGCAGATAACCGAGAGGCATCAGACTTGTCAGAAACAAAAATGAAAGTTAAGAACCAACACACAATATTACAGTCCAACAAATCAAATTAAGCAAGGGAACACACTTTTAACCATGTTTGAGGTTTACCCTTCCTTCAAAATCTTTCTATTACCAGGTAATTTTTTTAGAACTATTTCAATTTAAGACAAAGACACTACCACAGACCAAACTTCACAAATCTAAACATACTTTAAGTGCAGCCACCCCGAAGGGAGAATTCAGACCAGGGGGAAAGCAGGAGGCAGTACTACACTGCCTTCCCTGAAGTTTCCACTAGAGCAGCATTTCTCAAACTGGGGTAGGCGGACCCCTGGGCATCCCCGAGCTTACTCCCAGGGGTCTGTGGGCCCTGCTGATCAACTCCTTCCCCTCCAGAGGCACAGTGGGGCTAAGGCAGGCTCCCTACCTGCCCTGGCTACGTGCCGCTCCCGGAAGCGGCCAGCATGTCCCTGCAGCCCCTGGGGGAGGAACTGCTGGGAACTGCCCTACCAAAGTCACTGTTCAATTTGGTAAATTGCACGGTCATAGGACTTTAAAAATCTTACATTTCCCAGCTTTAGATATTTAAATCTGAAATTTCACGGTGTTGTAACTGTGTGGGTCCTGACCCAAACAGAGGTCGTGGGGGGCAGTCGCAAGGCTATTGTAGGGGGTCATGATATTGCCATCTTTACTTCTGTACTGCTGCTGGCAGCAGGGCTGCCTTCAGAGCTGGCTCCCAGCCAGCAGCCATGGAGCTTCCTGCAGCCGGGGGAAGATCCCAGAGGTGGGTCTGACCTGGCCCTGGGAGTGGCCTGTGCAAGGGAAGAGAAAGTCCTGTCCCTCCCTAGCCTGGCTGGGACTAGCAGCTAGAGCCTAGTGCACAGTAGGCGCCCCCAGCTGGGGTGCCCCAGCCCAGCCCCGGGTCCAGTGCCCCCCCGTGACCACGGCGCCATGGGCAGTCGCCCACCTATAAGGCTGGCACTGCTCCCCCCAAAAGTGATGACCCTCTCCCATACCATGCGACTCTCGCTTCTGCGCTGCTGGTGGTGGTGCTGCCTTCAGAGCTGGGTGCCTGGCCAGAAGCCACAGCTCTCCGGCCACCCAGCTCTGAACGCAGCACAGAAATAAGGATGTCAATACCGCAACCCTCCTACAGTAGCCAGATTTCACAAGGAGAACCAGATTTCACAGTTCGTGATGCGTTTTTCACAGCTGTGAATTTGGTAAGGCCCTAATTATAGGTAAGGCCACAGAAAAATCATCTTAGTACACACAAAGTATCAAAAGGGACAACTCCATTACATTGTTTTTACAAGGTAATATTTTGAAGTATTTAATAAACACTCAATTTAAATGGATGCTACCAATATGGCTCTGCACTGTTTACTTCTCTGTTTACCCACTAGCATCACATATATCAACAAGAATCTGTATGATTCTTAGAATCAAATTTGTAAGTCAAAGGGATACTATCAGGATAAAAAAGGATATTTTAAAATTATATTCTTTTATACGCTTTGTTAAAATTCACTTTAAATCTAGAGTGATATTAAATTTTAAGTTTACTTTTAATCATTTATATTGTTTACTTTGTGCATTTCATTCAGCTTGGACTGTGAAGGTAGAACTACATTGTTTATAACTACTGTGTCTTCACTTCTTGTTTCTCCACATATGAGCATGTGTTGCAATGTTTTAGTTGCAAATGCTGCTGGGGAATGCTTCACTCTTTTATCCCTCAAACATTGGGAACAGAGTCAATCTATAGTGACCAGGAGAAGAGAGAGGAGGGATACTCAGCTTTGGGGCTGGAAAGAGCCGGGGCATCAAGGAAATGAGTTCAAACTCACATATAGTCAAGAGGAAGAGGACCCAAAGAGCAATTCAACAGGCAATTGTTCATAGCAGTAGCTGGGAGGCAAGGTGGGTCAGTTTGTAAAGAGCTTCAGTGTCCTTGGATTGAAAGACCCTATAAAAGTGCTAACTTTTATTATAATGTCCAAAGGAACAGGAGAGTTGCGGTAGCTAGGAGACATGATAGACCGGATAGCTTGGAGATGGCAGGACAATTTTAAAAAACAGGTACACCTCTACCCCGATATAATGCGACCCAATATAACACGAATTCGGATATAACGCGGTAAAGCAGCACTCCAGGGGGGCGGAGCTGCGCGCTCCGGCGGATCAAAGCAAGTTCGATATAACGCAGTTTCACCTATAACGCGGTAAGATTTTTTGGCTCCCGAGGACAGCGTAGAGGTGTATATGAAATGCACAAAAGAGATATTTATCTTTACATTATAAGCAAGATAGTTTAGGATCACAAATAGCACTATAACAGTGTTCTTTAAAAATATTTAACTATTCATCTGACAACCTGTTTAAACAACCAGAACCTTATTATTTCACAAAATGAGTATAGCTATAAAAAAAAAATTAAAAGTTCAGTCTAAAAAGAATATGAAATTGCAGAAAAATGGGGCTATTATTGATTTCCTAGGTAACAATCACTCCCATTTTTTTTCATTTCTCTCATACTATTTGATTCTAAGGAGCTGGCGCTTACCAGTTCAAGACTTGCAGCTGATGACATGGAGCCTTGTGATTCACGTCTGCAAAATAGTCCATTGGTATGAATAGAATCTGAGAGTGGGAAAAGTAGAGTGATAAGTAAAAATGCTTGGTTTTACTATTCATTAAAGGTGCTACAAAACCTCAAGTCATCTGACTAGAATATTCATTTTCTGATCTGGGAAAGAAAAATTCCAAAACCTTGTACTATCTTCACATGCTGAACATTTAAACATGTTTTAAATGTAATTATTTATTGCTTATATAACACTACAGGTGTTCATGGCTTTTTGCAAGCAGATGAAAAGACAAGGTTCCTGTTCTTGGAGGTGATTGCTTACATTTTAAAAAGTGACTACCAATTTACAATACCTTCAAGGTGAGTACCAGATCCCTGAAAATCAGGCTCTTTTAAGGTGTCTCAAGTTGGACACCCGAAAATTGAGAAATCAATCCCTTGTCACTTCTTAAAGTTTAGGTCTATAACCTTAGTATCTGATTTTGCAGCCCTCATTCACGTACCCCCGACATCAACTGTACAGCTCACAAGCCTTTTTCAAGAACCATGGTAGGCAGATGGTGGGGAAGAAGAGACAGCAGTAAACAATGTCTTAGAGTAGCTGACTGCTGCAGTGGATTTCAGAATTTGTAGTTTTGTTTTTGCAATTTTTTAAAACTGTTTGCCTGTTAATTGCTTTGTGCAAGCCTCTGCAGTTGCCAAAATGTGGTGCTCTTTCATTTCAGGGAACTACAGAGATGCAAATATTCTCACTAATAGAAATTACTTCAAACACAGTGCAATTAGCCCAGACCTCATTTATCTAAAAATAGTTTAGTGCTGCCTCATATAAGATCTACAATTTTCTCAACAAAAGCTACTGACTGACTAGCAGTTGAATGAACAGGCTACACAACCCAGTCTCTGCCAATTAGATTGTGTTTTAGTAACATTTTGTGCCCGTGGAATTCATTCTCCCTCCCTAAATTGTTCCTCTATGCCTCCCTTCAAGGATTTTTTTTGTTTTGTTTTTTGTAGGGAGAAGTAATTTCCCTATCTGTAAACTAGGTTTCGACAACAAAGCACTCATCACTCTGATTCAATGAACTTGGGCATAGCCACACCTATGGCTTTATTTCCATATATAGCTGTTTGACTCCCCCATGAAGGCCAAGGTAGGATATGAATGTAAGAGAGGGTGAGAGTCAACTTGCAGTGAGAGTGCAGCTGGGTGGACAGAAAAAAACCCTCTTGGAAATTGGCGAAAGCATGTTTAAACAGCTGAGGGAAATCCCATTGGTCCAGAATGTCAAAGTAGAAAGCCTTTAATGCTATCAATTTCTCATTCCCCAGACTTTTGTCTACAGACCTCCACCTATTCCAATGACTGTTCCTGGTTATTGTGGCGCAGGACATGACCATTTCCCTCTGTCACAGCTCAGCAGATCATTAAAAATCTGCTCCAGGTCATGTGTAGTAATGAGGTGTAGATTCCTTGCTGAGTGTTAACAGTGGGAGCAATTCTGTCTATTGCTGAAGCAATCTTGCAACAAAGCAGGACTTGGAAACTCACCATTTTGGTAGTCATCATTTTCCTTTTTTTTCTGTGATCTCCCCACACTCTTACTTCTTGACCAGGAGAAAAATGTCCCTTTTTTTTTCTTCTCAGCATCTTCCTCTCCAGATTCTTCATTTAAGGACCTTCCTGACTTTGATTTTCCAATTAACTACCATCAAAACACAGATAAAATATTAGCTGGAGCACTTTTGCAAACATATGGTCTACAGCATGGATTCTCAAACTCTCCTAAAGTGGACTATATCTTAAGAGAGAGAGTTTGGTTGATTGTCTTTTTGCCTTCTCATTATTATGTACGCCAGTTCCCCTGCGACTGGTAATCAAATAACATGCCAGCGCAACAACAAAAACTGTTTATATGGAAAAGTAATATTGGAAAAGTGACGCAGCTGGAAACAAAAAGAAATACCAGCATAATGTGACTAATCAGCTCTCCACAGACTACTGGCAGTCTACGGACTACAACTAGAGAACTAACGATTTAAAAGGGTTATTGGATTTCCATTTACTTGGTTTTAAAAAAAATATAGAATTTCATATACTGTACAGCAATCTACCTAGGCTTGAAATATAAACTAAAATTAAATACAGGTATCTGATAAGTAAATGTTAGTTAAGAAAGACATTATGTATAACAAATAATAGTCGATGAAAAGTATTAACATAGATATATTTTTAATAATGTTATGCCTACATTTTCTTTTAATGAGCATTTATCTTTTTCACATTAAAATATTCTTTAAAATGCTGAATTTAAAAGAAAAAAAACCTCTATCCATAAAATAGTGGATGCCCCAAAAATACAGTGGCTGACATTAAAAAAATAAAAAATAAATAAAGAGTTAAAAATTACCTTTACAACGAAATAATGAATACTGTGGTAAAGTTATCCAGTTGCAAAGATAAAACTCTCAAATTTTAAAATGGTGATCAATGATTGTGGAAATAAGAATGAGCAAAGTTCTGATTCCTATGAAAGTATTAAAAATTTGTAAAGCTTCCAAAGACTATGGGTTTTTTTAAATTTTTATTTACCTAGACAAATTTTATAATAAAAAATGTTTAAACAACATGAAGAATTTGGCTGAAAACAGGCCAGGAAATTCAAAGAGTAAATTCATCAGTTGCCAGCCCAGACAACCAGTCACTGCCAGGAATTCTGGCTTTCCAGGTAGGACTTTTTATTATTAATTAATTAATTATTATTATTTCATGTGGGATGAAGGTGTGAATTATTTCTTCTGAAAGGTACCAGATTAATTCAAGTCCTTTCTTTTTCCATGGAATAGTTGCATCAGAAAAGCAAACTTCCCACATATTGCCCTAACCAACATGCATAAATCATATTCTACAGCAATAACCTTTTCACTTTGAAGGTCAAATATATTATTTCAAAAATCCCAGGGCAACAGTCAAGGTTTAGGGACAAATTCTCTGCTTCTCTGCTCAGGCAGCACAAAGAGAGCAGAAACCACCTACAAGTCTCCAGCTGGGGATTCCACAGGTATAAGGGAATCCCAAACAGGCAAGAGACCTGGTGTAGTCAACTCTTATATGTATCATCCCAAAACTCCTGGTGCATAAGGATGTGACGGGCGTAGGATGGAGTGGGTGGAGCATGCTGGCTATCCTGCTAGCATGCTGCCTTTAGAGACCATTGTCAGTTGGTGCAAGTTAGAGCAACTCCTAGAATATTCTCCAACCTGTGTCAGAGCAGAGAATCAGGAAGCTGTAATTGGATTTTAGTTATCACCTTCTCCTCCCCTTCACCTCTCTAGGGTTGTGTGGTGGAGGAGGATGTCTTTTGCTACCTGCTCTCTGATGCTCAGGTACAGACAATCAAGTGCTTATCATGCACTCCTTAGGCCTCCCACAACCTGTCGGGGAACAGACAATGGAGCAGCCAAAGCTCCCTCCTCTCTCCCCTTCAATGCACCAGGTGGCCAACCCGGTGACGTTCTGATTATCAACTGTAGAGAATTGCTGCTCAGTGTCCCCTACTTCGGCCCTGTAGCAACTGGGCCGATTCAATCATTTCAGTTTAAAAATCTCAGAACGTGGCTCATAGGTAGTTTTCAATTTATATATATCATCAGATACAAGTTTTCTTAACAGAGTCATCCTTAAGGATCAGAAGCTGGATACTATTATAGTAAAGGGATAAATTCTAAGGATGAGAGGGAACCTTATTTAACCTTTGACCTCTCTGCTTTGACCTCTCTGCTGGATGGATAGCAAGGATGATATTTTGAGACAGTAGCAGTGGTGGGTTTTGTGATGTAGGCAATTGTCCATTGACTGAAATTACCAACTCACTCCACCTAGGTCATTGAAAGGACCCCTCAATTGTACTAGCATTCACTACAAACCCTGGCTGAATTTTAACTGGCTACCTGCAGTTGAAAATACCAGAACTTAGTTTCCTAACAATTATGGACTTCAATCAAAATCAACTTCTGAATTGGCGCATAAAGTACAATTACCTCATTTCATTAGCTGTAGAACAAAATGTGTTTATTTAGGCAATACATAAATAAAATTATATTAAAAAGGGAGTTAGTAACTGCTGTTAGAATGGATAAAAACCTATCGACAAATAAAACAATTTGTACATTAAGACTTGGCAATTAGATACTTTGTCAGTACTAGTAAATATGAACACTCATTAGTTTCTACACATTCTTGTTGATCTTCCAACAAATTTGGGGGGTTGGAGAAGTTCAGCTATGGATAAGAACTTAGTTTTCAGAAAAGTAACAATTTAATCAAAAGTCACCTTTTTTGGTGTTGAGATATGGGACCGCTCTGAGTTGATACTATGTTTAGATGTGGGGCTGCTGGGAACACGCTGTGGATCAGGAAGAGGGCGACCTTCTACTTCAGCCAGAATGCATTCTTGGTAAAGCGGGGATTTCAGAAAGCGAGTATAGCTATCAAACTTCATCAGATTAAAAATCTGAAATGTAAGTGCAGTGGGATAAGGGTTATACAAGATTAAATCTCAAATGAAGAATGCAGGCCTATTTTTCAAGTATTATGTTCTTAAAACTCAGAGCATTAATGTGAAGACACACATCAGGCTTGCTTTTGTTGAAGTCAGTGGGAGTTGTGCACCAATTTCAAATGAAATAGAACTGAGTCCTAGTCTCTTAGCATAAGGCTTTATTTTTACAAAAGGTCCAATGGTCAAAAATGAAACCCAGTGGAGATTTAAAAAAAAATGGTTACCTACCTTTCGTAATTGTTCTTCAAGATGTATTGCTCATATCCATTCCATTCTAGGTGTGCATGCGCCTACATGCGTGGCCGTTGGAGATTTTTGCCTTAGCGGTATCCGTAGGGTCGGCTGTGGCGTCCTCTGGAGTGCCGCGCTCATGTGTCAGTATATTTGGCGCCACCAGCCCTATGCCCTCTCACTTCCTTCTTGCCAGAAACTCCGACACAGGGGCAGGAGGATGGGTAATGGAAGGGACATGAGCAACACATCTCGAAGAACAACAGTTATGAAAGGTAGGTAACTGTTTTTTCTTCTTCGAGTGCTTGCTTATGTCGATTATATTCTAGGTGACTCGCAAGCAGTATCCTTGGAGGTGGGCTCTGAGTTCACGGTCGTGTGGCTTGCAACACTGCTCTACCAAAGCCAGCATTGTCTTGGGCTTGCTGGGTAAGCGCATAATGAGATGTAAACGTGTGGATAGATGACCAGGTAGCAGCCCAACAGATATCCTAAATCGGTACCTGGGCCAGGAAGGCTGCCGACAAAGCCTGAGCCCTAGTCGAGTGGAGCTTGAGGTGCAGAAGATAGTCCAGGATCGCCTGCAGCGAAGCCTGCTCAGCCCGGATACCCCGGTCCGAGGTCCAGCACATGAACCTCTTCCACTTGGCCAGGTAGGTCGCTCTGGTGGAGGGCTTTCTGCTACCCAACAAGATCTGTTGGACATGGGCTGAGCATTCCTCCTCATTCAGCAATGCCATAGCCATGCTGTCAAGTGCAACACCACCAGGATTGGGTGCAGAAGACTGCCGTGGGTCTGGGACAGCAGGTCTGGCCAGAGGGGTAGCTGCAGTGGGGCGGCTACCGAAAGATCCAGCAGCGTGCCGGACGAGTGCTGTCAAGGCCACGCGGGGGCTATCAGGATAACCTTCGCCCTGTCCTCTTTGATCTTCACAAGGACTCTCTGGATCAACAGCACTGGCGGGAAGGTGTACATCAGGGCCCCTCACCATGGGAACAGAAAAGCGTCTGACAGGTAGCCCCTGTCCATCCCCCAGATCTAACAGAACACGTGGCATTTCCTGTTCTGATGGGACGTGAACAAGTCCACCTGGGGAGTCCCCCACCTCTAGAAGATCATACTGACCACCTCTGGATGGAGCAACCACTCGTGGTGAGATGAGAAGGTCCTACTGAGGTGATCTGCTAACACGTTCCTGGTCCCGGGCAGATGTGCGGCTACCAGATGAATGGCATGCTGCACACAGAAGTCCCAAAGGTGGAGAGCTTCTTGGCAAAGGGCTGACCATCTGGCTCTACCCTGCCTGTTGATGTAATACATCGCAGCTGTATTGTCCGTCAGGACCTGCACCACCTTGCTGCTGAAGTGGGGCAAGAAAGCTTGGCAGGCCAGGCAAACCGCTTTGAGCTCTCTGACGTTGATATGGAGGGCCAGATCATTCCGTAGCCAGTGGCCTTGCGTGCTGAGATCGCCCAGGTGGGATCTCCAGCCCAGGTCCAAAGCATCAGAGACCAGTGTCAGCGAAGGTGATGGGGCCGCGAAGGGAAATCCCTCCAACACCGACCCGGGGTCCAACCAGGGACAACCAGATGTGATCCAGCACCCTGACTACCCAGTCTAGGTCATGCCTGTTGGGTATGTAGACCAATGCCAGCCACCTTGCAGAGGCCGGAGATGGAGCCAGGCATGACTGACCACATATGTACATGCAGCCATGTGGCCCAACAACCGCAGGCAGGTGTGAGCAGTGGTGAGTGGGTGGTTCTTCACATGGGAGATCAGGTCCGACATGGCCTGAAAATGCACCTCCGGAAGGAAGGCTCTGGCTCGTGTGCAGTCAAGAACCGCCCCAAAGAAATCTATTCATTGGACCGGCCATAAGGTGGATTTTTTCTCGTTTATCAACAGGCCCAGGTCGTGGCAAGTGGAACGTATCAGATTGAGGCTCCTCTGCACTTGTTCCTGAGATCTGCTCTTGATGAGCCAATCATCAAGATATGGGAAAACCTGGATCCCTCAATGCCTCAGGTAAGCGGCCACTGGCGCCATACATTTTGTGAACACCCTTTGGGCTGATGAGAGGCCAAAGGGCAGCGCCGTGAATTGGAAATGGCATCCACCCACTATGAAATGGAGGAAACGTCTGTGATCTTGGAATATGGAAATAAGCCTCCTTCAAGTCGAGGGCAGTGTACCAGTCTCCCAGATCCAGGAGGGGATGATGGAGGCCTGGGAGACCATGTGAAACTTCTACTTCTTGAGACTTGTTGAAGCGTCACAGGTCCAGAATGGGTCTGAGGCCCCGTTTTGCTTTCGGGATTAGGAAGTAGCAGGAGTAGAACCCTTTTCCTTTCATGTCCCGAGGGACCTCCTCTACTGCCCCCAGGTGCAGGAGGTTAGCCCCGAGATACTATCTCTAGCACCTAGTGGTCCGAGGTGACCTGAGACCAGGCCGAATGGTAGGGATGAAGATGGTCGAGGAAAGAATAAGGTGGGTCCGGGGAGTTGACTGGGGTGTTACACTCGAGCGCACCTTCAAAATGAGCACTTCTAGCCCCCTGGTTGCTTTGCCAGGCTGGGCTGCGTGGGTGAGCAGGAGGAGGAAGGGCAGTGACTAAAGCTCGTGTCTCTATTCCTTCTCCTCAAAGACTCCTGTCGAGGCTGCCAAGGCCTTGGAGGCGGCAGACGGAATTGCTTCCTCAATGATTGTGGCATCTGCAGACTCAGGGAACGAAGGGTGGGCCGAGTGTCCTTTAGGCCATGCAGCCGTCCATCAGTCTGCTCCGCGAAGAGACCATTCCCATCAAATGGGAAATCTTGAATTGAGGCCTGCATTTCTTGGGACAGGCCAGTGGTCTGACACTCGCTCCTCTACCGCAACCTCTGAGTGCTGCCAACTGTTGCTCCAATGCAGCGGCTGATGAATGGTGCGAAGGGGGCATCGCCATCACAGGCATGCTCCACACACTCCAATAGGGCCACTGGTCATGCTGCCAAGGCAGCATCGCAAAGGTTGACAAAGCCTCAGATGCCCAATCGTGCTGGTGATGCCTCAGTGAGGGGTAGAGGAGCAAGTTCCCACTCGAAACCCCCTTCCTCCATGGGGGATGATGCCCCGGGGCCTCCCCCGGGCGGTACAGTCATCCTCATCCCTGGACGAGGCAGTGCATGAATCTGTCGGCTAACCGTCAACACTGGAGACCGGCACTTCAAATAGGAGGACTCGGGAGACCGGTACCTCAAGGGAGATCGGTCCCACAGTGCGGGGGATGGAGATCTGCACTGAGAAGACGACAGGCGGGAGGATGAACAGTGCCAGCAATAGGGTGACCGGCGCCTCCCCCTAGGTGACCCACATTGAGACGGTGGAGACCGCCATCACAGTGCTGGTGATTTTGGGTGAGCCGCAGAGGACCTGGGCTGTGAAGCTGGAGATTTGTGGCATGGAGTTGGAGAGCGCTGCCTAGGCTCTGAGGATTGGCGGCGCTCAACTGCCCTCTGGGGGGTCCTGACAGCTGGCTTGCCTTCGTAGGGAGCCTTTGCCACTTCCTGCAGCACATGCGGTGACAGCAGCGCTGGTAGAGGCCTCTGCTCTCTAGGCACCGGGAGAGCCTGGGAAGGCGTCAGTCCCGCCACAAGTCTGGGTCTCCTACCACTCCCGGGAGCCAGTGGTGGATCCCTTGTGGGGCTAGGGGCCCTGATTGGGGAGGCATGTCCATGTGGCTCTGGTGTGGGTGGGCGGCCTGAACTGGGTCCTTTGCCCGATACCCCATGGCCCTTCTTGCCAGGGAGCCTTGCTTCTTGGCCTTCTTTTTGGGCACCGGTGATGGAGAGTGGTGCTGGGCGGAGCTCAGTGCCAGGGGTGTGCTACGCACCGAGGCTGAGGTACTAGGGTACAGTCCGGCCAGGAAGGCTCGGAAGCTAGGTGGAGAGCAGCCTTCATGAGGAGGGCCCTCAGACGGATGTCACGCTCTTTCTGGGTCCTGGGTCAAAAGTTTTTGCAAATGCAACACTTGTCCTTCACCTGTGACTCCCCCAGGCACTTCAGGCAGCTGCTGTGGAGGTCACTAATAGGCAAAGGCCTGTTGCAGTCCATGCAGGGCTTAAACCCCAGAGACCGGGGCATGCCCTGCCTGGGGCAAAGTCCCCACTGGGACTCTAACTTTTAACTACTCTTAATTACATTACACTAACTACTATAAACAAACTATTTACAAGGCCCTAAGGCTCAAAGTCAGAAGAGAGAAAAACCACTAGCCCTTGCTAGGCAAGGAAAAGGTACTCTGACTAAACACCACAGGCGGTAAGAAGGAACTGAGAGGGCGTAGGGCTGGCATCATCTAATATACCGACGCATGAGCGCGGTACTCAAGAGGGTGCTATAGTTGACCCTAGAGATACTGCTAGGGGAAAAATCTCTGATGGCCACGCACATGGGCATGGCACACCTAGAATGGAATCAACATGAACAAGCACTGAAAGAAGAATCAATGTTTTTTAACATATAAAAATTAATTTAATTAAATCTGATTTTTTAAGTAAATTAAAAACATTTATTTTTAAAATTCTATTTTAAAATTAAATTTGAAGTTATGACAACCTATAAAGACTAAACTTACTCTAATATATTAAAATCATTTACATCATTTAAAAAAAATTAAGCAGTATATATTTACTGCCAAAGTTCTAAAGAAAGTTAAACCACTGAATTGGTGGAAGCCACTGGCGAAGCACCTGGAACCATAGTTTGTTGAAGCAATAAACCAGCTTTTGAGAGCAGTAATCTTTTCTGCAGGTGCAGCGAATATTTTCTTCATGTCAGTTTATTTTACTAGTTCTGTTCAATGACTAGTTCATTCAAAGTTAAAACTCAATAGGAATTTGAAAAAGCAGGAAAGTTTGTTTTTCTCTTCTAATCTCTGAATAAAAATTAGGTGTGAGAGGATGAGATCTACTAGTTCTAAAATACTGAAGTATGTGTTGACAGGAAAAATATCAGTTCAATTCACTAACTGCAGATAATACTTCCTTTGTTGAATAAATCAGTTTTAAATGGAAAACATGTTTTGATAAACTTCTAATAAACTTTTTTCTTATTTATCTAGCAAAATTAAAGGTAATTTTATTTAACTAATTAAAATAACTTTACAATTTTTTTTTTTTTTTAATTTTAATTGCATTCACATTCCCATCTAACTGGAGCTTGACACAAAACAAGTAAAAAATTAACCATCTAGTAAATAAAAAATGCATTATTCATCATTTTCTAACATAGTGAAATGTAAAAATTAAGAATGTGAATAAATGTAAGTTAAGCTATATTACTGATTTAACAAATGTGTATAGATATAGTGTATCTTCCAAGTTTGTAAAAAGCAGCACCAAATTTAGTGTAAAGACTATTTAGTTGCAACTGAACATGTTTAATGGTTACCAACTAATGTAGTCAACCTTTCTTTAGGAAAATAACTAAAAAGTACAAATGCACAACATTCTTAAAATCAATTATTTAAATCAACGTTTCCTGTTTACTGATTTAAATCATGAATCGAATTGGTGATTTACATGCCTCTGGTTTAAAAATCAATCCACCCTGATAACACTTTGGAAAAAGAAAAAATGCAAGTGTTTCTTAAAAGTGGAAAGGGATCTGGATAAAATAGTTGGCAAAGGTGAATGATTCCCTCACCCTGGTGAAAATGCAATCAATTGCTGGCCTCAGGTACAATGGTGAAATTCTTAAAAGGCAGGCAATGTCAGAGAGCACAAGTATTTAGGACAAGGCTCAAGAAAATACTCAGTGCAGAGAATGCAGGGTGGGATTACCAGGACTGATTGTTGCTGAACCCAGATTTAGTGGCAGATCCATACCCCGCTCAGAAAGGAGTTAAAGAGCTCCTCTAGACACAATCAACCTCAATCCCCACCTCTGCAGTTTATCATGCCTGGAGATGGGTGGGTCCTTAAAAGGGAGGATCCCATACCCTGGACAGTGCATGCACTGTGGCATTCAGAAGGAGCAGGATTGTAATGGAGGAGCACCCTGACCTCTAGAAGCAGGGGTTGCTGACCAGGAAAATAGCTTGGGAGCCTAAGCTACCCAAGCCCTCTCAGAAAGGAGAAGGTCTAATACTTCTCTTTTTTTTTGTTTTTGGCTTCCCAAAAGCCTAGGACTCTGGTTTTTGTGGACTGTGAAAGTATACTGACTTTTTTTGTTTTTGTTTTTGTTTGGGCTACTTTAATCCCCTCCCCCAACCCTCCACCGAAGGGGTAAGACTCCCTGAACAGCACAGCTGGGGTGCTCTCCCCAGACTGTCAGAGACAGAAGCAGCACTAACCTTCTTCCCAAGGGAGGCGCTAGAGAGGTATAGCCTACTACCCCAGGGAAGAGAAGTGCTGCTGCATGCTGCCAAAACCCTGCAAGCTATGGATAGGCATTGCTGGAAGTCATTGTAATAGGGAATTACAATGCCTGAGCCTCGTGGTCTCCCAGCTGTACTGCTGCTGTTAGTTTATCAAGGATAAATAAAAGCATAGCCTGCAGAAACTAAGAAAAAAAATCTTACTACACCTGACATAGCTGTTTCTTGAAAAGTTGCAGTCAGTACATGCCATTTTAAATTAAATAAAATGTATATAGATTATATTCCTCAATAAATCACAAGAATTTTAAGGTAAATACAATTTTTGACCTAAATGCTTTGATAGTGTTTACTACAGCACTCTCAAAATATTCTAACACATTAAACTTAACTTAGCCTTCAGACTGAAAAAACAAAGTTTATCGGGGTTCCTCATAGACACAGGAATCTGGCTGCCAGAAGAAAAACCATCACCTTCTCAAGTGTCAGAGGGGTAGCCGTGTTAGTCTGGATCTGTAAAAGCAGCAAAGAATCCTGTGGCACCTTATAGACTAACAGAGGTTTTGCAGCATGAGCTTTCGTGGGTGAATACCCACTTCTTCGGATGCAAGTAGTGGAAATCTCCAGGGGCAGGTATATATATGCAAGCAAGAAGCAAGCTAGAGATAACGAGTTTAGTTCAATCAGGGAGGGTGAGGCCCTGTTCTAGCAGTAGAGGTGTGAAAACCAAGGGAGGAGAAACTGGTTCTGTAGTTGGCAAGCCATTCATAGTCTTTGTTTAATCCTGAGCTGATGGTGTCAAATTTGCAGATGAACTGAAGCTCAGCAGTTTCTCTTTGGAGTCTGGTCCTGAAGTTTTTTTGCTGCAGGACGGTGACCCTAACATCTGCTATTGTGTGTCCAGGGAGGTTGAAGTGTTCTCCTACAGGTTTTTGTATATTGCCATTCCTAATATCTGATTTGTGTCCATTTATCCTTTTCCTTAGAGACTGTCCAGTTTGGCCTATGTACATAGCAGAGGGGCATTGCTGGCATATGATGGCGTATATTACATTGGTGGATGTGCAGGTGAATGAACCAGTGATGGTGTGGCTGATCTGGTTAGGTCCTGTGATGGTGTCGCTGGTGTAGATATGTGGGCAGAGTTGGCATCGAGGTTTGTTGCATGGATTCGTTCCTGAGTTAGAGTTACTTTGGTGCGGTGTGCAGTTACTGGTGAGAATGTGCTTCAGGTTAGCAGGTTGTCTGTGGGCGAGGACTGGCCTGCCACCCAAGGTTTGTGAAAGTGTGGGATCATTGTCCAGGATGGGTTGTAGATCTCTGATGATGCGTTGGAGGGGTTTTAGCTGGGGACTGTATGTGATGGCCAGTGGAGTCCTGTTGGTTTCTTTCTTGGGTTTGTCTTGCAGTAGGAGGCTTCTGGGTACACGTCTGGCTCTGTTGATCTGTTTCCTTATTTCCTCGTGCGGGTACTGTAGTTTTGAGAATGCTTGGTGGAGATTTTGTAGGTGTTGGTCTCTGTCTGAGGGGTTAGAGCAGATGCGGTTGTACCTCAGTGCTTGGCTGTAGACAATGGATCTTGTGGTGTGCCCGGGATGGAAGCTGGAGGCATGAAGGTAGGCATAGCGGTCGGTAGGTTTTCGGTTCTCATAACTGTTGTTCTTCGAGATGTGTTGTTCATGTTCATTCCAATCAGGTGTGTGTACACGGCAGCCGGAAAACTTTTCCCCTACCAGCATCCGTCAGGTCGGCCTGGGCGCTCCCTGGAGTTGCGCCTTCATGGCGCTCAATATAGAGCCCTGCCGACCCACCACCCCTTCAGTTCCTTCTTATGGGCTACTCCAAAAGAGGGATAGGAGGGTGGGTACTGGAATGGACATGAACAACACATCTCAAAGAACAGTTACGAGAAAGTGAGTAATCGTTTTTTCTTCTTCGAGTGGTTGTTCATGTCAATTCCAACCAGGTGACTCACAAGCCCCAAGTTCAGGAGATTGGGTCGGAGTCGTCCACTGATTGGAGCACTGCTCTTCCGAAGGCCACATGGTCTCTGGCCTTCTAGGTGATTGCGTAGTGCGTGGTGAAAGTGTGTATGGAGAACCACGTCGCTGCTCTGCAGATTTCCTGGGTGGAAACTTGCGCCAGGAATGCCGTTGAAGAGGCCTGAGCCCTGGTGCAGTGCGCAGTGATCAGGGGAGCAGGCACACCTGCCAGGTTGTAGCACTCACGGATGCAGGATGTGATCCATGATGAAATCCATTGAGAAGAGACAGGAAGACCTTTCATTCTGTCCGCCACTGCCACGAAAAACTGGACGGACTTTTGTAACGGCTTCATTCTCTCGAAGCCATTACATCCAATGAGTGAAGCCTTTGCTCCCTGCCACTTGAGTGTGGCTTTGGATAGAATACTGGGAGGAAGATGTCTTGGCTGATGTGAAACTGGGAGACAACTTTTGGGAGGAAAGCCGGGTGAGGCCTGAGCTGAACCTTGTCCTTACAGAACACAGTGTAAGGAGGTTCTGATGTTAGGGCCTTGAGCTCAGACACCCTCCTGGCTGAGGTTATTGCTACCAGAAACTCCACCTTATATGAGAGATAGGGCAGGGAGCACGTCGCATGTCGCCAAAGGTTCAAAGGGCGGACCCATGAGTCTGACCAGATTGAGGTCCCAAACCGGGACAGGCTGTTGGACACACGGGTATAGCCTGTTGAGACCTTAAAGGAAATGGCTGACCATAGGGTTAGCAAAGACCGAGTGGCCCTCTGCACCTGGGTGGAAGGCAGAGATGGTGGCCAAGTGAACCCTTATTGATGACACGGACAGCCCTGCTGCTTGAGATGGAGAAGATAGTCCAGTATAAGTGGTATAGAGGCGAGCGTCGGAGACCAAAGGTGCTGTGCCGACAAGATTGAAAATCTCTTCCACTTGGCAAGGTAGGTGGCCCTCGTGGAAGGTTTCCTACTGCCAACGAGGACTAGTCTAACTGGGTCCGAGCAGGAGACCTCCATCGGGTTCAGCCATGGAGCTTCCATGCCATGAGGTGTAGCGACTTGAGGTTCGGGTGTTGGAGTAAGTCCGGGAAGAACGGCAAGGTGACTGAGGCTTTCATGGACATTTCCAGGAGTAGTGTGTACCAGTGCTGGCGGGGCCAGGCTGGAGCTATCAATATGACCGAGGCTTGCTCCCTCTGTACCTTGAGGAGCACCTTGTGGACAAGAGGGATAGGTGGAAATGCATATAGGAGATGGCCTCCCCATGGGAGGAGGAACGTGTCCACAATGGCTGTGATTCAGGAAGGACCAAAACTGCTGGTTGTGTCGTGTGGCGACCAGGTCTATCTGGGGAAAACCCCACTGATGGAAGATTGAATTCGCAACATCCGGGCGAAGGGACCACTCATGGCCGTGGGACGTTCTGTACTCCAGGGAGGTACGATGCTTGCATATGTATCGAGTGCTCTACACAGAAGTCCCACAGCATGAGAGGAGAGAAACATGCACCCCCGTTTGTTGATATAAAGCATTGCCGTGATGTTGTCTGGCATAACTAATACACATCTCCCTGTCAAGTGGGCTCAAAGTCTGGCATGCCAGGCGCACCACTCTCAGCATTCTGACATTGATATGGAGAGCGAGTTCCACCTGAGACTAAAGGCCTTGTGTCCTGAGGTCTCCCAAATGTGCTCCCCAGCCCAAGGCTGACACATCCGTCACTAGCGAGAGAGACGGCTGAGGGCGGGGACCCCTGCACATACTACCTGTGGGTCAAGCCACCACAGGAGGGAGTAGAGTACCGGGCGAGGCAGGGTTACAATCTTGTCCAAACTGTTCCGGACTGGCTGATACACTAACGCTAGCCACGACTGAGGAGGTCGAAGTCTGAGTGTGGCATGCTGTACTTCATAGGTACAAGCCACCATGTGTCCCAGGAGTTTTAGGCAATTCCTTGCTGTAGTGGTGGGGAACTGCCGAAGACCTCACATGATGTCGCTGAGGGACCAAAACCTTGCTTCCGGGAGGTATGCCCCGGCCTGTGTCGAATCCAATACTGCCCCTATAAACTCTATCCTCTGAACCGGGGACAGCATTGATTTCCCCTCGTTCAGAAGTCAAACACCATTCTTATGAAGTCGACTTGTGCCTCCACTTGAGATTTGGAGTGGCCCTTGATCATAGAATCATAGAATATCAGGGTTGGAAGGGACCTCAGGAGGTCATCTAGTCTAACCCCCTGCTCAAAGCAGGACCAATCCCCAACTAAATCCCCAAATCCCTAAATGGCCCCCTCAAGGATTGAACTCACAACCCTGGGTTTACCAGGCCAATGCTCAAACCACTGAGCTGTCCCTCCCCCTCGAGCCAGTCATCGAGGTACGAGAACACCTGTACCTGCCACCTGTGCAGGAACTCAGCCATCAGTGCCATGCACTTAGTGAATACTTGAGGTGCCGCCGATAGGCCGAATGGGAGGACTGTGAACTGGTAGTAGGTGGTGTTCACCACAAACCTAAGGTATTTTCTGTGGGACAGAATTATTGCTATGTGAAAATATGCGTCCTTCAAGTCGAGGGTGGCATACCAGTCTCCTGGATCCAAAGAGACCATGCAGAACTTGAGCTTCTTCACAAACTTGTTGAGTTCTCAGAGGTCTAGGATGGGCCCAAGCCCACCTTTGGCATTCGGTATTAGGAAGTATCGGGAATAGAAGCCCTTGCCCTTCTGCTCCTGAGGAACCTCTTCCACTGCCCCTAGCGAAAGGAGCGGGTGCATCTCCTGTATAAGGAGGTGCTCATGAGAGGGGTACCTGAAGAGGGACAGGGAAGGGTGGTGCAAGGGTGGGAGGGCACAGAATTGGATGGAATATCCCCTCTCTACCATGCGGAGCACCCAGCGGTCTGAACTGATACGGGACCATGCATGGTAGAAAGGGGATAGTCGGGACAAAAAGGTAAGGCAGGGTAGATCCAGTTTTTGTCCTGAGGCACCATCCTTGACCACACCCTCAAAGGGTGGCCTTCAAGTCCTTTAAACTGTGGAGTCTTTTATCTGTTTTCTTGGAAAAGAGGGCCGAACCCTCAAAGGGGAGATCCTCAATGGTCTGTTGGACCTCGTAGGGAAGACCCGAGACCTGAAACCAGGAACTCCTCCTCATTGCCACCCCTGTGGCCATTGCACGGGAGGCAGCATCTACCCCATCCAACACCCCCTGTAGGGAAGCTCATGCAATTAGTTTCCCTTCCTCCACCAGTGCAGAGAATTCTGCATGGGAGTCCTGCGGCAGCAGCTCTGCAAATTTGGCCATCACGGCGCAGGTGTTATACGAGTATCTGCTCACAATGGCCTGCTGGTTCGATACGCAGAGCTGCAACCCCCCAGTGGAGTAGACCTTCCTCCCAAATAGGTCTAATTTTTTAGCATCCCTATTTTTAGGGGAGGGCCCCTGGTAGTCCTGGCGCTCAAGCTGATTAGCTGCATCAACCACCAGGGAATCGGGGAGTGGGTGGATATATAAGTGTTCATATCCTTTTGAGGAAACAAAGTACTGCCTTTCATTTCTCTTGGCCGTAGGGGGAAAAGAGGCTGGAGTCTGCCACAAGGTCTTTGTGGTGTCAGCAATGGTCTTAAGTAATGGCAGGGCAATGCGGGTGGGCCCGGAGAGGGCGAGGATGTCTACCATGGGGTCAGCATCCTCTCCTCCTCTGCCTGGACCCCCAGGTTCTAGGCCACCCATCGCAGCAGCTGCTGTAGGACCCTGCTGTCTTCCAAGGCTGGGGCTGTCAATGTCCCTGCCATGGTCTCATCTGGGGAGGATGAGGAGGAAATGGGCCCTGCTCACTCCCCTCAGTGCCCGGGAGGTCACGTGGCACCTGGTATTGCTGCGCCGCCATGTCAGCAGCATGCGGTGCCGGGGTCGCCGGAACTGAGATTGTCATTGCCGATGTTGTCAGTGCCAAGGTCACCAATGTCAACGGTGTCAGTGAAGCAGGCGAAGAGAGGGGCATTGGTGCCGCCGATGCCTGCAGAGGAACGAAGGAAGCCGATGTTACTGATGCAGATCTGGACCTCAACCCTTGGTTCTGTCCCTGGCCTTGATGATACGCCCAGGTCGTCGAGAAGGGCCACCAAGTCGGTGGTTTCCACTGGGGTGGCCACAGTGTCGGATAGGGCTGGCAGTCACGCCGGGACCTACTGTTCCTGGTCCTATCAGAGCGGTAGGATTCCGACTCTGAGGTCTCCGAGAAGGAGGACCACAGAGGAGCGGTGCTGGGACCGGGGGGACCGGTGCAGTTCCCCCACGTGAGTGGGCCATGCTGGGGAAAGGTGTGCTGGAGATGGAGATTGGTGTGCCATCATTGCTGGCTTGCCCCTTGATGGGATCAGAGGCCAGGCTGTCACCGGTGACTTGTCCCTCCCCTATGGGGAGGACGGCGCCGTGAGGCGCATAAGGTCCCGAGTCGCCTTGAACGCCTCCAACGTAGAGGGGAGCTGGAGCTCTCCGCCATGTCAGTCCGGAGAGCAGCGAGGGTTCGGACTCAACTGGACCCCCGAGGGGGCAGGAGTCAACAAGATCCTGAGAGGCAGAGGGGCCACGGTGACGTGGCCCGGTTCGAGTCTCCCTGCTGTAGGCTCCTTGGGCTTGGAAGGGGGAAAGCAAACGGTGCCTCACAGAAGTTTGTCTATGGGCAGAGCTGTGGCAGTGCCGGGACTCCTTGGAGTCCTTTCTTGGAAAAGGCTCACGCATCGTCAGTGCTTGCGCACTGCAATGAGGAAGTGCTGGGCATGGGTTCTGCTGACCCCAGGTCAGATTGTGTCCAGAATTCAGCCTCCACAAGAAGGATCTTGAGCCTTTGCTCCCGGTCTTTTAAGGTCCTAGGGCAAAATCCTTTGCAAATTCTGCACCTCTCCTTCGGGTGGCTCTCCCCGAGACACCGCAGACAGGAAGAGTGCGGGTCGGTCTTAGGCATAAATTTTTCACAGTCCTCGCAGAGTTTGAACCCCGGGAACTGGGGCATACCCCGGTGCCGGGGAAGCGTTGGTGTGGGGCGGTAGACCCCCAAAAGGAAATTTATGTCCTAACTACTAATACTAAATTAACACTAGTAAACTACTGAGAACTAACTATAAACACTAAGAGTGGACACTGCCCAAACGCGCTTGCAAAGCAAGAGCAACTGGTTGTTCCAGCTAGCCATCACTGGCGGTAAGAAGGAACAGAGGGGGTGGCGGGTCGGCAGGGCTCTATATTGAGCGCCATGAAGGCACGACTCCAGGGGGCGCCCAGGCCGACCGAACGGATGCTGCTAGGGGAAAAGTTTTCTGGCTGCCGCGCACGCACGCGCACACCTGATTGGAATTGACACGAACAACCACTCGAAGAAGAAGGGGAAATTGCTATCCATGCCCTGCTAAATCCTGCATTATATTCTGTAACAACTTTCCTTTAATCTCCCAGCAGGCATACAAGCAGCCTTGTCGCAGTGATAACATAGAGTGTGCTCAAAACATGCCAACCCCTTCACTTTACTGCACAGTCACTGTAGCAGGGCCGGCGCTCCCATTAGGCGACCTAGGTGGTCGCCTAGGGCACTGCTATTTTGGGGGCGCCTGCGCCCCCACCGCCCGGAGAAATTTGGGGGCGGGACCTTCCGCCGCCGCTGTTGGGGGCGGGATTGCGGGGGCGGGACCTTCCGCCGCCTAGGGCGCTGCCAAAGCTGGCGCCGCTACCAGGGCCGGCTCCAGGCCCCAGCTGTACAAGCAGGTGCTTGGGGCGGCCCCTCGGGAGAGGGGCGGCACGTCCAGCTATTCGGCGGCAATTCGGCGGAGGGTCCCTCACTCCCGCTCGGAGCGAAGGACCTCCCGCCGAATTGCCGCCGCAGATCGCGATCGCGGCTTTTTTTTTTTTTTTTCTTTTTTTTTTTTTTTTTTTTTTTTTTTTTTTTTGCTGCCTGGGGCAGCAAAAACCCTGGAGCCGGCGCTGGCCGCTACTGCACTGTAGTCTTAATGCAGTGCTTTGAGTTTAAGCTACTTTATCTTCAGTTGTTACCATTTGCCCTGCATTATTTCCCTAACATGTGCTCCATCCCCAGCTTGCCTGAATTTAAAATTACTCTCATTATACCCAACAGTATGCTTTAGAAGCCGTTCTTCCAGAAAGCCTATAACTAGACTAATCAGATACTGGAGCAAAGTGAATTCTCATTATTAACCCCATCAATACAAGAATTCAGAGTCTCTGTTGTACATCGCCTAGAGAAAATGGCATTCAAACAGCTGCAGTCATTAATGAGTTTTAATCCTGAGGATGAGGAGTAAAACAGTAGAGCAGATTATGTTCCCCATGTGTCAGGAATGTAGTATCACCTAAGAAATTACTTGCATGTCCAGATATAGCATGTTCAAGGCCTTTAAGTATCTTCCGGAGGTATATTTCAGAAAAAGGAAATGTAACATCTTTGGTTGAATTGTAGCATATTTTGTTCATATGTGCAAAGCACAGCTGATGTTATCACTTTTATGTACAGAGGAAAAGGAGAAATATAGCTTTTTTATTTTTATTTTTTTAACAACTTAAGTAGACCTCTCTGCTCCTTGTAGGACTGCTTCTGTTTCCTGCAGAGAAGCTCTTGCTACGTGCACTGGCCGAGAGGTTTAACACTGTGATGTTATATGATTAAAACATGGCCACGTAGATCATTGTTGCTACCACTGTTATATAATTGCAAGAAATCTTATACAAAATGTGTCAAGTAAACTGTTAATAGAAAAGTTTTGATTTGCTGAATATGATTATGCTATTTGTATGCATGTATCATGCATGTATCTGAAGTTATGAATATTAACTATGTACCTGTACTGCAAATGTTTGCTCCTGTGGTAACACCAACAAGACGTTTAGCCAGCAAATTGTGAAGGAACTATTCAAGTTGAATGGCCCATCAAAGAACTCTTAACTCACAATGGACCATGGAAGACGCCTATCTACGTTTAATGGACTTTCCTGAGGACATTCTAACTAGAGTATGGGTAATGGCCTTTGCTATGATTAAGCAAAGCATGCATGGACATGTGACTTGCCCATGTGGCTCCAGACCTCATCTTGTTACCTGTAATTTTCCACAAGCTAGAACAATGGGTTTCCCTTCACTTGGCAGAAGCTATAAAAGGCCCTGGAAACATCTCCATTTTGCCTCTTTCCTGCTCAAACCTACTTATACTAATGGGAGCATTCTAACCAAAGGACTAAGGACTTTCCATTGATTTAGAAGCAACCAGAGACTTAACAAGCCAGAAGTTTATTCCATCACTGCTACAAGCCTGATCCAAGAACTTTGCAATTATTGTATATATTTGACTCTTTTAGCCAATTTTAACTCTCACCTTTTTCTTTCTTTCTTCCTTTCTTATAAATACACCTTTAGATATTAGATACTAAAGGATTGGCAACAGCGTGATTATTGGGTAAGATCTGAGTTATATATTGACCTGGGTATGTGGTTGGTCCTTTGGGATCAGAAGAACCCTTTTGTTTGATTAAATTGGTTTTAAATAACCACTCATCATTACGTCTAGTGTCGAATCCAGGACTGGAATACCTAAGGAGGCTGCATTTCTGACTTCTTGTTAGCCAGTGTGTTGAGACAGAAGTTTACTTTTTTTGCTGTACTGGTATAGCTCATGGAAGAATAACCACCGGTTTTGAGGTATGTCTGCCCTTTTTCCCAGCAGCTTGTCCTGAATTTGGTATTCTCAGTTGTGACCCACGGAGGCACGGTGACAATCAGTAATCGAGGAAGGGAGATTCTGGCAGTCAGAAACAAAATCCTTTTGGAAAAAAATATGCAAAATGCTAAGATGACAAACTCTATAACCCCAGAGGAAGCAGAATGCAGAGTATAATTATTTATATTCTTAGAAGTGGCTATAGGCTACCAATATCCTTTTAATTCAGGTCATTTTTATGCTAGAAATATGTGCACTACAGTATATCTTCAAATGGGCTATGTTGTCTTTGGACCCTGAAATGTCTGTTCTTAGGCTACTAAAACAGAAAAGCAGAGACCTAACTAGATATTTTAAGACTATCTTTATCCCAGTTAGGAAAGGTTGCTTCATCAAATATCTTCCCCTGTCCTGGATTCTGTTCTGGAGCAGCAGGAATCATAGGATCATTTGGATTAGAAAGGAGTGTGTCATATAATCAATCCTCTGCAATGTGAAGAATATACATTACAAGGGAACGGATTACAGTATGACCCAGTAGAGCAGTGTTTCTGAACCTGGGGGTCACGGAATAGGTTTGGGGTGGGGTGCGGGTCGCAAGCAGGGCCAGCATTAGGGGGTAGGAAGAAGGGAAATTGCCTGGGGTCCCGCATCACAGGGGACCCCGGGAAGCTAATATACATGTTTCAGCCCCGAGCCGCACAGGATGACTGAAGCCTCACGCCGCACGGGGCAGCTGAAGCCCAAAGCCTGCAGCCTATGATAGGGGGTCACAAGATTTTCTGGTAGGGAGGTCACGCTTTATTTAAGTTATTTATTTATTCCAAACGGGGTCGCCAGCACAAAAAGGAAACAATGCACTAGAAGGTCTCCTCCATTTGTGTTCAACTCCAGTATTTGGGTCATGAAAAAAAATCAAAATAATAAATAATAAACCACAACAATAAATGTTTACTATTTCAAACCTGGATGGGCCAGCTTAAGTATGGAATAAAAAGCCTTTGCAGAAAATAGTTTCCATTTAAGACAGGATAATCTATTACTATGCCAAAGGTATATTCACAGAGGAATATACAACAAGTTACAGAAGAAATCGCATTTTAAAAGGTCTCAATTCCATATTTGACAGGTTGCTAGTAATTTATAATGTGGTTGTGCACAACATGTGCTAGGCACTTTCCAGTTAGAGGAAGATGCAGTACCTGCCAATCCACATTCCCTGAAAGAATACAAAGTAAGACTATGTCTGAGCTAGGACTAAGATGCAGGGAGACACCTTTAGCTTAATTTTAGCTGGTCAAGTTATAGCCTAGGTTCCTGAGAATTCCTGTTTTAAAATTTCTAGGGCCTACCCATTGTTATAATAGGCATGTAGTAGCACAAATGCAACACATCAGAAGAGTAAGAAAATTAGACCAGCAGACTCTGTAGAAAATATTCCCAATTGTTCAATAACTGTTTTGTTCTGAATTCTAAAGGTTATAGTACTTAAATTGCATCAACCTTTAGAGATTTTTCAGAGACAAAGAGCTTTAACAGGCCCCTTATTTGACCATTTCATCAAAGTAAGAGCAAAAGTCCCTAAAGACAAACACTTTCATGAACCATTTGTGTTGAAAATGGTAGAAATGTATCCAAGTAGCATTATTTAAACGATCCCTTATTGCTAAAGTAACATTTCAATTGAATTAAGATTTTCAGATTGTTTGATGTGTTAACAGTTAGTAGTCTCATACAACAAATGCGCGCACACACACACACACCCTTATGCAAATTCCCCCATGCAAACTCATGTGTGGGAATTCCAAGGTACAATTACTAGATTACATAGCTTGTTTTTATATTTGCTATCATCTATTTTCTTCCTATATGTGACAAAAAGTGCAGCAAGTGAAAATGTTTGTATGTTTAAAATTACATAAACAAATATATAACACATTAAAGGAAAAAGTAAATTCCATATGTTAATAAAAAGCAGTTAAATATTTAGTAGCTACCTGAAGCTGCTGTTCTTTGAACATATCTGGATGTGGAGCACTGAGAATATCATCCGCCAACTGTGCCTGGCTATCAATATTAACTGGGGTTGTAGCTTTGCTACACAAAAACTTACTGAAGATTTCCCGAGCTCTGTAAGAAAGCTATAAAACAGAATTCTTATCAGCATTAATTTATTTTTACAACACAAGACATAGGAACGTAATAATGACCATGTTGGTCAGACCAATGGCCCATCTAGCTCAGTACCCTGTCTTCCGACAGCGGCAGATGCCAGATGATTCAGAGGGATCAAACAGAACAGGACACTTATTCAAGTGATCCACGCCCTGTAACCCAGTCCCAGCTTCTTGCAGTCAGACATTTAGGGACATCCAGAGCATGGGGTTCCATCCCTGACCATCTTGGCTAGTTATGTGAAGGGGTAACTAATGTTCCCCTATTTACTTTCTCCACACCATTCATGATTTTATAGACTTCTATCATATTCCTCCTTAGTCGCCTCTTATCTAAGCAGAACAGTCCCAGTCTTTAATTTCTCCTCATATGGAAGCAGTTCCATACCCTTAATCATTTTTGTTACCCTTTTCTCTACCTTTTCCAATTCTAATATATCTATTTTGAGATGGGGCAACTATAAACTGGATGTAATATTCAAGGTGTGGGTGTACCATTGACTTTTATAGAGGCATTATGATCTTTTCTGTTTTATTATCAATTCTTTTTCTATTGGTTCCTAACAGTCTGTTAGCTTTTTGGACTGCCACTGCACATTAAGCAGATATTTTCAGAGAACTAGCCATGATGCCTCCAAGATCTCTTTCTTGAGTGATAACTGCTAATTTAGACCGCATAATTTTGTATGTAGAGTTGGGATATTTTCCAATGTGCATTATTTTACATATATCAACATTGAATTTCATCTGCCATTTTGTTGCCCAGTCACCCAGTTTTGTGAAAGCCCTTTGTAACTCTTTACACTTAGCTTTGGATCTAACTATCTTGAGTAATTAGGTATCATTTCCAAACTTTGCCATCTCACTGTTCATCGCCTTTTCCAGATGGTTTATGAATGTGTTGAACACCACAGATTCCAGTACAGATCCTTGGGGGACCCCGCTATTTACCTCTATTCTGAAAATGACCATTTATTCCTACCTTTTAACCAGCTATTGATCCATGAGAGGACCTTCCCTCTTACCCCACGACTGTCTACTTTGCTTAAGAGCCTTTGGTGAGGGACCTTGTCAAAGGCTTTCTGAAAGTCCAAGTACACTATATCCACTGGATCACCCTTGACCACATTTGTTGACCACCTCAAAAGATCCACTGGATTGGTGAGGCATGATTTCCATTTATTAAAGCTGTGTTGACTCTTCCCCAACATATTGTGTTCATCTAGGTGTCTGATAATTCTGTTCTTTACTATAGTTTCAGCCACTGTGTCTGGTACTGAAGTTAGGCTTACCTGCCGGTAATTGCCAGGATGGCCTCTGGAGCCTTTTCTAAAAATTGGAGTCACACATTAGCTATCTGCCAGTTATCTAGTACAGAGGCTGACTTAAGTGATAGGTTACATACCACAGTTATTAGTTTTGCAATTTCATAGTTGAGTTGCTTCAGAACTATTGGGTGTTAACCATCTGGTCCTGGTGACTTATTACTGTTTAATTTATCCATTTGTCCCAAAACCTCCTCCACTGACACCTCAATCTGCGACAGTTCCTCAGATCTGTCACCTAAAAAGAATGGCTCAAGTGTGGGAATCTCCCTCACATTCTCTGCAGTGTAGACCAATGCAAAGAATTCATTTAGCTTCTCCACAACAGCACTGTCTTCCTTGAGTGCTCCTTTAGCACCTCCATCAGCCAGTGGCCCCACTCACTAGTATGGTTCCTGCTTCTGATGTGTTTGTAACAATCCAAGTGTATGTTAAATATGCTATTTCTGTACACTCTTGTTCCCAAATGAAAAAGAGAAGCAATTATGTATCTCAGTATATGGGGAACCTTAATTTGGTCTCTAGAGAAAAGGAAAAAGCTTAGTTTTTCAATCTTTCAAATAAACATTGATGTCTTTTGCCCACCTACATTACTCCTTTTGTTTTCCTTTGTTGAGATTTAAAAATCTAGAAGCTACTGTTTATTGCAATTTTAGTAAACATCTCTTTTTGTAAATTTTTAGGTTACCAACATTTTTATTCCCTTTAACATTACAAATATTTTTGTGTCAGGGCAGTTGCTAAGTAATTAAATGTTCCGATCAAGAGAATTTACAATAAAAAATTTAAAATATTCAAAGTGCAATAATAATAAATGTCAAGCCTGTCAAATGTTGCTTCAAAAGTATAATAAAAGCTTGTAACTTAGTGATTTTTTTAAAAAAGCACTAAGACTTAAATTAGAGAAGGCAGTAAATTTAACCATATACTTGAATATCTGCAGTAAAAAAAATCTTGATCTTTCTATTTTTTACTTGCTTATTTTATAAACAACTAAATTCTGAATACAATGAAAGGAAATTAAACCAAATTGGGTTCAGTGCCCTGAGGTGGTTTCAGAAAAAAAAGGAAGTACTAGTGAAAGGCTTTTGACACAATCCCACATGATATTCTCATAAATCAACAAGAGAAATGTGGTATAGATTAAAATTACTATACGGTGAGTGTAACACTGATTTAAAGATACAGCATAGTTATCAGTGGTTTGCTGGGGGGAACTAGTGGGGTCTTGGAAGGGACTGACCTACGTCTGGTACGCTTCAATATTTTCATTAATGACCTGGATAATGGAGTGGTGAGTATGCTTTACAATTTGCTGATGATACCAAGCTGGGAGGGATTGAAAACCCTTGGGAGGATAGGCTTAGAATTCAAAATGATCTTGATAAATTGAGGGATCAGTCTGAAATCAACAAGATGAAATTCAATAAAGACAAGTTCAAAGTACTGCACTTAAGATGGAAAAATCAAATGCACAACTACAAAATGGGGAATAACTGGCTACGTGGTAGTACTGCCAAAAAGTATCTAGGGGTTAGAGTGAGTAGTCGCAAATTGAATGAGAGTCAACAATGTGATGCAGTTGTGAAAAAAGCTAATATCATTCTGGGGTATTTTAATGGAAGTATCATATGTAAAACATGGGAGCTAACGGTCCTGCTCTACGCTGCACTGGTGAGGCCTCAGCCACAGTACTGTGTCCAGTTTTGGGTGACACACTTTAAGAAAGATGTTGACAAACTGGAGAGAGTCCAGAGGAGAGCAACCAAAATGAAAAAAGGCTTAATAAATCTCACCTATGAGGAAAGGTTAAAAAAAATTGGTATGTTTAGCCTTTAGAAAGGAAGACCGAGGAGAGAAATGATAACAGTCTTCAAATATGTTAAAGGGCAGTTATAAAGAGGACAGTGCTCAACTGTTGTCCATGTCCACTGAAGATAGGACAAGAAGTAATCAGCCTCATCAATGGAAAGGGAGATTTAGGTTAGATGTTACAAAAACTTTCTAGCTGTAACTATACTTATGCACTAAAATAGGCTTTCAAGGCAGATTATGGAATCCTCATCATTGGAGGTTTTTAAGAACAGGTTAGACCAGAGGTGGGCAAACTACGGCTCGCGGGCCACATCCAGCCTGCAGGACCGCCCTGCCCGGCCCCTGAGCTCCCGGCCGGGGAGGCTAACCCCTGGCCCCTCCCTTGCTGTCCCCTCTCCCCCACAGCCATGCTGCCATGCGGGGAGCACTCTGGGCCGCTGCTCCTGCTGAGCTGCGCGGCTTGCACCTGCCCACCTCCCAGGCTTTCCAATAAGCCAGTCCTGCTGCTCTGAGCGTTATGGTAAGGGGGCGGGGAGGGGTTAGATAAGGGGCAGGGGGTTCTGGGGGGCAGTCAGGTACTGTTTGGGGAGGTGCAGCCTTACCTACCTGGCCCTCCATACCGTTTTGCAACCCTGATGTGGCCCTCGGGCCAAAAAATTTGCCCACCCCTGGGTTAGACAAGCATCTGTCAGGGATTATCTAGGTTTACTTGGTCCTGCCTCAGCACATGGGACTGGACTAAATAACCTCTTGAGGTTCCTTCCAGTCCTACATTTCTAAGATTCTACAAAAGTAGGGTGTCCCACAAAATAAGGACTAAATAAGGACTCAAATAAGGACTAAATGGAATAGAAAGGCCTTTCACAGAGTCCTAAATATAACTATAATTGGATTCTGGGAGATACTCTCATGGAACTGAGATTCCCAGGCGAGACCCCTGAAACAAAATGACTGTGTCCCCAGCCCAGCTCAGATAGAACCGCAAGACGAAGACCAAGAACAGTCCAAATTATCTCAATTGCCTTGGAGGAGACCAGCTTTTAGCTAGCAACTTTATACCTGAATATATAGCATTATTTTACCTCTTTTTTGTCATGTGCAGGTACATGGTTAAAATATTCACAGGCCTGCCAGAATAAAATATTTTCTTCACTAAATTCTTTCCGTAGAAATTCCTAGGAGAAAAAAATAAGCATATAAAACATATGTCACAAAATAAAGACAAGTTGCTTACATTTTAAAACAACATATTTATAGGTGGAGAAGAGGGGAGGAGAGGTTGGAGTTTGCATAATGTTGGGATTTTTTTTAAGTAATGGTCTCAGAATCAGGCTTTTTAAAAAAATAATTCCTAAATTTAGGATCAGATTTGCCAAACAATGACCCTTTCCATTTATTTAGAACTTGTTCAATTTGCAATACTGAATCAAGTTACAATCAACATATTTCAATGTACGAAGACTGTTTAGAACTTTGCATTGTGAGACTGGTTCACAGACGAATGAACAAGATTTTAATAAGGATTTAAATAATTTTTAGTTATACTAAAATAGTTACACTGTAGGGAAGTTGCTTATCTTTAACTGACATTCTAACAGGGTAGAATGGAGACAGTAAAAATGTTTCCCTAGAGCGCAATTTTTAATCATGTAAGTGGTCCTCACTTACATCCTTTGCTAGTTGCTTAAATTGGTATCAGCCTTATAATATTTTTTTAAATTTTTAATTAGAATAAAACCTTTCTGAATATAGCACTTGAGGCGGCCACTTTGCTGAAAAGAGAGGTAATTTGTGACATTAGCAGTGTGAATGCCCAGTAGAAGAGCCTGTGAAACCAATTTCCAACCTGATTTAATAATAATTCTTTATCATAAGAGAATTAATATTTAAAGAGTTTAATTCTTAAATATAAACATTTCTTTTTGACTTTTAAACCAATATTAAAGCACATCAGAAACTTGTTTACAATCTACTCTATGGTTCCCATACTGCATAATTTTTCAGTAAGACTAATACTGAACTCAGAAAGACTTAAGAGTCATTTAAAACTAAAAAGAAAGTCACTTTATTCACAAATGCTGAGAACTTTAGGCTGCTAGGCTGAGCAAAATAGAAGCAATGGCAAGAAATGAACATCCAACTCAAGACAAAGCACTTTTTTATATATTAAAAAAGCATTTTACTTTCACCCCTCTCCCTCTGGATGGGTTCTTTGTTAATGTGTTCGTTAAAGCGTTACTCTATTTAGGATGGAAAGAAGTTCTAGTTTGTGCTTATTTATCCAGGACTTTTTTTCTTTTTATTTCCTAATATCAAACGTATAACACAGAGTTTGTGTATGAAGAGAAGGTTACTCACCCTGTGCAGTAACTGAGGTAGAACACTAGTGCACGCCTGACGTCTAGGGTATGTAATACTGAGTCCTGCATGTTCCCATCAGGTTTAGGGAAGAATGGGGAAAGATGGACTGGTTGGTTTACATTGAAGGAGGAAGATTCTTTAGCTAGAAATTTTGGGTGGGGTCTTAGTGCGACCTTGTCCTGGAAAAAAATGGTGTAAGGCGAGTGTGCCAGGAGGGCCCCTAACTCACCCATTCAGCAGGCTGATGTGATAGCCACTAAGAACACCACTTTAATCGATAGATGTATCAGATAGCATGTTGCTAAGGGTTCAAATGGGGGTCCGGTGAGGCGATGTAACACTAAGTTCAAATCCCAAGGTGGAGTAGGTACACGCACTTCGGGGTAAACATTCTTGATACCCATAAGGAAATGTTTGGTGCTTGGATGGGCAAATATCAATGTCCCATTGATCTTGTGGTGAAAAACGGTAATAGCCGCAAGATGTACCTTGATTGAGCTAATGGAGAGCTCCCTGACGTCTTTAGTCTCAAGATATAGTCCAATATCAAGGGTAGGGGTATGGAAACGGAACTAATATATTTGTTCTGGCACTGTATGTGGAACCTCTTCCATTTGTGAAAGTAAGTATTGTGCATGGTTGTCCTTCTACTGTTTAGCAATAGGTCTTTAACCCAGTCCAAACAGGCTAGCTTGTCATGATGGAACCATGTAGGAGCCATGCTTTCAGGTGAAGTCTCTCCAGGTTCAGGTGGTGAACCCATCCGGCATCCTGTGATAGAATGTCTGGCAGAGGTGGAAGAGTGCATGGTGAACATACCGCCATCCGCAATAGGTACAAGTACCAAGTCTGTCTGGGCCATGTTGGGACTATCAATATCACTTTGGCCTTGTTGGTACATATTTTGTGTATCACCCTTGATAACAGGGGGATCGGAGGGAACGCATATAACAGGTATGCACTGCATTGGAGGAGGAAGGCATCCCACAGGGATTGCGGCCCCAAACCTGCTCTCGAGCAGAATTGTGGGCATTTGTTTTTCTGGGATGTTGCAAAGAAGTCGATGGATGGGTGACCGCAGTGTCTGAATATGTTTTGTAGGACCATATTATTTAGTTCCCATTCGTGATCCTGGGAAAACTCTCTGCTCAGCATATCCACTGTAGTATTTTGATGACCTGGGAGGTACAAGACTGAGATAGTATCAGAGGGGTAGCCGTGTTAGTCTGGATCTGTAAAAAGCGACAAAGAGTCCTGTGGAACCTTATAGACTAACATACGTATTGGAGCATAAGCTTTCATGGGTGAATACCCACTTTGTCAGACGCATGTAGTGGAAATTTCCAGAGGCAGGTCTCACAAAGAGACCACCTACCCCAAATCATGTAGTGTTGTAGATGGGCTCCCCAGCCTAACAAGGAGCCATTGGTTGTGATTATTATTGAAGGTGGAGTCTGAGTGAAAGGGACTTCCAAGCACACATTGTTGGGTTGCGTCCACCAGTGTAGAGAATCTTTGACTTTGATCAGCATTGCAAGGTGTCTGTTTAGGCTGTGTTTGTGTGGTATGTAGATGGTTCTTAGCCAGCCCTGAAGATAGCACATGTGAAGATGCACGTCATACCATAATTGTGGTTGCCGCCATATGTCCTAATAGTTGGAGGCAGGTTCGTGCTGATATGTGAGGACTGTTCAGTGAAAAAGAGATGAGGTTGGTTAGAGTGATGAACCTGTTCATTGGTAATGACACTCTGGCTTCCAGAGAGTCAAGATGGGCCCCAATGAAGTCTAACTTCTGTACGGGATTTAGAGTTGATTTTTGTATGTTTTTCTGTAAACCCAGTCTCAGGAAGAGGTTGAGTGTCCTGTGTATAACATCGAGGGTGTCTGCCTGAGTGGGAGCTTTTAATAGACAATCTTCCAAATAGGGGAATATTATTACACCTTGTTTGCAAAGATGCGTTGCCACCTCCGCGAGAATTTTGGAGAACACTCATGGTGCCGTCAAGAAACCGAAAGGCAGAACTTTGTATTGAGAAACCTCCTGTGAGCAGTGTGTATGGTTATGTGGAAATAGGCATCTTGGAGGTCGAGAGCTGAAAACCAGTCCCCCTGTTCCAGTGCTGGTATTGTTGTTGCTAGTGTGACCATCCGGAACCGTTGGATCCTTATGAATCTGTTGATATTTCTGAGGTCTAGAATAGGCCTCCATCCTCCATTCATTTTCTGGGTTGAGAAGTAGTGGGAATAAAAGCCCTTCCCTCTGTGTTGAGCTAGTACTGGTTATACTGCGCCCAGAAGTAACACATGGTTTACTTCCTGCCATAGAAGTTGTTTGTGAGAAAGATCCATGAAGAAGGATGGGGAGAAAGAGTGGGTAGGGGGGATGGAGATGAATGGTATTGCATAGCCTGTATGGATTATTTCAAGGACCCATTTGTCTGTGGTGATGGAAATCCACGCTGAATAGAAAGGAGTCAAACAGTGGCCAAAATGGGGGATGGGCGATGGCGTGGTGGGTGGGGGAGGTTGCTCGGACCCTCAACCAAATCCTCAAAATTGTTGTTTAGCAGAGGATGGCTGAGATATAGATGATTGAGGTCGATGCCTCAAAGGTCTCTGCCTGTCGCTGTGTCTTTTAGTGTCTCTGTTGAGCGTATGGGGAGATCTTGTGTGCTGGTAGGGAGAATATGTACCCTGTTCTCTTTTGATTGCAGGTGTGTATATCCCCAAGGTGCGGAGAGTTGCCCAAAAGTTCTTCAGGATGTGGAGGGCTTTGTCTGTCTTTGAGGCAAACAGTTTCTGGCCATCAAAGAGGAGGTCCTCCGCTGCAGACTATACTTCCCTGGGGAAACCGGACAGGTGAAGCCACGACACTTGGCACATAACAATGGCAGTGGCCGTGATCATGCTGCCAGGGCTGCCACATCTAGGGATGCCTGTAGGGTGGTTCTGGCCAGAACTTGACCCTCAGTTAAGATTGATTTGAATTTGTCCCTTTTCTCTTATGGAATATCATTAATAAATTCTGCAAGTTTGGAGTAGTTTACGTGGTCGTTCTTTGCCATCAATGCTGAGTAATTGGCAATTCGAAATTGCAAGGTTGCTGAAAAGTAGGCCTTCCGGCCAAAAAGTTCTAGCCATTTTCACTCCTTGGCGTGGATCTATATCGATGTTGTCTATCGTACTGGTTGATGACCAGATTGTTCAGTGTTGTGTGGGAAAATAAAAAGTCTATACCTTTTGAGGGGACATAATACTTTGTATCAGCTCTCTTGCAGGTGGATGTTATTGTTGCCGGAGTCTGACATATGGTTTTGGCTGATTCCATGAGTGCATCATTTATTGGAAGCACTATTTTTGAAGCCAATTAAGTTTGCAGAATGTGGGACTCTGGGACCTCCTCTAGCGGGATCTCCAGGCAGTCTGCAACTCTCCTGAAGAGTTCTTGAAAGTGTTTGAAATCGTCCACGGCTGAGGCATTATGGCCTTGTCTGGGGAAGAAGAGGAAATATAGGCAGGTGGTGTTGTGTCCTGTTCCAGGGCTTCCTCTTGTTCCTCAAAGCTCTCCTCAATGGGGTCTGATAGTGCAGTCACAGAGGATGGTGGGAGAGACCTAAGCCTTTTCCTGTACGGACTCAGGGGCTTGGGATATTGCCTCAAGTATGCCGCCCTGGTGTCCCAATAAGGCCACTGTGTGGGGAATGCATAGGTGGAGGCATGCCATGCCAGCTGTGGGTGTTGGGACCGGGATGAGGTCTCAGCCGTACAGGTGATCCTAGTGCGGAAGTAGGTTGGACAGGAGAGAAGTGGTGCAATGAGAAAACACCCTCCTCCTCATTATCTTCTTCCTCACTGGAAAATGGAAGGGCCACCGGTGAATCAAGTTGGCCTGGTACCGTGTATACCGGGGAATACGTCAGTGCTGAAGAGCGGGTATTCAGGTATCGATGATACCAATAAGTCCTTATGTTGCAGGAAATGGTGTAATGCTAATGGTTTCGGCGCCGAAGTGGTCGATGCCGATGGCGTCACTGCAGCTGTTCATGTCAGTGCCAATGCCTAGGTGCTCTGTGTTGTCAGGTGGTGGCACCATACACCACGAGGAGAGTCTCGGTCCGTGTTTTTTGGCGGTTCCACCGGTACCACAACAGAGGAGATGGGCTTTTGTTTGCCTCTTGACTCAGAGACTGCCCACTTGGGTTTGGAAGAAGGTACGGTGTGGGCGGTGCTGGAGGATCCTGGTGCCTCATACATACTCAGCCGCAGTGTGGTCGGTACCAAGGATATCAAATAAGCCGGAGACCACTTCTTTTTCGGTGGCTCTTTTGAGGGAGAAGATGCTGTTCTTTTCCTTGTTACTTTTTAGGAGTGTGTCTGCTGGCCGGAAGGAGATGCCAGGTGCAGAGACTTTTCCATAAGGATAAGTTTTAGATGCAGGTTTCTGTCCTTCCTGGCGCAAGCCTTTAAGTTGCTGCAGTGAGAACACTTTTGTGGGATATGTGTCTCACCTAAGCATCGGACACATTAAGAGTGACCATTCAATACCGTGATAGCTTTCTGGCAGGAAAGGAAGCACTTGAAACCCGGTGAACCGAACTATGGTAAGGGTAGGAAATTTTTTTTTTTTAAATTGAGAAAAATAAAGGAGGAAGAAAAAGGGTAGGTAAATCTAACTAGTAAACAAACAACTACTCTAACTATTCTACACAGTAAATAAAAATATCAGCTATCACACTGCTGGGAGCTCTGTCTCAGGCCGAGGACGGTTGAGAAGGAACTGAGGGAGATCAGGTCGTGGCACAAGATAGGCACTGACAACAGCGCAAGACAGGGACAGCGCATGCATGACCCAGACGAACACTGCTGCTGAAATGCTCCAATCAAAGACGCAGAGATGCATCAACAGGAAGTGGAGCAGTCACAGGGACACTCCTTGGAGAAGAACTGCAGCTTGTGTGCATGCATCAAGGACTCTGCAAGTCAGGTGTGTGCAAAACTATGCTCTTCAAACTCAGGCCCTGGAGGATTAGCACACTGTACTTTATTCTTTTAAAACAACAGGACATATTACTTTGTAATGGGATGCTAGGGAGACAGAAGGTGTACATTTTGCCATTAAAGGCTCAGCATATCTCTGCAATGACTTCTCTCTTACTCATGAGAATTAATCATTAAGTCCATACATAGATTCAGATCTCTCCTTTATTTCCTGATGCAGCTATACAGAGACTCTGTAGATTTTGCTTTTTTTGTCTGGCTATCTTCTGATGTCATTTTGCAAACACTTTCGTAGTACAATTACTTCATTTAGGTTAAGCAAATTAGAGAGGATCACTCATAATTTTATACAAACATTGCAAAAATGTATTAAAGAAATTTCCATTAACACTGGTAAAAATGTCCATCATTTCCACAAATCTTTTCCAGAGATCCTAGTTGTTGCTAGGATAATTAAAAGCCTAAGGAACAGAAAGGACTGTTTTGGATGGGAAGGGTCTTTCCCTGGCTTTCTGCAGAATTTAACACCCCCTTCCTTAAATTTCTATCTAGTTTGCTTGTGAAAATAGTTTTGACATTAACTCATTTTCTTGATTCAGATCTGTGTTCTGCATCAGACTTGGTGTGACTGTGACCAAGTCAAATAAGTGCCTCACAATTTCCTTATTTTTAAAATGGGGATAACATTACATATTCCCTCACAAGGGTACTGTGAGGTTTAATTCACACTTGGGAAATGCACTTGTCCAGTATAACTAGACAGACTTGCACATCAATTGAAAAACTTCCATGTGGATAAAACAAAGTTTTGATCATGCAAATAGCTGAATAGTCTATCAATTCTTTTAAAATTATTTAGATAGACATTTACAACTGTAAAAATATTATCTTGCCTACGGTTGCAAATCCAGTTGAATGCCACTGACATAGGAGATATGGAAGCCTTACTAAATATTCAGACACAAAGGATAAGGGTAAAATTTTCATTGCCTTCAGCTAAAAGAGAATTGGACATCCATTGTACTGCAGTATGTAGGAACCTGCAGATTTTCTTTAAACTTGGTCCAGCTGAAAAAACAGTTTAGTTTTTGCTAATAAATACGCTTGAAGTGTCAATCCTTTTGTGTTACAATGATCTCTTAACTCTAAAATCTAAGGACAGTGCCAAGAAAAACAGAAAACAATCACAGGAAAAAATCTTTGCAGAGATATTTGATGTTTTGGAAGCCCCCTTCTTGCCCCTCACTACTTACAGAGAAAAATCTAACGCCAACAGGATCCTGAAGAAGACGTTCAAATGAAACGGCCCAGCTTGCAACTCTTCTTTCTCGGAGTCGTCGACAGCTCTGTACACTGGGAAGACTAGCATTGCTACTGAGGCTATTATCACTGATACAGTCTTTTAAATCACTACTGTTTAGCTCTGTTGAAAAAGCACAAAGACACCTGCCAATAGAATTATTTTTTTTCTATTCTCCACTCCTTAGTAACTTTTTAGTAGACTTTTCATGACACCTATTGATGTTCACAATAGCGCAGACTTCACAAAACACTCTTCACTCTTTTAGGACCAACTGCACTGAAAAATAATCTTCTCTCAAAATTCTTTCCTATCCGATTACAAAGATAATTAACTATTGTAAGGGCAATAATGCACTTCTTTGAAGCAACTACTGCCTAGAGTACCAAGGGGCCAGGAGCAGGGGAGACAGTCTCCAATCCCCACCACTCTGAACCAGAACTTTGGGCACTTATGCCCCAGGAGTACCCCACACTTTCACGATCATCAGGGAGGCTGCAGTTCTCCACAGAATTTCCCAATAGGAATGGTCCTTTAAGAGGAATCCATAATTCATCAGGAAGTGTCAGTAACGCCAGGCAGCAAAGCCTTATGTGCTGTTCCAAGCTCTATGAGTTGATCTGTGTGGTTGGGATACTGACTACTGAATATGGAAAATGAGGGAAAGGATGCAACTGAGGAGGGGGTAGATAATAAATCGGCCCCAGAGTTACCTTCTCATCTTTGGATAGCCAGAGCATTGCAGTATACGCTCCAAACTTGGTCAGTGAACTTTCTGATACTGGCAGGGACTCACCCCTGCTCTACATACAGCAGCAAAAGAACCGCAAGAAACCTTGGGGCCCCAGTGACCTCCAAATTCATGTGGGGCAAATAACCCATAGTAAGGGTCTTCTTAGAGGCTGCTACTATTCAGCCTCCCCTTCTTAGGGGATGCTGCATTCTTCTTAACGTGATACTGCCCCTAAAAAATTCTCTGGAAGGCTAATAAGGAAGAGTAACCTAGTTTTCTACAATATTCAATTGTTTCTAAATAGAATGTTTCACTCTCTTTGGAAAAACAAAGGTAAGAAGTACAGCTAAAAATATTTTCTATCTGAACTTAGGAAAAAATGAACATTTAAAATAAGAAACCGCTAGTCCAACGACATACCACAAAACAATGTTGACAAAATATTCTCATTACCCCGCAGATATATACAAACTATGTTAAAAGCCGTAATATGTTGCTGCTGTGATTTAAGAACACCAAAAAGGGTAGCTGCAACTATAGAGGCTAAGAGAGGATGATAGGTGTTGTTCATTGCAAGGATGAATTTGTAGGTGAAAAACAACAACAATAACCCCAGTATACCCAACAAACATACCTAACAAACAAACTTAGGCCAATTACACCCACCTCCAAACAAAAACAAAAACACCCACAACCCCTGCAAGAGTAAAAATATTGCAGGCAGAAGTCTAGCAGCAGAGTGGGGGCTGTCCAGTTTATTGCACTGCATGTAGCACATATGATTACCTGCCTAATATGCAGGAGTTGTAGGTGTGCATGTGATGCAAGTTGCTCATGTCCCCCAGAAACATAGTACGGCATCTTGAGGCCAGAGTAGCTGAACTAGAATAGCTAAGGGAGACAGAGAGGTACTCAGAAGAGAATTTCAGAGACACAATGAAGCGGTCCCATCCCTAGTCTGACAGCCTCTCTGCTGTTAAGGAGGATGAAAGACTTAGGGAAGGAACACATCAGGCTGAAGAGGAGGGAAACAATCCCATCGTTGGGACCCTCCTTCCAGATGATGTCATGGTATCCTCTCACACTGAGGATATTCCTTCTGGAAAGGAATTCCAGTTAGGAAGAACAAGGTAATACTAATGGGGGATTTGAATATTAGATATATGAACAGTTGGCGTTTTGATGACTGGGAGAACTGCATGATAAATTGCCTGTTGGGTGTGAAGGTTGCAAATCTCACGAGACATCTAGACAGATTTATGTGCAATGCTGCGGAGGACCTGGTGGTTGTGGTAACATGCAGGTACCAGTGATATAGGGAAAAGAAGAAAAGATGTCCTGGAGGTCAAATTTTGGTTGGTAGGTAAGAGATTAAAGTCCAGGACCTCCCTGGTAACATTCTGTGAAATGCTTCCAGTTCCATGCACAGGGCCAGAAAGACAGGCAGAACTCTAAGGTCTCAATGTGTGTATGAGACAATTGTGTATGGAGGAGGGTTTTAGGTTTATTAGAAACTGGGAACCTTTTGGGAAAGGAGGAGCCTATCCAGGAAGGATGGGTTCCACCTAAACCAAAATGGAACCAGACTGCTGGCATGTAAAATTAAAAAGGGTAAATGTTAAATTACAGAGGATTTTTTAAACTAAGGGCCGGGGGAAAGCCAACAGGCACAGAAGAGTATACGGTACGGGCAAAGACTTCCCTTATGGATAAATTTATTAAAGGGGAACTCTATATCCTAGTAAAGATGATAGGAAAGAAGTTGGTAAAGTACAAATAGTAGATAGTGAGGGGAAAAATCAAACATGAGAGTCCCATTTAAATATAACACTTGAAGGCAAGCAACTGAATATTGACAAAATGTACAAGTGCTTATATACAAATGCTAAGATGGGCAAATTAGAGTGCCTAGTAGTAAATGAAATATAATAATAATAATATAATATATGGAGATATACCTATCTCATAGAGCTGGAAGGGACCCTGAAGGGTCATTGAGTCCAGCCCCCTGCCTTCACTAGCAGGACCAATTTTTGCCCCGATCCCTAAGTGGCCCCCTCAAGGAGTGAACTCACAACTCTGGGTTTAGCAGGCCAATGCTCAAACCACTGAGCTATCCCTCCCCCCCAATGAGGATAATGATGTAATAGGCATCACAGGATCTTGGTGAAATTAGGATAATCAATGGGATACAGTAATACCAGGGTACAAAACATACAGGAATGACAGAGTAGGTCATGCTGGTGTATGTGAAAGAAAGCATAGAGTCAAATACAAGAAAAATCTTAAATTAACCGAACTGTACCACAGAATCTCTATGGCTAGAAATTCTATGCTTGAACAATAAGAGAACAGCAGTAGGAACATACTACCAACCACCTGGCCAAGATGGCGACAGTGACTGTGAAATGCTCAGGGAGATTAGAAAGACTAACAGAAAATGCAATAATAAAAGGGAATTTCAACTATCGTCATATTGACTGGGTAATGTCATCTCAGAATGTAGAGATAAAATTTCTAGACACGATAAATCACTGCTTCTTGGAGCATCTTGTCCTGGAATCCACAAAGGGAGAGGCAATTCTTGATTTAGTCCTAAATGGAGAACCAAGAGGTGAATACAGCTGAACCGCTTGGGAATAGCAACCATAATGTAATTAAATTTAACATCATTGAAGGGGGAAAAATTCCAAAGAAACTAAACACAGTAGCATTTAACTTCAAAAGGGGGAACTAAACAAAATGAAGAAGGTAGTTAAACGGAAATTTAAAGGAACAGCTGAAAGGTCAAATGGCTGCAAACTACAAGGGGACTATTTAAAAACACCATAACAGAGGTTCACAATAAATGTATACCCCAAATTAAAAAAAACACACTAGAAGAACCAAAAAATGCTCAGGTTTAAGGAACAAACCTATATATTAAGGACTGCAATATCCATTAGGAAGAGAAAAAATTCTTAATCTAGATGTTACCCAGTCTAATAGGGTTGAGAGTTTAGACTGCGTGCTTACATTTTATTTTATTTTGGTAACTAACTCTGACCTTTTGCCTATCACTTATAAGCACTTAAAATCTCTCTTTTGTAATCAATAAACTTGTTTAACTGTTTATCTTTACCAGTGAGTTTGCCCAAAGTGTTTGGTAAATCTGCTTAGAGAATCCACTTTCTATTGATGAAGTGGTGAACCAATAAATTTGCACTGCTCATCTAGAGCAGTGCAAGACCGTATATTCATGAGGTACAAGGCTGGGAGCTGGGGGGATTTGGCTGGTGCCTTTCTCTGCGTGATTCATGAGGGGCTCTGGGAGCATTCATGCAATCTAGCTCGGTGTGGGACTCCACATGCGGCTGTGCTGAGTGATAACAGCTTGCTGCTTGTCACTAGGAAAACATTGTGAGAGACAGTCCAGGTTGGAGAGTTAAGGGGGCACAGTGGTCCCATGGTCCCAGGCTGCGCCCTGGGGATCCCGTCACAGTATTTATCCAAGAGTTCTGAAGGAACTCAAACATGAAATTGCAGAACAACTAACTGGTATATAACCTATGACTTAAATCAATCTCTAACAGATGACTGGAGGGTACCTAATGTAATGCCAATTTTTTTAAAAAAGCTCCAGAGGCAATCCTAGCAATTACAGGTCAGTCAGCCTAACTTCAGGACCAGACACACTGGATGAAACTATACTAAAGAACAGAATTATCAGACATATAGATGAACACGATATGTTTGGGAAGAGTCAACACGCCATTTACAAAGGGAAATAATGTCTCACCAATCTATTAGAATTCTTTGAGGGGGCCAACAAGCATGTGGACAAGGGTGGTCCAGTGGATATAGTGTACGTGGACTTTCAGAAAGACTTTGACAAGATCACCAAAGGCTGTTAAGCAAAGTAGACAGTCATGGGATAAGAGGGAAGGTTCTCTCATGGATCAATTACTGGTTAAAAGACAGGAAACAAAGAGTAGGAATAAAGGGTCAGTTTTCAGAATGGAGAGAGGTAAATAGCGGGATCACCCAAGGATCTGTACTGGAATCTGTGATGTTTAACATATTCATAAATCATCTGGAAAAGGCAGTGAAGTGTGAGATGGCAAAGTTTGCAAATGATACTAAATTACTCAAGGTGGTTAGATCCAAAGCAGATTACAAAGAGTTACTAAGAGATCTCACAAAACTGGGTAACTGGGCAATAAAATGACAGGTGAAATTCAATGTTGATAAATGCAAAGTAATGCACATTGGAAAACATAATCCCAACTCTACATACAAAATGATGCAGTCTAAATTAGCAGTTATTACTCAAGAAAGAGGAATGAACAGAGGGGAAGCAAACAGAGGGAGTTTGCCTTGAAGGTATCCAAGAAGAGCTATGGTGAGTGCTCTTGAGGTAGGTGCTGCATTGGGGGGCTGTGTTTTGAGTTGATGGGGTGGATATCTGAGTATCTCTGCTGTGACCATCAGTTTGATTAGTGTTTGACTGGTGCTAGTTGCAGGCACTGCTTGACTGCGTGTTTGTTTGTTTGAAAAGTGTGAACTGGGAGTGCTTTGTTCCAGGTAGGCTTTGAGTGGTGGTTGACTGAAGTGTGAACCAGAACATAAGAACGGCCATACTGGGTCAGACCAATGGTCCATCTAGCCCAGTATCCTGTCTTCTGACAGTGCCCAATGCCAGGTGCCCTAGAGGGAATGAACAGAACAGGTAATCCTTGACTGGTCCATTCCCTGTCGCTCTTTCCCAGCTTCTGGCAAACAGAAACTAGGGACACAATCCCTGTCCATCTTGGCTAATAGCCATTGATGGACCTATCCTCCATGACTCTATCTAGTTCTTTTTTGAACCATGTTATAGTCTTGGCCTTCACAACATCCTCTGGCAAAGAGTTGACTGTGCGTTGTGTGAAGAAATACTTCCTTATGTTTGTTTTACACAAATCTATTAATTTCATTAAGCACCCCTGGTTCTTTTTATGTGAAGGGGTAAATAACACTTCCCTATTCACTTTCTCCACACCAGTCATGGTTTTATAGACCTCAATCATATCCCCCCTTAGTCGTCTCTTTTCCAACCTGAAAAGTCCCAGTCTTATTGATCTCTCCTCATACAGAAGCCATTCCATACCCCTAATAATTTTTGTTGCCCTTTTCTGAATCTTTTCTAATTCCAGTATATCTTTTTTGAGATGGGGTGACCACATCTGCACACAGTATTCAAGAAGTGGGCGTACCATGGATTTATATAGAGGCAATATGATATTTTCTGTCTTCTTATTAAGGCTTCATGTTTGTCATGGAGGTCACGGATTCCATGACTTTCCGTGACCTCGGTGACTTCTGCAGCAGCCCGGTGCAGCTGGCTCAGGATCCACCTGAGCAGTTCGAGCAGCCCCTGGGCCAGTCACGCTGGCTGCTGCTGGGGCAGTCTTGGGCTCCCGCTGCTCCCCAGCAGCAAGAGTTTGGGTGGGTGGGGGCTCAGGGCTGGAGTGCGGGGTGGTACTTACCTGGGGGGGGGGCTCCCTGGAAAGGCGACAGGAACTTCCCTCCCTCAGTTCCTAGCTCCATGTGCTGCCTCTGCCTGCAGGCACTGCCCCCGGAGCTCCACTGGCCCCGGAGCTGGGAGTTGGGCCACAAGAACCATCTTAAAATAGTCCCAGAATTGTAAATACTTACAGATTTTATTAAACCAATTCAGACTATTTCAGAAAAGGAAATTTTTAACTATTAATATGAATAACTATTCCAAAACAATTAATCTGAAAGTTGCTTTCTAATCCCAATTACATGCTCAGTCAGTGTCCTTCCAAAATCTGCACAGATTTCTGCAATGCTTTCTGTTAATCTGAAAACATGGGACAAGATTTTTTTTCCAGAAGTAGTGGGAGGGGAGAGATAGCTCAGTGGTTTGAGCATTGGCCTGCTAAACCAAGGGTTGTGAGTTCAATCCTTGAGGGGGCCATTTAGGGATCTGGGGCAAAAATCTGTCTGGGGATTGGTCCTGCTTTGAGCAGGGGGTTTGACTAGATGACCTCCTGAGGTCCCTTCCAGCACTGATATTCTATGATTAATAAGTGCCTTTACTTTCCTGTGCTGTAATCTGTTTCAATGACTGGGATTAAGGTAATCTCAGAGTAGAGTAGGTGTGAATTTACAAATTAAAATGACTTTGCTTTGCACAGATCTCTGATGGAGTTGTGCAGATGGCAACTGAGGGTCAGCTAGAAAGAAGAGTCTGAGATTTGTCTGCTCATTCTGTAGTACACTGTCTCCACTAGTTCTCTTGTGGCTTCTCAATCTGAATCCCTGCCTCTTTACCCCTCCCCAAATGGTTTCTGAAAGCAATACCCACAGTTCCTCTCAAAACAGTTTTGGGAGGGCCTTCAGAATTCCTCATTTTATTCCAGTCTCTGCTTTCATGTTTGCAAGTGCTGGCATGGGCACCAGCTTTGTATAATTTCTGATGGTGCCCAGAACGGGTCCAAGCAGAGCCGTCCCATCCATAGGACGGAACGGGGCAACAGCCCTGGGCCCCGCGTTTTGGGGGCCCCCGCGCTTCAGGGGGACATGGGGTCCAGGCAGAGCTGCCCCATCCATTGGACGGACCGGGGCAACCGCCCCAGGCCCCATACTTCAGGAGCCCCGCACTTCAGGGGATGCGGGGTCCAGGGCGGCCTGGGGGCTTAGCAGGAGGCCTGGCGCCGGCAGGAGCAAGCAACCCGCCCCCCTCCCCCCCATTCCACACCTTCCCCCAAACCCCGCCCTGCCTCTTTCTGGCTTCTGCCCCCTCCCCTGAGTGACGCCAGTAGCAGGCAGGGCGGTGTGGAGCGAAGCGGGCCTGGCTGGAGCCGGGTCGCTCGCTGCTGCCGGCGTCAGGCCCCCTGCTAAGCCCCCAGGCCTCCCTGGACCCTGCGTCCCTGTGAAGCGCAGGGCTCCCCAAAGCGCAGTAAGCCCAAACATTGGTGGAGCCAGGCCCATGTTCCTAAATATTGATGGAGCATGGCTACCATGGGCCCATATAACTCGCCGCCTATGAGTGCTGGTTCTTTGTTATACCTAGCTGCTGCCTCCAAGGACTCCATTTCCACTTTGTATACACAAATCCTCTTGGCTAGTCACATCTAATTACACACTCTAGTACTGAATCAGATTCATCTTTCAAATTCCCTCCCCAAATACCCCACTGTGACACAAAGGTTCCTTGGCAAAGGGTCCCCTAATCTTTGAAAACAATTCTCACCTCAGACATGACAAACTCACTATACCAAACAAATGTCTTACCAGATATTTATCCATAAAGAGTCACATGTAAGGTATCAACAGAAAGCTTATAACTTGTTAAAAGTCATAATCATTGTGAAATGTATGTACAGGTAAATTTAAGGACTAATGTATTTATACTGAAAGCATGCTTTATGGACTTTGGGGGGAAATTAGGCACATGGGGATAATATGTCTCAGTGATGTCACCCTGCCCTGAAATACAATAGCCTTGCTCAATCCCAAGACTATCAATGGAAAACCATCAGAGACAACTGTAAACAATCAAAACCTCTTAAATGTAAGAAAGTAACATTACAACAAGGCAGGAGTTTTGCCCTGTCTATGAATAGAAACCACAGACTGTTTAAATATAACAGAGAGGAGGGGGAAGTCCTCTGAATCCTTTCATTCAGGAGACATCTTGTGGAGAACATCAAGTTCTCATGAAAAATTGGTTCCTGGTTCTGTGAAGCCAGCCAGCTCTGTATGAGACTGAACTTTGGGGGGTGGGGGGAAATCTACTTTAATAGGTAAGAAAGGACCGGGTTCACGTTTTATGGTTTTGTTTTGTATTGCAACCATTTGTTTCCACCACACTCTCTTGTTTATAACCAAATCATAATTCTTTCTTAAATAAATCTACTTTTGTTTAATTATAAAATTGCTCACAAGTGCTGTGTGGTTTACAGGAGAGGTGATTTAAGGTGGTTTAAGGTTTTTTAAAGTACATCAGAAGCACGAAGCCTGCCAATTAGTGGGCCACTGGACAATCAAACTGCTAAAGAAGCATTCAAGAGACTACTGTTGTGGAGAAGCTAAATGAATTCTTTGCATCCATCTTCACTGCAGAGGATGTGGGGGAAGAGTCACATACAAGAGCCATTCTTTTAAGGAGACAAATCTGAGGAACTATCCTAAACTGAGGTGTCAGTAGAGGAGGTTTGGGAACAAATTGATAAATTAAACAGTAATAAGTCACCAGGACCAGATGGTATTCGCCCAAGAGTTCTGAAGGAACTCGTACATGAAATTGCTGTGTTATATAACCATGTTATATAACCTATTACTTAAATCAATTGATGTACCAGATGACTGGCAGATAGCTTTTGTTACACCAATTTTTTAAAAAAGGCTCCAGAGGCCACCTTGGCAATTACAGGCTGGTAAGCCTAACTTCAGTACCAGGCAAATTGGTTTAAACTATAGTAGAAAGGGACCAAGAGACTTTCTCCGTTGGATCATATGAACTGGAACCATAAACTCCCTGAACATTAAATCTCACCAAATGAGGGTCAATCCATCCTCATCATCATATCCACTCATTATACTCCACACCCGAACATAGCCACTCTATGAACTTCATACCCTCATATCTCAATGCCTGTACTTTGACCCATCAACCTTTTACCCCCAATCGGGGATATTGCAGATTATGTATTCCTTATGCCACCCGATCTTAAACCAAACTTTGCACCCTCGATAATCTGTACGTTATTCCCTGATAACCAGAAACCTCTATGCTCAAACTCTGTTCACTTTTTTTTTTAACATCCTAATAAAATTTTTAAATCTGTAAAAAAAGAAAAGAAAAGAAAAGAAAAGAACAGAATTATCAGACACGTAGATGAACACAATCAGTTGGGGGAAGATTCAACATGGCTTTAGTAAAGGGAAATCATGCCTCACCAATTGATCAGAATTCTTTGTGGGGGATCAACAAACACGTGAACAAGGGTGATCCAGTGGATATAGTGTACTTGGACTTTCAGAAAGATGTTGACAAGGTTCCTCACCAAAGGCCCTTAATTAAAGTAGACAGTCATGTGATAAGAGGGAAAGTCCTCTCATGAATCAGTAACTGAATAAAATATAGGAAACAAAGGGCAGTTTTCACAATAGAGAGCAATAAATAGCAGGATCCCCCAGTATCCGACTAGAACCAGCACTGTTCAACATATACATAAATGATCTGGAAAAAGGGATAAACTGTGGGGTGGCAAAGTTTGAGGACAATACTAAATTACTCAAGATAGTTAAGTCCAAAGCAGACTGCAAAGAGTTACAAAGGGATCTCACAAAACTGTGCAACTGGGCAAGAAAATGGCAGATGAAATTTAATGTTGATAAAAGCAAAGTAATGCACATTGAAAAACATAATCCCAACTCAAGCAAGAGATCTTCGAGTCATTGTGGCTACGTCTCTGAAAACGACTGCTCAATGTGCAGCAGCAGTCAAAAAGGTAACAGAATATTCGGAACCATTAGAAAAGGGATAGATAATAAGACAGAAAATATCATAATGTCTCTATATTAATCCATGGTACTCCCACACCTTGAATACTGTGTGCAGTTCTGGTTTCCCCATCTCAAAAAAGATATATTAGAATTGGAAAAAGTACAGAGAAGGGCAACAAAAATGATTAGTGGTATGGAACAGCTTCCATAGGAGGAGAGATTAAAAAGACTGGGACTGTTCATCTTAGAAAAGAGACAACAAAGGGGGGATATGACAGAGGCCTATAAAATCATGAATGTGAAGAAAGTGAATAAGGAAACATTATTTATTCCTTCACATAGCACACAAACCAGGGGTCGTCCAATTACATTAATAGGCAGGAGGTTTAAAACAAACACAAGGAAGTACTTCTTCACACAACACACAGATGACCTCTGGAACTCATTACTATGGGATGTTGCAAAGGCCAAAATATAACTGGATTCAAAAAGAATTAGATAAGTTCATGGAGGATAGATACATATATGGCTATTAGCCAAGATGGTCAGGGATGCAACCCCATGCTGTGTGTGTCCCTAAGCCAACGTTTCTCAAATGCGGCCACCAGGGGGTTTTCGTGCAGCCATGACAGTCTCCTGGGCAGTGATGGGGGGGGGGGGGAGGGCGCAAAGCATTGGCCCCTCCCACTCACTCCTTGTTGCTCCTGGATGTGCTGCCCTGCACCGCTTCTGGAGAGAGGTGGGGCACAACGCTGCAGGAGTAAGGTGAGTTCTTGACCCACCTTGGGGAGAGAAGGTTTGGGCAGCAGTCTCCAGCAGCGGGACTTCAGGAGACTGGCCATAGAGCCCCAGGCTCCGACCGCAGGGGAGTGGATACTAACCGCCCCCTCCCCCGGCTCCAGCCAGGTGACCCTGGCCTCCAGCTGCGGGACTTCAGCCTCCGTCCCCTGGTTCCAGCTGTGTGGCAGCAGGCGCTGGCCCCCGGCTCCAGTCCCAAGCTCCGGCTGCGCAGTGAAAGGCGCTGGCCCCAGGTGCTGACCACCCCCAGTACCAGCTGCACGGCAGTGGGCTCCAACCACAAGGCTTTGGGCGCCAATCCCTGGCTCTGGCCATGGGGCAGCAGGTGACACCTGGCTCCAGAGCGTCAGTCAGCCTCTGGACCTCAGTTCCAGCCATGTTTTGGCGGACACTGGCCCCAGGCTCCAGCCACGCGGCCCCAGGCTCCAGCCACGCGGCCCCAGCGCTGATCCCCTGCCCTAGCTGCATGGCAGCAGGTGCCAACGCACAGCTCTGTTCCTGGGCTCCGGCCATGTGGTGGCGGGAGCTGGCCCCGGGTGCCGACCCCTGGCCCAGGCCGCGCAGCAGTGAGCACTGGCTCCAGTCACGCAATAGTGGGCGATGACTCTTGGCTCCAGCCATGCAGCCCCAGGCTCCAGCACCCAGTTCCGGGCTCTGGCCGTGCAGCAGCAGGCACTGGCCCCGGGCGCTGACCCACAGCTCCAGCTGCGCGGCAACGAGCTCCGATACCTGGCTCCAGCTACACAGTTCCTGTCCCCGGCTCTGGCCACGGGCACTGAGCCACAGCCCTGGGCACATGGCAGCAGACACCAGGCCCTGGCTCTGGCCATGCAACAGTGGGCCTCTTCACTCATCCCCATTGCCACTGGCCCCCGGCTGCCTCCCACAGCCCAGCATCCATCCCCCCCCCCCCACTGTCACGAACCCCCCCCGCCCCCCCCCCCCCTCGCCCCTGGCCCCCCGCTCCCCCCCCCTTTGCCCCCCCCCCCCCCAATCCAGGGCTTAATGGGTCCTGGGGATTGCTGAAAAAAGTGATATTAACAAACATGCAAGTATCCATTTTTCACAGCAGACTTACCAGCTATCCGTGAAAAGTGATACTTGTATGTTTGTTAACATCATTTATCACTTTTCATAGCCTCCCAGGAAGCTACTAAGTGTGCTGTGATATTAACAAATATACAAATATCACTCCCCAAGGGGGAGGCAGAATTATTTTTATTATTGAATCTGCCAAAAAACCCTACAAATATACATTACAATGATGTGGATGTGCATCTGTGCATATTTAATTGTTTTTCCTAAAGTTAATTAAGTATTTCAGGAAAAAGTGTCAGTGCGGCCACCAGCGAGAGTTGGTGGCCGCACTCTGAGGCCACCAAAATATTGGTTGTGAGAACCCCTGCCCTAAGCCTCCAACGCTCAGAAGGTGGGATTGGAAGACAGGGGATGGATCACTTGATAAATTGCCCTGTTCTGTTCATTCCCTCAGAAGCATCTGGTACCGGATACTGTCAGAAGGCAGGATACTGGGCTAAATGGACCATTGGTCTGACCCAGTATGGCCATTCTTATGTTCTTATTTAAAACCAGTAAAGTGGGGCACATTGTTCCTTTGGGACAGAGGATCACAAGGGAATGATTCAAAGTGACTCATGAACTAGGATGAATCTATTGTCAATGTGCAAGGTGAAGAAAGGGCTGGCATAGCCCCAAGGAGACTGCTTGATTTCCTGAAAGACTGGAGCTGACACCAAGCATGGCACAGGCAATACTCTCTCAGGCTGAAGGCAGGGGGTAATAAGGTGATTCTCAGTCCTGAGTGCTCCCAGAATGGTGACACCCACACCATGCTTTTATCTCCATAATGGCTAGCATCTAACTCACTTTGGCTCTTCTGGTTGAAACCAAAGATTAACAGTTTGTTGCATCTAGGAATCCTTTAGGACACTTCTCCGAAAAAAAATAGTAGGCTTGAGTGATCAAAGTTACTCTTTGCCTTTGTCCCAAAATTTCTTAAAATGATTATTTTCCTCCAGCCCCTCACAGACATCTATACATACTTATGACATTCAAATATGCTTTGAAATGACTGTTCACGTTGGCCACACCCAGAACCCTCCTAGTTTCTTTACATACTCACCAACTACTCCTCTCAGCCTTCTTTGTCCATGAGTTAGTATGCTCCAGGACATTTTTACGCTGCATTTTATTTCATCCTATTCTAGGACCACTGCTATCATCTCTCAAAGGAGCAATTGTAGTTTTGTTCCTCATTTTCTTCCAACAAACAATAACATTTTTTTCTTTTATTCTTTAACTCCCACCCAGATGACAACAGTACCTGAATCCATACTATGGACAAAAATATTTTTTTTAAAGTCTTGTTCAATTTGCCACTTTGGTTTTCTATACTGAAATCTGAATAGATGATTCAAAACACAGAAACCTATTAACCTTAGTAAATGTACAACATGTAAGCAGCTGCACCACAATGCTGACACTAAAACATGCCATTGTCTAAGGGGAGAAACAGAAATCTATCTATAAAACATCTAGCAAACTAATTCTCTCTATGGGTTAAAAGATAGCACACATCATGATATACCTATAGGAAGTTTCCCAATTTTTCAATAAAAATAAAAATTAAGAGGAGGAAATCTGCTACTCCATGGACAGGGAGTCTGTTTCATTTTATTTTCTTGTTTACGTACATATGTGACAGACTAGCTAACTTACTCTACACAAACCTAAATCCTTCATAAGAAGCATGATACACCGTTTGAGTTACTTTTGTTTTGTTTTATTTACAAAACAGATTGCTATTCCATAGAACACACATTGTTCTTATCAATTAAATATTGAAAAGTGTTAAAAAGATAATCTGGCTTTGAAAACTCTGATTTAAACCTTGCAAAAGAATAAGGTTAGAATATATTTCAGTGATGATTTATTTGTATGCATCCTTTAATAAAATCTACAATAATATTTCAGACAACAAACTTTTTTATAATGAGCAGCTCAGCACATTCCTGGTAATTACTAAATGCCTACATTCGCAGGATGAAGATATTCTATATAATCACTAAAGACATTACCTGGATAAAGCTGATAAGAGCCACTGTGGTGCCACTTAACCAAATACTTCAAACCATTCACTGAAAACCATCCTTCTGAATCCATACCAAATTCAGCTGTAATCCCCCAAAGCACATTGGGTGAAGATTCTTTCCTCAGCTTGGGACATTTTTCCTTTGTAACTTCTTCCTAGATAAGGCAAGCTAATGTCTTTTCCACCAACAATTCCTATTAGCCTTTTACACACTTTTGAGAAAACTGATTCTTTTCCCTCATGGCTTCAAGCTGAGGAAACCAACAGTATACTTAACACAGAGCACTATAAAATGCTACATAAATAATTTAAAGAAAAGACCTTTCACCACTGTTGCTAAAGGAGCTTTAATTATTTATGTTACAGTGGAATCCATCTACTGTAACTGTGGACTAGTGGTATAAGAACTAAAAGATAAGTCATAGGTCTGTTAGAGGAGACAATTAATCAGCTATTTGCAACTTTGAAACACTATTCTTATCTATTTTTTTTAGAATTGTCACATTTTTATTGCATCTTCTGTGGTTGTGTTTTAAAAATATAGTTCTGTATTATTTTGCAGTTGTAAACATTCTAAGCTTTCCAAACAGATTACTTATGAAAAAATAAACTAGTTCTGGTGATGAGAACAACAAAGCAGCATCCACAAGCAGCAGCAATTACAGTGAAATGCTTTAGAAGAGCTCAAAATTTAGAGCTTAAACATTCACATACATGCAATTACTATTCTTTGAAAGTATAAAGTAATAATAGACACTCACTTTGTGGAACCAATCTGAGGAGGGTGTGGCAGGTCAGAAATTACATACTTCAAAATTCTGAAGTGTTAAATTACCTCACCTACTGTCTGGGTATTTCAGTGACCAATAAATGCCCACATCTCTGAGAAGGAAGGCCAGGTGGATGAGTGCTGATATACTGTAAATGTATACCCACTGACCTTGTCAATACTATATTATGCTTAAAATTTCCCCCTTGTGAAATTCCATCAGTGATAGCAATGGTAAGAGTGGAGTGAAGACATCTGGCATTTTAACTACTGTCTCTCTGAGTTTGCCTAAATGGCACAATGTTTAAAACACCAGCAAACCTGCACTCTATTGATGCTAGTGCTCCCACTGTTGCTGTACCAATGGTACCAATAGTTGGAAGTGTGGGGAGAAAAGGCTATTTTAGACACAGTCTCAGAGAACAAGAATTACAAAAAATGATAGTGAAATAAAATGGTTTCTGCAGATCCCAGGGCAAAGGTGCTGTATAGTTACTGATCCGTACCAATAACCTCGTTTCTCAATTTTACTATTTTCTGCATTTTGACTGGCTGTGAGTAGGGTGACCAGATAGCAAGTGTGAAAAATAGTGACACGGGGTGGGTGGTAATAGGTGCCTATATAAGAAAAAGCCCCAGAAATCAGGACTGTCCCTATAAAATCAGGACATCTGGTCACACTAACTGAGTCATTATGTAAATCAGATTTTATTGTTTATTTCTCAGTTATTATTCAGTAAGCAAATCCCTGATCTTTAGCTGATCACCATTAGTCCATCTGAAGAGAGTAGTATATGTACAGTTATTCCTGAATAACTCCACACTGGTTATGCAAATCCCTCTGTTCTGATTGGCTACTGCCCTTAATATTTCCCCAATGACATGCACACAAGAAAAACTGAGCCAGTTTTTTGAACCCTCACAAAGTTGGTATTTTTATTGCCCTGAGGACGGAATTTGGTGTGTGAACTGTGAGTTTGTTTAGAGCTCAAAATTCAGCTTCAAGTAAGTTAGATTTAGAAGAACTCTTCACCTTGTACAAAGGGCAGCTGGTTAGTTGAGGGCAGCGGGATGAAGGAGGGGAAATACAGGAGGAAGAGAGGTTATAGGCTTAGCCTTCCTTCAGCGACAGCCTGTAAGACTTATTTTCAAATATCTATTAAAACTTCAAGGGAAATGTACTTACTATAATTTCCCCATATTGATCTTTTTCCTCCCACCCACTGAAGAAAATGACAACATTTTCAAACTTGGGTGTCTTAAGTTAGGCACCTAAATAAGTGGCTTCATTTTAGGAGGTGCTCAAACCCTATCAAATCCTACTGATTTAAATGAGTGCAGTGGCTGCACAGCACTTCTGAAAATCAAGCCATTTATTTAATTTGTCTCAATCTGGATTCAGGTACATAATTGAAGGTGCCCAAATCTGAAAATTTTGGCCAGTGGGAATATATACCTTTTTATTTTGGTGGTGACAACCCAAACATTTGGAATTAGTACACAATCTGACTGAATATGGCTTTGAGCAATCAGCATCCAAAGCCAGACTCTAATGTAAAGCTTTTACATAACATGAGGCACTAGTGATTTGAGAGAAAAAAAAGTTGGTGTGCCCCTTATTCTAGTTGCAAGGATAGATTTAAATACATATAATTATTTTTACAAGTGGACATACAGGTCTGTCTCATCTTATGCTGGGGTTACGTTCCGCGGTCAGCGCCTAAAGCGAAAACGCGTATAGTCAAAATTACATTGAGTGTAAAGGTGGGCAGAATCACCCGCACTACAGAAACAGTATTTAAATTGTTATTTTTCTCTTTTTTTTTTATTTTCTTGTTTTTGCCAACCGCGTAAAGCTGAAATCACACATGTTAAATGCGCCTAAGATGCAACAGACCTGTACTAACATAAATGGCTTGTATAGGTAAGGGAAATTTGCACTGTGTAACTATATTAATGCTGTTACACTGGAGCAAATTCCTCTAACCTAGACAAGCCTGAAAATACGTAATTCTGTGGGTCTTCTAATGAAGTGCTGAAATAAAAAAAAAAATGGAAAAAAATCATTGCTGTGACATTTTCAAAGAAAGTAAAAGTCTGAAATTGTCATATAGACATTAGTCAGAACATTATACCTAGTGCAGCTATAGCTGAAATTAGTTAAGATTTTATTTCTATTCAATTTTTCTGGTTTCACTCCCTTCTCTTGGATCTTATTTTTCCAGTTTATCTTCTATATAGTTAAGCATTTATTAAATATTCTTCTTCACATAGTCTACATTTTATAGCTTTGTACAGAACTTAGGACCCACTGGTACCTTAAAAATTGAGAGAGTGTATGGTGTTAAATCTTCAGCACTAACTGACAAGACAGATAAAATACTAGGATATAGAACAGAATACTGAGTGCAAGTTACAATCTGTTCTTTTACCTCTGCAACCTACACAGCCCTCAGACTTCACGACTCCACCAAATTCTACAGTATTAATTGTGAAAATACAATTATCCCTAGACTTGAAAATAACTTCAGTAACAATACTGGAGGAGCGGAACATGACAAACCAGAGATCTCTAATAAAACTGACAAATGGAAGTACACTGTCCTTGATGTTACTATCAAGGGAGTGCTACTTCAGGGTTCCCATTTCCTCAGCCAATGGAGATTAGACTTGCCATGAAGGAGAAATATTTTTCATTGTAGACAAGCAGATAATTCATAATCTTTTTTCAGACCAACAAATTTATAATACATAAACTTTCAGGACACAAAAATCATTTCTTGTGGAATTAGCAGTCTGTACAATATTCAGATTAGTAAACCTAGAAACACTGTCTGCATGTTAGGCTATGTCTTGACTGCAGATAAAAAGATGTGTTTTTACACTGAGATGGGAAACTCAAGAGATGGATGTAAAATCATAGTGGAGACAAGGCATTATAGTTTTTATCTCGATGTAGTCAGTCAGGGTCAACCCTACACCTTTCACCTAGGGTTTTTATCTTGACTAGCTACATTGAGGTAAAAAAAACCAAAACCTGTGCCTTGTCTCTGCTAGAATATTCCATCAAGACAGACTACTCACTGTAAAAACACACCTTTTTACAGTGAAGATATAACCTCTGTTATATCTAAGAAATCTATATATAAGAAACAAGAGATGGAATAGGTGCACACTGCCTTTTCCCCTGTTATCCCATGGCCAATTAGTGGGTGGGCTTCAAACAGACTCTATGTTCTACCTCCCATCCAAGTGCTGTGACAGTGGTGACAGCTGAAGAAGAGAAAATACCTAATGGGATAAGTTAGCTGCTAGCAAAATGACACAGTGAACTCTGTCTAGGGTTTTATTTCTGGATGAAGCCCAAACAGGCCTCATTTTTTATAAGAAATGACAAAGAAAGATAGAGGAGGAATGAATAATGAGAGCTGCTGTGAATATATTTTGCTACTCTTCCACTTAGATAAAAAAAACAGGCAACTAACCCTACCCTCCTCCAGCTTCAGAATCTTTCTTTCGTTTTAGTTCGCTTGTTTCTTAAACAGATGTTTGCGTCCTTTTGCCTAATAAAACAGTATATAATATTTACAGTTGAAGAAAGCCAAATGGGTAAAATACATGCAAGACTGATCCTTTGCAGGACCAAGTGAGGCAACTCTAGAAGCAAACCACCTGTAGTGTAAATTAAGCTATACTAAAGGCCTTGTATACCGTTAAGGAAACATATTTAAACCAGCTAAACTGGTTTCTAACACAACTTGGTTGGTTAATATGGATGGGCCCAAATGGTGCAAGGGCCATGCTAAAAGAGTATGTTCTCGCCTACATAGAACACATTTTTGTTTTTGTTGTTTTTAAATGTCCAGCATGTGTTGAATTTCTTCAGTCACTAGTTACAACTTAGCTAAAAATATTTTGTTTTTAAATAAGTTCTACCAAACTTTTGCCAGCCAAACCATATTAGAACCTTAATTTGCTGGAACTGCCATTCAACTGAACTTAAACACAATTCTTTATCTCTGTTTGAAGCCCAGCATAGTAGGAGGACCAAGTAGCCTTAATAGTGGATTTTGGTTCAGAGTTCCTCATGGCTCATCACAAAATGTAGCATAGATAGTGACTCTACCCAATATCAGAGGGGTAGCCATGTTAGTCTGTATCCACAAAAACAACAAGGAGTCTGGTAGCACCTTAAAGACTAACAAATTATTTGGGCATAAACTTTCGTGGGTAAAACACCCACTTCTTCAGACCCAACAGTTATCCCAGAACAGCAAGAACTTCAGGTTGGGTTACATTTACTCAGTTTTTAAGGATGCCACTTTATTTATCTAAAATGAATGCATTACTTTGTTATAAAAAGAAACTCCTTTTAGGCTCAACAAGAGCTCTGAGATCACACCTAACCTATGAGCTAGGAGCAGTCTCTGCAAGACAAAACAGTAAAAAACTTGTTTTAACATGTAAAATGAAACGCTGTTGATGAAAAGTGCAATGGTAAAAGAATATACAGTACATAAAGGATATTTAAAAAATGAGTGAGCGATTTCATCAGTTCCCAATTTAATAATATCCTACTAGATCAACTTTTAAAAAAAATCACAAATGAAGAATTCTAGTTGTAATAACATGCATTTATTTAAATGCATATGCCAAAAAAAATTATGTAAGTAAACAAAGGAATATAACATGTAAACATTAGGCTTGATCCTTCAGGATTTTCATAGGCACAATTCCTACTGAAGTCAGTGCATCATTAAGGACTGCAGGATGGGCCCATCATGTTTATCAAACAAACACTTCTTGTCATATGACATTTTATTTATCACACTTTACCACACTATTTAATGTGGGAACTTTGATTTTCTGAATACTAATAAAAGTGACAACAAATTTTAGCTTACCTCCATCAGACACAGTTGCAGACTACAATAAAAGAGAGAGAAAGAGATGAGTTACATACATTTCATGACAATACAGAGAGAAACTTTTCTGAGTAACATACAATACTGAAAGTGCTGATCAATCTTTGCATTTTGGCCCAGAAAATCAACCAGCCCCACGTGACATAGGGGAGAGACAGTATAAATGAGTCAGCAGTTATTTTCCAACAGCTGCTGCCTCCTCCTACCAAACTTCTCCCAAACTATTGAACTAACGTATTGTAGCCTGATCCCACAAATATTTATTGGGCAACTTGCTTCCCAATGTGTACACTCACACTGAGTTCAACAGGACTGCTTACAAAGTTACTTGTGTGTACATGTTTGCAAGATCAGATCCTTACGTTCTTAAAGGTAACCTTCAAAGCTTAAAAAAAAAAAAAAAGAGTCATCCTTTTTTGTCCCTCCATGATGTATAAAGAAGATGTGAAAGGTTCTCTTTTTTCCCATGCTTGTGTTTTACAGTAAAAATTCAGGCTGGACTTTATAAGTCTTTGCTGGGAAAAAAACAACATGTTTTTACATTGAGTTAGCTATCTTGATGTAAAATCCTAGTGGAGACAAGGTACAGGTAGTTTTTACCTCAATGTAGCTAGTCAAGGTCCAACTTATACCTCCCAACACACTATGTGGAAGTTAAAGTATTGATCTCAACTAGCTATGCTGAGAGAGACATTACCTGTGCAGTTGTCTCCAAAAGGATTTCACATCAAATTTTGCAGCGTTGACATAGCCTAGGGCCCTAGGATGAGTGGAGAACCAGTTAGATGATGACAATGTGGGTTTGTCTACTCTACACAACACTTCTTACCTTGGATTGCCAATTAATTTAAGGTACTTAAAACTTTTGTAAAAGCTAGTGTGTGGACATTCCCATAACATCTGTTACAGTATACAAATATCTGCTCTCCACCCTGAGCTGTGCAGAAGGTAAGAGATGGAAGCAATTTTTAGTCAGACCGAACTTTTTCTGTTCATTCTTTTTTGTTAGCATCCATTCAAATGACTAACATTTTAAATAGGGGAAGTCCTCTTCGATTATTCAAAAACCCTTGTCCCTTTAATTAACTTATTAAATGATCACATTTTTACCCCCAGTGGTCTTCTAACAAAACCAGAAAAGTTCAGACTATTCATTTATGATATTTCCCAAATAAGAGACAATCAGTGGGGGAAAAAACACCTACATATCTCCTTTCAGGATGTGTACATCATAAAGAAACAAAAAATAGGGCAGAGGTCAAATTAAAAAGCAAAAATAAAAAACAAAAACCCACAAAAACTTTCAGTCACCTTCAAAACTTTAATTGCATTTTTAAATGAAGTCCTTTGTATAATATTTAAGTACTAGATCAATAATATTGAGTGGTATAAATTAGTATAGCTCCATTAGCTTCACCAGCTGAGGATTTGGTCCCATTTAAAAAACAAAAAAATCAGTTAGTAGTAATTTGAAATTTTCAAAGCCTGTCATTTTATTATGCTAATCTTAATCAAAATAGATTTTTTAATCATTGCTTTTCTTTTCATGCATCACTGAAAAAACATTTCTTGTGAAGTTATATAAAAATAAATATCTCCCTTTGAATTTGTAAAGCGTAATAATATAATCCAAGTAGCATCTGTGAATCTCTCTCAAACTCATTCAACAGCACTACCCAGGGACTCAAGCATTTGGGATGATGTGTTCATGAAGGTGCATATGCTAACTTATAAGAAAAGTATTTTGCATGACAGTCTAGCAACTATTCCACATTCAAATCTGGCATTTTATAATAATTAATAATTGTAAAGTTACTTTTAAAATGGAATCTACATGATTGAATACTGTGTACTAAATATAATCCACTACATAGTACTTATTAAACTCTTATGGAAGTAACAGATCAGTGACTGTTTTTAGATTCCTTTTGTTTTACTCATACATATTGCATGGTGAAACTTTGGTTATACTGAATACTATGACTTCAACACCATTACTCAGAACATAAACAACAAAGACTGCCAAAAAGGTAATAAAAATAACAAATGAATATACGTGTACTTTTCAGGCAAAAAGTAATCAGATTACTTCTCAGAATACATTTTTATGTCTAGTCTGTTACCTTAGCATATCTGTTTGCATCTTAATTCAAACATTAATGGTGTTCCTTTTTTTGCTATATTTGAAAGGCATTGATGGAAATGAACAAAATCTTCACAAGCACCTTTAAGAGTGTGTCATTTACTTCCCTTTCAGTAATTAGGCAGTTAACAACTGTAAAGTAACATTTCTTAGCCCTGGTCTACACTACAAAGTTCGGTCGATGCAATGCAACTTACGTCGACCTAACTTTCTAAGCCCCACTACACCTACTTAATAACTCCACCTCCACAAGAGGCGTAGAGTCAATGTCGATATAGTTAGGTCAAAGCAGTGTCAGTGTAGACACTGTGTTGCTTACATTGTCAGTTGCTGGCATTGAGAAGCTATCCCACAATGCCCCACACTGACAGTTCAATCAGTGCAAGCGCTCTGGTGAGGACGCGCACCACTGACACAAGGAGCAAACTGTAGACACGCACAAGCAATGTAATTACTGCAGCAGCTATATGCCGATGTAAGTTAGGTCTACTTAATTTTGTAGCCCTTAAGGAAGAATAGTATGATTTCCAAATAAACATTAAAAGAACTCCCCCAGTTAACTGACTTTAGTGCTTGTGATAGGTGATAGATGGCTTTAACTCAACTGATTTAGCATGTTATAGACAGAGTGCCTTGTCTACACTATGCAGTGTAGTTGTAGCCGTGTCAGTGCCACAGAGACAAGGTCAGTGAGGTAATGATTTTTACTGGACCAACATCTGTTGAGAGAGACAACTAAATGCAAGGTGCAACAGATTGTTTAGCATAAATAGTTAGCACATATTTTAAGGGACTCTTCAAGGTAGACTGGCCCGTTAACACCTCTCCAGTCATATGACAAAAAGAGGGAGTTAGCGGGTTTGTTGTAATAAGCCATATCAAATGCACCACTAAACCAATGATATACCTGAGTTACATTGACAACATTTTCATCCTCTGGAGATTAAACTCCCTCATAGATTTCTACCACAACGTCAACAACCACCACTCATCCATTAAACTCTCTCTGGAACACTTCCACACTAGCATCAACTTCCTGGACAATCATCTAGAACAATGGAATCCAGAGAACCATATTCAAGAAACCCACATATCACCACATCTACCTTCATAGATTCAGTAACCACTCCAAACACACCAAGAAATCTGTTATCCACAAGCAGGCACTCAGCTACCACAGAATATGCTCTGTAGAGGAAATCCGGGATATACACCTTAACACACTTAAAACCACCTTCACCAAACAAGGACACTCCATCAAAGAAGTAGATCGCATCATGGAACAGGGCACCCAGACAACCTGAAAGAACCTGCTTCAATACAGAAATAAAACTCCGTCTAACCACACACCCCTAGTTGTCACCTATCACCCCACACTGGAACCAATATAGAGTATCATCAAACAACTACAACCCAAACTCAATGGGGACCCCATCCTGAAAAAAATCTTTCCTGAACAACCCCCCAACCACTCCAAACTCATCGTCAGAAGCAAGCTTCCCACAGACCAGGACACACCAACTCAAAGCAGCAGCAGACTTTGATAGAACAACAGATGCAAAACCTGCAGACATATCTCCATTGCTACAATGATCAACACACTTCACAACACACCTGTCAAGATTCATGGATCCTAGACATGCCTATTACAACATGTGGTATACCTCATCCAGTACACTAAATGCCCCAACAACTACTATGTGGGTGAAACCAGACTATCACTATGCTCTCAAATGAACTCTCACATGAAAATGATAAAAGACAAAAAACACTATCACCTGTGGGTGTACACTTTTCACAAAGCCATCAGTCTATATCTGACCTATCAATCCTCATCCTCAAAGGAAACCTGCACAACACTTTCAAAAGATGAGCCTAGGAGCTGATAGACACTGAAAATCACTGAACAGAGTCACTGGATTTATGTCTTCTTACAACAATCTGTAACGCACTATGGCCATGTCTACATTTACAAGCTTACAGTGGCACAGCTGTACTTATACAGCTGTGCCACTGGAAGATTGCTCATGCAGCCGCGTTATGCCAATGGGAGAGATCTCTCCCATCGACATAATAAAAACAAAAATCAATGAGCGGCGGTAGCTATGTCGGTAGGAGAGCATCTCCCCCCGACATAGTGCTATGCACACGAGCGCTTATGCGGCAAAACTTATGTCGCTCAGCGAGGTGTTTTATTCACACACCAGAGCGACAAAAGTTTTGCCAACATAAGTGCTAGTGTAGACATGGCCTATCTCCCTCTTTTTGTCCTATGACTGCAGAGGTGTTAACGGATACTCTAACTAGAATAGTCCCTTACAATATGTGCTAATTACATATTCTAAACAATCTGTTACACCTTGCATTTAGCTATGATGCTCAGAGTACCTTTCCCAGCCTGAAGAGGAGCTCTGTGTGGCTCGAAAGCTTGTCTCTCTCACCAACAGAAGTTGGTTCAATAAAAGATATTACCTCATCCACCTGATCTGCCTATAGTAGACTTTTAAAACATATTATGGCTTGTCTATACAGGGACACTTGGGTACATTAAAATGAATTAACTCATGGTGTGAAGTTCATTGTGCATCAATTAATGCGTAGACACACTCTTCAGCAGTGGCCTGAGCTCACCGTAGTTTAAACCTCCTTCAAGCTACAGCAAATTAAGGTCACTTTACTTCTGAATGAGAGTGTCCATGCATGAGTTTAATGTGCATTTAATTTATGAACATTAACTTCACACCATCAGTTAATTCATCTTAAATTTTCTGAGGCCTGGTCTACACTTAAAAGATAGGTGGACATAGCTATGTTGCTCAGGGCATAGGTGCCGACTCCGTGAGTGCTCCGGGGCTCAAGCACCCACGGAAAAAAAATGGGGAGTGCTCAGCACTAACCAGCCAGAGTGGTTCTGGCCCCGGGGCTGGCCACCGATCAGCTGTTTAGCGTCCTGGGGGAGGCGGAGAGGAGCGAGCGGTGGGTGTGCAGAGGGAGGGCCCTCAGGGGAAGAGGTGGAGCGAGCGCGGGGTGCCCCCCAGGAAAAAAAGAAAGTCAGCGCCTATGGCTCAGAGGTGACCCACTGAAAGAGACAAGCTTGGTGGAAGAGACAAGCTTTCAAACGCCACAGAACTCTTCTTCAAGACACATAAGAACATTTTAAAATAGCCTAATCCATAATTTAAACTAATCTGCCTTTGATAGTTGTATTTAGTACTAGTTAAAGTTGTTAATGATTGCATTTGAATTTACAGTAATGGGTTTTAAACATGTTTGTGAATGCTTAAAAAAAACCTCAATTTACCTTTGTCAGAAACAGTATGCAGTCAGCATTCAAAGGCAGCAGTTTCTCTCTTTAAACGTTCAGTAAAAGCTTGTCTAGATTTGTCCATGAGAGGAAGTTGCAAGACCTGATTTTGTAAGTAGTATGGTGATCTCACTTTAAAACTTCAATACTTTATGGGTCACGTTCTACTCTCAGTTGTCTATGTAGAATAGTACTCAGAGCACTTATGGGACAGATTTGATACAGTATGTGTATAAAAATGATTTGATGGAAATAACTAACACATAACCAGTAAAAATTGGTAAGCTATTTAAATTCTACAGTATACATGCACAGATCACTGATTTTATTCAACATTTACACACCTCTCTGATTCCTACACAATTGCACAATTCCTGCATCAGGTAAAATGATAAGCACCATAAAATCACATGGCAACTCTCATTTATTGCTCAAGAGCACCTGGAACCTAATTTTAATGATATTTCTAAACATAGTGAAATATTTTATTAAAAGAAAATCTGTTACTACAGTTTATTTGAACTCTGAGAAACCCTTAGACTTTTATTTTGCTATTTCATATCAGATATGCAATTTTGTTTTTTTACAAAAGAATTTAAGTTAGCTAAAAAATTTTGAGAAAAGCCAAGAGTAGAAATCTGAATTGTATTCGTCATTCAAAATATGTTCACATCCAGATTAGAACTCAAGAGATCCTGGGTTCCAAATAACTTCAGTAATAAAGACATGCTTATATGCCAGGAGCGTGGTGGTAATCAATAACTGATTTATTTTTTTTAAATGAATTAAAGGCCTGCAAAAACAAAAACATCTTGCAGCATCTTCCTCAGCAGGAATCCTTCCTGCTTATCCACTTGGTATGTCTATGCACGTAGGAGGTGGACACTGTAATGTTCTTCCTTGCAGCTTACTACAGAGTCCTGATTACCTATGATCAAAAGGAGGCACTTACAGTGCAAGAGGCAACAACATAAACCATGGCCTCCTAATTATCATATTCCACAAGGAAAGGGGCAATTCCTTCAAGGCATATCCAATAGCCTTAAGTTCCATCTGAGAGATACTCTATGAAATTCCTCTTTTGCACCACTGCCCTAGCAAGTGAGGAAGACCATATGGTCATCCCAATTCCTGAAGTTCATCAGGAGTTTGATTCCAGCTGGTTTCAAGAAAGGCTTATTTTAGAGTAGTTTATTGGGAGATGCCCACTATTTGAGTGAAGGAACTACTCTTTCATATTAGCAGTACCACAGACTTCAATTGACTCACCAAGTTAAACTGGTAAGTTATGATTCTGGGGTAGAGGGGGGTTGAAAGCAGTTGCCTTTTGACATCCTCAGCAATGATTGATACAGCACAGAACAATGTTATTTATGAAGGCATTGGTTTCAATTTGGTAACTGCTTCAGGGTGTACAACTTGAGATGTCAACTGCACAGGGAAGTCTAAAAAGATCCTCAAGTTCATCTTTCAGGGACAGAAGTTGGATTTCAAAATTGTTGCGACATTTGGAAGTTTACATACCTTTGGCAGCCAGCACTTCAGAACATACCATAGTTTTGAATCAAAGGACATAAAACTACGTCATATATTTGTCATCCCTTAACCTTCTCTTTGGTAAACTAAACTAAATAGATTAAGCTCCTCTAATCTATCAGCATATGACATGGACTCTCATCCTCATGGACTCTCCTCTGAATCTTCTCCAATTTTTCAACACACTTCTTGAATTGTGGACACCAAAACTGGATACAATATTCCAGTAACAATCTCACTTGTGCCAAACACAGAGGTAATAGGTAATATAACCTCTTTACTCCTACACAAGAGTCCCCTATTTATACACCAAGAATTGCATTAGACCTTTTGGACACAGCATCACACTGGGAGCTCATGTTCAGCTGATTATCCATCACTGCTTCCCACCATTCTGTAAGTATGGCCTGTAAGTCTTTGTTCCTACCTGTATTACGGTACATCTGGTCACAATGAAATATATATATATTGTTTGTGTGCCCCCATCTTACAAACAATCCAGATCACCCTGAATCAGTGACCTGTCCTCCTCATTTTCACCATTCCCACAATCATTGTGTCATCTGGAAAATTTTAGCAGTAATGATTTTATGTCTTCTTCCAAGTCATTGATAAAAAAGTTCAACAGCATAGGGCCAAAAACTGATCCCTGAGGGGCCTCACTATCAACACACCCAATAGATTATGATTACAATTACATTTTGATAACCATCAATCAGTCAGTTTTTTTATCCATGTAATGTGTGCCATGTTAATTTTGTATCATTCTAGTTTCTTAATGAAAATGTCATGCGGTACCAAGCCTTACAGAAGTCTAAGTGTATTACATCAACACTGTTACCTTTATCAATCAAATATGTACTCACATCAAAAAAAGATAAAGTTAGATTGACAAGACCTATTTTCCATAAACCCATGTTGATTGACATTAATTATACTAATTATATTACCCTCCTTCAGTTCTTTATTGAATCCCATATCAGCTATCCAATTGTTTTGCCCATAATAATGTTTTTAGCAGAGGTTGGGATTTTCAAAGGAGCCTGAAATTCAATGGGAGTTGAGTGCCTAGCTCTCTTAGGCCCCGTCTACACTACCCGCCGAAATCGGCGGGTAGCCATCGAAGTATCGGGGATCGAATTATCGCATCTTGTCTGGACGCGATAAATCGATCCCCGAACGCGCTACTTCGAACTCCGGTACTCCTGCAGGGCGAGCGGAGTTACCGGAGTCGACGTGGGAGCCGCGAACTTTGATCGCGGCACCGCGCGGACGCGAGGTAAGCGCGCCAAATTCGAACTAAGGTACTTCGACTTCAGCTACGCGAATAGCGTAGCTGAAGTCGAAGTACCTTAGTTCGATCCCGCCCCTAGTGTGGACCAGCCCTTAGACACCTTTGAAAAATCTCAGAAAGAAGTCTAGAACGTTTTGTAAACACTTATATCATGCACTAGGCTACAATAAAACGTGATGGGGTTCCAAGATGACAACAGTACAGTAGCCTTAACGGGATACATCATTACTTTCCTCCTACATCTAGCCTTCTAAACTGAACCAATATTTGGGGTTCCAGATTACAACAATATGGGGAAAATAACAGACACATGCACCCGCCTCCAACTCTCATCTTCTCATTTGTCTTTTGGCTTTGCCCCTTGAGTTCATCCATTTCAGCCTGGTGTTAACGCAACTCAATGAGAGCAGACTCCTCTGTCCATGTCCCATAACTGAGACTAAGTGGAAGGTGTAAATTCCAGAAACTATTTACCGTTCAGAACCTCTTTCTAGAAGCTATGTAGTTTAATTCTTTTTGAGGACTTCTGTGTGAAGTTACCAATATAATAGCAATCTTAATAAAAACAAGATTAGTAAAAGAAATTGAAATTAAAAAAAATAAATGGTTTGTTAAAACAGACCCAGGTTTACACATCTCCGAAGCTAAACTACATAAGGTATTCATCATGTATGTCCAGATAGGTAGCCTCTCTGGCTGTCCTCGCACCATCAAATCTTTGCTGTGCCCAGAGCTCTCCCTCACTGATGTCCTCGGGACTTGCTTATTAAGCCCATACATTGGGATCAGTGTGCAAGTAAACATGTTTCCTCTGATCCAAGACAACTATCTCCACTTTCCAAACTACTTTTCTCAAGATACCTATATACACACACAATACCGTCTGGGGACTAGCTTCATTCTCTAGGAGATGGACCACTGAGGATACAAAGACTCTTGCAATTAATAGCCACCTTTCAAACATTTAACTACCTACCTCAGAGAATGCATTTCACACATGAGGTTGTCTGGTTGTATTTAGTTTTGATCAACCTCTTGATAAACTATCCCAAGCACTTTTTCTTTTTGCCAAGATATATGAATTATGGCCAGTTGCCCAGATCCTCCATCACACAATCAGAAGGATTACATTATGTATCTATTTTTTTATCATTTTAAATTTATTAAATTTGAGTGTTTGCAAAAGTTTACAGTTTTTATGTACTCCCATGACCCCTCTGGTGATTTTACCCCATAATTTGGGAAACCCTATTCTAAAATATATTTGACAATCAAAATTTAAAATATATTTTATTATATTATATTTATTATAATTTATATTTATATATTTGTTAAATATATTTTAGAACATTACTCTTGCATTATCATTGTAATTAGTCGTCTCAAATATGTTTTTTTACTTAAACACCAGTAATTAATATTATTTCTACCTTCTTTTTAAAAAATTGTTGTTACTGATTTTCTGATGTAAGATTTTGTGAACAAGATCCTCACCACCAAGCCAATTAAATAAGGCATGTTAAATAGCTTATTGCTTTCAGTTCTCTCTTATGAAAGGGGGCATTTATAATAGCTAATGGGAAAGACATTGTAAAAGTAACAATTCACAGGGGAAAAGAATCAATTTAAACTACTGCACATTGTTACTCAATGGAGATTTAACTGAATATTTTTCCTACAGAATGTCCTTTAAAATAGTTTTTTTGTCACATACTTTATCTAAGCCACATAAAAACAAAATATGCATAGCAAATCTGGCAAAGAAGAATAAATCTTTTATTGCCACATTCAGAATTCCTCTAAGAGCTAGGTGTTCCTATTAAAACAACTTTTTTGCATGAACAAAAACAATTAAATAACATTTAAATCAAATGGCTAAAAACAAAATCCATTCTTTAAATGATTGTGATTAAAAACTATATACATGCTTTCACCAAATTACAAATAAAATATTGTACTATTTATGATAAAGAAAAGATATCGAATACATACTGCACATACATTAATAAATAGGTATATATTATGAACAGCTGAAGTTGTAAATATTAGCCACAATTAAGTTTTTCAGTTAAATTTCAGAGTAAATCTGAATGTTAGGTTACATGGTCAGGCTCCCTATACACAATTTCCTTAACATAGGTAGCTATGATGGAAAAATAAAATATATGCCAATAAAATATTTGCTTTAAAGAAAATCACATATTATTCCAAAATGTTCTGATCTAACATTGTTTTAATGTAGAAGAGACAAAAACTAAGCCAAAAAATGCAATAACTCTGAAGCTGATTATAATATTCTCCTCTAATTTTCACTGCAACACTGCCTTGTGTTGGCTAAATATAATTCATATCACTTACCCGCTCTTCAAAAGAAACAGCAGTTATTTTTGCTAACAATACTCTTCCTAAATTCATCTTCCCTTAAGATTGAAAGAAAAATTCCTTGACCCATCAGCTTCGCAAAGATTAAAATATACAATTCAGCCCTATTCCGTGCCTGTACATGCCAGTAAAGTTTAAAGGCATTTCGTATGAAGTTCTATTTTACTCCCTTTATGTTACCCATAGCAACAGACCACTGCAGGAAGCTGTGGTTCGTCAGGGATTCAGATTAGATCTCAATTATCTCTCACAAAAATGCAAGATCAGTTCATATAAATCATGCTGTGATTTCATTTAACGTATATCCTATAACAAATCAGGAAAATAAAATGAAGTGTGGTTGTGTGATAATCATTTATACAATAAACCAGCTTCTAATAACTTAGCTTTTAATAAAGCATTACTGTTAACCACCTTTATTACAGTTGTAGAAACATTTCCATAATAAATCACTATTTTTCAGAGGTTTACACCGACAGACCAGTAGAAAGTAAACCACCTCAGAATGGCCTGTTACATTAAACTTTTAAGTGGTTAGCACTACAACTCACATGTAAAGATCTACATGACAAGGAAACTTTGCATACAGGGTTCAACTCGTGAGCAAACAATTTCAGAGCAAAATTCTGCTTTCAGATCATTATAGGAGAGCTCTTGACTGATATTCTGCACTCCCTACTTACTGTACACACTACCCATGCTTCACTGATGTCAAAGGCAGATATATGCATGTACTGTAGGAAGAGCAGAAGAAGAAATCCATCATGTGAATCTAAGAGCAGAGAAAGCCTAGTAATTTGTCTTTTATCAGTGTTTTTATTCAAGCGATGAAATCTGTCCACAGTAGCAAATTTCATGAAGTCTGCTGCCATTTACAAAAAAAATCAAAAACTTAATTGCTTTTATTTCTGCAACATTCATAATACAAATATACTATTTTAAGCGCCTCTAGAATTGCCTACTGCATCATTTCTAATGCATTCCCTCTGTGGACCTTAAAGCACTTCACAAACATGAATTCAGCCTTACAATACCCCAGTCAGGTTTGCAAGTATCAACCTCCTTTTACAGAGGGAGAAACTGAGGCACAGAGAAGTTTAGTGCCTTTATCCAAGATCACTTAGCAAGTTAGCATCAGAGGCAGAAGATGACCTAGGTCTACTCCTCCTCCCCCCATGTTCTAACCGCTAAGCACTCTTTGTTTAATACAGCAATTAGCTAACATTTATGTCCCTTACTGATTTCATTTAGAGTGAGATTAGAGAACAAAGTTTACTCCAAACACAAGATGGAAGTAGAGGTAACAAGTCTTATTATGCAAGCATTCCAGAAACACAGACATAAGGTATGTAACAGACATAAAGTATGTAATTCTGTGAATTGGGAATGGTTTGGATTCGATTTTCATCCTTTAAATTTTATCAGTGCAAGTGTCTAGTGCCTTTGAAGTAAATTTGAAGAAAGAAACTGTTACACATATTACATCCTCCATTATTTAGGGGCTTAGCGTGCCAATCAACTAAATGGTCTTGTCAGAACTATATTAATTTTACCACATGTGACAATTAAGCATTAAAAACTAAAGTAAGTATCACCAGGAAAGGTTTTATGTTTAAACATTACATATTGCTTTTTCTGAACCACATTAAACTAGTAAAGCTATTCTCAAAGAATCAACAACAGTTTATAAAATCACCAATATTTTTTAGATTTAGCATTAAGTGTCAAATTCTAGTTTTCTGTGCAAAGCCTGAACAAACAGTTTTTTGCAAGGGGATCTCTATGGGGGCAGAAACCCTTGATGTCCGCAGCATCTGTAATGCTGCCTGTGCAGCAACTGTAGTCAGCTCTATAGTTGCAAGTGCACTGGCTATGCCAATGCCCATCCTACAACAACACTTCAGAAAGAACCATCTCAGACTACTGCTCCATGGCATGTAAGGATTTCAGCACAATACCTTGTGTGGCCTGCACCACCCAGTGCATAGTAAAACAAAAGAGGTTCCCTTACATTTGACGCCACATGATTCACTCCAAATAATTTTGGTTCTCTTCTGCAGTATCTATTTTATTTTACCATCCCACCACTACCATCACCTCCCGCAACCCTCCCACATATTTTTTGTGCAGACTTTGTCCCAGAATACAAAACATTCACTTTGCTGGGTACAAAATGGTGACCGATCTAGGTCTGGGAAACCTGATCTTGGGGTTAGCTCTCTCTCCTCTCCTCGTGACTGTAGAGGCCCACACTGGGAAAAGGAAATTTTTCTATCCTTTAAACTTTAAGCCTTTCTGCTGTAAAAATTTCATAATTATCTCTGTGATCTGTTACATTCACAATTTATGTTCCTGGTTCACTACTCTGGTTGTTCTTCCTGACTTCTGTGAGAGTGCTTGCCATATGTAGAATTATTCTTTGTGTTTAGTTCATGTAGTTTTTAAAAAAAAACTTTTCCATGAAAGTAACTGAGTCTGGGTCTTTCCTTCAAGACTATAAACTAGAAACACTTAGATCACCTATGATTCGGTATGATTGCAATCTGCTTTTCCTATGCCAAATAGTTTTTAAAAGCAGTACCTTGGAATTTATTTTTATACCCCGTTTATCATTTCATGAGTTTTCAGTTTTCCCCCTTTTCTCATTATTTGTGACTACACAATTTTCAAGATTACTAACTTTTCCAAGGCCCACATATATGACTAAACATACGAATATTTCTGTTCAGTGCATTATAAATCTGTCACAACACCTTTCCATTGGTTCCAAGAACACCACCTTAGGAGTGAGGGTTTGTTGGAGAACCTACAAAGTATTCTAGGGCCAAGTTTGTTCTGGGAATTGTATCCCTGAGAATCAGCACCTTTTTCTCCACTTATCCAAATGGAGTGCTTCCCAGAGAAAGCGAGATGACTGTTTGCTCAGTTTGGACTTTTTCCATCAGGTACTGAGATGGTGAAGTGAGTTTGAACAGAGCATGAGGCGTGGCAGAGAACAAGATCTAAAGACCATGATGGCACTGGATGAGATCCAGGTCTTCTTCTGTAGTGATTTTTGATAGCCTTATTATATTGCTCTTAATTTTGCACCCAACACTGCTTAATATTCCAATTTATGCTAAGCTCAGCCAACACTGAGACACTGTTCAACAAACTAGGTCATGGAGTTCAGTTTGGACTTCATCGCCTCATTACACCAGGTCTTTAGAAGAGCCCTGATGTCTATACTGGGCAAGCTGACACCATGACACTAGAACAGCTGGACTGCAGAAGGCATGACTTCAAATCACAAAATAGCGAGTAGCTTGTACAAGAACACAGCAACCATACTTACATGGATGCTGGGGACAAGGTGCATGATATTGCTACCTGAGATGAGGATAGGGTATCATAACCACGTCAGAGACTTCCTGGAGAATGTTCCTGTGGAAGCCCTTCAGAGGAAGCACAAATTAAGAGGATTCTTGTCCACGATGTGCACTGAATGGTGAGTCAGAGTACCCCAGAAAGTATCCTGCTCTGGAAAGACCAATTGAACTAGTGCAACTGTAACACATGTGCTTCCTATCCACATAAGCACCAGAATTATTTGAAATAAACACATACAGCTGGAGGCATTTGCAAGACTTGCTTGTAGCTGGTGTACTCACAATAAAACACTAACATTAGGAACACTGTGTGTGGGCAGTGTTTTATAAGGATTCCAGGTACTTGTACTTGGTGCAGGAAACCTAATAATTCTATAGTGTAGACAGACAGAGTCACTGATTTTTATTTCACTGAAATGAACTTGTATTCCATGTGCACATTTTTTTCCATCTAGCAGTTCCATTAGTTCACAAAGAAAGCCTGTTAATGATGGTGGCTGCGAAGAAGCCCTTTTAAAAATTAATTTCCCTCTAATTTTTTCCAGAGTATCTCAACAGCTGCTGTATTCAAAATGTTAGATTATTTTGAAACTATGTTTGTATTTATAAACGAGCCAGATCAAAATCAGATAGCCCAAATTTGGAAGGGGCTAGTCTCTGTAATACTCCAGCATATTAATTTACAGAAGCTATTAATGAAAAATGTTAAAATCATGACATAGGAGCTCTAAAATGACCAATTCAGATGTTTCAATGGAGGCATTTGTAAGTCCACATTCATCTGCTTTGAAACTAAAAAGGGCTGAGGGGCATAAAACCCAGAATTAGGTCTCTTTTTCTCTCCCCATCCTGGAAGAAGATATTTTTTCTTTTGTCTACATCGTTGCAGGAAGAGAAGCCTGAGAGAAAGGCAGAAATGACGGGAAGTCAAGATTAGTTTTGGCTGAACAAAAAATGAACGTCAGTGAGCAAAAAGAAAGAAGAAAGCAAAAAAGCTGCTAAGCAACTAGGAAAAGGGAAAGCTCTCGTAGTAAATTTGGAGCAGGCAGAAAACACTGTTTGGCTAAAAGATCTTAATGCTCATTCACCTTATATCACTCTTTTCTCATTCTTCACTACAGGACAAAGAAAATAACCATCTGCATGAAAAAAGGAGCAAGAGAATTTTGTTGGGAACATCCCATTTAATTCAAATGTCCTTAGTTATTGAAATAAAAAAACAAGATAGGTGGAAGAAACACATACAATAATATAAAAATAAAATTACTTTTAAAAAATGATTTTCAAAAGTTTTCCATTAGCTGTCAACTAGTACTTTTTGGCAAGTTTTTGCCTGCTCCTGAGCAGTAAAAAGAGAACATACATTCCACTAGTAGAAAAGGGAAAAAGAGACTCCCATCCAATACATTTTAGTTTAACTACATCAGCAGAAGGCAAAATTCCTATTTATTCCTAGAATATATGCTAGCATATATACTCCTTTTGAATTTACACTTTACATAAACAATTCAAAGACTAGACAACTGCAAAACTTGTTAAACACTAAGTTTTCCAATGTAACTCGTTTAGCAAAATGAAGAAGCCTAATTCAAATTGTTGTTGAGTGCCCTCTTCTGTCAACAAAAAATGCAAGTTTTACCAAGACTTTTGTGCACGTTTTCAAAGTTTAGATCTAAACAAACATTTGTTAAAAAGAGAGCTAGTTTGAAAACAAATATATTGTCCTCAAAGCCATATTTTAAATGCTTAGAACAAGTCTTTTGACCCCTTTAATTATAAATTGACGATTGAAATTAGCCTTTTTCATAATTCAAAAACATATCGTTGCTCTGTAAATACAACAGTTTTTTGCAAAGTGCTGATCAACGTATAAAGTTTAAGCCATCTGAATTTCCTTGACAGATAACTTTTTTTAAAAAAACAACAACCCAGGAGTGAATGTTAATTGCATGTCCAGAATGAAAAAAGATTTCATACGTGAATTACAGCCGAATAGTAAAATTAAATTAAATTACACATAAGGAGGATATGATTAAGTGACAGATCACCCACACATATTAAGCCTCTTTGAGCTTCCTCCTATCCCCAAACTGAGTTTCAGAGATTCAGATTATTGCAGCCCCTGCATTAAATGACTGCTCATTAGTAATGTAACTAGTGTACTCACTTCTCTTTTTAAGTCTAGCACTTCTAAAATACACATTTCCCTTTTCATTTTAAAAACAGACTTTTCTTTAATCCTAAAATGAATCAGTAAAAAGAAACTACAGTTTGAGACTTTAAAAAGCCAAAGCCTAGTAATATATATTGTCATTATCTTCAAAATTTGTGTGTTCTGACTAGCAACAGATTAAGAGAAGAGAAAACAAAATGAAGCTCCAAAAGGTCTCCGAAGTTATATATTCGATAAACACTGTATATAGTAATAAGTTTTTATCTGGTAATTAATAATAAGCCATTGGTAATCTGAATTGCTGGCTGAATATCCAAACCACAAAAAATCATCTAAACTATACACCTTGTGACAATTAACAGATACCTTTCTAAGTTTAAAAAGGCACCCTTATATCATGGATACAAGAGCATTACAGTTTGAAGAAAATTAAGTAACTGCCAATATGACAAAAAAGGAATAAAAACAAAACCCACTAGAGAAACATCTTTACAACTAGTGTTCAGTTCCCACACATGTAAAACTTAATGTTACTCAACCTATAATGAAAATACATCTATATAAACAGTGTACTGATTAAATTCTCATTAGAGCTCATACAGAAAGTCAACTCATAAGTACTTACAAACTTTGTCTTGTTAAAAGTCTAACTTCTTAGAAATACTTTGTATTGTATTAACAAAATTCCTTAGCTTTGAAAACTATCATTTAAAGCATATTCCTGCTTTCTGTTCATTTTAGATAAACAAAACTTTATACTTACAGACACTTGACTAATAGTAAAAGCTTTCTCCATGTATAAATAGTGCCTGAGTAATGTTTCTCTCATTGTTAGGAAACAGTCCCCTTAACTTTACTGTTAAGCTCTTTCTGAAGTTGAACACATTTACTTCTTGAGAGGCCGGTAAAATAAATGAAGCTCTTCAACCTATTGTCCTTAATACCACCTCTCTCATTCTCCTCCTCCCCAGTGCATTCCCCGCCCTGACTCAGTACTGGTTCTGTATATATGCCTGTCTAAAGAACAAACTGCCTGTGCTCAAGCTTTTAAAACATTGTTTAGGCAAGTTATACATAATAATAAAGTTTCTGTCAAGATAAGATGCCACTGGAGAAGCTTCTACTGCAAAATGCATTTAATGAAGGCCTAAGAGACTCAGTTTTAACGTGTATGTCCAAACTTGTTTAGGTATTGAGTCAAATATTTTCCCTTCCAAATTAAACATTTTGTTTTTAATAAATTCCTCTTAAATGAACATTATATGAATGAAACAGGTCATCAACTTGTATTTTAAATATTATGTTTCAGATACAAATTAACATTAAATTAAAAAAGGACACTTAAAATTGGTATAACTAAGCTTAGAGCAACTTTCTTTCTGTTTCTGGGCATGCAGCTGCATGTTTCTTCATGATCGCAATCATGTGTGCATATTATGCCATTTACTTCATCTTGCCTTTCTGCTCTCTGTCCTTCTGAGTAAGGAAGGTATTGAAATTTACAAGAATCCTGTTCCAGGTGAAATAGTATTCTTGTAAATTTCAATACCACACCTGCTCATCAGAATGTAGCAGACAAGCAGGGCAGAGATACACATGTAATATCATAAAGGAACCCAAACATGGTTTGCACAGCTAAAAACTAGGATTTCATCTCTTTTTCAGCCTTTGGTTTGGAGACAGGCAGTAGGGAATGGGGTGGTGGTTTTTTTCTGTATCAAGAGAACAGATTAAATGTATTTGGTGATCTCACATTAACTTCTAACTAACAGGTGTCCATATGGTAGAAACACCTCAGGTGGCACCTTTCTGGTAATCTCACTTGACAAACTACTAGCAAATGGATTGTAGAGACTGAATAGCACCAGCTTTTAGCAGAATCCCCATCCAGTGAAATGTGAAGTAGAGTATCAGAACAGTGTGAGGGAAGCTTGCACTGCTGTTGCCCATGCTGTACATATTCTGTGAATAAAACAGAAGAATTCCATCTCTAGAGATGGCAATCCAAAACATTTAATAAGCTCTTAATTCACTAAAACATGCACCAAGCCTCTAGCAGTCTGCCTCAGCAACATCATGTGGGGCAGAAGCTCAATCACCCACCTACAGGGTGGCCAATCAAAAGCCAGGAGAAAAAGACACATCAGCCAGAAGCAGAAACAGTAGAGTGGGAAGGGAAGGTTAGGGGAACACTAGGCTATCAAGTGACTTCTTCCCCCATCCCTGGACCTGAACTGCATTGATGATTCACTGACCAAAAAACACTTCATTGACACAGGGTTAAGGTTGCCTGGTGATATCCTGTCCCCTTCCAAAATGCTGATTTCAGAAAAACTCAAACTTTTGAAAACCAGGAAATACAGAATTAAGATACATGCATATGCAATGCAACCTTAACTCTGACCCACTAGAGCTGGCAGTAGCCACTGGGAATTATCTGCCTGCACCCCAGGTGCATTCACTGTGTTAGGTTGAGCAGTATTGAATGGGATTATCTAGAGTAGGTTAGCAGAAATGTGCAAATGATAAGAGGCAATCGAGGGGGAAGGTCGTGCCCTTCTAATGAGGGCAGGGGTGCATCCCTTTCCCGGACACTTGAGAGACCCAGTATGCCTCATTTCAGCACTGCTTTGAGTGGGTTGTGTTAGTAGCAGGGCAAAGGTGTCTTCATGCTATGGGGATTGTCAGCAGTTAGCTGGGAAATGAGTATGGACTGTAGGTTTTATGATGGGAAAGGGAAAGTATAGTTTTAGATGGCATCGTGTGCATAAAGGTGAAAGGGTTGGAAGATTTAGCAGATGTGTTCTTTTAGTGAGATAAACTAAATGTGCAGCAGATGTAAGTAGCTCTTATTCAGTACAATGCAAAGCCAAAGTACAAGTATGTGCGTTATGGGCATATTGGAGCATCACTCAAAGAGGGCTGAGTTAAGGGTGTGTGGGCATGTACCTTAACTCTGTATTTCCTGGTTTTCAGAAGTTTGAGTTTTGCTGAATTCAACATTCTGGAAGGGACAGGATATCACCAGGATATCTGTGCTAATGAAATTTTTCATCAATTAATGTCCTAGATGGGTGCCGTTGGTGTTTTTAAACTGACAGAGAAATGTTGCTGGTGAGCATTAGTGGTCATTTAGGCAGTTTCAGTTATCATGTAGGTTTGCAGTGATGCCCAACTCCTCAATAGGTAGTGACTCTTGACAGTAGTAGCACCATGGGGGCCAGGAGCTTGCTTTTACCCAACTGCACTGCAGAACAAATCTCAATTAACAATTTTTTTGAGGGGGCGGGGGGGCGGAAATTGGTTTGAATGCAGAGAAGGGGAAATATAGAGAGGACTCTGTGGAAAAGGTTAATAGTCACAATATAATAGCAATAAGTAAAGGCAAAGGAACTGGAGGGTAACAGATAAAGGTCAATTAAAAATTGAGTGAGGTTAGAAGGAAATAATGAGTAAAGAGGTGACGATTAAAGGAAAAACATAAGACAAGCAGTAGTTCAAAACAAAAAAAAGAGCAACAAGTAAATTAAAATCAGACGAGTTAAGATCTAAATAGGAAAAAATGAGAAATCACAAAATAAAAATAATTAACAAGGCAAGCAGGCCAGGATTAATATAAAAATAGAAGAGCAAAAGTAAAGTACAAAAAAAATCTTGCTTCTTTCTTCCACTACTTTTATATCTTTAATGTTGTTTATTTTGGGCCCAATTTTGCAAATGCTCACTACAGGGCATTGAACTTACTACTGTGAGTAGCCATTGAGACTACTTGTGGAAATATGCATTTTCAAGACTGGGCCTTTTTGAATGTAACAGTCTTATGTGTATGAAGCAGCTTGCACACTTTTTGAGATTATATAAATAATAAATGTTTGCATCAAATGCAGAATGGTATTTTTAAGGTAGGTAAAAATTTATGACCATCAACTCTGTCTGTTTCTTTAATCTACGATTAAAAAAATTACAAAATATTTGATGTATCAAAACAAACTTATTTAGTGAATATTAGAGAATACTGGTTAGCGATAACAGCTCTAACTCAGGAAATCACTTAAGCATTTGCTTAAGTCATTCCTATACAGAAAAGCACTTAAGCATGTACTAAAATCGAATGGACTTAAATAGGCTTTAAACCCATGCTTGGGTGTTTTCATGAATAGAGGTGCTTTCCAGAACTGGGCTTACAGGAAAAACCAGGAGTTACAGTTCTGTCAGAGTTTCTGACATAAACCTAGTTCCTCAAGATTTATCAGTTGTTATTAAATGAAATTTTGTCAGGAGACAGTCTTTTTTAAATTTTGGTTTTACAAATTATTTATGATCAGTTCAGTCATTTTTATTTAGAAATTGGAAAAATACACATTATTTAGCATGTTGGATTTTTGAAACAATTTGTAGGCTATAAGCTGCTTAACGTTCTAAAATGAAATTTTGCAAGGAATTACTTCCTCAAAGGGACTATTTGCTTCTAAACACATGCATCCTGGAGAGGAGAACATGGCCGTGCAGATGGTGTTGATGGGAGTGGGATGCTGTTCTGGGAAGGAGGTGACATGATGTTAGGAGTCCACTATAGACCACCAAATCATAACAGTCTTCAAATACATTATCAAGAGGACGGTGATCAATTGTTCTCTGTATCCAATGAAGGTAGGACAAAAAGTAATCGACTTCATCTGCAGTAATGGAGACTTAAGTTAGACAGTAGAAAAAACTTTCTAACTGCAAGGATAGTTAAGCACTGGTATAAGCTTCCAAGGGAGGCTGTGGAATTCCCACAATTGGAGGCTTTTAAAAACAAGTTAGACAAAAATATGTCAGGGGTAGTCTAGGTATACTTGATCCTTCCTCAGTGCAGGGAGCTGGAGTAGATGACCTCTCAAATTCCCTTCCAGCCCTACATTTCTATGAAACATATCATTTTATGTACATTTTTATCACAAAATCTGTTATAATGTCACTCCAGGGAGCCTTTACATGTTTCATTATACGATGACTTCCCAAGAAGGGATACTAGAAGGAACACATTTAAGGCTTGGTTCAAGAATGTGGATTGGAGACAATGCATTGAGAGGCCTACAAAACAGTCTTATAGAGATCAGTCCTAAACTAAAAAGAGGGAAGCAATTTTTTGTGACAATTTTTAATGGGGGCAGGAGGGGAGGAGAGAAAAAACAAAGCAAATAATGTAGACATGGACTCTTGACCTACAAGATTAGTCCTTAACTAATTTTACTTCAGTTGATTGTGTTGCACCAATTGAAGAGTAACACCGACAGACCCCGGTCATCGGTGGGCGGGATTGAATTTGGGAGCTCAGGAGCTTAGTGCATGAGCCGCTACTGCATGAGCTAACAGCAGTTTTATAAGGATGGCTTTTTATAAGCATGGATTTTAGCTCATGCAGTAGAGGCTCATGCACTAAACTCCAGTGGTCCCAGGTTTGATCCCACCCACCGATGACCGGGGTATGTTGGTGTTACAGAAGCACCACCCACGGAGTTCACATTAGCCACTCTCAGTCAGTTTAAAATTTTGCTCTGCATCTATACGGTGTCTGCCTTACAGCATCTGAGATTCAGGCTGTAGTCTGTCACAGATGTCATTTTTGATGTCAGAGATGACAGCTGCCTTAATTCACTAGCTAGAGTCTCCTCTTCATCCTATGCCAAGCTCCCTTCAGCCACTGCACATGCTTCTCTCCAGTAAACTACTGCTCATGTCTCACTCCCTCTACACTATTCTAAACTAGCAATCCATCTCTAGACTGCCAGCTGCAAGTTGCCATTTGATGAGCCACTAATTTTATCTATCTGCTTAATAAACTAAATCCCGATCCTGACAACCCACATGAGTACTCCCACTGACTATTTTTCACTCCTTATAAAATTGCTAGGCCAACCAAGTGATGTCAGAGTGAGATGGATTCTATTCTGGCTTCCACAAAATTAAGTATATTTCAAAATCTTTACTGTCAAATATGCATTGCAGAAGAAGAACACAGCTCAACTCTCAAATTCCATGCTGAGTTTTCAAACCTGACTATTAGAAGAAAAATATTTTTATTTGTAAATTGGGTAGAGTTGTTCCAGAAGTCATTGAAAAAACAATAAACAGAGAACCTTGTGCCACTTTTTTCACTGTCACTTTTCAAGGGGAAGAAAAAAAACTATTTACATCAGTCATTTTAATGTGTAAAGGCATGGTATAATTTTTTTATTGACAATATCTTAGGTTAATTTACATAATGTACCGAGGGTTTCATCATTCATGAGGAGTGCTATGAGCTTATACTCATGCCTATCAAACTGTATATTCTTTACCAGTGCTAAAGTCCAATTTAGTAACCCAATCCCTAATTAAAAGCGGAAACTTATTATAAGTTACACAACCATAAAGTATTTTTATACAGTATTTTTCATAAAAAGCGCCAAAACATTTATCAGATTAACTCTATAAAGTCTTAGGGTGAAACCCTAGCTTCCAAGTCAATGGGAGTTTTGCTACTGACTTTGATAGAGGCAGGATTTCACTCTGCATGTACAAGTCTAATACAAGTAGAAAGGGGAACGTGATGCAGGAAAGAAGGGGGGGAGGGATAGCTCAGTGGTTTGAGCATTGGCCTGCTAAACCCAGGGTTGTGAGTTCAATCCTTGAGGGGGCCACTTAGGAATCTGGGGCAAAATTGGTCCTGCTAGTGAAGGCAGGGGGCTGGACTCAATGACCCTTCAGGGTCCCTTCCAGCTCTATGAGATAGGTATATCTCCATATATTTTATTATTATATTAGATTACAGTAAAAGGGGTGTGGTATACATAGATGACTAATGTACTATTCCAAAAGGAATCTATTATATGCTGAAGAAATTCTTACTAGTACTTTTTCATGTGCCTAAATTTTGCTTTAGATTATACTGCTCGCTCTGTGTTAGTGTTTTGTCTTTTGTCTTAACAAGCTAGATATGGCAACTAGTTTGAAGGAAGCATATTTAGAGGAAACTAAGTAGAGGAAACTTTTTTGTAGGGCTGTCAAGCAATTAAAAATGTATCATGATTAATCGCACTGTTAAACAATAATAGATTACCATTTATTTAAATATTTTGGATGTTTTCTACATTTTCAAATATATTGATTTCAATTAGAACACAGAATACAAAGTGTACAGTGCTCACTTTATATTTATTTATTACAAATATTTGCACTGTAAAAAACAAAAATAGTATTTTTCAGTTCACCTCATACAAGTACTTTAATGCAATTTCTTGCCATGAAAATTTAACTTACAAATGTAGAATTATGTACAATAAAAAACTGCATTCAAAAATAAAACAATGTAAAACTTTAGAGCCTACAGGTCCACTCTGTCCTACTTCTTGTTCAGCCAATCGCTAACACAAACAAGCTTGTTTACATTTGCGGGAGATAATGCTGCCCACTTCTTGTTTACAATGTCACCTGAAAGTAAGAATAGGCATTTGCATGGCATTGTTGTAGCCGGCATCGTAAGATATTTACATGCCAGATGCGCTAAAGATTTGTATGTCTCTTCATGCTTCAACCACAATTCCAGAGGACATGCATCTATACTGATGATGGATTCTGCTCGATAACAATGCAAAGCAGTGCGGACTGACACATGTTCACTTTCATCATCTGAGTCAGATGCCACCAGCAGAAGGATGATTTTTTTTTATTTTTTGATTTTTTTGGTGGTTCAGGTTCTGTAGTTTCCACATCTGAGTGTTTCTCTTTTAAGACTTCTGAAAGCATGCTCCACACTTCTTCCCTCAGATTTTTGACGGCACTTCAGATTCTTAAACCTTGGGTCACGTGCTGTAGCTATCTTTAGAAAGCTGACATTGGTACCTTCTTTGCGTTTTGTCACATTTGCAGTGAAAGTGTTCTTAAAACAAACAACATGTGCTGGGTCATCATCAGAGTGTGCTATAACATGAAATAAATGGCAGAATGTGGGTAAAACAGAGCAGGGGACATACCATTCTCCCCCAAGGAGTTCAGTCAAAAATGTAATTAACATTTTTTTTAGCGAGCGTCATCAGTATGGAAGTATGTTCTCTGGTATGGTGGCCAAAGCGTGAAGGGGCATGCTTCTCTGGTATGGTGGCCGAAGCGTGAAGGGGCATGCAAATCTTTTGCGTATCTGGCACGTGAATACCTTGCAATACCGGCTACAAAGGTGCCATGCAAATGCCTGTTCTCACTTTCCTGTGACATTGTAAATAAGAAGTGAGTACATTATCTCCAGTAAATGTAAACAAACTTGTTTGTCTTAGCAATTGGCTGAACAAGAGGTAGGACTAAGTGGACTTGTAGGCGCTCAAGTTTTACATTGTTTTGTTTTTGAGTGCAGTTATGTAACCAAAAAAAAAAAATCTACATTTGTAAGTTGCACTTTCACAATAAAGAGATTTCACTGCAGTACTTGTATGAGGTGAATTGAAAAATATTATTTCTTTTGTTAATATTATTTTTATTACAAATATTTGCAGTGTAAAAATGATAAAGTGAGCACTATACACTTTGTATTCTGTTGAAATTGAAATCAATATATTTTAAAATGTAGAAAAACACCCAAAATATTTAATAAATTTCAATTGGTATTCTATTTGCTTAACAGTACGATTAAAACTGAGATTAATTTTTTTTGAGTTAATCGCGTGAGTTAACTGCGATTAATCGACAGCCCTACTTTTTTATTAATTTCCTTAATTTGTGTATCTGATGAGTGCATTAGTTGACTTCTCAAATGTATATTATTGCGCTGCTTAAACTAGTCTCTTAGCCATGTGTTCAGCTTTTGTTCCAAAGCAACTGACGTTTTGAATCTTGTCTGTATTTTACAATTTTTCTTCTTGATGGTGAACATATAGTTTGTCATATCTTGTATTTGGAAAGACAATTTTTAGTTGTGATATCAATCAAAGAGAAATGTCCTTTTCTTCAGCATCTCAACTTTGGCCATTTGTTTCCTGTGGAAAATGGCTCAATCTTACAAACTGTGAGCCCATTCCTGCAAGATGAGGAGTGCCAGTTGAGGGCGCACATCACCTTGCAAGGGGTGAGCATTTGAATTTAAGATATTTAAAGTTTAAAGAACACTAATTTTAAGGTTACTTTCACTAAACTTGGGATGTATGTATAAACACACAGAGCATGAATCTATGGGGTGGGGTGGGGTGGGGTGGGGTGGGTGGCATAGGGGGAGGACAGGTGGCCTAGAGCTCATAGACAATCAGAAAGAGGGAGGACAGGAGAGGGATAGTTTTTCAAGATTTAATAGGCAATGATTGAAACCCATTAAAATAATTTTTAAAAGACAACTAATTATTTTTTTAAATGACAATAGGCCAGGATTAAAAACAAAGTAACAAAAGACAGTGGCATTTAACAGAACAAGAACAAGAGTTAATGTTTAATTAACTACCACTGTTTTTAATTACTGTGTGTTTAATCTTGGCTGTCAGAGTTCCGGGCAACTGCCCCCATATTCCACCTTCACAGTCCATCAAGGGGGCACTCACTTTTGGGATCCCAGTTCCTAGCCATCACCTCTCTTGGGAGGAGACCTGCATCTCTGTCCTCTTGACTGGGATTTACAGGCTGCAGAGTTCCTTGCCTACACTGCAAAATTGTCACCAAGCCAGACTGCCTAAACAGGCCAGCGTCTACACTTTGTTTTCTCTTTGAAGGCTTATGAATAGAATAATTGCCAGCAGTTATACGTTACACACAGTTCTCTCTAACCAAAACACATTTATTCTTAAGGTGAAAGCATTAGAGAAAATATATTAAAAACAATAAAAGAACCTACTCACATGCTAGTAAGCTCACCAGAAATCACACACCCACACACCCCTGCTCCAGGAGGGTCTCTAATAGAAGTCAGTCCTTCAAACCCCACCAAGGGATTTTTCTGTGGTTACAAGTTCGTATAGGTTAGTGTTTTCTTTATACAGCCTGGGTTTTTGATCTTCAGATTCCAGGAACAAATGATCAGTAGACAATGATCCCTTCCTCAGGGGATTTTCAAAAGGCTCGGGTGGGGAATTAAGGGGGAGGGAAATTTGCATTCCCCACCCTCTAGATATTTCCCAAAAAATCCACTTCACACGTATTGTCTCAAGAGTCTATTACTGTCTGCCACATTGTTCAATATAGTCTTGTAATCATTCAGGCCCACAATAATACATAACACCTATGACTCTTAGACTTTAAGCTTAGAAGGGACCATCGTGATCATCTAGTCTGACCTCCTGCACACTGCAAGCCACAGAACCTCATCCACTCCTTAAACAGACCCCGAACCTCTGGCTGAGTTACTGAAGTCCTCAAATCATGCTTCAAGACTTCAGGTTACAGGGAATTCACCATTTACACTAGTTTAAGAACATAAGAATGGCCGTACTGGGTCAGACCAAAGGTCCATCCAGCCCAGTATCCTGTCTACTGACAGTGGCCAATACCAGAGGGAGTGAACCTAACAGATAATGATCAAGTGATCTCTCTCCTGCCGTCCATCACCACCCTCTGACAAACAGAGGCTAGGGACACCATTCCTTACCCATCCTGGCTAATAGCCATTGATGGACTTAACCTCCATTAATTTATCCAGTTCTCTTTTAAACCCTGTTATAGTCCTAGCCTTCACAACCTCCTCAGGCAAGGAGTTCCACAAGTTGACTGTGCGCTATGTGAAGAACTTCCTTTTATTTGTTTTAAACCTGCTGCCCATTAATTTCATTTGGTGGCCCCTACTTCTTATATTATGGGAAGAAAGAACTTTCCCTTATTCACTTTCTCCACATCACTTATGATTGTATATACCTCTATCATATCCCCCCTTAGTCTCCTCTTTTCCAAGCTGAAAGTGGGTTAAACCTTGGAAGGCTGTTCCAGAACTTCACTCCTCTGATGGTTAGAAATCTTCATCTAATTTAATACAATTGACACCAAAGATACTTAAACTTAATTCAATAAGGATTTCCAAGGATATTGCTACATCTGTCAAACTGACTTTTTTCATTTTATTTCAAACAGTTATCTATTGTTGATGTTTAATAATTTCTTCTCAATTTCTGCCTGCTGGCTATGCCCCCATTATACCTCTTACCCAATTACCTCCTTCATACACAAGTAGCTACAGATCTCAGGAGGACTCTTGAGGCTGTGAAAGTGTACCCTAGCTTAGTTATAGCTGCTACAACTACTAATGCCATTACTCCGGGGGGAATTCTACGCCATTGCGCATGCAGAATTTGTGCAGAAATTCATGGATTTTGTGCAGAATTTCCTTTTCCTCCACAGAAATGGGCTGCAGAGCTGCTGGCCACCACTAGGGCCGCTGGACCCAGCAGAGCACAGCTCGCAAATAGAAGACACTGTTGGGGGGGAAGGGGAGGGAGCTGGAGGATTTCCAGCAGCTGCAGTTCTCAGCATGCTCTGAAGGAAAGAGGCAGCATGCAGGAAACTCCATACAAGCCCAGGACCCAGCATCAGGCTGTTTCTCCCAGTGTCTAAGCTGGGGAGGCACCACAGCTGGGGTCTGGGAGGGAGGAGGTGCGAGTGTCTGGGCTGAGGGGGAAGGGGTGTGGGTGTATGGGCTAGGAGGCACCCCGCTGCTGGGCTCTGAGGGGTGGGGGGTAGGGAGTGCGTGTGAGTGTCTGGACTGCGAGGGGGGAGAGGGACCCGCAGCTGGGCTCTGGTGGGGAGGGGTGTATGTGAGTGTCTGGCCAGGGGGGTCCCCATGGCTGGGCTCTGAGGGAGGGGGTATAGGGTGCATGCAAGTGTCTGGCTGTGGGGGGCTGCAGCTGGGCTCTGGGGGGGAGAGTGTGTATGGCCCCCCCTACTGGGCTCTGGGGAGAGGGGGCAGAGAAACAGGAACTGGGTTGTCACAGGGGTTTCCTTAACATTCTACTCCTGGAGGAATTTTTTTTCTTTGTTTCTGTACTGTTACAGCCATAGTTGCTGATAGGTATTTTGAAATAAATTACCAAAATAAGTGAAACTGACGTGATTATATAGTATTATTTTGACAAATAAAATATGCAGAATTTTAAAATATTGTGCACAGAATTTTTTATTTTTTGGCGCCAAATTCCCCCAGGAATATAATGCTACCAGGACCACTTGTCCTGAGAAGGTGAGGGCCTGAAAGGGGTCACAGCTGGTGCTCCATGCCAACATGTGCTGCAGAGAGAGATTGTGGAGGAGTTTTAATTTTGAATGTGAACGTCTGGCTCATTTACACTATTTACAACTAAATATTTTGATTTGATAGCGGGATTAAAGGTTTTGGATTTCATATTAAGACAGGAATAAGTGTATTTTGTAAAACCAGTAAGCACGGGTTTTACTTTGTGCATTTGGTTGTAAATTATTTTAAAAGCTAACACTCAGTGGCACATTCTAAGCTTATGTCTACTCTACAAATTACTTCAGTATAATTTACATCACTCCAGGATGTGAATAATCCACACCTCACGCAACATAATTTATATCAACCTAAGCTCCTGCCAACCCAGCTACCACCTCTCACAGAGACAGCACTTATTAAGCCAACAGGAGAGCTCTCTCCCGTTGGCTTAGAGCGTCTTCACCAGAAGTGCTACAGCAGTACAACTGCATCAGTGCAGCTGAGTTTCTGTAAATGATGTAGTGTAGACAGCCAAAGAAACAGAAACTAGCAACAAGTAACAAACAGTCCCTCTTATACCAACAGCATATGTTTAAAAAGAGAGAAAGGACAGACGTATCAGATTTAAAGATTAATCACAGATCCATACAGCTCTCTAAGCAGCACCATCGGTAGGGTTAAATTTTTATTAGTTTTGAGACTTTGGACCCTTCTAAACTATATTATGCAAAACAGGTGCAGTACTTTGAGAACTGAATTACTGGGGAGAATGGTAAACGTACAGAAGAATAGAAGACCAATAAGCAATTTTTTCAAGCTATTGATGAAGCTATTTTCTTGGGGATGTAATGCCATTTTGGTTCCATTACTGGCCTCGTTACATGCTTTGAAGACAAAACTGATGTAATTTAGCTAGAGTCTTGGGCACAAAATTAGATAAAATGGTGGCAAGAGGTCTAAACCTTGAACCATGGTGGAAATACAGACGCTCCCCGGGTTACGCAAACCCGACTTACGCAAACCCGCACTTACGGAAAAAGTTCCATAAGCGGTTTTGGTTTTTGGGTTTTTTTGGCTTAATTGTCAGGTATACGTCCCTGACTTAAGCAAAATTCAACTTACGAAAAGCGTTCCAGAACGGAACGCCTTGCATAAGTCGGGGAGTGTCTGTAGGAAAAATTCTAGCCACCTATGGTGAATCAATATCACTCAAAAGTGGTGAACCCAAAAGAAAAACCACTTATTAATTTTATTTTCTAAAGTGATGAATTGATTCTGGAAAGCTCAGAATCAGGGAAGTGTCCTGATTTTAATCAGTCAACTGTAAGTCAGTTACCTATTTAGAAACTTTGCTACTAAGTCAACAAATGGAGTTTATCAACATAAATGCAAAAATAAAATTTAAAAAAAATGGTTTACCTACCTTTCTAAACTGTTGTTCTTCGAGAGGTGTTGCTCACATCCATTCAATTTTAGGTGTGCGCGCGCCAACGTGCGCGGCCATCAGAGATTTTTGCCTTAGTGGTACCCGTAGGGCTGACTGTGGTGCCATCCCAGACATTAAAATTGTACCGCTTGATGGTTCACCACCCGAAATTGCAGGCTGGTGGTTGAATAAATTTTTCTCCCAAATAAATCGAGTTTTTTGGACTCTTTGTTTTTGGGAGTCAAGGAGGTGGGGACCCGCTTGTCTTTCTCGTTGGCCACAGACACAACCAACGAGCCCAGGGGCGGGTGGGTATAAAGGTATTCAAAACCTTTGGCTGGCACAAAGTACTTTTTTCTCAGCCCGTTTCAAAGTGGGATGGATGGAGGAGGTGGTCTGCCACAAGGCCTTGGCTATTTTGAGGACCCCCTCTTGTACAGGCAGACACAACCAGCCCCCTTTCTTGTTATCCCATGAAAATCAAATTTCTAGGTGTCTTTTTGTGAAGACCTGACTGCTAAGATATTGCTAGCAATTACTATACATAATGCTTGGACAGAATTTGTCTCTGATTAGTAAGGAGATAATGGACTATATTCTGCCCTTTGTGAATGACTGCAACTCCCAGGACCCAGAATTATCAAAAAGGTTTGGACTACAGCCATATGTTTGGTACTCTATACATCATTTTCTGTAACACTACATAGTCTTGGAATTATTGTGCATTTACTTGGTTTCCTCCCTATCTCTTTTTCCCTCTCTGCAAGTTTATAGTAAACTTGTTCAAAATATCTGCCAGTAAAAATATCGTCTAAGGAATAAATTTTACAAGTCAAAGTTAGAATATAAAAATTTACCACTTTTGTCAATGCATAAACTGGTTTCTGCAAGTAAGCAGGCACCTGTGATATTACACAGTTCTGACCTCATAAAAATATTGTTTATTTATGTTTAAATCTCTGAATGACTTTTTTTGAAAGCAAGAGGCAGAATATATTCAAATTAGTTATAACAGTATATACATACAATATTTTACATTTAAATAGCTCCTTTAACAACAGAGAATCCGAAAGGAATCATACGACCACATTTGGGGAAGGAAACCAGGCAGACAATTGGTACATAGCACCAGTGCATAATGGACTGAGAGAGGAAATGTTACCCAAACACATTGGAACAAACTCATACTCTTACAGAATGGGCTAACAAAAACTCAGTTGATTAAACTGACTGAGCTACATTCAAAATACCCAGGTACAAGAAACTACATGGAATACAACTTATCCTGCTCATCAGTACTGAAGACTATTCTGTTCTACTTTAGTAGAAATAATGGTTGTTTGGTGATTATAATACTGAATTATAGTGCTGCAGTAATGCTACTATATTTAGAACTAGACACTTTTTTTTTTTCATTCACTTATGATGTTTTTCAAATTACTGCCCAGGCTACTATTTCTCACACTGGGTCTCCACTCAGATTATTTTGCTTTGATGTTTAAAGGGCAGCCTACCATTTTAAACTTCTGAGTATATGGTTTAAAAACAAAACAAAACATTATTTTAAAACTTCAGAAAGGAATATAGATATTGTTCTCAATAAGGAATATTTGCTTTTTTCTTGCTTCAAAATATTTGAGAAATAAACAGATATTTGGGAAGAGAGAAATAAAGTAATGAATAATTGGACTATAGGGTCGCACAGTTCATTGCTTCTGTAGACTGAGCACTCATTGCATCAACACACCATCGCATCCCTCCATTTTCTGATTCCCCCTTTCTCTCACCCCCATGCTCAAGACTCCATTTGCCTGCCCGCAATTGCCCACCTATGCCTGGGGCTTCATGTGCCCCAATTCCTCCTTCTTCCCCCACCCATGCTGGGGAACCATGTGCTCCCCCAATCTCCTTGCCCCCAAACCAGGATCCCCCATTCTTCCCTTCATGCCAGGGGCTTTGTGTTCCTTCCCATTCCTTCCTCCCACCATGCCAAGGGCTCTATCTCAGTCTTTTTGCTCCCAACTCTGAAGTACCTTTCTTACTTCCAAATTGGAAGAGACAGGTAGATTAGTTGGTGTCCCATCTTTCTCTCCTCCTCTCCCCCCGCCCCATAAAGCAGCCTTTGGGGAGACAGCACTAGAAGAGAGGAAGGAATGAAGCCTCCTTCAACCTCCTCTCCCTCTAGCTCCCCTTGCTGATTGAGCATCTGTTCTGTAGTAGTTAGGCAGCTCTCAAAACTGTATTTGTTGCTTCCACAGATCCTGTATCATTGGCAAAATTACTAAAATATTACTCTCCAGGAATCATTTAAAAGTTTAATATAATGTAATGTTTTATATAAGCTTAATTACCTCAAGATCATCCAGTGAACGAGTAATGCTAAATCGCTTAGATCTTCCAAATGATCTCCGAACAGACGAACGTTGAGCAGCCAGGGCTAATCCAACTGGATGTCCAAATTTGGCACCCTAAAACATAATAGAAAATATAGGGTTACTTATACTTGTATTTTATTTTAGTACTTTATTTACATAGAACAACTCCTCAGAGACAACATCTGATTTCTAGAGATGTCCATCTTTTATCCAGTTTTACAATTGTGTTGACAGGCACATTGAACAGCAAGGAGGAAGATCTTCAGTGGTTTGAGCATTGGCCTGCTAAACCCAGGGTTGTGAGTTCAATCCTTGAGGGGGCCACTTAGGGATCTGGGGCAAAATTGGTCCTGCTAGTGAAGGCAGGGGGCTGGACTCGATGACCCTTCAGGGTCCCTTCCAGCTCTATGAGATAGGTATATCTCCATATATTTATTTTATTTTATTTTTTTATTTATTTTAAGTGAGTTAGGTTCCCATTCTGAATGGGTGTTAGGCAACTGTCTCCCCTTTCTGTCTCTGAAATTCTCTACTCAAGTGACTTACTTAAGTTCATGAGGTGACTTTTCCAGCCAAAGGCCCTAGTCCTGCAAACGAATGACTTTATGAACATGAGTAATCAGTGGGACTACTCATCTGCATAAAGTAAATTGTATGTGTAATTATTAGCAACATGGGTACCCATATTTGAACATAAGAGAGACCTACCCCTATGTTATAATGACTATAAAATGCTTACTCACATTTCCTCCATATGATGCTACACCAATACTAGAATCCATCTTACCCAATCTTTGATGCACTCTTTCTGTATGCTTTAAACCCAGCTGGAACATTCCCTGAAATTTTGGAACTGATCGGATGCAGCATTAAAGTTATCTTATTACATCCAGACAAATAGAACTGACATCAAGTTGAGAGTATAATTTTCTTGTGTCCCCACTTTGATTACTGACATTCCCTTTTTATGGCCTAACATCAAAACATTCCCACTTTCTTGCATGAGGTCTAAAATGAAGTCACTGATTACTCTTTAGCTTTGGAGAATAGAGTTATAGCACCCCTATCCTCAATCATAAATGGCATCGTAATCCACCTCCAAAGTTAAATCAAACTGGTCTTCTGGATTTCAAACGTCTCTATGGAGATGTTCCACCAAGCTCAGGTCCTCTTTATAGAGGGCCTCTTCTCTGTTGTTTCCTTCTCCCTCCCCACACCATCCACAGCTGGAGAGTCATTATTTTTGTTGCTGCATGTATCTGAAACTTCCCCCAATTTATCATCTTCTTCTTCTTCTTCTTCCTTTATGCCGTTTTTCCCAGTGAGGGTCGCAGCGGCAGCATGGAGAATAGGGAAGACCAGACCTATTTTTCCTCCGCAACCTGTTCCAGCTCCTCATGGGGGATTCCCCACCATTCCCAGGCCAGCCAAGAGATATAATCCCTCCAGCACGTCCTGGGTCGGCCTCAAGGCCTCCACCCAATGCAACGTTTCTGGCAAAGTTCCAATGGAAGCCTCCCGGGGGCATCCTTAACAGGTGCCCAAACCACCTCAACCAGCTCCTCTTGATCCAGAGGAGGAGTGGCTCTACTCCGAGGCCTTCCCAAATAGCCAAGCTCCCCACCCTGTCTCAGAGAGTAAGCCCAGTCACCCTGCGGAGAAACTTCATTTCTGCGCTTGTACCCGCGATCTCGTTCTTTAAGCGACCTGTAAACTGAGAGCTTTGTCCAAGAACTCAGCTCCCGCTTCACCACCATGGATCAGTACAGCACCTGCATCACTGCCACCACTGCACCAATCCGCCAGTTGATCTCACACTCCCAACTTGCCATCACTCGTGAACAAGACCCCTAGATATTTGAACTTTTCCACTAAATGTAGCAGCTCCCTCCGCACCTAGAAAGAGCAGTCCACTTTCTTCTAGGAGAGGACCATGACCTCTTATTTGGAGGTGCTGATTCTCATCCCAGCCGCTTCACACTCAGCAGCAAAACATTCAAGTGTGCATCGGAGATCACAGTCTGAAGAAGCAAAAAGGACATCCTCCTCTGCAAAGAGCAGAGATGCTACCTCCGAGTCCCCGTACCGGATGCACTCCACAGCTTGGCTGCACCTTGATATCCTGTCCATGAAAATTACGAACAGGAGTGGGGACAAGATGCACCTTTGGTGGAGTCCATCACTCACCTTGAACGAACTCAACTTAATGCCAAGAATACAAACACAATTCTCACTCTGAGAGCAGAGGGACTGGATAGCACGCAAAAGCGGCACCGGCACCTTATACTCCCGGCAGCACTTCCCACAAGACATCTAAGGGAATGCGGTCATAGGACTTCCCCAGGTCTACAAAACAAAGGTAGACTGGATTAGCAAACTCCCACGATCCCTTGAGTATCTGCAAGAGAGCAAAGAGCTGGTCCGTTGTTCCAAGGCCAGGACAGAATCCACATTGTTCCTCCTGAATCCGAGGTACAACTAATGGGCGTAACCGCCCCTCAAGCACCCTGGCATAGGCTTTGCTGAGGAGGCTGAGGAGTGTGATCCCCCTATAGTTGGAAGGGAACACACCCTCTGGTATCCTTCCTTAAAGATCGGGACCACCACCCCAGTTTGCCAGTCCAAAGGTACTGCACCCACCTTACAGGCAACATTGAAGAGGCGCATTAACCACTCCCAATTTATGTTGTCTTAAAATGTTCCTTTTAATTATATCATACTTAACTATCCCTTATTTCATCTGCTGTGGTGAGGAAGGATGCAAGTTTACAAGAATACGTATTGTATGCTATGTGGTCATGGCTTTGTTGGTTCCAGGATATTACAGAAACTTGGGGAGACCATTGTATTGGCCCAACTTCTCTTGGAGAGAGAGACAAGCTTTCAAGTTTACACAGAGTTCTTCTTCAGGTCTGGGAAATGTACTCAGAGTGTCACAACTAAATACAAGGTGAAAAGATTGTTTAACATAAGTAAACATATTTAGAAGGACCATTTCAGGTGAAGTAGCCAGATAATACCTCTCCAGTCACAGGGGGGGAAAACACACAAGAAAAGAGGCAGAGAGGGGTGGGTTTAATGGGTTTATAGACCATTGTAAAAAGCCATAACTCCAGTGTCTCTATTCCATCCATGATTTTTAGGGTCTAGCAAAGTTATGAACTTAAGCTCTTAGGCTTGTCTTTTGAAGGCGCTGTGCAGTTTTCCTTTGAGGATGATGACTGAGAAGTCAGATATAGAGTACTATAATTGCTTTGTGAAAAGTGTTCACCCAGAGATGATAGGGTCTTTTTGTCTTTTACAATTTTTCTGTGTGACATTTCCCAGACCTGAAGAAGAGCTCTGTCTCGAAACTTGGTCTCTCTCAAGAGAAGCTGCTCCAATAAAAGATATTACCTTACCTATCTTGTGTCTCAAGAATATTTATTAGCGACTGCATGGTTTTTAAATGGCAGCTTTCTATTACTTTTCCTTCACATTTTTTTTCTTTTCTGCCTTTAGGAAAGTCACTGTTCCCAACTCTAAAATATTTCTTTTTTTTTTCCCTAAGTGTTTTGTTTTTCTGCGTTTGAAATTTACATTAAGCAAAAATAATTCCAGATTCTTATAATTAGATGTTCACAGCTGTTTGTACAAAGTAGGGGGGAAAACAGAACACTATGAAGTTATATCACTGTTCTATAAGATGATATATTTTTGGCATCTTCTTGGAAGAAAATGAATATCTGTTTATTTACCCACAGGTATTCAATGCTATTCTTTAACAATATGACTCTCATTGGTGACTTTGCAATTCTCATTGGTGTATATTTACTAGAGACTCCATTTGGAAGTCGTCTTTATTGTAGACGGATTGCCACGGCCCAGTGTACTTTGCAGGAAGCTGGACCCAAATTCTGGAGAAAGCCCTTCTTGTTTCTGGGGCATTTCAGGAAAGCTTTAAATAAGGAGGTTCTTAACTCACTATGAAAACAAATGATGTAGTATTCCCTGTGTTTTTTACATTGAAATATCTTTGTTCTGCCCCATATTTTCAATTTTCAGTGTACTGACAATGAATAACTACACCGTAGAAGCTGCCAGGGAGAAGCTGAAAAGTAGACTCTTGAGGTTTTTGACACCCAGGAACAATTTCAGACTGGAACAAGCACATTAGCTAGATATTTCGGCTATAAAATTATCATCAGTTTAGTATGCTGACATTCAAAGTTGCCATCCTTAGGTTTCAATGTTAATACCCATTGAGCTAAACAGGGCATTTCATATCTCTGAGATAATTTGCAAGTGATCTGCAGATCCAGGCAGGTATTATTGCATTGGTTCACACATGGTTTATATTTTAAGGCTCTTTGCAATCCTAAGATCTAAAATAACTTTTCCCCCTGCAAAATGAAAGCTTAGATCTGAAGCAGTACTCTGCAGCAAAGGGTAGACTCCATGGAAAATTCAGCAGAATGCATCAATATTAATTACAGATAGTCAAAACAATAGCGTGGCACCTTCAGAATTATTACCAGTGACACTCAATGTTCCTTGTATGTAAGGATGTAAATTACTTGCATGTAAGTTTCAGAAAGTTTCACCACATTTTAACTATGGAAGTACCACCTTTACATTTATTAAATCTTTCATTTAGTGAGAAAAAACACAAATGAGGAATGTAAGGCAGGAGGAACTCCAAAGGCTAGCAACAATGGTAACATCAGTACTTTGGAGTGCAAATGGCATACTGAAGCCAACTGAGAAAGTATTAAAGTCCACTTTAATGCATGCTCCTCAATGCTCCTCTGTAGTATCACCAAAAATAAAAGCTTTCCCAGCAGGTATCCATCTTTCATAACAGAAGGGTGATGAGAAAGAAAACAAAATATCAAAACTGGGCAAACACATCTCGGACAACGGAGAACATGACATTTTCACTTTGTTTCCCAGTGCAGCCCAAAGAGAACACAGAAATAATTGCCCAACATAGGTTTAAATGGTGGCAATCCGTGTGCTACTCTTGAGTGGTTATCATGCACAGATAAAATATAATGCAAAAGATTTTAGAAACTAGTTACATCTAAATTTAGGGCAGGGATCGGCAACCTTTGGAACGTGGGTCGCCAGGGTAAGCACTGCTCCATTGGCCTAGAGCAGCGAACCGCAGCCAGTGGGAGCTGAGATCGGCCGAACCTGCGGACCCGGCAGATAAACAAACCAGCCCAGCCCACCAGGGGGCTTACCCTGGCGAGCCGTGTGCCAAAGGTTGCCGATCCCTGATTTAGGGGGTGGGGAGGCCTGCTTTAAGGTAACTCCAATTGCATTCTGAGAGAAAATGAAACTGATCTGCAATCTTCAGAATCACTAGATTTGGTTATTCAGCAAATGTTGATGTCTGAGTTTAAAACTAAAAGCCTCTTGGGTTATATAGGGTCTGTAAATACAGAGACACAGAATGAACGGGAGGATGAAAAAACCACACTTAGAATCACGTAGGAGTACAAAACAGAACAGGAAATTAGCACCCAGTCAAAATTTGATGTAAGGTTTTCTGACACTTGTACAAAAATAAATATCTAGCACTTGGTTAGAATCCAGTCATAGCATAAGAAAGAAAATGAGAAATATGACCCCAATAAAGAAAGTGAGAAATACAGCCCCACCTATACAAAGAATAAAGTAATGCTAGAGAACTGCTTATAAAAAGGTGGAAACCAGTTAAAGTTAACCATTTGCCTGGCAATTTGGACAAGGCATAAGTGTTTTGAAACAGCACTTAAAAAAAAAGTGTTTCCTAAACCAATGGTCTCTTTCTTCCACTGAAGAGCTGAGTTAGAGATACCTACGGGAGACGAAGAGAACTAGACACTGCTAAAGAAAGACTACTTCTTGAATCTCTCTGCAAAATATTTAAATTTCCCAGTAAGTGATTGCTGAAGTCTCTCTTCCCCTGCCTTCTCTTTCCAGAGATTTAGTCTGTACAAATGGGCCTGGTCTCTGGAAGAGGAAATAAGTTGGAAGTCTATTTATCTCATGCACACACAAAAAATTCTTACAGGAACAGGTATCTCCAGTTAACTACAGCCAAAGACTTTTAGTGAGAATCTACTGAGGAAAAAGCACCTACGGCTTGCACAGAAAATAGCTATTACAATTAGAATCTGCAAATCAGCTAGGCTGTAGGAAGTCACAGCATTTATTTGCATAAAGCAGTGGTCCCCAAACTGTACGGGGGCACACATCAGGGCCCAGGCTAGCCCCCACAGGGGGTGGAGAGGGAGCACCACCGAGTCCCACTCCGCCCCCAGCTGCAGCTCCGCTCGTCCCCAAGCCACAGCTCTGGCCCCATCTCCACTCCACCCCCAGGCCAGCTCTGGCTCCAGCCGCAGCTCCACTCCGTCCCCAGGTCAGCTCTGCCCTCATTCCCTCTGCACCCCCAGGCCAGCTCTGCCTCTAGCCTCAGCTCCACCCCCATCCCCAGTTCAGCCCCCAACTCTGCCTTCAGCCCAAGCTCGTCTGCTGAGCCAATTGTACAGTAATGGGGGAGAGAGGTTGGACAGATTCCATTACTGGTAAACAGGGGTGTGATGGGAAAAGTTTGGGCACCACTGATGTAAAGGAAGATTTCAGCGGCTGTGTCTCTGATGTTTTCTACTAGTAATTGAAAGGTTTTAACATGCATGTAGTCAGTCAGTAGTTAGAGGAACTATTAGGGAGGATATAACAGTACTGACTACCCTTTGTGATATAGCATGGCCAGAGGGCAGCAGGAGAGTGATAGATGGGAGATATGTAAGCCCCAGGATGATGAGACCCTTATTCCCTGTAGCGGGAAGAGAGGCTGCTACAGATTAATTAGAGCACTTGAAACCAATTAAGCCAATTAGAGCACCTGAAGCCAGTCACCTGATAAAAAAACCCTGCTTCAATCAGACAGTTGGAGGAGTTGAAGCAGAGTGGTTTGGTGTTGGAGCGAAGAACAGTTTGGAGGAGAGTGCTTTGAAGGAGTTGAAGCAGAGTGGTTTGGTGTTGGAGCAGAGAGCAGTTTGGAGGAGAGCAGTTTGGAGAAGTGCTGTGGCGGGCCAGAAGACCAAGACCCTAGGTAAAGGGAAACCCGGCTTCTGCAGAGCAGAGGGACTCTACAGACACAAGGGGTTGGGAGAAACTTGGCCCAAGCGGAGAGAGGGCAGGAAGCCCCACAAGCTGAAAGGCCAGAGAGGTAAGTAGCCCAGGGGAAGGAATCGCTAGTTCAAGTGGTTCACCGCTATCCTTAGGGCCCCTGGGCTGGGACCTGAAGTAGAGGGTGGTCCCGGGTCCCTCCCTCTCCACTCCCCTTTTCTGGGACACTAGTGGGACAGTTGATACCCCAGTTCAGGGGTGAGAAACGGTGCCCTGAACCCCCCACAAGAGGAGAAAGCGCGGGACCCATCATAATAGTGCCGGCAATTTGCCACACCTTGTTATATACAGTAAAAGCTGTTTTATCTGGCACTTCACTAACGGGAAAGCTCTATAAACCAGCATTTCTGATCTTCATTGAAATTCCGGTTTATAATCCAGTTGACATGGGGCCCCGAGTGCTAGCAACGCAGGTCCCATTAGCCAATGGGAGCTGTGGAGGCAGCGCACAGAGCTGCCTGCCACGCCTCCGCTTAGGAGCACCCAGAGGTCACTGCTTGCAGGGAGCTGCCTGAGTTGAGGGGCCCCTGGATTTGGCACCCCAAGCTGCTGCCCTGAGCCCCCTTCTGCACCCAAACTCCCTCCCCCTTAGTTAACCAACATTTTTTACCCCCCATTCTCCCAACATGTCGGATAAAACAGCTTTTACTGTACTATGAACTACTGTAGAAAATTTAGTAAGGATGAAGCTGACTTTTTCAAAGAAGCATACTGCCATCTGGCTAAAAAATACTTTGAATTGTGCATATATGCTAGATGAACTCTCTCTTTTTTGGTACAGAGTACCTATGAAGTCTATTACAATTTATTAGTTAACTAGTGGTATAAGATATGTTTTCTATCTGAAACATATAATCTCTGGATCAATAAACCAGAATCAGAAGAGTAGATAGATGTCTGAGCAGAGGCTGAAAAGGAAAGCCAAGATTCCTGAAGCCTAACCCTAGGATAGTAGAGAAACTAGAAAATCCATCTGACAACTTAGAAAGTCTTATACCTGTTAGTAAATATTAACCCTTTTAGTTTCTTTTCTTGCATATTAATTTACATATGAACTATTCTTCCAAAATCTTTATAGCATTACCAAAGAGTGTGTTTGAATTCTAATTGGTTTTTAACCTGTAAGTGACTTATATTTAGGAATTTCATATGATTGAGTGTTGAGCTGTATCTAGTTTTCCTCAGCATTTTCACATCTTTAAGAATCCAGGTGTCCAGCAGAAAAAACCCTCAAACGACTAAAAGTGTATGCAAAAGTATAAGCAAATCTGGGTGATATTGTTATAGCAGATTTTTCTATAAAGAACTGGGTAGTCAATAAAAAAATTGCTAGTACAGATGAGTTCTGTAAGAAGTGAAACAGTAATAATGACCGGATTAGAGCTCCCCTTAGCTTATCATGCATGTAACCTCAAGATACCACAAAAAAATCCGTAAGAAATTAAGTAAAATGAAAACATCAAAACAAGACACATAGTAAAATCAATCATGAAAAAGTATTTTTCCCTCCAAAAACAAGTTTTTGTCTCAGACCCTATAAAAAGACAGAGGGTTTTAAAAATTAGGTGGGGGAGTACAAACTGTGGTATCCCACCGGTAACAGACAAGAAAGACACCGGGTACATCTACACTCCAGTGTAAGCCCAAGCTCAGACTCAAGCTCAAGCCTATCCGCCACTTCTATCCACACACAAATCATGCTAACTCAGGGCTTTGACCCAGGGTTCTAGGACCCTGTGGGGTTGCAGGATCTGAGACCAGGTCAGGCCTTGACCCAGGGTTCGAGCCTTATTGTTTTATAGTATAGACATAGCCCTGCTTGACTCAGGTCCTGGGAGTCCTCCAAAAAGTATCCCACAATCCCACAGGCCAACGTCCTTTGTCCTCTCTATTCCAAGGATCTTGAATCTCCTCTATTGAAAATGGAAGCCACCACCCTTGGTGTACTGCAGCAGCTCAGTGAGTCAGTGTTAACCTTTCTGACCACTGAGTTGCAAATACACCAGAGAGCATTCTGTGTTTGCAATGCAGACTGAACAGAACATCTCTTTTGCAAATCATACTGCTTCAAGGTCACAGGAGCACAGCCTGGTATTGGTAAATCTCTGGTGCAAAGCCAGGAAAACTGTGGACTAGGAATGACCACACATACTCACAAATAGTGAAGAAGCTGGCAGCTTTGCAAATTTACCGAACTGGTGACCAGTGCAAGGAGCAGATTAAGTAGCTCAAGAGTAAGTACCGTAAAACTAGAGATCAGAACCGCATCCCAGGCAACTTGCCAACATCATGCCCATATTATGAGGAGTTTGGGTGCTGGGCACTGCGCCCAGCATGGAGCCAACCCTGATGCATGATGACCTAGTCAGTCAGGATGGGCCCTGCTGGCTCCAGAATCAAGCATGGGGACTGATGGGAGAAAGCAGCAGGCACTGAATGGGGACACTGAAGTCACTCTGTTGCTGAAGTTGGTTCCAGAGCAGGCTTTGGAGCAGGAGCAGCACATTCTGGGTCCATACTCGGAAGAGCTAATGCACCCCCAAAGGACAGCCCACTGCGGAGCCTGCAGCAGACGCAGATGAGACAGAAACTGATCTTAAGCCCAATAAGTTTTGGGCTCCATTTTAACGTTGTTTAACACAGTAATAGGAGGAATTCCTGCTCCAGGAACCAATGCAAAAGTTATGAGAAGCCCCAGTTAGCAATGTGTATTTGTTAATGGAGGAATCTATGCCAGGAGCATGGTTCCCCTCAGCACCACCACATGAAGCTCAAAAAGGAAAGAAGGACATGTAAACAGTAAAGAATATCTTTTAAGAGTATAGTTTACAGGAAAACCACAGATCTCTTTTGCTAGGGCCATTCCTGTTTCTTAAAAATAATAACCTTACATTGCCATACCTGTAAGTATGCCATTCTGTAACCATTCTATGGTCTATTGAGATGCCTGAAAGAAGAAATTACTCACCAGGTGCAGTAACTATGGTTCTTCGAGATGTGTGTCCCTATGGGTGCTCCACCATAGGTGTGTCTTCATCCCTGCGCTGCTGATCGGAGAACTTCGATAGCAGTGTCTATTGGGCCCCCACACATACAGTCTCTCCTCGTGCTGTGCCATGAGGCTAGTCAGTGCACATGGGCTAACCCTCCTCAGTTCCTTCTCTACCGCAGAGTCATAGACAAGAACTCTGAAGTAGAGGGGAGGAGGAAGGGTTGCAGAGCACCCATAGGGACACACATCTCGAAGAACCATCGTTACTGCACAAGGTAACTTCTTCTTCAATTTGTGTCCCTATGGGTACTCCACTGTACGTGACCCCCCAAGCAGTACCCCTTCTGAAGGGCTGGGACTTCAGAATCAGATCAGTTACAGATGACAGTACTGTGGAGCCAAAGATGGCATCAGAGGCGAAGTCCCCAGTGATTGCATAGTGTTCTGAGGAAGTGTGGTCTGACGCCCATGTCACCGCTCTACAGATCTCTGAGATAGGGACATTCTTGAAGGTGGCGAGAGATGAGGAGATCGATTTTGTGGAGTGTGTACGGATCGACTCTGGAGGGGTCATGTTACAAATTTGTCTGATACAATTCGAGACCCACTTAGAGAGTCTTTGGGCTGATATTGCTGAGCCCTTGGATCTTTCCGCCATAGAGCGAGGAAAAGTCTAGGGGACTTCCCGAAGGCATTTGTCCTATCAAGGTAGAAGGCCAGGGCTCTCCTAACATCTAGGCTATGTAGTATAGCCTCCCTATTGTCTTGGTGAGGCTTGAAGTAGAAGATTGCAAGGTGAATCGATTTGATTCATGTGAAACAGGGAGGTTACCTTAGGGATGAATTTTGGATGCAGTCTGAGTGTAACCTTGTCTGGAAAAAATACTGTGTACGGGGGATGCGCCCTCAGAGCTGCTTTCTCTCCTATTCTTCTAGCCAAGGTAATTGCTATCAGGAATGCTGTTTTCAGTGAGAGGTATGTAAGTGAACAGGTGGCTATGGGTTTGAAGGGGGGCCTAGTCAGCCCTTTCAGTACGAGGTTTAGGTCCCACATGGGGGTAGAAAGTCAAGGTTGCGAGAAAAGGTTTATTATACCCTTAAGGAACCTTTTAGTGTTTGGGTGTGACAGCACTGAGTATCCTTCTAGGAGTTGGTGAAAGGCTGTAATAGCTGATAGATGGACCCTAGAGAGTTTAGGGATAATCCTGACTTTATAAGGATCAGAGCATAATCTAGGATGTGTGGAAGAGTCACGGATGTTGGGGAGATTTGTTGGGACGTGCACCAAATCTGAAACCTGGACCATTTCTGCAGGTAAGTTTGTCATGTGGAGGACTTTCTACTGTACAATAGAAACTCTGGTATCTCCCTTGAGCAGGAGTTCTCTAGGTGTTGGAACCATGCTTTGAGGCAGAGAATCCCTAAATTGGGATGCAGGATATGCCCTTTGTCCTGTGAGAGGAGGTGCAGAAAGGTCGGGAGAGAGATCAGCAAGCACATCGCGAGCTGTGCTAGGTAAGAATACCAGGTCTGTCTCAGCAAACTAGGAGCAATCAGGATGATGTTAGCGCCATCCCTTTTTATCTTTAACAGGACCTTCAGTAGTAGAGGAAACGCAGGAAAGATGTAAGAAAGTCTTTGTCCCAGGGGAGTAGAAGGGCATTGCCCAGAGAGTGCAGCCTCGTCCCCACCCTGGAGCAGTAGTGTGGACATTTCTTGTTCTGGTAAGTGGCAAACAGATCTGTGGACAGTGTTCCCGATCATGTGAATAAGTCATGGTGTACTAATGGGTGTATCTCCCACTCGTGATCATGTGAAAATTTGAGACTGAGATGGTCCACTATCAAGGTCTATTTTCCTGGGAGGTAAGCTGTGGACAGAGTTACGTTGTGGGAGATGCACCAGTTCCATAATCTCATTGCCTCTGCACATAGGGAGGGAGACTTGGCCCCCCCTTGTCAGTTGATGTAGTATATGCGGCTATGTTGTCCGTTAGGATCTTTGTATGTGATTCTGCAATCAGCAGGAGGAAATGGACGCAGGCATTCCTGACTGCTCTCAGTTCAAGGAGACCAATGTGGAGAGACATCTCTGTAGGCAACCATTTGCCTTGCGTCAGGAGACCATTTAAATGCACACCCTACCCAATGAGTGATGCATTGGTGGTAAGGAGCAATGATGGTGATGTGTGCGAGAAGGGGATCCCTTTGCACACATTGGCTGGGACCTTCCACCAGTTTAAGGAGTTTTTGATCCCGGTGGGTAGTAACAGGGGTTTGTCCAGCCTGTCTCTGTTTGGTCTCTAAACCGAACTGAACCATAGTTGGAGGCATCGCATGTGGAGTCTAGCATGTGGTACCACCACCAGGCATGTTGACACGTGCCCCAAGAGTTCAAGGCAAAGTCTGGCTGGTATCTGTGGACTGTATTGAACAGTATCTATGAGCAAAACCAAGGATAGAAACCTGTGTTGAAGTAGGAGGGCTTTGGCCTGTATGGCATCTAGGTCAGCCCCTAGGAATGCCAGGCATTGCACTGGAGTGAGGGTTGACTTCTGGGTGTTGATCTGTAAACCCAGTTCTCTTAACAAGTGTATCATAGTGTTGATGGCTTTGTGGGCTTCTTGGAGAAATCAGGCTCTGAGGAGACAGTTGTCCAGATATGGGTAAATCCTTATTCCTTGTGAACATAAGTGAGCAGCTACCACTGAGAGAACTTTGGAAAATACTCTTGGGACCTATGATAGTCTGAAGGGGAGAACTCTGTATTGGTAATGGTAGTTTCCCAGAGTGAACCTGAGAAATTGCCTGCGAGCGAGTAAGATTGAGATGTGAAAGTAGGCATCCTGGAGATTGAGGGCCAAAAACCAACCAGTCTCCCTGTTCCAGTGTTGGAATGATCACCAATGAGGTGACCATCTTGAACTTCTGAGCCTTGACAAATTGCTGAGAGCTATGAGGTCCAATATGGGTCTCGAACCTCCCTTTATTTTAGGTATTAGGAAGTAACGACAGTAGAACCCCTTACCTTGTAGATGTTGAGATAGTGGTTCTATGGTTCCTAACTGGAGAAGATGAACTTTCGTGAGAAGGGTCCCTGAAGGATGAGGAAGGGTATATCAGAGGAGGTATAGAGGTCAAATGGATGGGGTACCCAGATCAGACGATCTCTATAACCCATTGGTCCGACATTATGCGTTCCCAGGCACAGCGGAACGCTGCAAATTGGTGGCCAAATGGGTATACAACCATGGTTGATTGCATCAGTTGTGGGGAGTGGTCTCGCAGCGCCTCAACCTGCCTGTCAAAGGTGGCATTTACAGCAGCGGATTGGGATGAGGCTTGCAGACCAGACAGTTTGTGCTTCGGGAACTTCCCTTTCTCAATTTGCAGTTCATAATGGTGCTGAGGTTGATACTGAGACGCGTAAGGTCTGCGCTGAGACTGGGGACTAAAACGTTTCTTTTACCCCACTCTATAGATTCCCAGTCACCAGAGGGTAGCCCTGGAATCCTTTAGGGTATGAAGGAAGGCATCAGTCTTTTCAGCGAAGAGCTTTGTGCACTCAAAAAGGAAGATCTTCCATCGTGGACTGCACCTCTTTCGGGAATCCGGACAAATGGAGCTATGACGCCCATCGCATCACCACCACCATGGAGATGGACCTACGTGGCATCGAGGGCCGATTATAGCTATGTTTTTTCTACTAATTGCCCCTTCTTTATGACGGCCTTGAAGGATTCCCAAAGCACCTCTGGCAGTTTGTCAATAAAATAATTGAGTTTGTTTAATTTGTGTAGTTATTTGTCTGTGAGCGCTTGGTAATTGGCAATATGGAACTGTAAGGTGGCCAACGAATATGCCTTCCTGCCAAAGAGATCAAGGCGCTTCCAGTCCCTGCCGTAGGCTGTAGCCCTGGACTGGTGTTGCCAGCCACGGGAATTGACAGAGTCCACCACAATGGAATTGGGTGGGGAAAAAAGGAACTCTGATTCATTTGCAGGGATGTAATATTTTTTATCTGCCCGCTTGCAAGTTAGTGCCACCGAAGCCAGGATTTGCCACTGTTTTGGCTGGGTCTAAAATGGCCTCATTGATTGGAGGGCAATCTTCAATGAGGAAGAGTGGAGGATGTCCAGGAGCTGATGGTGGGTATCCTTTACCTCCTCTAGTAGTATGTAGAGGGTGTCCACCATCCTCTTTGCCAGCTCCCGGAAAAGGCGGAAGTCATCTGCCAGAGATGGTGGGGGAGGCATGATGGCTTCGTCCAGGAAGAAGGATAAGGTCTTTGGTGTTATGACCTCCTCCATCTCCTGAGATGGTTCAGAGGCCTTAGATGCTGTCACCAAGGGAGTATGCCTGGAGGATTCTTGGGCAAGGCTAGGAGCCCATAATGCAGGCTGTCGGTGTGCCACCCAAGGGTCCTAATACGGCCATTGTGGTATAGGATCTGGTTGGGGTGCCCATGGGTGGCCATACCAAGATGGTGGTGATGGTGAAGCCATTTGGGGTACTATCTCAGACCTTTCTGGTAGTGGGTCTTGTATGGAGCCTGGGAGGAGTACTGTGAGACTGCTGCCTCTGGCTCACTGTCCGAACCCTCGCTAGATAATGGAGGAGCATGGCTTAGCTGAGGAGATATCCCCGTACCCAGTAAAGGCTCGATGCCGTGATGTCAACACTGATAGGCGGGGACTCAGGTGCATCCCGTACGCAGACATCTCTGGTATGGTGGAATTTTACCGGTACTGGTGGAGCTCTCTGTCCTTGCAGGATCTCGGCTGGAGCTACTGACAGAGGGTACACTTTTGCTGTATGTGACCCTCATCGAGGTAGCAGATGCACTGAGAGGGCTTATTCGTGACCAGGATTGCCTCGTTGCATATGTGGCACTTCTTGAAACCCAGGGAGCCGGGCATACCCTGCTAAGGAAAAGGGTCCCCAAGGGGGAAAAAAGGTGGGGAAAAGGGTAGGAAAAAAATGAATGGAAGAATAACTACAACTAGAACTGTGGACACTAACTGCGAAATGAAAACAGAAGAACGATAGCCTTAACGGACTGCTAATGGCTCCATCTCTAGCCAGGGACGTTGAGAAGGAACTGAGGAGGGTTAGCCCATGCACTCTGCCTAGCCTCATAGTGTAGTATGAGGAGAAACAGCACATGTGCAGGCCCAATCGACACTGCTACCAAAGTTCTCTGATCAGCAGCACAGGGATGCAGACACACCTACAGTGGGACACTACTTGAATAAGAAACAGTGAATTGTGTGTGTGAATGTATGTGTTTGGGGAAATGTGTTCCATTCACAAATCTAGTCCATTTCAGTTAGAGGTAGTCCATGAAAGTGAGAAAATCATTTGTCCCAAATATGACTGCAGTTTGAAATTTTGTCCAGAAATGTACTGGGGGATGGGGAGGAGAAAGGCTGTGGATTTGCATGTGTTTGCATGCAGTCATAAGAGTCCATGTGGAAGCTAACACAGCATCCTGTTGATTCCCTCATGAATTCTGATCCAATCCTGTGTGTTGATAGCTGCAAACTTTTCCTGAAGCAGGAACTCCAGATAGGTAGTCAGATTTTCGGGAGGGGAATATTTTTCAGGGCCACCTCAGTAGCTGACCAGCTCACACCACTCCTAGATGTGCTGCTCAGTCACTAAATGTTTAAATACTTACGTTGCATAAACGTACAGGTTTTCAACCAGTAACTTGGAAAAACATCGGCCTTTGCCAGTTGGGCACCACAAAAATTGCTATGTCCTCCAAAGTGTGGAAGGTCTGAAACCATAGAACAACCACAGATGGCAGACTCCCCCCACCCACCCCCCGTCACCAAAAAAAGAAACCAAAAAAACAAGTAGGTTTGTAACTTTCTAAAATAAAAAAAGCAGCATTGCATTTTTAACTTACCATTGTGCCTGCAATTCTTTGCTGCAATTAACCAGTCTGTGTCCAGGGAGCGTCTGTGTTCCTAAGCATCCTTCTCACAATATAGTGAAGTTCAGTTTCTTAAAGTATCATTTTATGTCCTTGAAATTCCACAAGAAATTTTTCTGTGTTCCTGCAGTGAGCTATACTCTTTGCCTTGTCCTTTCAAGGCCCCTTGACCTCTATTGGCTGCAGTACCTCCACAGCTTGCCCACACTACAGCAGAAGCCTGGGCCAACATTCCTTCATAGATCATTCCAAGAGGAAGTGTTTCCATGATAAACTTATGGTTGAAATTCTGGAGAGGGCCAACAAGCAAGTCTGGTACCAAAGACACAGGAACTTATGGCTAGAAGAAAGGCATACGACATGACAAGAGCAAAGGCACAGGCTGGCTGCACAGCTTGAGGACAGGATTTCAGCACGGGGCAGGCACTTGCCTCATGGCCCCTGGAACAGGAATGGTGGCTAAGGGAGGAGGACATAGTTTAGCAGAAAGAGCTGTTTGAGTGGCTCATATCACTAATGACTGCAAGAGTAGCAGCTCCTGTTACATCACCACACAACAGCCTGAGTCCCCTGTGTGCTACTCTGTGCTGCAACCCAGAAGCAACTTGGAAGACTCCATGGCTGGATGACCCATGATATCAAGTCCTATGAGTCACGGGGCAGGACAACCTTTCCCCTGCAGCCCTCCATATTGACCCCCTCCTCTGTTGATGCCTCCATCTCCCTCCCACAGCACTACCTGCATTGCAAATGGGGAAAGAAGGGAAACAACAGGTGGTCAAGAGACATGCCACAGTTTCTGTCTTGTACAGTAACTCCTCATTTAAAGTCATCCCGGTTGACGTTGTTTCATTGTTACGTTGCTGATCAATTAGGGAACATGCTAGTTTAAAGTTGTGCAATGCTCCCTTCTAACGTCATTTGGCAGCCGCCTGCTTTGTCCACTGCTTGCAGGAAGAGCAGCCCATTGCAGCTAGCTGGTGGGGGCTTGTAACCAGGGTGGACTGGCAGCTTCCCTATCAGCTCCCCCTATCAGGTCCCCACTCCCCTAAGTTCCCTGTGCTGCAGCTGCCCAGCAGGCTATCAACTGCCGGGCAGTTCAGCTGTCCCTCCCCCCACTGCCATGTGCTGCTCCTGCCCTCTGCCTTGGAGCTGCTCCCAGAGACTCCTGCTTGCTGTGCAGGGGGGGAAAGAGGAGGGCTAATGTCAGGGTGTCCCCCTCCCCCCTGCTCCTGCACCCCGCTTACCCCTTCTCCATATACAGCAGGGAGGGGACACAGACGGAGAGAGACAGAGAGCCTGGGGCAGCAGCTGCTGTCTCAACTTCCTGATCCACTTAAAAAGACAATGCACTTAACAGTGGGTCAACTTACTTAAAGGGGCAGTGTGCATCTCTCTCTCTCTCTCTCTCCCACACACAAGGTGTGTGTCTGTCTCTGTCTGCTATGCTGTCTCCCCTCCCTCGTGTTCGTACTGCCTTGTGTGAGAGGCTACATTAACAACAATGTGTTAATCCTTGAGGGCTCAGCCGAGTGCTAGTTCATCATTTAGCAGCAAGGCATTCCCTGGGAAATATCCCTCCCTCTTCCACTACTCTAACTTCACCACCTCAACCAAGCTTCACAATCATCATAGCTGTGAACAGTATTAAATTGTTTGCTTAAAACGTATACTGTGTGTATATCTATATAATATATATTTTTTTGTCTGGTGAAAAAAATTTCCCTGGAACCTAACCCCCCTATTTACATTAATTCTTATGGGGAAACTGGATTCGATAACATCGTTTCGCTTAAAGTCGCATTTTTCAGGAACATAACTACAACGTTAAGCGAGGAGTTACTGTACATGGTTGTTTTCTTTTTCTTCCCGTAAGGTTCTGTTGTTATTTGTGTTTTGGTGTGGTAATGGCAGCTGGCCTGCCTGGGAATGGGAGAATGTTGTACTTTTCTAAGCTTTTTATTTCAGCAACTATATTTCTATCTCTGCTTCACATCATATGATGTGTTTTCAAAAAAATAAAGGTAAACATGATCAGGAATTACTATGCAAAGGATATCCATCAATATAGTGTGATAAAGTTCCTCCTCTGCCTTGGTGGGTTCTGCACTTTCTGGCAGATTTGCTCGCCTCAGAGGTTCACAGCAGTCCTCAGTTTGGCTCCTTTTGTTAGTGACACAAACCTGCCATTCACTTGGTTAACCTCATCAGTGGCCAGCATTGGGAAAAGGAGAACAATCCCTGCAGTCTGTGCTGGCCCACCTAATGGGTCGGGGGACAGGCCATAGACCTTCCCCTCTGGTAGGACACACAGTCCAGATCAACTCCTCTTATATCAAATAGGGAGTTGAGGGGATGGGGGGAACCCGGGCCCGTCCTCTACTCCCGGTTCCAGCCCAGGGCCCTGTGGATTGCAGCTGTCTATAGTGTCTCCTGTAACAGTTGCATGACAGCTACAACTCCCTGGGCTACTTCCCCATGGCCTCCTCCCAACACCTTCTTTATCCTCACCACAGGACCATCCTCCTGATGTCTGGTAACACTTGTACTTCGCAGTCCTCCAGCAGTACGCCTACTCACTCTCAGCTTCTTGCGCCTCTTACTCCCAGCTCCTCACACGTGCCCCTCACTGACTGATGTGAGGTCCTTTTTAAACCAGGTGCCCTGATTAGCCTGCCTGTCTTAATTGATTCTAGCAGCTTCTTAATTGGCTCCAGGTGTCCTAATTAGCCTGTCTGACTTAATATATTCCAGCAAGTTCCTGATTGTTCTGGAACTGCCTGTTACCTTACCCAGGGAAAAGGGACCTGCTTAACCTGGGGCTAATATATCTGCCTTCTATCACTCTCCTGTCGCCATCTGGCCTGACCCTGTCACAATAGTTATCTATAGCAATTCATATTTCTATCACTTCTTTACATCATTCCATGCTGTGAATTGCCCTTTCCCCCATTTCACACGTGGTCATGTCATTCATAAGTACATTGCATGGCACTAAAATTCCACACCCCTCCCCAAGCACTCCACAATCAATGAGCCCCCATACCATCACCCTACTCCCCCCCCCCCCAAGCACATTTATAATTGTAGTAGTCCCGTCTTCCATTGGGCCATGCAAATCCATAATGTGGGAGCACAAAGCATCCCTGACTTCTGTTGCCTGGGTGGATTCAGCTTCAGTGCTGGTAGATATACTTTCTGGCTGAGTGTACTGATTTAGGGGCCCCTCGTTGTAATAGGTCCATTCAAGGGGAAATGGCTCATCTCTGGCTTCACAATGATTGTGAAGAACACAGCAAGCCACAGTAATGCAGACACCATGATGACTCTGGTATCCAAATGGGTCTGTAAACATCTTGAACTGGATTTCAATCTGCCAAAAGCACATTCAACAACCACTCTGCACCTGCTGAGAGTGCAATTAAGCCATCTTTTACAGGGTCTTGAAATCAGAGTATGGTTTCATAAGCCAAGGCAAAAGGAGGTATACTGATATCCCCAAAATAACGGTGCAGATAGTAACTCCATTTATGACAATGTCATTTGGTGGGAATCGTGTCCCCGCCTGTCCATGAATATAGACTCTTGATCAGTGGAAAACCTTGGTATCATGAACTTTTCCACTGTAAACCACGTTAATGTTCATAAATTGCCCTCTCTAGTCCAAGAAGGCCTATATAACAATGGAGTTTGAAGGCTGAAGTTTATGTGCTCGAGGAGAGCAAACTATGGGCACAAGTCCCATCAATGGCCTCAGCGCAGTATGGAACCCCCATTCTCTCAAAGCCAGCAGTTACTTCAGGAATAGCTTTTATGATCGCCACCTTGGGGTAAACCGTACACCCAATTGCCTCAGAAATCTCGTTGACCACGTTAATTAGTCAACTTTCCAACACCAAACTGGTTTGCAACAGACCTGTAGCAGTCTGGAGTAGTCAGCTTCCAGACAGCTATAGCAACCTACTTCTGGACCAGCGGGGTGGCCTTGTGCATGTGTCTTTATGCTGCTGCTAATGCTCCAGAACTGTCGCTTTCTTCATGCTAAAGTTCTGGACCCACTGCTGGTCATCCCAGGTCTGCATGACTATGTAAATCCACCAGTCTGTGCTCCAGAAGCACCAGTCCACATAGAAGGCATCAGAGGCTGTACTGAATGTACTGAGAAGTATCAGCCAATTCAAGTTTGCCAAGCCTGAATACTCCTCTTCCGCTGCCTCCTCCTATTCCATCACAAGCTGTGTCAGGTGCCTTTGGTGAGTCAGAAAACGCCACCAAAATGTCTACCAGCACCTCACAGAAGCTCTGCCCGTTTCCTGAAACAGGAGTCAAAGCACAAGCAAGAGCAGCTTTTCAAAAAGTGCCTTCTCCATGTTGCTGGCTCTGGTAGCTGGGAGCGCACGGAGCAAAATGATGCCTTGGCAAGATGTTTTAGTGGGCTGTTCAAACTTCCTGTAATGTTCAGAGTGGACAGTCAAGTATTCCCACAGTGCGCCCCAGTCAAAGGGCTAGAACAGTCACATCCTCGGTGGGCGCTAGGGAGTCTGGGATAGGGTTGGTTTGATTCAGGTCTGCGTGCTGCAGTGTGGATGCCATCGCCCCAAGTTTGAGACTTGATTAGAAAATTCTTAATTTAGGATTAACAATCAGTGTACATGCTCAAGACCTGGGTTCTCTAACCCAGGGTCAGCTGACTCGAGTCCCACTAACCCTGGCTTACACTGCAGTGTAGACATACCCATACAGCCCAACTCTTTACCTTACGACAATGATGGTAATGTATCTATTCTTTCTCTATTCTGTACAGTGCTGTACTAATCTTTAATTAAATAATTCCATTTAAACCTGTTATTTAACAATCTCAAATCATTATTTAATTCAAACACACAACAGAAGTATGCAGTATTGTAGCCATGTTGGTCCCAGGATATTAGAGAGAGACAAGGTGGATGAGGTAATATATTTTATTGGACCAACTTCTGTTGGTGGGAAAGACAAGCTTTCAAGCTTTCCGTGTAAACTCAAAAGCTTGACTCTCCCACCAACAGAAGTTAATCCAGTAAAAGATATTACCTCACCCACCTTGACTAATTTAGAAAGTGACTGTTTTTAAAATCCTACTAGAAAGTCTGTGTTTTTAGGAACTAGCCATCCACAAAAACAAACCTAAGGTAAAGTCTAGCCAGATGTATGAGATTCAGCTGGCTAGAGAAAGTCCAGTGCTACAGCAAAAGATATATCCATGGTGTGCAACACTAGGCATTTGTACTCCCAGGACTAAGTATCAAGGGAGATCTATGACACAAAAGACATCCCTTCATATTTTTATGCTGTAGAGTCAGAGGAGAAAGGAGACAACAGGCATGAGGAGGAGAGTGACAGAACACGTTTCATGCTATAAAATCCAATTTCCTGTTCACGTTCTATACTTATAAACTAAAAAAATCCAGAATAAATATGCAGCAGTAAAATCAAAGCAAAGCAGCACAACACAGAGAGGGCCTCCACAATCAAACATTAAAACATTGTTATTAGCTCAGACTCTCTTCTTTGGCCAGCAGAAACTGAGTAAAATGTGGAGGTGCCATGATCAATTCAGAAAGAGTACAAGTCTAGCTTTGTACTGGTAGCAATCTCTACCAATAGATGAAGGAGTAGTATTAATGAGAATCCAGCCTACCTATTGAAGAATGTATCTAGTGACACACAGTTTTGTCTGAGAACAGAGCTTAAAGGGGATGAAGGGGGCGGGGGGGGGGAGGGGAAATCATTAGAACCATATCCAGGTCAACTATAGCCACTATGGGTATGTCTACACTGCTGCTGGGAGCATGCCTCCCAGCAAGAGTAGACAGACATACACACTAGCTCTGCTCAAGCTAGCACACAAAAAATAGCAGTGTAGACGCTGCAGCATGGATGGGGCACAGGATAGCCACCCAAGCTCAGACCTCAGGGGGTCAGACAGGTTTGGACTCTAGTCGCTAACCCAAGCTGCTTCCTCTCCTGCAGATTCTTCTAGAGCTCCCATATCCTCCCACATATTTCCCCACCACACTACTCTATCACTTTATGGATACATACTTATCTACAAATCTAGAAAATTCTACTCAAAACAAACCGGTGAGCAAAATTAATTCTGTTCAAGTGCAAATCTCAACAATGTAGATATCTAAAATTCTAGAAATTCAGTTATGTTCCCTCCTCCCTTCTCCATAGCATCTCCACCGGTCATATTCACCAACACCTATCTGCGACTCACAGCATGTATACCTCCTCTATCCTGCTCAACCACAAACGTGCGGCAGAATCCATGCAATTCAATTTTAACTTGCAGTGCCTTAGCAATCACTGAAAACATCTTTTACCAATCCAAAATGGAGACAAGGCTTACAATAGGTGAATATGTACTGATCTGAAAATAACCACTGATCTGAAAATAGCCTGAAATATAATCATAATTTTCCTCCAAACATAGATTCAGATGAGAATTCTTATTTAAACATGTTTATTTGTCTTTGTGAATAGGTTCTCTCGTTACATTTATTTTTGTTAAAAAGCAAAATAACTGAAGAAGGGTGAGTACAGTCACAGTTTGTGATAGCCTGTATCAGTATAGAAATGGGTGTCTTTATGAGAGCACTAGGGAGGGAATTTATCTGGGAGTGGTGTAGCATCAGTGTTGCAGGGGGAGAGGTTGCAGTAAATGGAGAACGGGGAAGGTGCACATCATGAAGTGAGGGTGCAGAGGAATGAGATAAGGTAGGGAAAGGGCTAGATTGAAAGGGGGAAGGAAGGAAAGGACAGAGTAAGGTATAGTTACAACAGATGTGACTATGTAGTTTGCTGGAAGAGTAAGAGAAGAGGAAGGATAATCCGTCAGAAATCTCATTGGTAAACACATGAGAAGTTGTTTCAAGAGAACACTCTAATCTGGAGTCAACCAGGTTTAAAAAAAGTCCTATCAATTATGCAGAACCAGAAGAAACCAAACACCTGCTCAAAAACATCAGCTCTAATTAGTTTACAGAAATTCCCAGGTACCGTCTCATCCATAGCATCCTCTCATTCATAGTCCAAAAAGTGCATTTGTCAACCATCACAAACAATTTTTAACAAACTGTGGTGCTTAACACAAACCTAAAATTTATGTTTTATTGTATTTGCTATATGCACCCTTCTATATCCTAAAAACATTAGTACCATATAGTACCTTTTTACCCAAAAGTTCTGAGTGTGTTTATCCAACAGAGACAACAACAACAAAAAACTCTTAAACAAGAGTTGATGATCTTGGTACGATATGATAGCATCTCCTCTTACAATCACAAGCAGCGACATAAAGAGGAGGATGGAAATGTTTCAAAATGGAATTTAAAATTACAAAAAGTAAGCTGTACAAGAAGAGGGAAAGAGTTCCAAAGAGGTGATGCCTGAGAAAAAAGAATACGAAAATATTGCAATTATATGGCACGTACCAAACTCTAGTTCAAATACAAAAATTACTGATGTATAATGTGGTTTTTCAATAGAAACCACCAAATTTCCTCCTCCACCAACACTCATCTCAAGAGTTGGAACAAATTAGAACATCCTTTGGCTTGGAGCTCTCCTACCCGCCTTTTGGCTCACTTGGAGATGTATTCCTCCAAGCTAGGCCACATTTTGGGGGAAAATACAGTTTTATCTCAATGGGATGTTAACTTTGAAACCCAATTGTAACAATTAAAATGGCAACATTGGTAGCAATTTCACTTTTGATCAAAGCACACAACAAAGAACAAATATAATAAAATCATTCAGAGTTTTTAAGGCCAGAAAGCACAAATGTGATCATCTAGTCTGACCGTCTGCAAAACAGAGGCCATCAATTTCAATAAGCAGTTCCTGCATCTAACTCAACAATTTGTGGTTGCCCTAGAGGCTAAGATTACTGCAAGCTGTCATGAATAAGTGTCAGGGAATCGGAACCTCCCTATCCTTCCTATGTAACTAATGGGGATGGGTGTCCTGGCTAGAGGTCCCATACGGAAAAGGTTAAGAACCAATAAACTGGAGATATGTTTTAGAAAGACATCTAATTTAATTTAAAGGCTCCCAAGTGATGGACAATTTACTATATCCCTCCATAATCTGTACCAGCAGTTAATTACACTCACTTTTAAAAATTTGCAACTTATTTCCAGTTTGAATGCATCTAGCCTCAATTTCTACCTTGTTATGACTGTCTGCTACTATCAGAAAATTTACCCCCTGTAGTTAATTATAGACTGTGATCAAGTCACCTCTTAACCTTCTCTTTGATAAGCTAAATAGATCGAACTCTTTCAGTTTTCACAAGAAGGCATATTTTCCATACCTCAAGTCATTCTTGCAGCTCTTCTCTGAACCATATAAATTGTGCTTAAAACACAGGGTTTACTAAATATTGTTCTTTTTGCCCCCAAAAAGTTCATATTCATTTTTAATATTGACTGAAACTTAACATTTTCTTGATTCGTATTTGTGTTTTTATATATATTTCAAAAGAGAAGTATAATACGTCTAATTGCACTAGTCCATTCTTCTTTCAAGGTGAGGAAGTTGACATGAGCAGAGATGAGATAGCTGAGGCACCTAAGAGCCATGATATCTTAGCCATCAGTTTCAGATAAGCCATAGATAGTACAAACAGTTCATACAGACAGAACATTGCTTTTTTCGCATTTGGTTGCCAACTATAGCTGAGTTTTGTCTCCTAAACTACACATACATTCCCACAGTTTATATTTTACACTGCTGGTATTTAACTATATTACTATATCTGTTTTAAAGTACACGTAAAGTCTCATCTCCTGGTCTGTGCTACAGGATTAAAATTCAATAACAGAATTTTATTTCAATTAGAGAAACTCTTTTGTTATCCTCAAGTTTTGTTTTGTTTTAAATGTTGCCGTAACTTTTAGTTAATTCATGGTGTTTTCCTTTATCTTTAACTGCCCAGCCTGGTACTAGAGAGGACAAGCATGTAAATAATACGATATAGTATATACCACTAAAAAACAGAGTGATTGTTTTCCCACTTCCAGTCCACTAACTAAACTTTTGTACAAGATGTTTTGAAAGTGGATACTTTAAGGGTATCAACAAATCTTCTTTCATCATTACAAATATCGGTATTGGCTGTACTGTGTGACAAAAGAATGCTAAAACCACTATTGTGTCAGTATTTTGTAATTAAAATTAAGTACTTCTGTACAATCCCTTAAACAACAGTGATATCACAAGAAAGTTGTATTGATAACACCAGCAACATGGAAGTATTGGTGATGTGTTGTGTTTATATTGTTTTAGGCATGAGTTATCTGGAAGAAAGATAGTGGTTTGAAACCTAAGGACTCTGTGAGGGTAGCTGGGTTCCTAAGACCCACCCTGGGATGTTGGTTTGAAAGGTAGCAGTGGGAGAAGAGCCAGTGTAGGAGTGTGTGTCAAGATCTGACAGCTGAAGGTGATTGTGTTTGGGCAGACTGAAGTTGCCAAGAAAGGTCTTTCCAGACCGCAAAGGTTGGTCCATCAGGAATGACAGAGGTCCAAGAGGGCAGTAGTCAGACCAGAGTGGGAGAACCTCAGACTCCAAGGTTTATGAAAAGGAAGCCTGAACTGGGGTATGAAATAAGACTTTCCATGGCTTGAAAAGAACAGTGAATACTGCCAGAAGATCAGTACCAGAGTTCATTCATGGGTGTTAATTGTAAATAATAAAATATAAGTTCATTAATTCAGTCTGCAGTGGAGCTCTGGTGAATGGGGATTTCTGCAGCAGCCTTTGAAAAAACACCTACCATACCTATCAGGGGACACCCATTCCTGGGGTAGGGTGATTGTAACAAAAGGAGAGGAAGAGGGGCCAACTGAGGTTAAAATTTCCAAGTGAGAAGCTTGCTGTTGGCAGCACATATCCAATACAAGGTTGTAGGAAACCCAGTGTTTGTGACAGTATTGCAGAGCAAACAACTTCTATGCCAGTATTACTGTGGCTTACTAATTGAAGAAAATTCAATGTATATTTAGTTTACCAGGAAGCAATATTACAAAGAACATTTTTTTCCTAGACTAAGCCGGAGTTTATGCAGCACAGAAACTACTTATACAATCTCGTACGTTAGGACCTCCATGCTGCTGACTTAAAATGAGGTTACTTTTCAATAAAATGTGGTCACTACAATTACATAGTTTTTGTAATCCATTCTGCATTAATTCTGTTGCTTCCAACCAATTTTTTCATCCTTGCCCATCAAGCTGCTGCCCCACATTTCTTGTCTCTTATTTCACACCCAGCTGAGAAATACTTTTATTTCTGTCCGTTTCTTAACTGTTATAGTTGTTCTACAGACATTCTGATTTGGCAACTGAAGCCTACATGTACACTCACTCCACAAAGCCTTCACATTTCAGATGCAACACAGAATTTTTAGCACCTGAACTTCAAATTGTAGTACTGAGCAAAGTAAGCACAGTTCTCTCCAAAATCAATAGTAGCCTAATGGGTACAGTCTCTTGATTCTATTGAGTTTCTTGTTAAAAGAGAAAAGCAACTAGTATTACATTTCTTTTTAAAAAAGCACAGCCTACTTATTATTGTGTCAGAATTTACCATTTTTAAAATTAATAATCTTTGGAAGATTATAATATATCTGCAAGAATGATATTAAATTACTCAGTGCATTCATTATACTTACATTAGGTATAACTAATTTCTGACAATTAATTTAGTAACTATTTCATCTGGCAAGAAGTATAAAAGTTAACCTACTTTAGAGAAGTGCCTCTTTTGAAGATTGGCGTTAGTATGAATTAATTTCAGATCCCACGGGTTTTGATTTTGGGGGATGGAGGGGTTGGAGGGAGACATGTTTTTGTTTTGTTTTTTGGTTGGTTGTTGGTTTTTTTGCTTGATATTTTGTTTTTTGAGATACTAGCATCTTAAATCAGATCAGAGCACTACAATTCCAAAAAATATATTCAATTGTGCTGCATGAAAAACAGCAATCCAACTGTTACTAATTCCACCTTATAAATAGCAGGGGTAACAATCTCAACAAGGGAGCAAACAGAAGTGTAGAAGAAAGGAAAAAGACAATTACACAACAGAAAAAAGGAATATAAGATCCACACAGCTTTGCTATCAATGCCTTTGCAATCTAAAATATCTGCCTTTCAGATATTTCAGGAAACCACAGCGGTTGATATGAAAACTCATGGATATTTTATAAAGTAAATTAAGAATTTCTGCATATAGCTTCCATCCCATTCTGAACTTGAACACCTAAGGTTTTTTGCTTTACCACTCAAAACCACCTCCACATTAGAGTAGTTAAAGTGTTGGTTATAATTCAGACAAAGGAGCAAAACTGCTAAAAATACAGTACTATGCAGCAACCAAAACTGCATTAACCAAATACAGCATTGATGACCAGTTTAATGTCAGCATTTTTTGCTAGAAGACAGTAATCATCAAGTATGCTCAGATTTCATATATACCGTTACCCTTTTTGACCAGCAGCTAGCCAAAAAAATTGAGGTTTAGGAGGTTGTTCCAGTTATGAGAAGAAACTGGTAATGGTCACGTATTTCTTTGATGAAGTTTTGTTTATTTTCAAATGTACAAATTTCTGTGTCTCTGAATACAGGGGGAATCAACAGCAGGAAACAGCTTCTTTTGCTCACAGCACCAAGAACATTCTTTTCAGCCTGCACCCTGGGCCCAAAAACCTTACCCTAGGCTTCTTCCAGAGATAACCACTGTGCTTTCAGTGGCTCCTTCAGGCTCTCTCTCCATCTCAGTCTTTTGTCTTCTGCCTTCCCAGACGTACACACACACCCCTACCACTCAAAATAATATTCAGCAAAAGCTCCTAGATGGGTTCACATACCCCTGTTGTCATAGTGGGGGCTTCTCCTTACAAGCAAGTTAACTGAAGGGTAAGCTCACACCTACCAACCTCAGTGAGGTTTTATCAATAAATTTTCACACAACTTATATTCATATATATATATATATACACACACACACACACATACCTCTACCTCGATATAACGCTGTCCTCGGGAGCCAAAAAATCTTACCGTGTTATAGGTGAAACCACGTTATATCAAACTTGCTTTGATCCGCCGGAGTGCGCAGCCCCGCCCCCCCGGAGCACTGCTTTACCACGTTATATCAGAATTCGTGTTATATCGGGTCGTGTTATATCGGGTAGAGGTGTGTATATATATATATTGCGCTCTCTCTCTGTGTGTATATATATATATATATATATATATATATATATATATATATATATATATATATACACACACACACACACACACACACACAGAGAGAGAGTGCAATATTTTCAGTAGCCAAAGTTATTGTCATTATAATTTAGTTAAAATGTTTTGGAATTTAAAAATGATCTTCAGAGAGACAGTTCAATGCACAATAGGCTAATATGCAGTAGATTAGAGTAAGGACTAACTCCCAATCCTTTGCTCCTGAAGAGGCATGGATTAGAAATGCCTTGTCACTTTCTATGTGCAGTGAAGTTGTAGCTGTATCAGTCCCAGGATATTAGAGAGAAAAGGTGTGTGAGGTAATATTTTTTATTGGACCAGTTCTGTTGTTGGTTAGACAAGCTTTTGAGTCACACAGAAGAGCTCTGTGTGGCTTGAAAGCTTGCTTCTCTCACCAACACAAGTTGGTCCAATAAAATATATTACCTCACCTACCATGTCACTTTCTAGCAGTCCTGATATGTGACTAATGGTGGTGACAATCTCAGAGAAAGATTGTTAATGGTTAAAGCATGGGTCTGGAAATTGGGTGACCAGGGTTTTGATTTCCAGGTCTGCCACTGACTGCAGCGCCTTGGGCTATTCATTTTGTGGTTCAGTTTCCCTGTCTGTAAAATGGAGAGGATACCTATTTCACAGGAGAATAAAGAGATTTAATATATAAAGATGACTGCAACTGCATTTATATTATAAATCCACTTTTACCTCTTCTAGGATCCACAAAATAAACTCAAAATTCATGGGTTAGGAGTGTTATCACAGTAGAATTTTTCAAACAAAATTTGAAGTAAATTGGAGAAAGCATTCATTCCTGCATTAACACTAAAAACAAACTGCTTTTTTGCTATTTGATATTGAAAGAAGGAAAGAGATAAAAACTGAGTTTACTGGACTCATCTAGACTAGATCTAGTGACCAAAGATTAGTTGGTTAAATTGCAGTTTTAAAAGGGAAAATTTTAAATAGTAATGCAAGAATGGCATGCCTGCTCCAATGATCTTAAAATAGCCATCAAATGAATGCTGGAGGTTTACCTTTTCATGACAATCCGTCTAACCCTTTTCCTCATAGGAAGAAAAAACTGTGAATTAATTGCTACGGGGGCTTGTCAATGGGGAAAAAAAACAGTTACTAACCTTTCTGGTAACTGTTGTTCTTCGAGATGTGTTGCACATGCCCATTCCAATGTAGGTATCTGTGCACCCCGAGCACAGTTGCCGGAATTTTTTCCCTTAGTGATATCCGTTGGGTCAGCTCTAGCACCCTCTGGTGTCACACGCTCATAGCACAGGTATAAGGCCCTACCAACCCTGCCCTTCTTCGGTTTCTTCTTACTGACGGCCTCCAAAGAGGGGATGCAGGGTGGGTTTTGGAATGGACATGTGCAGCACATCTCGAAGAACAGTTACAGAAAAGTCAGTAACCAGTTTTTCTTCTCCAAGTGCTTGCACACGTGCATTCCAACATGACTCAGAAGTTGACCCGGAGGTGGCTTCAGAGGTCAAGGGCAGGCTGACTGTAACACAGCCCAGCCGAAGCCGGTGTCATCTCTGGCCTGTTGTGTAATGGCATAGTGCGAGGTGAACATATGAACCCATGACCAGGTTGCCGCCCTGCATATGTCCTGAATTGGTACCTGCGCTAAGAAAGCAGTGGAAGAGGCTTGAGATCTTGTAGAGTGAGCAATCAGGTTAGATGGGGGCAGTATGTTAGCGAGCATGTAACATATCTTGATAAACTAAGTGATCCACGATGAGATTCTTTGTGCAGAAACAGGGAGACCTCTCATCCTTTCTGCTATGAACAGCTGAGTAGATCTGCGGAATGGTTTGATCCTTTGTATGTAGTAGGCCAGGAAACGCCATACATCTAATGAGTGGAGTCGCTGTTCCTCCTTGTTCACATACGGTTTAGGGTAGACCACCAGCAAAAAAACCTGCTTGACTGCAATGGAACTGAGATACAACTTTTGGGAGGAACGATAGGTGCGGTCGCGGACCTTGTCTTTGAAAGAGACATATATGGGGGTTCCAAAATGAAAGTTCAGATCTCTGAAACCCGTCTGGCCGAGGTGATGGCCACTACTTTCCAAGAGAGGTGTAGCAGCGAGCATGTTGCCAGTGGTTCAAACAGGGGTCCTGGAAAACTTTGACAGGACCAGCTTTAGATCCCAGAGAGGGGTGGGATCCCTGACCTGTGGATACACACTCTCCAGGCCCTTAAGGAACCTGACTACTATGTCATGTGAAAAGACCTAACGATTGTCAACTTTGGGATGGAAGGCTGAGATGGCTGCTAGCCCTTTCTGTCTTAAAAGCAGGTAGACTAGAATGAGCTGCAGACATGACTGCAGACGCAGGACTCATCATTGTGAACACCAGATGGAGAACCTCTTCCATTTTGCCAGGTAGGTAGCGCTGGTAGATGGCTTTCTACTGCCTATAAGGACTTCTTGGACTTCCTCCAAACAAACATGCTCTTCTGGATTTAGCCATAGAGCATCCAGGCCGTTAGGTGCAGCGACGTGAGGTTCAGGTGAAGCATTCAACCCTAATCCCTGGATATCAAGTCTACGTGCGATGGCAGCTGTAAACGCATCTCCATTGACATGGCCAGGAGAGAGGAGAACCAATGTTGTCTGGGCCATGCCGGGTCTATGAGGATGACTGGCGTTCGGTCCCGCTTGATCTTCATCAGAACCTTGTGGATCAGTGGGATAGGCAGAAAGGCGTAGTACAGGTGCTTTGTCCATGGTATTAGGAACGCATCTCCAAGAGACTCCAGGCTGTGGCCCCTGAGGGAACAGAATTGATAGAATTTCCTGTTAGATCAAATGTCAAACAGGACCATAGGGGGAGTCCCTCACCGTCGGAAGACGTCCTTTATAACGTCTACACGGAGAAGAGAAAGACCCACTGAGGCAATCTGCTAGCTGTTCTGAGTCCCAGGAAGGTAGGAAGCTTCTAGTGTGATGCCATGGTCGATGAAGAATAATGACAGGCAGACTGCTTCCTAACATAGGGAGGAAGAATGTGCACCCTTCTGCCTGTTTATGTAGAACATGGCCATTGTATTGCCAGTAAGGACTGGAACAGATTTGCCTGTCAAGTGGGTGTACTGCCCTGAGTTCTCTGACATTGATTTGCAAAGAGAGTTCTTCTTGGGTCCAGAGGCCTTATGTTCTGATAGGCCCTAAGTGGGCCCCCCAGCCAAGGGCCAATGCATTGCATGACAGGGATAGGCAAGGTCTTGAGAAGGGGACCCCTTCGCATCGCGCGCTCCTGTCCAGCCACCGTTGTAGTGAGGTTAGGACCTGGTCCGGGACTATGAGAACCGAGTCCAGGGGGTGACGAGAGGGGGAGTAGACTGTGGTTAGCCAGGCTTGCAGAGGCCTGAGTCGGAGACTAGTGTGCTGTAGTAGGTAGGTGCACAACGCAATGTGGCTTAGGAGGCTCAGACACTGTTGTGCGGTCATGATCAGATGGCTTTGGAGAGATCTTAACAGGGACGCAATTCTGAGGAACCAGTCCTTCGGAAGTACAGCTCTCACTTACACCGAGTCGAGTACTGCCCCTATGAACTCTATCCTGTGGACCGGGATTAGGGTGGACTTCTGGAAGTCCAATGCATTGAAGGTTGATTGGATGAGCCATGTGTCGATCTTTATTTGAGCTCTGGACCAGCCCTTGATCAGCCAGTTGTCGAGGTATAGGAATATGTGGACTCCCGTTTTCCTTAGAAAGGTCACTACTACCGCTACACATTTTGTGAAAACCTGTGAGGCAGCTGAAACTGGTAGTGATTTTGGTTTACTACAAACCTTAGGAAATGTCTGTGACCAGGGGAAATTGCAATATGAAAGTAAGCGTCCTTTAGATCAAGGGTGGCATGCCAATCCCCAGGATCCAGTGATCCTGCCTGGCTGTCTGAAGTAACTGCTGCGGTCTGCATTGTTTTCTTGTACCTGCCAGTACACAGAGACCCAAGCACTTCAAGGTTGCCTTTGAGTCCTTAAGGTCAGGCAGCCTAGCATCCATCTGCTCTGAGAAGAGCGACAAACCCTCGAAAGGGAGGTCCTGGATGGTGTGTTGCACCTCCTGAGGAAGCCCCAATGATTGCAACTAGGAGCTCCTACGTATCGTCACAGCGGTCACCATTGATCTGGCCACAGAGGTAACAGTGTCCAGGGCTACTTGCAGGGAGGCCCAGGATACCGTTTTTTCTTCCTCGACAAGGGAGGAAAACTCCTGCCTGGAGTCCTGAGGAAGAAGGTGACTGAATTTGAGCAACAACTCCCACCTGTTGAAGTTGTAGCACCCCAGCAAGGCCTGCTGGTTTGCTATATGCAGTTGCAGGAACCCTGAGGAGACGGCCTTGCGCCCAAAGAGGTCCAGCCATTTAGGGTCCTTCAACTTGGGAGTAGAGCCCGGTTGACCCTGGCGGTCTCATTCATTGGCTGCCGCAACCACCAATGATCCCGGGGGGGTCTGAAAAGGAACTCGTACCCCTTAGCCAGAACAAAGTATTTACAGTGAGCGTTTTGCCGTTGGCGGAAGGGAGGCAGGGGTTTGCTGAAAGGCCTTAATAGAGTCCGTGATGGTGTCATGTAGCAGTAGGGCCACTCTGGATGGACCCACTGGTGACAGGATGTCTAGGAGGCCATGTGTCACCTACTTAACCACCTTCACTTGGACCCCTAGGTTTGAGGCTACCCACTTCAAAAGGTCTTGATACGACTTATGGTCATCCGGCAGTGTAAACTCCGGGAGCCAGCTAAAACCAGATGGGGAGCCTCTATCAGTGCCTCGGTGCCAGCAGGGGCCTGCGGGTATTCCTCCTGGGGTTTGGTACCATGTTTGGTACTAGCGTCCAGTTCCGGGGTGTGTCTGTGCAGTACTGGGGGTGCCCTGGCCTTCAACACAACAAAAAAGATCATCTTGAAGGGGTCCCTTGAAGCAGTGGGAACCTAAAAGGGCCACTGCATGGTGGTTGGGCCCTATGGGTACTGCGTCCAGGAACCCAGAGGTTTCGATGAGCTCGGTGCCATGAAAGAGTGGGAGCGGCCCGGGGAGCAGCATGGTCAGCCGCTTCGGCAATAGGAATATGCTTCCTCCTCTGAGTCTGATGAAAAGGACAAGGAGGTGTGCCGCAGAGACCAGGGCGGAGCCATGCCAGCAGGTGCCAGAGAAGATCACCTAGGAAACCTTGATGCTGTCAGCGCTGGCTTCCCTTTTAGACAGCTAGCGTGGTGCCGGTCTAGGTGCCAGCCCCGACTCCCTGCTGCTTGGGGGCATTGGCCTGACCCTTTGGGGAGCCCGGTACTGGCAGGATGATAAGATCCCTTGCAGTCGTAAACCCTTTGGGGGTCGATAGGACCGGAAATTGACCAGTATGCTGGTCTTGAGTGGGAGTCATAGGACTCTACTGAACCAGGGCTGTGGGCACCTCACAATGTGGTGCCAGGGATGAAGAACAGCCCGACACAGGTCTTGCTTTGTCCCGGTCCTCCTTTTCCTTAGGCACCAGAGCCCAGCTCTTCGCCAGGTGCTTGCAGTGTTTCTTCTTAGGCACCAGCGAAGATAATTGGTGCCAAGGAGCACTCAGAGATGGAGGAGCGCTCTGCACCAAGGCTGAGGTGCTCAGTGCCAAGTCCAACCGCGGCTCTAAGGCCGGTCTTAAGGCTGCCTCCATGAGTAGGTCCTTCAAGTAAACAGCGTGGTCTTTCTGGGTCCAAGGCTTAAACGCCTTACAAATTAGACAACGGTCTTTCCTATGAGCTTCCCCTAAGCACATGAGACAGCTCGAGTGCGGGTCGCTCAAAGGCATAGACTTGTTGCATGCAGCACAAGGTTGAAACCCCGTCAACCGAGGCATGCCTCAGCACCAGGACAAAGGACAATGCTGGTATTTGAAAGTGGGGCTGTCCAAACTATCTATCTAAAACTAACAAACTACTAACTATTTACACTAAAATTTGAGAAAAAACATTAAGGGATGAGATTGCCTAAGCAATGAGAGGCTCCAGCAACTGTCATGGGTGGTAAGAAGGAACTGAAGGATGGCAGGGTCAGCAGGGCCTTATACCAGCATGCGATGCCAGAAGGCGCTAGAGCCAACCCAACGGATACTCCCATGGGAAAATTTCTGGCAACTGTGTGGGCGCACAAATACTTACACTGAAATGGACACGTGCAAGCATCAAAGAAGGAGTATTTTCCCACCAAAATTGAAGTTAGAATAGTGTTGGTCATCACAATTATACAAGCCTGCTTTTTTGCCAGAGCCTAGCTTCAAAAATGAAAATGAAAACTGTCAGTCCCAGCATCCCCATACTTTTTCAGAGCTCCTGGGGTGTTCTTTTCCTACAATTCCTTAGCAATTCCACAAGAGGCCTGGGGCACGTAAGAGCCTCAAGTTTGGTGGAGCAGTGGAGAAAGGAGATATGGCAGGGCAGCACGGAAGTGGCATGTGGGCAGCACAGACTGGGGAAGGAGGCCTGGGGGCAACAGCAGGCAGGGGCCATTTCACTTCCACTGCAGCCATTAAGCAGATTCCATATGGACTCATCAGAGCCTCACACTCCTGCCTCCTACAAGCCTTAGATTAGTTTAGAGGCTTCCCACCTGCATGCAATCCTCACTAGGCTTATTAGGAGTCTCACAGTCACTCCTAGGAGTTTATTAAGTTAAATAAGCATTGGTAGCCTAAAGCTCCTGGGGTGCCTAAAGGCTTGCAGAGGGTGGGGGAGCTCCCAAAAATCCTCCTAAGATACCCTGACAGAACTCTACTCCTGTGAAACTCCTTAGATTCACATGAGAGAGGCTCCCCTGCAAAAGTTCTCAAGAGGTGCACAGGATTAGGGCTCCCTTCCTGCAGATCTCAGGAAGTCTGCAGAAACAGTGGCAAGTGTTGGTTCCACACCCCATGCCGTCTCTTCCTGTCTGATGTTATGACTATTTTAAAAACTAAAGAAACTCCCAAACAAAAACTCTGTAGCGATTAAATTATGATAGACACACATCTGTGAAAATCCTTACACAAACATTGTCATTAGCAAAATAAAGCTATTAAAAGTCTGGAAGTTTTAAATAGTAAAGTAAGTTTACCTTTGACTTTCTACTTTTTCAAGTGTTTGTATTTAAATTTTACCTCTACTCTGAATTTCCTTTTTAAAAAGGTTGGTTTTTCCAACAATGTTCTTTGTACAGTGTTTTATCCTTAAGTTACTGAAATATTCTCTCAACTTTAACTTCAACTTAACTTCTTTTGTGTCTGGGAATTAATTAGCATATTAATTAACAGATATTTTTATGCAAGAGGATATTATTAAGCCTTCCCCATTTGTGGCAATTGCAGAGATGACAAAGGAGGAGGGGGGGAAGAATAGCTCAGAAGGTCCCCATATTAACACCTCTATGTACAATTTTATAATTACAAATGTTACACAAATTAAAAGTTTTATTAAACATATGTAACAGCGTAACTTCAGAGTGTTTTGCAGTACCCTATATATGAACATTCTTACCTTTTTAGCTTCTTTAGACTTTCTAATATTGTGTTGAGGGCCAAACTTCTTGTGTGTGCAAAATACATTCTTAGACCATTCATTTTTATGGGATGTTAATTGGGGCTGACCAAAGCTGCCATCAACTCTATATCTGTCAGCTGGAATCTTATTCATTGGAGGGGGAAGAGTACCACAGTTAATACTTGACCAGCCATCTGTAGAATCTGTATAAGACTCCTGGTCACTGGCATTTCCATGTTGCCATTCTTGCAAGACATGAACAGGCAACCATCTCTGATTGCCTATGCCTACAATACTTTTCTTGGATGGCGGCACTGAACTTCGAGAAGAAACTAGTGGAACTTCAATACGAGCTGAAGGACTTAAGTGCTTACTTAAATTTTGTGATTTGTCATTCTGAATTATTTCTAAATGAGTGTTTCCTTCTTGTTCTTGACAGAAGCCATTCCAATGGGAAGCATGTTGATTCTGTCCCCTTCCAACTGGATTTTCCCATATACTATTAGGAATATGTTTACTTGCATTGCCTCCTAAATCAACCACCAAAACTCTATTGCTTTTTTCTTCTTGGTTAAAATTTCCAATACCACTATCACTGTTGCTGCTTGTACTGTTATTCTGATGAGCATCTGCATCACCATCAAGAAAAGCTCTTGCTCGCATTCCCTCAATCAGCTCACCCATATCCCTATAGAGGACAGAGATAAATTGAAGAACAGGTAAAGATGACGTTGGAAATTCTAAACAGCCATTTGTGTCTGGATCTGCCGTACATTCCAGTCCAAAACGTCTTGCTATACCTTGGTGAATTTTATGATGAAATAATTCTGGATCCACCATGAACACGTGACAAGATGTCCTCAGAACCCCTTCATCTTCCTGAGCCAAGCTTGCATCATCATTTGTCTGCATGGTAACTAGCCCAAAAAATCTTCTATCATCAGGGCACACAGCACTAAATGCCAGTTTCTCTGCAGGATATTCTGCCACTACACCAGACTTGTCACTGCAGAGCTGAATACAGTCATGCATAATCTTCATCATCACCAATGAATGGATTTTCTGTTCTGCCCGAAGGCGTCTCATACATCCCCGAATAGCCTGCAAACTGTCATTTTCCAGATTTGAGCTTGTTGAAGGAAGTTCAATCGAGCCTAGGTAACCTACCACCATAGCAACATTTAAAATACTTGCATCTAACCCAAAGTCTTCTGGATTTTCCAGTCCAATCTGAAAAACTGAATCATCATGCAACACTTTGGATATTTCTTCCTTTGAAAGTAGATTAGGATTGTTATTTATACTTTCATGTCCAGTTTCAAATTTAGTAGCAGCAGTCTCAGAAAGGGATCTTTGTTTTGGTACTGAATTCTCTGCATTACCAGCACAAAAACTAGGATTTTCAAAGATCATGTTGAAAATTCCACCAGACTGCATTTCTTCAACAACCTTCTCCGCTCTATTTATACCCAAGGCTTTAGAGTCAGGCTTTGGCTTCAGCCACCCTTTCCCATCATAAAAACCAACTTCTTCATCACTAGAACATGAGTCAATATGACTGTTACCTTCAGCAATGACCATGTGCAGGACTCCAGAACATTTTCCTATTAGTTTCACCACATCTTCATGAGAAGCTTGTTTTACATTAATTTCATTAATTGCAAATATTTGATCTCCTGCTTTAAGTCCCACATAATCTGCAGGACTTCCTTTCATAACACAGCTAAGAACACAGGGAGCTTGTCCAGAAAGGGTGAACCCATAGCCAGCTCTTCCTCTTGCAACTTCCACACTTCTTATCCGAGGAGGAGCATGCATATTGAGTCGACGTTTCACTGTTTCCCCTGGTCTATACATTTTGGTTAATCTCTGGAACAGCAGAAGCCCTTAATTGGTGCAATTCTTAGTCATGTTTCACTTAGGTGCTTTCCTGGCATCCCAGTTCCTTCATCTGCAGAAGTCCTAAAGAATAAAAATAAAAATTGATTTAATACTTGACATTTTCCTTTTTTGTTCTTCTTAGTGTTTGGGAATACATTTATCAAAATTACTATAAAAGATATCAAAATAATTAAATATTGGCATAGGATCATGATCTCTTGCTACTTTATTAATGCCAAAGAAAAGCTGAACAATTGTGGTGGACAGACCTCAATGTTGATGCAAAAATTATATTGATACAATTATAACTTTTAAAATATTAAGTTGTTACAACTTGTCTACTGAATATTAAGATATAGCTACAACAGGGGCCCCCCAATTTTTTAACAGAACAACCCCATTTTAATTAAGTTTCCTGATGGGACCCCAGAAAGCAAGGACAACACCATTTTGAAAAGCAAAATGATGTCCTCTCTTAGCGTGACCTTGCATGCACCGTATTCGAGAGGTCATGTTGAGCGGAGCAAAATGGCGTCCTTTGCACATTAGAGATCATCATGACCCCATCTGCTGATAGCATGACCCCATTTGAGATCATGACCCACAGTTTGGGAACCACTGAGCCACAAGTATGTTACAGCCATAATACTTGAAAATGGGACAACACATATTATGTTTTATTATGTTTAGCTAGTTATGTTGCAAAATACGAACGTTAACCAAAGAAATTCCAGAATTTCTGCTATCACCCACAGACAAGCACATGTCAGAAAAGATAGCCCTCCCTAGCCGTAAAACCATATTTTTTACCCCACGAGTAGCTTCATTTTAAACTTTACCTTGCTTTATCTTTATACCATTTTCTTTTGTGCTATATTTAAAAGATGGATTGGTTATTTAAATTTGTGCTTTGTACAAAATAGTTAATAGAAGTTTAATTGCTATAACAAACAGATTGTAACTCTATGGAGCTTAGTCAAGGGACAAACCCCTAAAAGTGTCTTATCTAGACCAGGACACCTCCCTTTCTGTAAAATACTAGCTTGATACAAACGTAATCCTTATTTCAAGACGACAAACCATGTACAACATTCATGTTTTAGGAAGAGACCTGATTGTGAAAAGAAACTTAGGATGCATTAATAAAACTGGGTAAAACTACACAAAGAATTCTAGAAATATCTTTGATGAAAATAATTTTATAATTATTCTAAAAACTTGATTCAGAGAAGTCTCTAGGAAAAACATGTAGTTGGAAGTGTTTAAAACCTTATATGTTTATTTCTTATATGTTGAAATGACAAACACCTTTGTGAAATGTATACTTGCAAATGTTAGTTAAGAAAAAGCTCCTAATATAATTGCTATGTAATAGTAAAATGCTTTATGTACCAGCACAGAATGTAATGACCTTACTAAACTAATTACTAATTTAAGAATATTTTAATATAGAATATTTATATTAATAGGAAAATTAATTACTCACAGTGCTCAAGCAACTCTCACCCAACTCAGGAAGACAAGAAGAATAATCTTTCCAAAAACTGTCATGTAGAATAAACAACTTTTTTTAAATAACTATTTAAACTAATTACTCTTTTTAAGAATTATTTAATATTGAAAGACTGTTTTAAAAATTAAAAACTTTATATAAAGAACAGGAGTGTTTGGACTTTTCAGAAACAGAATTTCATTTCCTGTTAAACTGTTAAAATTGAAGAAATATCTGAGAAAACTGACTGAATAAAAAGACAGAGTTAAAACTTTAAAAGTTGTCTGATGCTTTTCTGCCACAAAAACAAAATCAATTAGAAACATTGTGCATTCATTAAACAGACTGCATATTCAAGAGCTGAAGGTGTCACCTAAACCAACCCCCAAGGAATGGAGCCAATGAGTGACAGCAACAAGCTGTGAATCTAAAGAAGCCCGAAAGAGGTGTGTTTTCCTATAATTTCATGGAAATAGGAAGAAGGGTATAAAATCTCTGAAGTGAGCACTTCTGAGACACACACAACCTCTGCTATCCTGCTTAAACAGCAAGCACTTATCAATATATCCTGTCCATCTCTACAAGCAAGCTGCCATAAAAGCTAAGAAAAACGGAGAAGACTAAGAAGAAACCAAAACCAAGGAAATCTCCTAACATTTCAACATGGATTGGTGAGAAAAAGTTAACTAAAACACTGCCAAGGGATTAGATTAAAACTCCTATGATTTTACTGGGATATAAAAATGCTGTTGTAACTTAAAATACCAACAGTTTCTCCTGTTAATCACCAAATGATTATTAGTCCATGGATTCCTGGGGAGGAGATGGGGCTAAATATTAGTAAACAAAAATAGTAGGCTATAAGGTTCTTGATTTTCACAATTGGCCCATCTCAAGACAGCTCCTTAAATGGCTTCTTTTAAGCAACAGATTTAAATATTTTTTTCAATTTCATAGGATTTAGTTAAAATTGTTTACGTTGCCCATCTATAAACTGACTGGTTGTTGTTATTATTAATAACTAGACAGGGTCCCACCTGCCCGTAAGCAAATTATTTTGCCCATAAAAACTGTTTGGGCAAAATAGTGTAAGTATCTAGTAAGATACCAAGACTGAATTCACAATAATTTAGGGAAACAATATTCATTGGTCTTAACTTACCAAAGTATGCCCCACCCCCCAAAGGCGGTCCACTTTCAAGGTTATAATTAGGGCTCTACCAAATTCATGGCCATGAAAAACATATCACGGACCTTGAAATCTGGTCTCCCCCTCTGAAATCTGGTCTTTTGTGTGCTTTTACCCTATATTATACAGATTTCACGGGGGAGACCAAAGTATCTCAAATTGGGGGCCCTGACCAAAAAGGGAGCTGCAGGGGGTCACAGTATTGCCACCCTTTCTTCTGCATGCCTTCAGAGCTGAGCAGCTGGAGAGCAGATGTTGGCCAGGCACCCAGCTCTGAAGCAGCGCCCCGCCAGCAGCAGTGCAGAAGTAAGGGTGGCAATATCATACCAGACCATGCCACCCTTACTTCTGCGCTGCTACCTTAAGAGCTGGGCAGCCGGAGAGTGGTGGTTGCTGACTGAAGGCTCAGCTCTGCAGGTAGCAACCCAGAAGTGAGGGTGACAATACTATACCATGCCATCCTTACTTCTGCACTACTGCTGCTGGCGGCAGCTCTGCTTTCAGAGCTGGGCTCCCAACCAGCAGCCGCCGCTCTCCAACTGCCCAGCTCTGAAGGCAGCCCCGCCGCCAGCAGCAGTGGTAAAGGTAGCAGTACTGCAACTCCCTCTACAGTAACCTTACGACCCCCCCAAAACTCCTTTTTGGGTCAGGACCCCTACAATTACAACACCATGAAATTTCAGATTTAAATCGCTGAAATTGTGAAATTTGCAATTTAAAAAATCCTTCCGGTCATGAAATTGACCAGAATGGACCGTGAATTTGGTAGGGTTCTATTTATAATCTCTCTTAAAAGCTCTCCACAGACACACATACAGAAGAGATGGCTTTGAAGCGGAGCCTGGAGCTGGAGCGCGGAGCAGTGGAGCTGCAGGTTTTTGCCTGGAGCTGAAGCGGAGCCGGAGCACAGCTCCAAAGCCCTGATTTGTAACACAAGTAATCAGTCTATCATTGGTGTACTGTTACTTGTGTTGTTTTATGTTTTCTTTTCCTTTCTAATAAAATAGACATGGTTAATAATTGAGGTTATTTTGCTTGATCTCAATCATGGTGTCCCCTAAGGTATACAAATGAATCCCTGTGACTAAGTTTTCACCTACACTACAAGCTACAGATGTGTGTGACGCTGGCAGACAAAGTGCCAGCCTATGCCAAGGCCCCCAAGTCTCACTGAACACTGACAAATGCATAGCTGGAAACCAATCTGGCTCACCTATGTGTTAGCATTATTAAAATAGATGTTAAGTTTATAAGAATGTATTTAGACGATGAAATGCTTGTAGGATGCTGCATGTATTGGTGAGACACGGTGGGTGAGGTAATATCTTTTATTGGACCAACTTCTGTTGGTGAGAAAAACAAGCTTTCAAGCTTGTCTTGATCTCACTTATAACATTTGTATCCCATGGTATAAAGTTATACTGAGTGTTTGCAGCGTAAGCCTCTGTAACTGTAACTCGCCAACCAGGAAAGAAGCATTAATTAACGTAAAGTGCTCGTCCTGCACACAAGAAGGCCCAAAGAAACCAAAATGAGCCATTGTGAAACATCAAAGTGTCACAACCCAGTGGCCCCTCTCCCCCTAGGGAGTCCCCTGGGAAGGTAGATCAGCACTGTATATTGCTAACACTGTTGCAAGCATCGCAAAGCATTTTGGGGAGGGTTAAAGGTGTGTGAATGGAGAGTGGAAGATTCCTTTGCAGGTTTACGAGAGGCTGAGGGGGGGAGGGGAGAAAGAAGAAAGCAGAGAACGGGTTAACTCAACGCTGCAGCTAACAAGCTCAGTCCGAAGATAAGAAGCTGACTCCAGCCCAAGGCCAGCTGCTACCTGCCAAGACAGAAGGGGGGGAAGTCCAACCCCCCTGCCCAGCCGGGAGAAGAGAAGAAATAAGTTGAGCAGAGCTGCAGAGATAACAGCGAGAACAGTGAGAGCAAATGAAATGGCAACAGCAAAGGCCAACAGAAGGGAAAACAGTCTCCGGAGCCAGGATGTTTTGGGAAACCAGGGAGGCCACAGCAAGCCTGTTTGGACTGGTACAAAGAACACCAGGAACAGAGGGCCCTGAACGAACCCCACCCCCCACCCCCAAGGAGCCCGGGACTTTAAAAGCCCTCCTGAGAGCTAAAGCAACTTGGAGAGCAAAGCAGATTCTTGGATGGCCTGGGCGCAGGACAGCACTCCCTTCCACCTTCCCCTTCTCACTCCCCCCCTTCTTCTGACGTTACACCCAGACTTGGCCAGTCTGGGTCGTACGTGTGAGAGTATGAAAATGGGTTAGGCTTGGGGCATTAACGCTTTCTTTCTTCCCCTCAGTGATGTGGGAGTATTTCCAGTACTCTCTGCTGTTATTTTATTATTTTATCAATAAAGGTTTAAAATTTAGACACTTGGTGTGCCTCGTCATCTCCTCCCCAAAAAAGATCCTGTGGCCCAGCCTGATCAACTGTGGCCCAGGCAGATTGGTAACAAAAATCTGTCACAAAAGGACTAAGATTTTGCTGATTGCCCTATACGCACACCCATTAAGAGGAGACGGGGCTCAAACACCTGTCCCATCAGTTAGAATGCTGGGGGAAGAAAATAAAAATCCCTTGTGACGTTGCACTCTATATGATTTTATGAAAGTATGCTGATGAGTGTGAATATAATGTACCTAACATATGCTTCATGCAAAAGGTCTCTTGTAAGGTATCATTACAAAGCTTATAATCTACTGAGTGTGGTCATCCTATTTGTATAAATGTATCACTCTTGTACCTGAAACTAGAAATATGAAATGTAACTCTGAGGGTCTATTGTAATTATGCAAAGTGTGGGCCATTAATGGTGGTTTGGAATCTTGATGGCTCCCATCAACCAGGACAACTGACTGTGGATGGCTCTGTTTGCAGGCAGCCCTTCCTGTGAGTCAGGCTGGGAGGAATGAAGGCTTACAGTGACATGTGATCATGTCACCTGAACTGGAATCCATCTTTAACCTGGTGTTTTTCCATTAAGAAGGAGGGGTGGGAACCCAGAGGGACAAAGAATTCCCGCCTTATGCAAAAGATATATAAATGGGTGGCAGGGGCGGCTCTAGCTTTTTTGCCGCCCCAACCACGGCAGTCAGGCAGCCTTTTGTGGCATGCCTACAGGGAGGTCCGCCAGTCCCGTGGCTTCGGCATAGCTGCCGCCGAATTGCCGCAGAAGCCGCGAGACCGGCGGACCTCCCGCAGGCATGCCGCCGAAGGCTGCCTGACTGCCGCCCTCGCAGGGACCGGCAGGGCACCCTCCGCGGCTTGCCGCCCCAGGCACGCGCTTGGAGCGCTGGCACTTGGAGCGCTGGCGCCTGGAGCCGCCGCTGGTGGGTGGAACAGAACAAAGGAGGCAGCCAGCATGAGAAATACCCTAGCTACCACCTGAGCTGGAACAAGGGCTGTACCAGGGGAAAGGATTGTGCCCAGACCAGGCAGGCATCCAGTCTGTGAAAGAAACTTATTGAAACATCTCTGAGGGTGAGATTTTATCTGTATTCAGTTTTTTTTACTGTACTAGGTTTAGATTGGCGTGTTTTATTTGATTTTACTTGGTAATTCACTTTGTTCAGTCTGCTATTACTTGGAACTACTTAAATCCTACTTTCTGTATTTAATAAAATCACTTTTTACTTATTAATTAACCCAGTGTATGTATTAATACCTGGGGGGGCAAACAGCTGTGCGTCTCTCTCTATCAGTGTTATAGAGGGCGAACAATTTATGAGTTTACCGTGTATAAGTTTTATACAGGGTAAAACGGATTTATTTGGGGTTTGGACCCCATTGGGAGTTGGGCATCTGAGTGTTAAAGACAGGAACGCTTCTTAAGCTGCCTTCAGTTAAGTCTGCAGCTTTGGGGCACGTGGTTCAAACCCTGGGTCTGTGTTGGAACAGACTGGCGTGTCTGGCTCAACAAGACAGGGTGCTGGAGTCCCAAGCTGGCAGGGAAAGCAGGGGCAGAAGTAGTCTTGGCACATCAATATAATGTCATATATAATGCCAAGTGATAAGATTTCTGGTTTTTCCATCTGCTTTTTTTAAAACCTAGGAAAGTACACAAAAAAAGTAAGGTTGAAAAGTTAAGCACTCAGAAGTCAGGAAATGCCAGAATTAAGGTTGACCGTGCAACCTTACTTTGGCCCCCTTTTGCATATGCATTATGATACAGTCTTTAATTACATCTTCACTTAGTATTTTTTCCCACAGGATCCCTGCCACATTCAACGCACAAGATGGACCTTTTCCAAGGATGAACTGGGGTTGTGCAGTAAATGAGGCCGTTGTGCACAGCACCCCTGCTTCATCTGTTGAAGTTGAAAGGTGTATAGTTAATGAGTAAGGGGATTGAGGTAAGAAGGAGAGTCTCAAAGTTAAAGCAGTTGAATGCTGCCCTGGAAAATTGGATTCTATCCTGGCCTTTGCCACAAGATTCCTATGTGATGCTAGGCAAGTCACTTAAACGAACATATTCACAAGTGGTCACAAATTGTTCTCATTTTCTGGGTATCTGACTTGGACCCTGGGGCAGAGTGAATTGATTTAAATCACTGATTTTAACTTTGGTTTAAATCATTAATTTTAATCTTGCTTTGCATTTGTACTTTTTAGTTATTTCCCTAAAGAAACATTCATTCTCACTGCTTGGTATAACCAAACATTTTGGTTTGCAACTAAATATAGCCTTTATAAGTTTGGTACTATTTTGCAGGAGGATACACTATATTGATACACATTTATTTAACCAATTATAGCTTAATTTAGATTTCAGATAATAAAAAATACAAAAAAGTAAGTAAGTTAAAAAATGTTATTCGCCATTTTCTATTTACTGGAGGATTATTTTTTTACTCATGGTTTATGTCAAAATGCATTTGGGTGGAAACTGGAACTCAACTAAAAATGCACGAAGAGCATTTTAAAACTGTTTTTTATTAGTTAAATAATATGATCTTAAATGTGCTGCATACCTAAAGGAAAAATATCAAAACCTGTTGTGCATTTTAAACTAACAGATGTATTAAACAAAGGACGTTATCTGTAGTTAGTGAACTGAATTGATTGTTTCTGGTCACCATGTCCTTCAAGTTTTTAGAAGCGATAGAGCTCATCCTCTCACACCTAACTTTTATTCAGAGACTGGAAGAGAAAAAAGGCTTTTCCTACTTTTTCAACTCCCAACAGGTTTCTCAACTGAATAAAGTGAAATTAAAAAAATATATTCTCTCTCTACCTGCAGAAAAGGCTACTGCTGTCAAAAGCTGGTTTAGCACTTCAACAAACTATGGTTCCAGGTACTTAGCTAGAGACTGCTCCACTTCAGTGGTTTGATTTTCTTTAAAATTTTAGCAGCAAACACGTATTGCTTGATTTTTTTTTTTATTTAAATGATTTTCATAGATTTTAGCAAGTTTAGGTCTTAATAGAAGTTGTCATAATTTCAAATAGGCTTTTTTTAAAAATACTTTATTAATTAGAATATTCTGATTTTTTTAAATCAATTTTATCAGCCCTGCCCTGGTGTGTGATTTGCAGGCATGCAGAACACTCACAACTGCAACTGAAGTCAAAGGGATCTGTGCTTTGAACATATAAAGTGCTATATAACTCTAAGTACCCTAAAAAATCAGGTCCTAGATGTCTCAAATCGAGCACACAAAATTAATGGATATTTTTTACCTTAAGTACCAGTAAGTACCCAACACTTACTAGCTTCCAAGATCAGGTGCATCCACATTGGAATGGCCATAGATGACCTTTGTAAATATTATTTTTATGGTTGATCACTAAAAAACAAAGAATCAAGAATTTCAAAGTCACACTCTAGTCATAATTTGACCTCCTGGCATGTACTTAGACTAAAATTGGTAAAGCACTTTGAACATGGACAGCAATATATAAATACATGTACACATTCTTTTGCCATGAGTGACATTTGTGCTTGCAACATCTGAAACTTTAAATGCTTTACAAAACAAAAAACATTCATTGGCATCTCAAGCCTAGCTTTTAAAGTATGTTAGTTATTTCACTACTCTAATAACGAAAGAAGTATTTAAATGGTCAGAGATTGCTTCTCACCCTCTTGCGATTGGTACTTGGAAATGAATTATCCTGAATTGGAAAAAGACTCTCAGTTGAAGACTCAACTCTAGGATGTGCTCCCTTTAGAGGACTTCCAGATCCGAAATATGACCGGCTTCAAACCACCATGTAAAATATCAATTTAGCTTTATTTTTGGTTTTTAAATTGTTTTCTTTTGACTAAGGGTATGTCTTCACTACCGGCCGGATCGGTGGGCAGCGATCGATCCAGCGGGGATCGATTTATCGCATCTAGTCTAGACGTGATAAATCGATCCCCAAGCGCTCTCCCATCAACTTCTGTACTCCAGCTCGGCGAGAGTCGCAGGCAGAGTCGATGGGGAAGCAGCAGCAGTCGACTCACCGTAGTGAAGACACTACGGTGTGTAGATCTAAGTACGTCGACTTCAGCTACGTTATTCACGTAGCTGAAGTTGCGTAACTTAGATCGATTCGCTCCCCCCCCCGCCCCCCCCAGTGTAGACCAGGCCAAAGGGTCAACATTGTTTTTTATCATCTCTGTAGATACCGGTTGTAATTTGTCAGTGCAGAGTGGTTTCTGTAAGTAATGTGTTAATATAGTAATTATCTAGCTGCCATGATAGCCTCTCTAGGAATCAAGAAAATAATTTCGCTTTAACAAACAAACACTAAGGCTTTATCTACACTACACAGCAGCTTTTAGTGACACAGCCGTGTTTCTAAAAGTCGGGCAGTGTAAGCGCTGTTTGTCGGCACTTTTGCCGACAAAATACTTCCATCCCCTACTGTAAGCACTCCTGCCAACAACGAGCCGTTTACACTGCCACTTGCCGGGGCAAAACTTTTGCCTTTGGGGGGGGGTGGGGGGGCTTTTTTAAGCACTTGCGAATGACAAAAGTTTTGTCGTTCAATTGGCAGTGTAGACAAAGCCTAATACTTTGCACTTACATAATGCCTTCCATCCAAGGGTTAAGAAGTGCTTTGCAAACATTAATCTATCTCACACCACCTTTGTTAGGAATCAGTGGCAGAAAACAGAACCGAGGCTATCTTAAGGCATAGAACTGGGTGTAAGAAGAGGAATATCCTACTTCCATTAGGCCACACTCTTGAGTTTCCTAAAATATTAATGTACATCCAATTATCTCCATTATATTACTGTACTGTAATAACTTCTAAGTTAGTGCACTATGTTTTATTTATTTGGAACTAAAACAGTGTTTAATCCATTTAGAGTACGTACAAAAATGGTTGCAGCATGTTACTGAATTTTTTTAATTAAATTATATTTTAAATTAATTTTTAAATTAATTTTGTCGTAGGGTTCTGATGACATCATTAAGTAGGATGACATGGTTGCTATCAAAATAACCACTCACTGAACACCAAGATACCTGCAGAGGAGATTCTCTCACATTTTCGAAAATGCTAGTGGGGTTTATGCATGCATGTTAAGAGCAAAACGGCCCATTAATTAAATACCCTTTGGAAAACATAAATGGTAATATGATCCCATGCAAAAAAGTATAATTTTATGACATTTCCGTATCCCTATTAAGGGGTAATAACAATAAAAAGTTACTACCGTAATTTGATAAAAGGTTTCACAAATTGTATTGACATTGGAATATTTTTTTCAGCTCAGTAAATGAGACTGCATATGGTGTTTTATTACCTTGAAAACTTTGTATCACCTTACAGAAAGAAACATTTCCTTGTGTACATATGGGCTAAATGCAGCTGTTACAGTAGTGCAGGGTTCTCAAACTTCATTGCACCGCGACCCTCTTCTGACAATAAAAATTACTACACAACCTCAGGAGGGGGGACCGAAGCCTGAGCCCACCCGAGCCCCACTGCCCCATGTGGGGGGGCGGCAGCAAAGCTGAAGCACATGGGCTTCACCCCCAGTCGGCAGGCCTATAACCTGAGTCCCAACATGCAGGGCTGAAATCCTCAGGCTTCGGCCCTGGGCCCCAGCAAGTCTAAGCCAGCCCTGGCAACCGCATTAAAATGGAATTGCGACCCACTTTGGGGTCCCGATCCACAGTTTGAGAATCGCTGCAGCAGTGTAAATCCACTGAAGTTAGTTTATACACTGCTACCTCGATATAACGCGACCCGATATAACACGAATTGGGATATAACGTGGTAAAGCAGTGTTCCGGGGGGGGCAGGGCTGTGCACTCCGGTGGATCAAAGCAAGTTCAATATAACGCGGTTTCACCTATAATGCGGTAAGATTTTTTGGCTCCCGAGGACAGCGTTATATCGAGGTAGAGGTGTACCAGTGTAACCAAGCAAGAATTTGTCTCATAAACCACATTGTCCTTATTGCTGAACTACAAAATGGTATACAGAAAGTGGTAGAATCTTTGAATCAGAAGTAAAATTTGCAAGTTCTCTGACAGCATACATTCTTGTTTACATTTGCGATCAACCTGCTATGAGATTCAAGGCACAACACAGCGCAAATAGAGACAGAATCTGGGTTGCAATTGTCCTTGGGCTGTACCTGTCTCCTACAAACATTACATTTCCTCACACAGCTATTTTTGCATTTTCACTGTAGTTTTCCAGCTATCTGCATTTCCACTGTAGCTTTCCTGCCATTTCTCAAACACTCTAATGGGGGGGTAGGGGGGAAATCACGCATGTACTTGACTTATTTCATGCATCTGCTCCTGTTAACTCACGACAATAAAAAAGAGCAAATAGAAACAGGAGATATATTCAGAAATTAATTTAAGAAATAGCTCCAGTGGGCCAGGAGGGAGTATGTGAACATTAGATCTATAGTGCTGAGTATTCAGTTCATCTTGAAAGTCTGTTACCCATGCAACCTTACAATTGATTGTCTGTCTGTCTGTAGGGGGAAGAGAAGAGGAGAGGGGAAACTGTTGAGGTAAAGTGTTCCAAGGTTGATATTTTCCTCCCCTACTCCAGGTTATAGACATTCTATCCAAGAACTGGACAGGAATCTAAAGTACATCAATGCAGAACTGCCTCTGTTGAGAATCAGGCAGCACTCCTTTCCCAAAGTACACCTCTACCCCGATATAACGCGACCCGATATAACACGTATTCGAATATAACGCGGTAAAGCAGTGCTCCGGGGGGGCGGGGCTGCGCACTCCAGTGGATCAAAGCAAGTTCGATATAACGCGGTTTCACCTATAACGCAGTACGATTTTTTGGCTCCCGAGGACAGCATTATATCGGGGTAGAGGTGTATGCCTCCACAGAGCTCTCAAAAATCAAAACTTTTTTTGGTCAGTGCTGAAATGTGGCATATTTACAGCCAAATGACACAACTGAAAGAAACAGTGATAGCAAAAACACCAGCAGATCCTCAGCAAAAATTATTTGAGTGGGCACCACCAGAGTGCTTGGCAGGTGGGGGGGGGCAGTGTATTCTTGCTCTAAATTTGCATGCATTAACTTGGTTCTTGTGAAAGGTATTGGTACAGCAAAGACAGCAGCTTTTCCACACTGCACTGCCAATATACCAATTCTATTCTGTAGGGACAATTTGCAGGAGTGAGAATTCCTTTAGTTTCCACACTTATTAAATCTTTGGCCTCTTTTCTGAGAATGACAACAATGGTGCCACTAACAGAGGCATTTTTTGTTTTATGGACAATGCTTCATTGGGAACTGGATTGAGATAGTATTTTTCAGTAAGAATGTTCACTAATATCTCATGATTAGCAAAACATACTGCTTATATCTGTATCAGAAGGAATTGCTTTGCCAAAATATAGTTAAGTAGTGGAGGTATACCTCAAGAATTAGTAGAAGTTAGTTTGGTTTCTTCTCAAGAGCAGGCGTGAGGAAGGCAATCTTTCCCTGAGGACCTTATCTGAGTATGCGATCAAAGTGCAAAAGGAAATTTATATGTGCTTTGTAGATTCTGAGAAGGCATTTGATAAAATCCAATACAAAAGGTTGATGATACATATTCTTCAAGAATACTGACTTTCAAGATACACAATTAATAAAAAGCCTATATTGGAGATAGAAAGCAGCAACCTGAATGAACTATGCACTATCAGAATATGGCAGCATTGAGAAAGGTGTATACCAAGGTTGCATTCTATCTCCGCAGTTATTTAACATATGTAGATGTTATAATGAGGGAAAGTTTAGAAGACACCCAACCAGGACATACAGGTCAATGACATATACATCAATAACATAAGATACATCAATGACCTAGTTTGCATTGCTTAGACCAGTGATACTCAGACTGAGGCTCAGGAGCTGCAAGTGGCTCTTTAATGTGTCTCCTGCAGATCTTTGCAGCACATATTAAACCACTGTGTGATTTAATTATTAACGAATCTAAGTTATTAACCAGTCAGGATGCTTTTACTATGTTATTAACCAATTATAGCTGATAAAATAATAATACTTGGTTAGTCTTTTTGCTGTGAAAATATTATATAGAGCAGGGGTGTGCAATAATTTTCACAGGGGGGCCACTCCATGAATTTTGGTAAGTCGTCACAGGCTGCACATTTCTACTATATTAATGGAGGGGGTGCAGGGTCTGGGAGAGAGTTTGGGTGCAGGAGGGAGCTCCAGGCTGGTGCAGAGTGTTCGGGTGCAGAAGAGGGTGAGAGGTGTGGGAGGGAGTTTGGTGCAGGAGGGAGCTCCGGGCTGGGGCAGGGGATTAGGGTGCAGGAAGGGGTACGAAGTGCAGGCTCGGGCCAGGAGGCGCTTACCACAGGTGGCTCCCGGCTGGTGGCGCAGCAGGGCTCAGGCATGCTGCCTGCCTGCCATAGCCCCATGCAGCCCCTGGAAGCGGCCGGCTGCTGCTGGCATGTCTCTGCGTGCCCCTTGGGGGGGAGGGGGGGGAGGTTGCAGCAGGTCTCCATGGGCTGCCTGCGCCCGCAAGCACCACCCCGCAACTCCCATTGGCCGGTTTCTGGCTGTGAGGACAGTGCTGGGGGTGGGGGCAGCGCACGGAGCCACCTCCCTCCCACCAGAGGTGCACACAGATGTGCCAGCAGCAGCCGGCTGCTTCTGGGAGCAGCATGGGACCACGGCAGGAAGGCAGCCTGCCTGAGCGCCCAGCTGTGCCGCGGGACTTTTAGCGGCCCAGACTTGGAGATCGCAAGGGGGCAGAGGAGGCTGGACAGAAATGTTAGACGGGCTGGATCCAGCCAGCAGGCCGTATTTTGACCACCCCTGATATAGAGAGAGTAAATGAAACAATGAATTCATACTGCTGGGGTTCATTGGGTAATTTTGATCGTTAATTTGGCTCCTGAACCAATGAGATCTGAGTATAACTGGCTGAGACTAAGGAAGAACTTCAGAACATGCTTATTGCTGCAAACAATGTCAGCAAGAAATATGGAGTGAGGATCGACATTAGGAAGACAGAAAGTATGATGATAAATAAACACAGAGACCAGAGGCGCCAACTTTCTAATTTCCCCAGGGGTGCTCAACCCCCACTCCGCCCCAGGCCCTGCCCCCACTCCATCCCTTCCCCCAAGACCCCACCCTGCCCCGCCTCTTTCCACCTCCACTCCACCCCCACGCCCCCTTTTCCCACCCCTCCCCCAAGCACACGCCGCCCTTGCTCTGCCTCTTCCTGCTCCCTCTCCTCCCCCTCCCCTCCAGCCCACCACTGAACAGCTGATCCTTGGCAGACAGGAGGCACTGAGGGAGGGGAGGAGGAGGAGCTGATCGGCGGGGCTGTCAGTGGGTGCTGAGCACCCACCTATGACAGAGATGCACAAGACAGGCAACACCTATTACTTGATGGTTGATAGACTCCCTACACTTATTTCACCTAACACCACCAAATGGAAGATGTGATGAAGAAATCAAAAGAAGGATACAGTTTGCAAAAGTATTCAACGACTTCCAAAGACTTCTATGTTGTCAAAATTAAAACTACATATATCCTCACTAAATTGCTAAAGTGCTACCTACAGTCAATTCTCCTGTTTGGATTTGAGAGCTGGACACTTAAGAAGCAAACTCAAAGCATTCAAGCTTTGGTGTTATAGATGAAAGTTAAAAATTATCTGGAAAACCAAAACTATGAATAAAGCAGTGATGAGAAGGATGAGTTTTAAAAGAGCTCAATTACCTAAGACCCTAGGTCAGGGGTTCTCAAACTTCATTGCACTGAGACCCCCTACTGACAACAGAAATGACTACATGATCCCAGGAGCGGGGACCAAAGCCTGAGCCCTGCCGCCCCGGGCAGAGTTGGGGGGTGCAAAGTCGAAGCTCAAGGATTTCAGCCCCAGGCAGGGGGCCTGTAATCTATTCTGAGCCCCAGCACTCAGGGCTGAAACTGAGTTCTGAGCCCCGCAACCCAAGGAAGTGGGGCTTTGACCCCTGGCCCCAGCAAGTCTAATGCCAGCCCTGGTGACCCCATTAAAATGGGGTCACGACCCACTTTGGGGTCCAACCCAGAGTTTGAAAACTGCTGCCCTAGGTAAAAGATCACAGAGCAACTCACTTCCAGCACTCACATCAGAAAAGAGTGCAGGCAAACTAGGAAGAGGAAGAAAAGAGCTAGTTATATCAGAAATATCTTCAGATGGACTGGTATCCAAAGGAAAGTATCCTCTCAGGAATAAACATATTCATAATCTTTTCTAATAAACTGGGAGTCTAAATCCTGCCACTGCTACCAACTCCTTGTGTGCCCTTGAGCAAGTCACTTAACCTCTCTCCCTCATTTTCCCCATCTATCAAAGTGGAATCATACTTACTCACTTCCCAGAGGCATAGGGAGGATTAGTAGATGTAAAACACTTTGAACACAAATAGTGCTACTGTACACAATTGCCAAGTATTATTATCAGTAATGTGCAGAGACTTTGGTTTATAAATCTCTTTCCTAAAGAAAGGAGCATCAATCACAGCAGTGACCTCTCTGTGCCTCTGCAAAGTGGAGAGAATAGCGTTTCCCCACCTCACAAGGGTACTGAAGTAAATTCATTAACAGGGCAGGCAGATACAACAGCGAGTGGGGTCAGGCAGCTGCTGGATAGTTGGGGACGTGCTCCTCGAGGGCCAGGAGCAGTTTACTGTACCCCCTCCCCCAGCCAAGCAACAGTTGCACGCTACTCTCGAAACAGTGTTACACGTTAACCACCTTATCGAAGCAGCCTCAGCCTCCCTGGGGGGGTGGAGCCGCTGGGATTGGGAGGGAAAAGCAGCACCCGGGTCAGTTGGGACCGTTTGAAAAGCAAGCAGTCAAATCGGAGTCCAACAAACCAATCCCCATCCCCCCTGCAAAGCCCAGCTTGTAACGGAACCACTCCCCGTCACACACACCCAACACCGCCCAGCGCGGGGGGTGTCTAACTTCTGCACGCTACTCCCCCCTCCCTTCCCCTCAGGTCTCTCCCCTCCCCCACTTTACTCCTTCCACCCCCCGTCCCAAGTAGGGTCCCGGGCCGGTAGCGCACAGTCGGTTTGGTCTGGGGGGAGCACGGCTCCCAGACCCACTCACCTCCGTCCCCCAGGACTCCAGCTCCTCACCGAGTCACCAACTCGCCACCGGTCACCGGGGCGACGGGCGCCTGTCTCCACCACCCAGCACCTCGGCCACTGGCTGCAGGGAGCTGTCAGTCACTCGCCCGGCAGGGGTGGCGGTCGGGTTCCCGACCAGAGAGAGGAGAGACAATACAGAATCGGGAACTACAGCTCCCAGCATGCACCGCTGCCAGTCCGCCGCCGCCTACCGCCTAGGGCCGCTGCGCGTTGCATGCCGGAAGCTGTAGTTTCCTTCTTGCTTCAACGCCTCACAAGGGGGCGGTGGGCAGCGCACACATCCTCAGCGTGGGGACGGGAGCGTGCCCATCCTCCACCCGCTGAGTTATAATACGCATGCGCAGACTTTCGCGGGCCCTCCCCCGCACCCGAGGTTGGGGCAGCCACTCGGGCTCGAGGTGCGAGGCCGGCTGCCGGCGGGGCGGCAGAGGGCGCTCTCAGGATAACAGAGGCTGGAAGTTCGCAGTCAGGAGCGTGAGGGGGTGTATGAGGTAGGCAGGACGAGGGGGACAATTTTTCGCTTTAAAGAAGATTTTATTTAAACCAAATAAATGTATTTTTAAAATTAAACCTTATTTAAAATTAAATGTGAAATTATTGCAACCTGAGTTCAGGGCTCAGCTTCCTGTAATCCATGAAAATCCTTAACATTATATACAAAAAATATTAAGCCGCACATGTTTGGAGCTCCAGGTTTTAGTTTTAAAGAAAGTGGAACTACTGAACTCGTGGAAGCCCCTGGTGAAGCACCTGAAGCCAGGCTGTTGAAGTGCTTAGCTGGCTTTTAAAAGCAAGAGCCTCTTCTACAGGTGCTGAGGGACTAGTTTCTTCATTTTAGTTTTTTTCAACTAGCTCACTTCTATGAGTAGCTCAGTGGAAGTTAAGAAACCAATTAGGAGTTGAAAAAGCAGGAAAGCTTGTTTTCCCCTTTCAATCTATGAGTAAAACGTGAGAGGGTGAGATTTACTTGTTCTAAAGTCAGTTCAGTTCACTAACAAGAGATAATACTTCCATTGTTTAAGACAGGGGTTCTCAAACTGGTGGTCATGACTCCTCAGGGTCATGAGGTTATTACGTGGGGGGTTGTGAGCTGTCAGCCTCCTCCCCAAACCCTGCTTTGCCTCCAGCATTTATAATAGTGTTAAATATAAAAAAATGTGTTTTTACTTTATAAGGGTGGGGAGTCGCACTCATAGGCTTGCTGTGTGAAAGGGATCACCAATACAAAAGTTTGAGAACCACTGGTTTAATACATCCCTTAGTTATAAATGCAAAACATGTTTTGATATTTTTCTTATGTATTCAGCACAATTTAATTTAGTTTTAAGTAATAAAGAAATTGTAAATTACAGTTTTTATGAATTTTAATTGAATTCCTATTTCCATCCAAATGCAACTTGACAAAAAATTAATCATCTCATAAATAAGAAATGTCATTCAGCATTTTCTAACAAAAATGTAAAATTAAGAATCAGGATAAATGTATGGTAAGCTATATAATTGTTTAAATAAATATGTATAAATATAATGTATCCTCCTAGTTGGTAAAAACAAGTACCAAATTATACCAACCAAGGAGAATTAACCTTGCTTTAGGAAAATAACAAATATATTAATGCAAAACAAGATTTCATGTAGACAATGACTTGTTTATACTGCTCTATATAATATACACTGAAATGTAAGTACAATATTTATATTCCAATTGATTTATTTTATAATTATACAGTAAAAATGAGAGAATAAGCAATTTTTCAGTAATAGTGTGCTGTGACACTTTTATATTTTTATGTCTGATTTTGTAAACAAATAGTTCTTAAGTGAGATGAAACTTGGGGGTACACAAGACAAATCAGACTCTTGAAATGGATACTGTAGTCTGGAAAGGTTGAAAGCCACTGGGCTATATGATGCAGGTCATTGTCATAGGAGTGCAAGATGGACAGTAGTTTGTCTGCTGTTGCCTCAACAAAGTGCAACCTAACCATAGCCTTTGATAGATAGATTGAGAATGTCTATCCCAATGAAGGGAATTATGGAAGGGATTATGTTGGAAGAAAAGAATAGTTAACGTGAACGTGAAGAAGTAGGGTCTCAGCACAGAACTGGGAGCCAGGAACTGTGGAATTCTATTCCCATTTCACACACCCTCCATGATCTGAGGCTCAAATTCTTCAGAATGTTCCATGTAGGTATAACTACACAGAGCCACAACAAATTGGCACTGGGGTCTACCCATGTGGCACAACTTGCAGGCTAGAGGCTTTAATTTCTATGCCTTAGTCTCTTAGTCTACAAAATGGGGATAATGGTACCTATATTCAAGGCTGTTGTGAGAATGAGGTAAAGGTTGTGAAATGTTTGGAAGATTGCTTTTACAAGTACTAAGCATTATTATTAGAGTTGGTCAAAACAATGAGAGGAGGAAGAATTTGCATAAAACGTTTTCTCAAGAGTTTTCTGACTAGCTACCGAGCTGGTTAAAAATAATAACGCTTTAGCAGAAGATGACATTTTTATAAAAAAATGACATACCTTTTTGAAATTTCTCTACCAATTTTCCTGATATGTAATTGCCCTGTAATAAAATCTCGGACCTGTTTCTGATCCAAGTTTCCATATATGTAAGTGTAAGAGTAGATAATTTTATTTACAAGTAATAATAAGAGAATATTTCTTCTTTCTTTTTCTTTATCCTCCCGCACACCCCACAAGTGTATAAGGCATCCACCAGTTTCTGCCACCATTTATTTTGGTCTTGTGCTGGTCTATTCAGGTTTCTGAGTTTCATGTTGATGGATTTCACTTCTTTCTCTGTTGAACTGTGTAATGTTTTTCAAAGTTGCCCTCTGTTCCTTTTTCCAGGTGATGTCATATTATCACTAGCTGTGGAAGTCATGTTGATGGCATCCTTACAGTGTGTCCTAAATATATCCGTTATTCTGATATTGCAAGAAACTCTTTCCAGTAGATTCTGAAGAACTTCCACAGGCATTTATTTTGGAATGAGTTAATCTTTTTATCCATTTCCGTTGTAGATTTCCATGACTCTGCTCCATAATTGAGGACAGACATGATGCTGGTATTAAAAAATTGTATTTCTGTGTCAGTGCCAATCATGCTACTTTTCCAAATCTTTTCAAGTTTATGAACGTTGTTTGCTCCTTTTGATATTCCTTGATTGACATCTAGCATGGTGTTACTATCATTGCACATGTCACTGCATAGACAGGTAAAATGACTTACTTTTTCAGGTGTTTCTTCATCCACTCTAATGGTTACCTGTGGGACATGGATATCCATATATTTTGGCTTCCCATTGTTGGTGAACAAACCAACTTGTTTTGTTCTATCTGGCAAAAGCTGTGTCATTTCCTCCATTAAGGGATGTGTTGAACTAAGCAGGACAGTGTCATCCAATTGCATGTTATCATTTGTCCATAAAATTCCTCTGTGGCCTTTTGTGGTTACTTTCCTCATGACATAGTCAATGATCAGTGCAAACAATAGTGGAGACATATTATACCCTTGCCTTACTCTGGTGGTCATTGAAAACCATTAGCGGATGTTGTCACCATCTCCGGCTGCACATTCAGCATTATCATATAGATCAGGGGTGGGCAAACGTTTTGGCCCTCGGGCCACATCTGGGTATGGAAATTGTATGGCGGGCCAGGAATGCTCACAAAATTGGGGGTTGGGATGTGCGAGGGGGTAGAGGGCTCCGGCTGGGGGTGCGGGCTCTGGGGTGGGGCCAGAAATGAGGTGTTCAGGGTGCGGGAGGGGACTCCAGGCCGGGGCAGGGGGTTGGGATGCAGGGGGGCCCGGCTTCGGCTAGGGGTGCGGGCTCTGGAGTGGGGCTGAGGATGAGGAGTTGGGGGTGCAGGAGGGTGCTCCAGGCTGGGACCGAGGGATTCAGAGGGCAGGAGGGGGATCAGGGCTGGGGGAGGGGGTTGGGGCACGGGAGAGAGTCAGAGTTGCAGGCTCCAGGTGGCACTTACTTCAAGCAGCTCCCGGAAGCAGCAGCGTGTCCCCCCTCTGGCTCCTACGCAGAGGGGCAGCCAGGCGGCTCTGCGCACTGCCCGGTCCACAGGCGCAGCCCCTGCATCTCCCATTGACTGCATTTCCCAGCCAGTGGGAGCTGTGGAGGCAGCACTTGGGGCGGGGGCAGAATGCGGAGGCCCCTGGCTGCCCCTACGTGTAGAAGCCAAAGGGGGGACATGCGCACTTCCAGGAGCCGTGTGGAGCCACAGCATGCGCGGAGCGGGGAAAGCCCCCGACCCTGCTACATGGCTGGAGCGGGGCAAGCCCTGGACCCTGCTCCCCAGTGAGAGCTCGAGGGCTGGATTAAAATGTCTGAAGGGCCGGATGCAGCCCCTGGGCCGTAATTTGCCCGCCCCATATATAGATCCTTGATTATTCTAATTATTTTTGCTGGTGTTCCATAATATGCCATAATTCTCCAAAGACTGTCTCTGTGCATGCTTTCCAAAGCCTTCTGGAAATCTATACAATTTATCACAAGAGGTGCTTGCCTCTCCACACTTTATTCTATAACAGGGGTAGGCAACCTATGGCACACACGCTGAAGGCGGCACGCGAGCTGATTTTCAGTGGCACTCACACGGCCTGGGTCCTGGCCACCGGTCCGGGGGGCTCTGCATTTTAATTTAATTTTAAATGAAGCTTCTTAAACGTTTTAAAAACCTTATTTACTTTACATACAACAATAGTGTAGTTATATATTATAGACTTATAGAAAGAGACCTTCTAAAAATGTTAAAATGTATTACTGTCACGCAAAACCTTAAATTAGAGTGAATAAATGAAGACTCGGCACACCACATCTGAAAGGTTGCCGACCCGTGTTCTATAATATGTCTGAGAACAACAATATGGTCTACATGTGATCTCAGTTGTCTAATTCCTGCTTGTCCCTCTCTAAGTTGAAGGTGTTTATTGATATTTGCAGGATGATGTTTCACATGATTTTCCCAGGCCCTGAAAGCAATGGGATTAGTCTCCAATTATTGCAGTCGGTAAGGTCACTCTTCATTGGGAAAAGAATATTTACATCACTGATATTTAAAATTTTAATATGAAATTTGTGATATCTTTGTAAATTAAAAAAAACAAAACCAAAAAAATCCACCACCACTTGCCATATTTACATATGTTCTTGGTTAAGTGGACCTCCTACTGCAGTAGTCCCCAATCTGTGGGGCACACTAGGGGGGTGGCAGAGGAACATCTGAGGGAGTGCAGCAGGGCCTGGCCCAGCCCCCACAGGGGGGCAGGAAGGGAGCACCACCCAGCCCTGCTCTGACCCTAGATGAGCTCTGCCCTGTCCCCAACCCCGCTCTTGGCCGCCGGCCACTGCCCATGGCCCAGCCACAACTCCGCTTCTGGCTGGGGAAGGGGAGGGGAACAGTTTCCATTACTGGGGTGGGCATGAGAGGAAAATTTTGGGTACCACTGTCCTGGTGGCATAGATATTGAGTCTTATTTTTTTTGTATTTGTATTGTGCATTGTCATTTTTTTGTAATTAATTGAAATTATAAATACAAGGATTAGCTACCTATAGGTGCAGACTAGTGCTGATTTAAGGGCATATGATATGATTTATCCAACTTCTGGTATCCCAAAAGGTAATCCTAATTCAGATGAACAATCAGATCACTATGTTCTGTGTAAACAAGCAGGGAGACACCAGGCTGTGCTTTGTGTGGCAGGAAGCCCTACTGCTGTGCAAGTAGGCTTTGGCTCACAAAAAATTCCTCGTCACCATGTACCAGGCAGGGATGGAGAATATGACTGCAGATAGAATGAGTTGCTCCATCATGGATTCTCACAAGTGGTCTTTAAATCAGGAAATGAGAGTAAGACTTCTACCACTCCCCTGAACAACAAACTCCTGGTCTTCTGCTCATGATGCTAAGAATATGTCTTCACTGAAAAACAAGGTGTGTTCTTAACTCTGATGAGCTGACCCAAGTTAAAATAGCAGTGAAGACATAGCATCTCTGCTTTTAATTCAGGCTAGCAGCTTGAGTTAAAGCGTAGAGGGGAGCCTGGGGTTGACCTAGAGCTGTTACCCCAAGTAAAAAGATAAGTTGCTGTGTCTCCACTGCTACTGTAGTCCAAGTTAAGAACTCACTTCTTGTTTTTTCAGTGAAGACATAGCCAGAAGGGACCAAGCTTCCACAGTCCTGACTGAGCTCAGCAGAATATTCCATGTTCCTCGTAATCATGAATATCATCAGACCAAGGTTCAGACCACAAATGTTTACTTAGGCCAGGGATGTTTGCTCCATCTGTCTAAGAACACTGTTTCTGTGCAAGGGTCTCAAATCCTTCTGGTTTCTTGGATGGAAACTGGCAGAAAAGGGCTGGTGTTTTACAGGGTAGTGTCTACAGACTGAGTTTATTCACAATAGATCCTCACACATGGTCTGTAAATCAGGGTCTTACTACATGCCACATACATAAACCTATCTTCTTTGTTTGGCTCTCTTTTTCAGGAAAATTACCTCCTTTGTTCATGGGGAGCCACTTCAGTTCATCTTGACCTAGGCAGAACGTGGACCAGACTTTCTGTATCCTATTATCATTCACTTTGTATAGGGTTTACATTTAAAAACCCCATTGGTATGTACCCTGTACTGTGGGCCTTTAAGGTGATTTGGATAAAGTACTTGAAATTGCTTGGTGCAAGTGTCCTGAACCTCATTCATAAAAAAAAGTCATCGTTACCAGGAAATAATTTTAGTTTGATCAGTGAACATAAGAATGGCCATACTGGGTCAGACCAATGGTCCATCTAGCCCAGTATCCTGTCTTCAGACAGTGGCAATGCCAGATGCTTCAGAGGAAATTCAACAGAACAGGGCAATTATTGTGTGATCCATCCCCTGTCGTCCAGTCCCAATATCTGGCAGTCAGAAGCTTAGGGACACCCAGAGCATGGGATTGCATCCCTGACCATGTTGGCTAATAGCCATTGATGGACCTATCCTCCATGAACTTATCTAATTTTTTGTGAGCCCAATTATACTTTTGGCCTTCACAACATCTCCAGACAATGAGGTCCACAGGTTGACTGTACACTGTGTGAAGAAGTACTTCCTTTTGTTTGTTTTAAACCTTCTGCCTATTAATTTCCCCTGGCTCTTGTGTTATGTGAATAATACTTCCCTATTCACTCCTCCACATTTCATGATTTTAAAGACCTCTTGTCATCTCTTTTCTAAGCTGAACAGTTCCAGTCTTTTTATGGATGCTGTTCCATACCCCTGATCATTTTTGTTTCCCTTTTCTGTACTTTTTCCATTTCTAATGTATCTTTTGGGGATGGGGTAACCAGAACTGCACACACTATTCAAGATGTGGGTGGACCATGGATTTATATAGTGGCGTTATATAGTGGCATGATATATTTTGTACCCGGTATTACGGTGTCCCATTGATTATCAGTGTGAAGGCTTGTCCATGTTATGAAAAGAGGTTAGTTCCAGATTAACCAACGCATACTCATGACCCCATTTGCTGCAAACTATTGTTTGTGTAGACATGTCTTAAATTCTATTTACAGGGTCTATTAGTTACACCTAGGTAGCAGTCCCAGTGGTACTGGGGTTGTGGACATACAAATAAGGTCCTAATTTGTGATGAATAGTTGACTTTTAGATTCCATGTTGAATTTTCAGAGCTGGCAGTTAGAGTAAACATCTGTTTACTTATTTTTGATTTGTCGTCAGTGACAGACAAACATGGTACACCAAGATACCATTTTCACTGAGGATACATCTGTATTGCAAAAAACAAAACAAACCCACAGTCGCAAGTCTCAGCGCCTGAGTCAACTGACTCAAGGGTCAGCAAGAGGGTGGATCTCGCAGCGTGGGCCCAACACTGCCATTTTCCACCCTATACCACGAGCCTGAGTCAGTTGACCTGGGCTGTGAGACTCACTGCCGCGTTGTTGTTGGGTTTTTTTTGGCAGTATAGACGTACCCTGAGTCACTTTTCAGAGAAGAACTCAATTTTAAGAAAAAAATCTTCTCCATGGAATTCTATTATGTCTAGGTGCACAGATCCTTTGGGGCTTCAAAGAGGCATCTTCTCAATCAGGATACTCCAGTCCCAAGTTTCCCTACTAAGTAGGATTCCCACCAATCCAGGCAGGAATGCGCAGACAGCTCACTAGAAGTGACTGGTGGGGACAACTAGAAAATGAACAGCTACTCCCAAAGAAACTATGGGATTAAAAAGGTCGACTTTCCAAACCTCTGATCCTGATCAGGTCCTATGGAGTTTCTGAAATAAAGTTCCTCCCTCAGTTCTGTGAAGCTGAGGCAAGTAAGTGTGTTTGGGTGTCATACAGAGCCTCACTTAATCATGATAGGTGATCTTTAATACCTAATAATAAGCTTGTTGTCATGGACCTTTGCAGCAGAAGGTTACAGGACACGTGGGGGCTTTCTTCTTTGTGCAGATCTGTTACAATGGGTACTTGAAGAAATATTCTTCCTTCGATTAATCATCAGAGTCCAGTCCTTAGGACTACTAACAATCTCAGGGCAGAGTAGTCCTGTATTCTGTACTGAGATAAGCTAGAAGGCCACATGGCCATCAATTCATGAATTCTGTATATTGGTCTTCCTGTCTTAGCCAATGTCATTTCCTTTCTTTTGGCAGAACTCTTCTCCATGCCTTAGTCTCTAGGAGAAGGTGCAAGAAATATTTTTATATATAATTTACCTGAATGTTTTGGATGCCCACATTTAAAGGGCGATCCTGCATACAACTCTGAAACACTGGTATTAAAATCCCATTGCAATGAGTATGTGGATCTTAGCATGAAGAATAGGAACATTTATCTGTGCTTACCTAAAAATGTCCTTTCTTCAAGTAATAAGATCCACAGATCGACCACCCTGGAGAGACACATAGATCATCCAGAACGGAGATGGATATTGACATGCAATTATTTGGGTTTGCTGTGGTTATGTGGAATTTACCATGTGTGTGCTGTAATAGGAGAAACGGTTGTGCTTTTTCCTCAAAAGTATATTTAACACAATCTGTAAATTAGGAAAGTAGATTTGAATTATCCTGGCTGTGGAAGTTATCTCAACGTAAGGAACTTCAGGAAGAAGGGCATTTCCATTCTGCAAGTGACTGATGGGACTGGTTCTGCCCCCAAGCTGCAAACAGGCTGAAGTATCCATTGTAACAGATTGGTGAACCTTATTACTCGAAGAAAGGAATTTTTCAGTTAATCACTGATACATTTTCCTATTCCACACTCAAGTAAATAAATATGATTCATTCCTCGTTCTCATACTAGTTAGGGGAAATTTTTAAAGCACTGCTGGTACAGGCAGTATGCTGATCAATCTTTTTATTTTTAACTGGGATTTGTGAGGATACAACCTTCTTTGACTGTCTATGTTTAACAGGATCAGTAACCAGAAAAATGTTCACCCCAGCCATAAACAAAGTAAACACTTGTTTTTTGAGCTGTGGAATAGGAAAATGTAACTGATTAACTGAAAATTTCCTTTCTTCAAGTAATAAGGGAGTAGGAGCAGGAGGGAGTCCCCTAGGAGGGGAAGCAATGGGAATCTTCTAGAGGAAAAAGGGGACTCCAGGGAGAAAGCCCTGGGAGGCAATGCTCAGAGAAAAGGGCAAGGAACATAGGAGCCGACTCCGTGGGTGCTCCAGGGCTGGAGCACCCATGGAAAAAAATTGGTGGGTGCTCAGCACCCACCGGCAGCTCCCTGTGGCCCCGCCCCACCCCACCCCCACTCCAGCTCACCACCTCCTCTGCGAGCGTGCCGCCACGTCCTGCTTCTCCCCCCTCCCTCCCAGCACTTGCGCCACAAAAGAGATGATTGGTGGGGCAGGGAGGGAGGGGGGAAGAGGGGGAATGTGGCGCGCTGGGGGAAGAGGCGGGGCCAGGGCAGGGATTTGGGGAAGAGATCCAATAGGGGCAGGGAGGGGGCGGAGTTAGGGTGGGGACTTTGGGAATGGGGTTGGAATGGGGGCGGGGATGGGGTGGAGTCAGGGTGGGGACGGGTGTGGAAAGGGGCAGGGGGGCACGGGCACCCACTAGCGCCGGAGAAAGTTGGCGCCTATGGCAAGAAAGAATCCTGCAGTAGACCATGAAGAAGGAGGGACAGATTGAAGAAAAGGGGAAAATCCCCTGGGAGCTGTATCCCAGGATGGGCTGAGGAACTGGTATTGTGTTTTTTTGCCTATGTTTGGAAAATAAAACTGTACCTGAAAAGAGACGTGGCAGGGGTCCTTTGTGGTCTGGGGACAAGCCAGCACTTTACATACTGCTATTGAAAATATTATTTATCTTAAAGAGGTTTCCTTATCAAGTCTGAATTCAAGAACCTAGATTATATTGCAAAGCAAGAAAAAAAGCATTATTGTATTTGAAATAAAACACAACATCTCAATCATTCAATTCCCTCCTTCTTCCCTTATTCAGGATTTGACATGATAATAACATCTGTATCTCAGGTTAAACCTCCAATACTTACAGTAGGTAAACTAATATACAACTCAGTATAAGGTTACACAATTAATTGGCCCAGATTAAGTCTGGGACCAAGTCTATACTAGAAACTTTTGCTCATATAGTAATATCATTTAGGAGTGTGATTTTTTTTTTTTTGACGTCTCTACCTGCAAAATCTCTAGTGTAGACCCAGTTATACCAGCAAAAAAGTGCTTTTGCTGGCATAGCTTATTCTGTTCAGAGAACAAATACAGTAACTCCTCACTTAATGTTGTCCCGGTTAACATTGTTTCGTTGCTGATCAATTAGAGAATATGCTCATTTAAAGTTGTGCAATGCTCCCTTATAAGGTTGTTTGGCAGCCACCTGCTTTGTCCAGTGCTTGCAAAATGAGCAGCCCGTTGCATCTAGCTGGTGGGAGCTTGGAACCAGGCTGGACCGGCAGCCCCCCTATCAGCTCCCCGCTCCCCTAAGTTCCCTGTGAGGCAGCCGCCCAGCAGGCTATCAATTGCTGGGCAGTTCAGCTGTCCCTCCCCCCACTGCCCTGTGCTGCTCCTGCCCTCTGCCTTGGAGCTGCTCCTGGGAGCCTCCTGCTTGCTGTGTGGCAGGGCAATTGGGAAACTGGCCCATATCATCTTACTGAATTAATATAAATCAGTTGTAAACAGATTTAAAAGTTTTGTCTACACACGGGCTTTGTATACATGTGAAAGTTGCACTGGTTCAACTTGTTTAAAAAACGATTTTAGTTAAAAAGGTGAAAAATCCTTTGTAGACACCCTTATTTTGGGTTAAGCGGGCATATTTCAGTTTAACTTAAATTGGTAAAATATCAGATTACGACAAACTGAAATAAACTACCCTTAAACTGAAGTAAGGGTGTCTACACACAAATTTGCACTGGGTTCAATAAATCTGTTTAAAAGCTTTCCTTTAGTTAAAGTGATACAAGTTTGTGTGTAGACAGGGCCTTAATGTGTCCTCATAGGGGGTTGCACTGGTTTAAATATACCAAATTAAAAACCAATTTAGTTAAATCAGTTCAAGTTTTGTTTGTGAATCAGTCAAGTGCACATCTTTTTTAAAGTAGGTTTAAAGTATACTTTTTTAAGTATATATTTATTTTAATTTTATGCAAAAGTGAGACTCTTGTAACTTCATCAGTTAAACAAGCCTTCTTCAAGCCGTGATAAGTACTTATCATCGGCTGAGTATGTAAAGAAGTTTATAACTTTAATTGTATATACTGGTTAATCTCTTTTTAATAAAATTTGTACCAACCGCAAACATGCCATTGAAGTAAAAATATTAAATCAGGCATTCATATGCACTAAAATAGTTGGAAAGCCAAAACTTGACCTTCTTGAACATTATTATACTCTTTAAGAAGTGTCTTACATTTTTCAGTAAAAAAATTTGATGGAAAAAAATCTCTCAAATTTTTTTTTGTTACTCTTCTATTTTTGTAGGCTTTATGCAAGGATATTGTGTTGTTTTGCAAAGGAACAGAAAAATAGTTAATTCTATAACCAGAACTCTGTTCCATGAAATACACAGGTAACTACCAGCTTGGGAACATAGCAGTAGATTAATACCCAGGTCCAAGTGTTTGCCCAAAAGGTGCATTGGGGCCTCAGTCTCAAACTCTCATCCTCAATGCATTAATCTACTGCTGTGTTGCTAGCCTGGCATCTTACTTTGCAAAAGATTTAGTGGAAAAGAGATGTGCTTTTCACAGGGGGGCCATGCAGGTTCAGGGATCTGCCTGCATGGATGCAATTACATACGCAGGGTTTAATTCAGTACTTTGTTCCTCAGTTAGTAGAAGCTGACGACAAAGCAGAATCAACAATTCTCTCTCCCTAGAAGGAGAGAATGTCTTGGCTTGCTCTCTTGGGCTCTTTCTCCTTTTAGGAGGGGTATTATTGGGCTCTGGGAATAATCACAGCAGTTTGTTGGGGGTGTGGAGGAGGGAAGTACAGCCCTAGTCCTGCAATCCGCTTTCCTATGTGAACCCTGTTGTCTTTGGTGGGCCTCCACACAGATGTAAAGGTGTGCCCACATGAATAAGCTTTCACAGTAAAAAGTCTCCCAAATGGGAAGAAGAGTGTAGGAAAAGAAAGGTGATTTTCCCCCAAGAGCCAAAAAGTTACAAACAATGGTTTCAAGCCTTCTAATCACTGACATCAATGGGAGTTTTGCAATTGACTTAAATGGGAAGATTGGACCCAGTGGAAAATGTTAAAACAAACAAAAAGTACCCTATGGGGATCATATCTATGTTCAGTTTAGCCCAATATCCTGTCTCCAACAGTGGCCAGCACCAACTGCTGCAAAGGAAGGTGTAAGAAACTCTGTAAAAGCCAGATGTGAGTTACTATGCCCCATGGAGCCAAGAAGGGGAGATGGAACAGGGGACTGGGATGAGGATCTGAGGTGTGGTAATGGAGGGGGAGAAGGGACTGGGATAAGGAGCTATTGAGAATGGGCAGAAGGTTCTCACCACCAAAGTACACTCCCCTCAGAACCATTGAAATAAGGCAAGGGGGCCTGTGGAATAAATAGTATGTGATCATGTAATTAAAGACTATCCAAATGTATGGGCAACCTTAATTCTGGCATTTCCTAACCTTAACATTCTTTCAGTGTAGTTTTTGTATGTAATTCTATATAAATTCCCAATACTCCTTTGAATCTTGCTGAGTTATTGGCTTCAACAACATCCAGTGGCAATGAGTTTCACAGATGAATTATGCATTGTGTGAAAATATTTCTTTTTGTCAGTTTTGAGTCCAGTCCCCTGCACTCAAGAGGACTAAGTATTATCTAGACCATCCCTGACAGGTGTTTGTTTAACCTTAAAAATCTCCAATGATGAAGATTCCACAACCTCCCTAGGCAATTTATTCCAGTGCATAACTACCCTGACAGAAAGGTTTTCCTAATGTCCAACCTAAATTGCCCTTGCTGCAATTTAAGCCCCCTGCTTCTTGTCCTATCCGGAGAGGTTAAAGAGAACAATTTTTCTCCCTTCTCCTGGTAACAACCTTGTATGTACTTGAAAGTTATTATGTCCCCTCAGTCTTCTCTTCTCTGGACTAAACAAGCCCAATTTTTTCAATCTTCCCTCATAGGTCATGTTTTCTAGACCTTTAATCATTTTTGTAGCTCTTCTCTGGACTTTCTCTAATTTGTCCACATCTTTCCTGAAATGTGGCATCCAGAACTGGACATAATTCCCCAGTTGAGGCCTAATCAGCACAGAGTAGAGTGGAAGAATTACTTCTTGTGTCTTGCTCACACTCCTGCTAATACATCCCAGTATGATGTTTGCTTTTTTTTTTTTTTTGGCAACAGTGTTACACTCGACTCATATATAGCTTGTGATCCACTATGACCCCCAGATATCTTTCCGCAGTACTCTTCCCTAAGCAGTCATTTCTCATTTTGCATGTGTGCAACTGATTGTTCCTTCTTGCATTTGTCCTTATTGAATTTCATACTATTTACTTCAGATCATTTCTCCAGTTTGTCCACATCATTTTTAATTTTAATCTTATCCTCCACAGCACTTGCAATCACTCCCTGCTTGGTATCATCTGCAAACTTTATAAGTGTACTCTCTATGCCATTATCTAAATCGATGAAAATATTGAACAGAACCAGACCCAGGACTGATCCCTGAGGGACCTCACTTGATATGCCCTTCCAGTTTGACTGTAAACCACTGATGATTACTTTCTGAGAATGGTTTTCCAACCAGTTATGCACCCACCTTACAGTAACTCCATCTAGGTCAGGGGTCGGCAACCTACAGCACGCGTGCCAAACACGGCACGCAAGCTGATTTTGAGGGGCACGCCACTGCCTGCTGCGGTCCCGGCCCCCAGCCCCACTCAGCCCCCCCGCCCACCGCTCTGCCCTGCGGGGGCAGGAGGCAGAAGCTTGGTCCTGCGGCAGCCAAGCTCCCCCCTCCCCCGCTTCTTCCCCCAGCGTGGTGCTTTCCTGCCCCTCCCCCTCCCTCTCACCGATCAGCTGATTGCCCTTGCGAGGGGGAGGGGGACGAGTGGCAGCGTGCTCGCTGCTCCGTAGAGGAGGCAGAAAAGAGGTAGGGACGGGACCTTGGGGAAGGGGGTGGAACAGGGCATATCCCTTCCAGCCCCCTGCATTGAGCCGCTCAGGGCAGAGGGCTGGGAGCACCCCCACGAGCCGAGCACCCCAGCCCTGACCCCTGAACCTCCTACACACACCCAGCCTTCTGCCCTGCACCACCACACACCCCTGCTGCCCTCTGCCCTGCACCCCCACACACCCCCAGCCCTCTGCCCTGACCCCTGAGCCCCCCCACACCCAGCCTTCTGCCCTGCACCCTCACAGCCTCCATCCCTCTGCCCTGCACCCCCCACACACCCCCAGCCCTCTGCCCTGACCCGTGAACACCCCCCCCCAGGTCTGGGGTCCCAGCTGCAGGCCCCGCTCAGCCCGCTGCCGGCCTAGGTGAACAGAACCCCAGGCTGGAGGCGTAAGATCAGCATTTTAATTTAATTTTAAATGAAGCCTCTTAAACATTTTGAAAACCTTGTTTACTTCACATACAACAATAATTTAGTTATATAATATAGACTTATAGAGAGAGACCTTCTAAAAAACATTAAAATGTATTACCAGCACACGAAACCTTAAATTAAAGTGAATAAATGAAGACTCGGCACACCACTTCTGAAAGGTTGTCTACCCCTGATCTAGGTTGTATTTCCCTAGTTTGTTTATGAGAAGGTCATGCAAGACACTATCAAAAGCCTTACCCCACAGCTATTGCTTTCCCCCTATCAACGTGGTTTGTAACCCTGTCAAAGAAAGCTATTAGGTTGGTTTGACATGATTTGTTCTTGACAACTCCATGCTGACTGTTATCTTATTATCTTCTAGGTTCTGCAAATTGATTGTTTAATTATTTGCTCCATGACTAGGTTCTTTAGTAGCTGTTTCTCCTATATCCATTACTTTAGTGACATTTTCAAATAATTTTAAATAGATTAGTGAGGCCTGATTTTTCCTTACTGAAACAGTGTTAATTTTATTATTCCATTTTTAATTAACTTTTGACAAATTTACCAAGTGCAGATGTAAGGCTTACAACTAGAGTCTTTTTAAAATCCAGGTATAACATTTGCTTCAGCGTCTGGCATAGTAACTGTTTTTAATGAGAAAGTGCATACTTTTGGTAGCAGCTCAGCCTTCATTCTTAAGGTCCTTCAGAACTTTTTGGTCTTACTGTTTTTTAAATTTAATGTAATTGCTTTAGCATCTTTTTCTCTGTGGTGAACATTGATGCAAAAAATAATTTAGTTTCTCAGCAAAGTCCTTATCTTCCTTATCTGATCCCTTTCAGTTTATACTCCTTTTTTTTGGCTTCACTAGGGTTAGATTTAGAGAGTTTGAAGGATCTCTCTTTGAGTCAATTAACCCCTTGAATCTTGTCATCTAGTCATATTGGTTTATTTCTTGCTTCTTTTTTGTTCAGAGGCATGCATGCCTTCTGAGACTTTTGTTTCCTTAAGCAGCATCCATGCCAAATCTAAGGATTTTATTTCCTTTACTTTTGTCCATAGGGCCTTTTTAACTAGCTTCATTTTATTAAAATCTTCCTTAACTACAGCTTAGTGTCATTGTGTTAGTTTTTGGTACCTTTATGTCCCCTAGGACGTTGAATTTTATTTACATTATGGTTACCGTTATTTAGTGGCTCAGCCACTGTTACTTCTTGAACCAACTCCTGTATATTACTTATGACTAAATCAAGTTTAATTGCTGTTTCTCAGTGCTCTCAAACTAGCTGTTCCAGGAAGCAGTCATTTAACACATCAAGAAATTGCTTCTCTATATTTTGTACTTTGTAATATTTGACCAATTTAAATGCAGCTAGTTGAAGTCCCCCATTATTATTATATTGTTTGACTTCGCTTCCTTTTTGATTTCACTCAGCATTGTGCACTCAATATCCTTTTCTTGATCAGGAGGTTGGTAGTGCCTTAGTAGCATGTTTGTGTTCTTTCATGTTGGGCTTTCTATCCATACAGAGTCAACTGTCAACCACTTCGAATTTTTATTTTGCCAAATACTATGGAGTCTTTTGTATAGCTCAGTACTCCCCCACCGCTTTGGCCTAATCTGCTTTTGTATAGTTTCAGGAATTACAATACCCATTGATTAACATTCCACCATGTTTCAGTAGTAATTATATTAAGATCCTCCTTCCATTAACAAAAAAAACAACTAGGAGTCCGGTGGCACCTTAAAAACTAACAGATTTATTTGGACATAAGCTTTCATGGGTAAAAACCCCACTTCTTCAGATGCACAGACATGCATCTGAAAAAGTGGGTTTTTTACCCACGAAAGCTTATGCCCAAATAAATCTGTTAGTCTTTAAGGTGCCACCGGACTCCTCATAGTCTGTATCCACAAAAACAAACACGGCTACCCCGTGATACTCTTCCATTACCAGTCATTCTAGTTCACCTATTTTTGCTTTTAAGCTTCTTGCATTTATATAGAGGCATTCTCTCTCTCTCTCTCTCTCACACACACACACACACACACACACACACACACGATAAATTTATTATTAGACTTGCAACAAGAGTTCCACCAAACATAGGATGACAAACTTCCACACCACAACCCCAAACCTGCTTAGCACCACAGAGGAGAGTGAGAGGCTGGGAATGAAGTGCAGGTGAATTGGGTGAGTCTATTTACATTGTTTAGTAATCAACACACTGGATATCCATATATATCAACACACTGGATATCCATATATAAAAATATATATTTTTATTTATATATATAAATAAAAATAGTTTTTGGATTGCCATTTTCAAATTAATGAGTGTTTTGTTATTAATGTAAGTTGAAATGCATTGTGTTGTAACGCTTCTGCCAGGTGGAGCCAGCAGCAACAAGGGCCGGGTTCAGTATCTAGGGATTCCTTTTCAACAATACAACACAAAACCGGCTCAAGCCACCACCCAGTGACTTGGGACAATTACACACCACCCCCTGGGCGCCTCTAGGAGGTAATACTTCCCCTCTTGCAAGCGCAGAGTCTGAGTGTAGCAAAAACTTTTAATAAAAGGAGGGAATTAACTCAGCATTAATTTGGGAAAACACTGCAACTAGGGCTCATAAACACAAACCATGAGCGAAAGACCCACCCCCAAGTAATTTGGGCAGTGTCCTTTTCCCCTCAGGGTCTTAAGTCCAGCAACCCAAAAGTCCCTTTAACATGCTCGTGCCTTCTCTGTACCCGACTCACAGTTGCTGTCCTTGGCCAGTGCAGCCCCAGAGTTGAGGGGTTCATCCGCAGAGTTCACCTCCCACCCTGTGTAGAAGGCGGGGACAGGTAAGGAGGAGGGCCGGCTCTGGTTCTTTTGCCGCCCCAAGCAAAAAAAAAAAAAAAAAAAAACCTAGTGGGGGCAGACGGGGAGAGAGAGAAGGGGGGCGGCCAGGGCTTCCTTCAGCGGGGCGCTCGCCACGCGGCCCCTCCCGCCGCACTGGTTGGCGGGGAGGGAAAGATGCGGGCTGCCCTACCGGGCTTGCTGCAGACCTGGCACTGGCTGGGGCAGACGGAGCGTGCAGCCCGCTCCCCGCATGGTGCTCCCCTTCTCTGCGCCGCTGCCCCCTACAGGGCGGCCGGAGTGGCGAACCAAAAAGAAAAAAAACCTGCGGGGCGGCCGGAGCGGCAAAGCAAAAAAAAAAAAAAAAAAAGATTGGAGGGAATGCCGCCCCTTAGAATCTGCTGTCCCAAGCACAAGCTTGCTCGGCTGGTGCCTGGAGCCAGCCCTGGTAAGGAGGCACCTTACACGGTGCACTGCTTGGGCACTTGCTCATCGCCCGAAAGGCCAATTGCCACGTCTCTGCGGGGCTCTGCTCTGCCCTCTCCACCAGCTTCTCTACTGGCCACTTGCCACGCCTCTCTACCAGCTGCCCACTCGCCAAGATGTCTGCAGGGGCCCCACACACACACACTTAACACAGCTCTCAGTGATTTTGGCTGTTAGTGGGGGAGCCTCACTGCTGGTGCACACGGGGCAGGTTCTTGCAATAGAGACCTGTCCCAAAGTAGTTCTAGTACTTAAACCTAAGTATCAGTGATTTTGTAGGCCAAAAGGCTAATGGGAAGAAATAGTCTCAAGTAAAATTGTTCTCCATTTTGCTTATTTTGCCTTATACTCCATTTCGCTAGCTTTGAATTAGTGAGAAGAAATTTTAGCTTTGAATTAGTAAGAAGAAATTGTTCTGAGTTTATTTTTTGCTGATTGTATTAACATTCCTTCTCAGAAGGATAGAAGTTTTATGGCTGTAATTGCCTTATTTACTGTTTGGTGTGAGTGAAGAATGTATGGTAATTAACTGAGAAAAGACACCTGGGCCAGATGGTCAAGAAGGGAGTGGAGGAGTCAAGAGGCACCAACTTTATCATCAATCACCCGGATGGCAGATTGACAACCCTAAAGCAAAGGCATACACCCCCAGGACAAGATAAGGAGTTGAGCCAAAGGGACAGATAAGAAACAGCTGCGGATCCTCCCACTAACAACTCAAAATAATGCTAATTAAGAGCAACCTTGAATACCTTGTGATTGACAGATCCGGTGTGACACAGCAAGGTCCATAGACTTGTATGGAAACTTATCACTATAAAAGAAGGGTGTATTGCCATGGGATTTTGGGTTAGTTCTACATCAACATCGGAGCTTCGAACGCATTCGACAGAGGCCCAGCTCCCCATCCCTCATGTGCAGTTTCAGCTGGCCACTGAAACTGACTGAGCAACACTAAAGACGTAACTATAAGATCCAGCTGCAGAACCTTTTGGTGTGTGTGTGTGTGTATGGAAGCATATGCTGATTTCAATGCTTAAATTGTACCCTAAATAAACACAGTGAATTGCCTTTTGCTTTAAAAGATTCCACGTGCTTCTTATAAGAAGCTCTGCAGCATGTAACAAGACTTTCAACTGAGTCTAAATTGGCTTTTATTATACCCTGGAGCGAGAGGGTCAAATGGTGTCTGGGACCCTTAAACAGGGCCTACACCACCAGGTATAAGTACCTGTCCCTTACCCTCTCTCAACTCATTGGGCTTTGGAATCCATGTCCTCTGCCAAGTGTGTGGCATTCAGTTGAGGGTGAGTCCCTCCATTGGGGTATACCAGGTACGGTTCTGCTGCCCTTGGTTCACGCAACAAGGATAACACTTTTTTACTCCTGCCCCAATAACAAGGAGACTGAGGATCCAACACCACCCGCAAGTGATCATTTTGGCAAGCAATCCCATCATGCTGAGCACCTAGGCAGGGTGGGTGTGTCCATGCAAATGAAATCAGCTTCTGAAGTCTTTTTCCACAGCTCACCACTAGATGTCAGGGGAGAGCTCATTCAGACTCTGCTTACAATGTTATCCTGTGTCAGGGACACGTTCTAAATCTTGGTATAAGCCAGGGGTCTCAAACTCAAATGACCTCGAGGGCCACATGAGGACTAGTACATTGGGCCGAGGGCCGCATTTACTGGCACCGCCCTGCCCCCACTCCACCCCTTCCATGAGGCCCCGCCCCTGCCCCGCCTCTTCCCACCCCTTCCCCGAAATCCCCACCCCAACTCTGCCCCCTCCCTGCCCCCAGGGGGCACAGGAGGAGCGTGGGGTGCGGTGGGGGCTCAGAGCAGGGGGTCGGGGTGCAGCAGGGGACTCAGGGCAGGGGGTCAGGGTGCAGGAGGAGTGCGGGGGGCCGGGAATGGGGAACTGTGGCCAATGGGAGCTGCTGGGGGCGGTGCCTGAAGCAACAGCCACACACACCCCTGCGCCCCTCCTCCCCCAGGTTCCAGCTGCTTCCTGGTGCGACGCGGCGGCAGGGCAGGCAGGCAAGCAGGGAGCCTGCCCTGTCCCCGGTGCGGGTCGGCCAGGTAAACGTTGGGGGGGGGCGGGGGGGCCGGGAGGAGCTCGCGGGCCGCATGCGATAACCCTGCGGGCCGCGTGTTTGAGACCCCTGGTATAAGCTTTATTAAAGAAACATTGATTAGTTATGAGACTTTATAGATTTGATGTACTGTAGGCATGGTAAATAATTATCACATCTTGAAGTAGGTCTTTTAATTAATCTCATAGTTTTGCATTAACGGAAGTATAAAAAGGATTATTTTTCAGAAAACTGAACGCAGCTCTTTTGTAAAAGACATCACCGTAAGACACAATGATATTCAAAATAGTATAGTAAGATGTTAAGTTTTCTATTATACATATAGTTAATTGGTCCCTAGAGGTTTCAGATTTAACAGTCAATTCTCAAAAAATGTACGATACTTACTAGCCTGAGGATTGATCTAGTAGAATAAAAAATACCTGAACAAAATTTTAAACACAACCTATTTTCCTAGTCTAGATGTAGCCTACAGTTTGCATTCCTCAGACAGTCTTCAAGTTGATTGTTTAGATGTGGGGGAAGGTAGCTGTTATAGGGCAGCCTCACTTGGAGTGCCCTTCTGGGCAGGTTGCAGCATGACAGGCATGCCTGCCTCAGTTTCCCCTCAGATGACCCAATAACTTCATTTCAAGCTTTCTTGTCTCAATACTACTCATCCTTGGGGCTGGTTTCTTACAACAACATAGTCCAAGTAATCTATAACAAAAGTCCCAAACACGTCATCCATTTCTCATATCAGTGCAAGATATCTCATCCCTCAATGCCCCATATACCACACACTGGCACCTTTGCCCACATCTGGACACTCTGTCAGTCCTCTTCTGTCCTTCTACCAGGACAGCCACTCCAGCCCTTCCAACTGGAGTGCAACCCCCGTCTTCCCAGTAGGAACCTCCACAGGTTGCTGGAAGCATCCTTGCCAGGGGAACATCCCTCATTCTTTTGGGACCTCTCACTGTCTCCAGCCCTGGAGATGTCAGCTTCTCCTGTTTTCAGCTCTCCTCGGCCCTTGGCACCAGCTCTGCAGACGACAGCCAGCAGGCAACTCCTTTGGCTGCTGCTCCTCCTGCCTTTAGCCCTGACTTAGGGACACCAGCCAGCAAACCCATCTTGCTGATCTCCTGCCTTCCGCCAGCAACCATCTTCTGCTTCCTTCCAGGACTCCTCCAGTCACTGGAGCTGGCCTATGGAAACTCTCACCTGCCCTTCCTGACTGAACCAATCTACTCTGACTCACTGGGTTTCTCGCTGATCCTTTTATAGTGTCCAAGAGCTGCCTCACCCTCTTAATTGGCCAAATTGGAGCACCTGCTCTGGCATAGGGGCACTGGACCTACTTCATGTACTGAGGCCAACCACCCTGTGATAGTGGTGTTTTAGGGATGCTGATTAACCTCTTTTCAAAGGTTTAACTTCCTGGCCATGCAAACAGACTCTGGTCTACCAGATGACATCCATTCTATATCACTCTTCGTGCATTTAAAAATTGAGCTTGTAGATGTCCATAACTTAGTTTTAACATAATTCTATTCCATTTTGAATATCACCTGTTAACAAATACTACAGGACCTTCTCACACAGGAGTCTTATTATCTATTTAAAAAATTTGCAGCACAGAGTGACTGATTTAGAGAAATGGATTTAGAATTCAGACCACATTCTCCATTAAAACAACAATTTTAAGATGGTTCAAAATCTGGCCTAAAGGAAGTTGAGAATCTGTCTTTAGAAATTAGCCATCTGTAGCTAATTTGGACACATTTTCACTTTTGTTAATGAACACACTTAGAATTACTCATTCTCATTATGAATGTTTGTTCTGATAAAGCACTTGGTCTGACTTCTGCAGAAAAAAATCTGTGGGAAAATGAAAGTGTGTTAACCTGAAAAAATTATGAATAAAATCAAATTGCAAAAGAAAAATAAAGGGCAACATGTTTGAAACTTTGTCAAAACATTATAAAAAATAATGAACACTAATTTAAAGATGTATCCTCAGGCATATACACACAGGAAGTACGCTACCCATAAAACTTGGGGAATTGATTTAGTAATTTAGAGGACAGATGGTTGGTATTTGCTTGCTGACACAATAACACCAAATGTTCACAAACTTATTTTTCAAATTTTCCTGTCAATTGCATTACCATCATAGGATCTGATCCTGGAAACATATACACAGCTTAGTAATGTACTCACCTGAATAGTCTCATTGACCAGTGCAAAAGTTCTCACGGGATCGGTATGTCAGCTTACGCCTTTGAAACTATGTTCTGGTCAGTAAGTGTTTCCTATGCATCCAGAGAACCACAACAAGGTGGGTAAAAGGTAGGCCAGAGAATCTAGATGAGAACCTGAATAAGAGTTTTAGCTATGTAAACCGAAAAAGAATGCCAGACCTCAGAAATATTGTGGAGGAACAAATGGCAAGGCTTGTAAATAACCTGGATTTGTGGGGCTAGAAAACAGAATCAAAGATGAATGTTTTTGAGGATGATGGTGCTATCAGTAGTTACGGAGAAAGGAGGGAGCAGAGGGCTTGGAAGAGAAGATAAGGCTTCCATTTGCCCATATTAAGATTAAGTTGATTGGGAGACACAACAAGGAAATGTTTTGTTTTTTCCTTTTTTAAAGTTCTAGGCTCTGTGTACATGAGCAAAAACAAGAGTTGAAGAGTTCTGGGTACGCTCAAAAGCTTGACACTCTAATCTCATCAACATAAATTGGTTCAATAAAAGATATTACCTCACCTACCTTGTCTCTCTAATTGCTATTATCAACATAGGAAAATCCTTTCTACTTACAATAGAATCCTGTTATAAGCAGGGCTTGGGAAAAAATTACCTAACATCTTTTTGGGGGTAAAAAATTCTTGTGCTGCCATGCTCAGAGTCTTCTGTAATAAAAATAGTAATACCACTTTGTGTATACCATTAATTATTTGACTAACATTTCAGAACAGGGCTGCATAAAATGTTAACATACTGAATTTGTCTTGCATGTGTTCTTTTATTCCTTGTTACTCATATTTTCTCTCCTTCAACATTGTATCTGGTTGTCTTTTTCTCCATTTTGTTGTTTCTAAGGGCTGGTCCACACTAGGGGCGGGATCGAACTAAGATACTTCGACTTCAGCTACGCTATTCGCGTAGCTGAAGTCGAAGTATCTTAGTTCGAATTTGGCGCGCTTACCTCGCGTCCGCGCGGCGCGCGATCGACGTTCGCGGCTCCCACGTCGACTCCGGTAACTCCGCTCGCCCTGCAGGAGTACCGGAGTTCGAAGTAGCGCGTTCGGGGATCGATTTATCGCGTCCAGACAAGACGCGATAATTCGATCCCCGATAGTTCGATGGCTACCCGCCGATTTCGGCGGGTAGTGTAGACGTGGCCTAAGTCTAGTTTTCCCTCTCTCCCTTTCTCTCATTAGTTTTTGTTTGCTCCCTCCTTCTGCTATGTTCTCTTTCAGTCTCTCCTTCCTTCACCATTCCTTTCTCCTTATTTGCTTACTTGTCTGCAAGTCTCTCACTTTCTCATGTCTCCCCTTAGCCTTCTTTAACTTCTCTTCCACCACCATGCACACAGTTTTCTTTCCCCTAAAATCACATATGTGCACAGAAGCAATATCTCAATCTTGCAAAGACTACCAGGCATTTTAATGTTAGAACAAGGTGTTCAAGTTATAATTTAGCCCACGAAAGCTTATGCCCAAATAAATTTGTTAGTCTCTAAGGTGCCACAAGGACTCCTCGTTTTTGCTGATACAGACTAACACGGCTACCACTCTGAAACCTGAATATCTCAAAAGCTTAACAATCTTTACCTGCAGCCAACTCACATAAGGGTGTAAAATTTGTTCTTACATTTGAAAACAAAATCGGAGAAATTACAACAAGGCTGTGTGTTATCCCTATGCGCATATACCCAAGGTTAGAATTTATCACCATCCCATTGTGCTTAGGGAATGTCTACATTTGCAGTCAGAGAGTGTGATGGCAGCTCATGCTGACATACCCAAGATAGCTTTAATCTAAATAGCTTGGATACCAGAAGCAGTGACAGCTTGCTTTACTCATGTGGCTAGTCCATGCTGCTTGCCCAGGGTTCCAGGCAGGCTTGTACCTCCCTGGCTGAAGCATGAGCTGTCATGGCTTCACTCTTCTAATACCCAAGATAGCTAGATGAAAGCTAGCTCAGGTATGTCCACTCAAGCTACATTCATAACCCATGACTGCATTGTAGACAAACCCTAAATCAGCAGTTTTAAAAAAATTTCTTAAACTGGGGGAGACAGCAGCCAGTGTGGCACAGATTGAGCACAAAGGAATTTGGACTGAATATGAATGTGTCTCAGAGGAAAATTAGACTGTTTGTTAAACCACTAAAAAAGTAGCTTCTTTTTGAATGAGAAAACCTCCTTCTTAGTGACAGAGTAAAACCTTCCAGTAAAACTATGGAGGTAAAAGTCAAACAGCATGTAAGTCAGGATGGGGGCTATGCAGTTTACTGCACAAAGTTCAAAGATGTGCTGGGCCTGTTGTTGCCAAGCGATGGAATTTAATTATTTTAAGGTTCAAACAGCTACTTTAAATAAAATTATAAGTGTTATTGCTTCCGTTGTGGAGTGAGATGAGAGTTTCTTTAATTATAGATAGCACAAACAATAGGTACCAAAGTGAAATTATCTGAATTTGCTAGACAGGGAGCATTGTCTGAATGCATCAGCCCACTTAAAGTTTGACCAGAGTGGTTATGCACCCAAGGCCAATTATAATGTTGCCAAAACCAAAGTGCTCAAAAATAAAATAAACTAATATGAACTAATACGTTACACTGACCAAATATATCTTTGAAGTAACCATTAGTATATCTTCATCTCACAAGGTGTTGGTATCAGAAAGATATAAATAGGTATATATGTATATAGAAAGAGCAGTAGCACAGCTAGCTTTATGCTAAATAATACAGACTATATAAACAACTTCAAAGATAAATTCAGAGAGGGGATGTAGTTCAGTGAATAAATTGGAAAATGGCACAGGTCCTGCCACTAGCTATGGCCTAGGCCCTAGGGCAAACTATCTATGACTTAGGGTATGTTTACACAGCAGATGAGAGGATGCTTCCCAGCCCAGATAGACAAACACACTAGTTCTGGTTGAGCTATCACTCTGAAAACAGCATTGTGGTTGCAGCAGCAATGGCAGTGGCTTGGGCTAGCCACTTGAGGACATACCCAGGAGGTAAGGTGAGTTTGTACTCAGCAAGCCTGAGGCACAGCCTGTGTCACCATGATCACACTGCTAATTTTAGCATACTAGTTTGAGCAGAACTAGCATATCTGACTACCCATGCTGGGAAGAACCCTCCCAGCTGCTGTGTACACATACCCTTAGGCTAAATCTACATTACACACTGATGACAGTGACATGTAAGGTCCATGTAGCTACATGCTGCAGTGAGAAAAGCAAGCTGTGTCCACACTGTGGTGTGTAGCTACTTGTATCAGTGAAAAGCTTCAGCAGCTCCTCACTGCTGGGAGAGAGGAGGCAGTGGGCTTTCCCAACTGCCTCCCCCAGCCAGAGTCTTTCCCTGCAGCAGGGGAAGGTGCCAGCAGTAGGGAGTTGGCAAAGCAGGAAGCCAGCAGGGAAAGATTCAAGCAGCCAGGAGCTGGCACAGCCTTTCCCTGCAGCTACTCCTGGGGGAATTCTGCATCACTGCGCAGGCGCAGAATTCATGTCGTCTGCAGATTTCTTTGCTTCTGCAAAACAATAAAAAAGACTTCTCAAGGGAAGCCACAAGAGCAGTCACTTGCTCCTCCCAGCGCCGGCTCCAGGGTTTTTGCTGCCCCAGGCAGCAAAAAAAAAAAAAAAGCCGCGATCGCGATCTGCGGCGGCAATTCGGCGGGAGGTCCTTCGCTCCGAGCGGGAGTGAGGGACCCTCCGCCGAATTGCCGCCGAATCGCTGGACGTGCCGCCCCTCTCCCGAGGGGCCGCCCCAAGCACCTGCTTGGTCAGCTGGTGCCTGGAGCCGGCCCTGGCTCCTCCCAGGCAGACCAGAGCAGCCGGCAGAGATGTAAATCAGTGTGGGAGGGAACTGGGCGTGGGGAAACAATCACCATTGGGGTGGGTGAGGCTGCTCAGGCATGTGGATGAGTGAACAAAAGAGGCTGTCCCTCTGGCTTGTTATTGCAGCATGGTTGGTGTGGAGGGGCAGGGCTTTGGGGTATTTGGAGGTAGGCGTGAGGCAGGCTCTGTCCCCTCAGGCAGAGCATAATGTTGCAGCCTGCCTGCTTAGTTGTTCCCATTGTTGTTAGTGAATTGTTCCCATCAATTCCCCCAGGAGCATAAAACAGGTGTAAAAGTTTTAAGGCCCCTTTACATTGCCAGAGTGGTGTAAAGGGCCTTATTGTAAATGACAGTATGCATTTATAAGCTTGTGATGCTTTAGTGATTAGAACCGGTCGAAATTTTTGAACTGAAAAATTTTCCTATCAAAATGTGATAGCCAATATAAATTGTGAGTTTGATGCCTCAGCCCTCACTTGCTCTTCAGTTGCCTATGATATGCATACTGAGCATATGGTTGCTTATATTTATTGACTAATAACTAGAAATAAATGGTCAAACCTAGCTACATTACTATTAGACAAAGGGGGTCTGGGGATTTCCTCCAATGCTCCCCACTGCCATTCTCCATCCAGGGTAGTGTAGCTTAAATACATTACCAAAATAATTGAAACTGGCATGATTATATTGCATTATTTTGACAAATAAAATATGCAGAATTTTGCAGAATTTAAAAATATTGTGCACGGAATTTTTAATTTTTTGCTCAGAATTCCCCCCAGGAGTACCTACAGCAGAGACAGACTCTAGCAGCGGGGAACTGCCAGATCCTTTCCCTGTTGTGAGTGTTTTCCTGTGGCAGGGAAAGGCTCTAGCAAAAGGGAGGTAGCTGGAACAATACACTGCTAAAAATAGCAATGTAGACATGGCAGCATGGCTTAGGCAAGTAAAGAGCTGCGTAGCATATGTGCTCGGGTACATACCCACACTCTTCAGATGTGTCTTTACTCTACTCACATAAGCTGTGCCTCACTGTCTACACAGCTATTTACACTCATGGTAAAGGGGGCGATCAAAGTATGTACTCTATGCTGCCAAAAAAAGCATGCAGTGTAGTTGTATCTCTAGTTTCTCTGTATTTAACACGGGTATATGAACAATAGTTACCTTATATTTAACCTGTGTACATGATCAATATTATCTACATCACAAAGGTGTTCTGAGGGTTAAATTAAATGTCAAGTGCTTTGAAATGCTTGGATGACAAGCACTATTATACATATGCAAAGCACTATTTGAGAATTCTGGTCTGTAGCCACTAATAAGAATACTCTCTTATGATTGAGTCTAAATCAGCCCTTAGATGGGCAACTCTTGCTTCACAAATACAGCAGAAGCAGCGTTAACCTGACAGTAGAAATATTTGTTTCTCAAAGAGATAGCACATCAGCAGTTCAGTTAATCTAGATCTGAGTTATTTGTTCAAGGTGATTTTTAATTAAATACTCTATAAATAAAGACAATAATAATGCTGCTAGTACTTCATCTTGATGACTTCTATACCATCCTTTAAGATTTCAGCTGCCTCTTGTGGTATATTAATGTTGACCACCCTCCCTTCATTTAAACTACTCCTTATAACGTACTACTTCCATGTACTATATCAAAATTATTTCACCAACAAGAGAGATTGTTCTGGAAAAGTGTTATTCAAAATAAATGTTCTGCCACACTTTGAGATACCCTGGATGACCCAAATATGTGGCTATTAGATCTCTGTATTGTGTTTTAGAATGAAAACTCCTTGGGGCAGTAGCAATATCTTCCACTATTTTGCACTATCCCAAGCACACTATCTGCCCAACAAATAATAAATAAGGTTATCTTTGTCTTTATTTCACTTGAGGGAGATTTTATATATATGTATATGTATATATATAATGTATGTATATATATATATATATATATATATAATGTATACACGCAGTACAATATGTCTCTTTTATGATAGAAAATAAACGGAGTTTTCTAATTATTCGTTGATCATAAAGTCAACAGATTCCAATTAATAATGAAAAAAATTATACATTTAATATCAAAAGCAACTTCAAGTACTTTCAATACAGTTTAATATTCAGTATATAGTTTTTATTTTTTTATCAAAAGTGTATTTGGGTAGATTATTTAATATTTCATTTTTGAGTATTATTCATTTTTGCATGGAGTTTAAAATGACGTGTTTGGTGATCTCAACTAGCTCTTCACAAGAATCATAGTTCACACCATACAACCACTGCATGTGTTTCAAAACGGAGTCTGGCTTGGACAAAGTCAGAAATGCAGTGAATGTGTCTGGAAAATACACTACTGTATTCTCCCACAGTAGGTCAGGTTGCAGACCTTGGTATGAAGCAGTACACAACACTGCTGCTTCTAAAAGAATACCTGACCTTAGCATAAATAGTACAGTAAATTTCATTTCCCAGAGCTACTCGTCCCTTAACCATTCAGTACAAAAATAGTTACAATTAGGTATATATTGCACCAATTTCCTCACTGTTATTACTTAACTCCCCAAGATCCTGGATAGCTCTCACCCTGCATTAACTTCTCTTTGTTTCACTAGGATTACACTAAGATTTTAATTTCCATAGAAAACATGGGAAAAGGGCAACAGAGACACACATAAGGTGTGTGATAGTGGATTTCTATAACATTGTTAAATAGTGTAGTTAAGCAGCATTCACAAAGGAAACTACACATTAGACTTGGAGATCATTTTCTCCAATAGGTTCATCATTCTCTCCTGTAGCTGCAGGCTTTGAACTTGAATGATGTTTTGTTGATCCAGAATCCTGCGCACCTCCCTACAGGTTTCTTCCATAGCTCTGCTTAACTTCTTTTGTTCTTCCAACATGGCTTCCATTAGTTTTAGTTTCTTCTTTTGGAAACTACAGCTTTGAAGCTTTCTTTTCTTAACTGGTCTTTCTTCAGCTCTGAAATACAAATATTTTTTCAACATTAAATTCATACATCTGTTAAACTATATCTGGGGCCTAAAATTCTAAAGCTCTTTCTTGATCAAGTTATGTCTACTAGGGCTGATAAAAACCAAATTTATCCTACCATAGCTTTAAGAAAGTGCATTTTTATAGTTATATCATTTAGAAAAAGTTACTACTGAGCTTCTGGAAAAGACCCAGGAATTTCCTTGTTTTTAACAAGGGTTTACTTTACATAATGCAAGGCAGAATATTAGCCTTTTATCCAGATATTTCTTACCCTTTAAGCACCAAATTTTTATTGAGAGAGGTTGGTTGCTGTCTTTGAAGAACCCATCTTGTTAAAAATATATTTATCCTGGACTTGCAATTCTAACTCCATAGCTGCAGTAAACATCTCATCACCAGGCACTGCTACGTTAGGGCAAGATTGTAGCCCATTGTTACAGATCCTGCAGAGCTCTGCACCAATGAGGCTGTTCCCACTGTGGTGTAAGCCAAATCTCAAATCGTGCCCTTGCAGTACTCTCTCTGTGTCCCTCAATCAGTCTTTAAATTGTTGCCTGTAGTTTTCCCAGAAGTCCACCACCATATGGGGAGGTGTGTGGTAAGAGAAATTAACTACTACTAGACAAAATAAAGTTATTCAGAAAATCAAATAGACTATTTCTGATCTTTGGAGAAAAATCTATGAGTTAAATCAACTCAACTCAAAGGCTACATAGGTGGATAAGACTACACATCCAGTCATGTTATAAACTAGCTGATGTTCCTCTTCCTGGATGTGTCAGAGCTCCCTCAACTAGGGAGATAGCATCTTTAATAGCATGCACCTGCTGTATGTCCTTATCTGAAATCTGTAGGACTGTTACTTTTTTTTATTATTTTTTGGTGGGGGAGGTTGTGTGTCGCACCTTCACGAATCACTATTTGCTCAGTGGTGTATCAAGAGCTGTGTTCAAATTGTTACTCAATTAGCAATGATCCCCCTTCAGTGCACCACCTCTGGATGGTCAGTGCTAGTCAGTCTTCTACACTGGGGCTTTGCGGCAGCAATGGTAATGAAGAAGAAAGAGGGGTTACAGACAAACAGTAACTCTTGTTCCCCAAATGTATTGCCGCCAAAGAACCACACTGACTTTCCCCCTTGTTCATTCTGCTTCAGAGCCTACTTGTAAAAAGTTGCTTCAAGAAGTGGAGAAAAATTGGGAGACTTAAGGGAGGGAATGAAAGGGGTATTTGTATCCTCAGTCTATGGAAAATAGGGATCAAGAAAATTGTGTGTGCCTCTCAACTGCCAATCACTGCTCAAAAGGTTTCTGACCATGTGGCTAAGCACAAATCTCCTAGCATGTGGCTCTGTAGAGGCAATACAGTTGGAGAACAAGAGCAACTGCTGGCATGATGATCTGGAAGGAAATAGAGAAAATAATTGCTGATAAAATTTGGAGATGATGATTGGCAGAATAGTAAATAATGATGAGGACAGGGCAGTCATTTAGAGTGATCTGTGTTCTCCTAGTAAGGTAGGCCCAATCAAACAAAATGTGTTTTAATACAGCCAAATGCAAGGTCAGACATCTAGGAATGAAGAATGCAATACATAATAGGGGTCTGTATCCTGGAAAACAGTGACTGAAATAGATTTAGGTTTCATAGTGGACAAACTCCTCAACATGAGTTCCAAAGGTGATGCTGTGGCAAAAAATGGCTAATGCATTGGATGTATTAACAGGGGAGTAGTGAGTAGGAAGGTGATTTTGGCATTGGTGAGACCCATACTAGAATAGTGTGTTCATTTTTGGTGTGCACATTTTTTCAAAGGTGCTGAAAAATTGGAGAGGGTAAAGAGAAGAGCCACAAAAATTATTTGTGGGTTGGAGAAAATGCCTAAAAGAGCTACATCTGGTTAGTTTATCAAAAAGAAGATAAAGAGGTGACTTGATCCTGATGAATAAGTACCTTCAAGGAGAGAAAATACTGGGCACTAAAGGGCTCTTTGGTCTAGTGCAGGAAGGCATAACAAGAACCAGTGGCTGGAAGTTAAAGCCAGGCAAATTCAGAATAAAAATATTTGTGATTAATCATTGGAACGGACTATCAGGGAAATGGTGGATTATCTATCTCTTGATGTCTTCAAATCAAGACTGTATACCTTTCTGGAATACATGATTTAGATTAAAACAAGTCATTGGGCTCAGTACTGGAATAACTGAGTGAAATTATATGGTCTGCATTATACAATAGGTCAGACTAGATGATATAATGACCCCTCCTGGTGTTAAAATCTATTAATCTATTAAAATAGTTCCTTCCTAACCCCCTCCCAATATGAGAGAAATAGCAATATAGATGGCATCTCAGTGACATAAACAAGTCTATAAATTGTGTTTTGTCACTATTTTAACAATTAACAGTCAGGCATATAAATTCTTCCTCAGAGAGAAAATATGTTTTCAATCAGATAAAATCTATTCATAGTGTAGTTGGCAGTTTGATGGGGGGGGGGGTCAGTAGAATACACTATTACATAAGGCTGTCAGATGTTTTATGGTTACTGCAATATAATGCAAGTTCTGTTAGTTCCCAAGAGCAAGACTCAAATAACAATAGGTTCCCCATTAAAAGAAAACCGAGATTCCAAATATTTCTCTCATCTACAAAGTACTAGAAAATTAATTTGTTTCATGTTAGTCACATTACAGCTCAGCAGCAAAATATAAGATTTTTTTACAAGAAGGTCTCAGACTCTAAGGAATTCAAACAAAATGCACACATCTAGCTTAAACTACTTTTTGCTTTAAAAAAGAGAATATATATTTGTACTGATCAAAATGTAAATCCTGGCACTTTTTCTAATATTATGAGAGTTGAATATTAAAAATTGTCATAAGATAGACAACTGCCTTCTGCCGCATTAAAGGTTATTTGGGAAGCTGACAAAGCTGCCACACAAAAGCTATTTTTGAGAACTTAAAAGTTTTCAAAGGTTAAAGGTCAACTTAAAAAACACCTGTTTGAAATTTTTTACTCATTCATTGTTGCAAGTAACACTTAAGATAACTATAACTAAAAAAGAGAATTATTTTCAGTTTACTTTGTGCATTTGACAGCTCTGTGTATAGCTGTGTATAGTTTCACTGTAGTTAGTTTTTCCTGCTTCTGTGTGTTTCAGAAACCAACAGGAGAGAGAGAAACATTTAAAAAATAGAAACATACAGGGATAAAAATACCAAAGTTGATGGGAGGACTTAGGGACGGACGCAAGCTATTTTTCACTCAAGGACCCAATACTGCTTTTAATTCATTTTTAAAAAACTAAATATATTAAGATGACATTGTCCCTTTAGTGAAAAGGACATACAAAAAATCAGAATGGATCCAAATTCTATAGTTAATTCTTCTCTCCCTTGCTGCTCACTCCCAACTGTTGCTGATATATAAGATATGTTAATTCCTCAAGATGAAATCACTTCTTAGCTCAGTATTTTCCATACTACCGCTAAAACAAATAGCTTCTCTCTCAACATGGCAACTGCCAGTGACTTTAATCCAGCAGTTGTCATTAGCAGCATTTCATGTCAGTCAAAATATAAGAATCTCCACCCTTCTCAATTTAAATTATTATCAAGAGAATTGATAGAATGGTAGGATTCAGGCTTCTCAACTCCCTCTTTTTATCCCCTTCCAGATATAGGCACCATTTACACTGCAGGTTTGTGTCATCTTTGGTCATGAAGGACAACAACTGCATGTACAAGCAGGCCATGTCACTCATCAGACATAGTTATTCAAAACCATCAAGTTGTGTCTACAAAGCAACTTTTTTCACAGCACAACTGTGTGTCCAACTTGTGCACATCCACATCTACCATGTTTGTTTAAATGGGGTCTGTAATACTGCATTGTGGGAAAATCTGGGTAGCCCTCTTATACTACTGCAGCAGGGGATAGAGTGTCCAGAGGGCATGCACATTAGTACTATGGGGAGTAATATATTTGGGAGGTCCTATCACCCAGATTGGTGGGAGAAAGTAAGACGAGCCAACATAGTCAAATAACCACAGTTACAGGAAGACTATAAGCCTAGGCTGATGGCAAAAGCAAAACATGGTTAACTGCCACATGGACATCCAGCACATTGATAACTACCTATGTAATTAACTGGTTACATACCCTTTGAAGTTAGAATAATTTGGACTGCACACAGTCCTTGGAGTTTAACAACTGGGTAAGCACAGTTTAAATTGTTTTTGACTGAACCAGATTCTAACACTATTTGGCCAACTAGTGAGAATGAAACCAAATCATTTAGAAGTGAGTTCAAAACACATTTTAACCTAGGTCTCTTAGCTAGAGCACAGCTTTTAACACCTCTACACTTGCTGGCCAAACTGTTTAACTCCTGTTCAGCCACAGCAGAGTGTAAACCTGTGGTAAGGCTGTATAAATCAGGACAACATCCACCTCAGAAAACCAAAACCTTTTCTTACCATTTTTGGCCTGACCATACTACAATGAAACTTAGCTAGTGCTTTCATGCAACTTGTCGCATAGTTTTCCTAATCAGTTGGAACCAGAACGGTTATAAACCTGCTATTATACCACATGCCACAGATAACCTAGGACTGCATCTACATTTGCAAATTTTATGGACAAAATTCACTACTGGTGCAGCTTTACTAATAGTAGCAATAGTAGAAACTGTAGTTACCAGTGTATCATGAAATCTTGCTTTGAGTGGCCTTTTCTACACAAACTATTTAGAGAAATCTTCCACTATTGCACTGGCACTGGAGCGAATATAAAACAGCCACCAGTATTCTCACTGCAGGGGATGGGTTCTTCAGTCCCCCAGACTGTAGGAGGCAGATGTTTTGATTGGCTGGGTTGACCCTCCAGATAATTCTTCCCACTGAAGATCCCCTCCAGAATTTTCTCTGCCTAGGAGTCAGGTCCTCTGTAGACTGTCCATAACCTGATTAATCTTTTCTTCTTTTTCCTTTTTGTTCTAGGGTCTCTTTCCTTCAGCTCTCCACTCTTTTAGTTTGGGGTTACTAGCTTTTTAAAGGTCATTTAAATTTACTCTACAGGGCTCTGGGCATTTGTGGGAACTTTTTACCAAGCTCCTCCTCTCAAATTAGCTCCTGGCAATGGATGAAAAAGCAAAAAAGAAGGGAAAGGGCACGGTCAGTACCCTGTGCTCGGCACCCTTGGCCAAGTATATTAAAAGGGAAAGTGTTCCTTTTGCACCCTCAACCTTGGTGATACCATGATTAGAAAGCAGGCCACCAGCCCACCCCAACAGGATAGCATGGTGGCAGCTGTGGACAGACGAGGGGTCCAGAAAGACAAAACATTGACAAAAGTGCCCTGGCCACCAGGGGCTCACTCCACTGGTGATGCAGACTGGCTGCATCCCCAGATGTCCCATTCCAGGAGGACAGACAATGGAGGATCCAGGAGCTCCAGCCAACAGAACTGGCTCAGGGTAACTCCTTGGGGCTCCAGTCACCCCTCCAGCAGACAAAGCACCATGACAAAGGGCAGCGCATATAGCCAGGGACCTCCCTCGTTCTGCCACAGGCCATGCTGCACCCCCTCTGACCCTCAGGGGTCCCCAGAACCAACAGTGTCACAGAGAAACCAGTATTCCACCACTGCCCCTTCCTCCCTTTACAGTGGGGTTGATGTGGCCATTTTGGAGCCAGGCATAGTTTTAGAATAGGCTCTTGGCAGAGCCTCAGCAGCAGCCATCTTAGGGCCCTCATCCCATAGAAGAAACGGGCACAGAAGGAGACAAACATACAGGCCACTCTTCATCCATTTCCCCATCCTTCTCCCTGGTGTCCAGGTGGTGGAAAAAAGGGACCAGAAAGCAGATAATAAAGAATCTGAGGTGAAGGAAATCCAAGAGGATCACTAGGAACTCTTTTTCCCTGAACAGTTTTATAAGTCTATTCTGAGAAAAGCAATTACCTTATTGGTTATCTTTCTTGATACTCAGCCAAAAAGAGTAAAAAAAGGAGGATGAGGAGGATGTCAAAGAGTCAAAATACCCGTAAATAAGTTCCAGTGAACTCTACAACTGACAATTACATTCTCATCCTGACCTTACACCTTAAGGCCGTAAAAGCGGAATGGGAAAACCTGGCTAAGTCAAAGAGTCTGACAAAAAGAACAAAAATCTATAACTTCCACCAGTCAAAAGTGTTCTTGGTGGTTTTACCTAAAATGGACGCAGTCCTGTCAACTCTCATCAAGGACACTGTCCTCCCCACCGAAGGGGGCTTCCTACTGACAGAAGGTGGAATCAGTTGTCTGCAGAGGCTATGAAGTGGCCTCAGCACCACTTGGTGCCTCAGCAACAGCCACCTATTTTTGCCAGAGCAGTACTTGCTTATATTGAGTCCTCTCAGACATTCCCAAAAAAGTGAAAAGATCCAAAGGATTGGGCTCCTCAAAGAAAATCTCTAACATATGCTCTCCTTTCAGATGCTTTCAGGTTCTCCACCTGATCGATGGTGTCCAATGCAGTGGCAAGAGGGTGTATTTGGCCGCTGACATGGAAGGCAGATATTTCCACAGAACAGGTTCCGGTTTTCATGTCCTCGGGGGGAAAAATTTGTCAGGTAACCAATACAAAGACCTGCTCCAAATCACAGGACAAACCAAAAAAATCTGTCTCCTCATATTGAGCTCCCCTAACAAACTCAGAAGAGTTTTTAACCCATCTTTTCACTCTAGGCAGCCCATTCAAGGTTATGGAGCTTCATACAGATATGGTTGGAGACACAACAGATTATCTAAGAATAGTTGGGGGAAAGCCAGCTCCAATAAACTTTGACACACCTTCTCCACGAATGCTCTTAAGAATAATCAATGGCTCCACAACCTTCCCTGTGAGGCCATCTCTCTCTTTTTGTTCTCACCTGGTTTGCCTCCACCACAGACAAATGTGGGAGAGACATCATTTCCAGGGTTATGCCATAGAACTTAGAAGGACCTTCTGCCCCAGATTTCTTCTCTCTCAATAATCAAGAAGCTGTTCTAGATTTAAAGACTCAACAAGTCAATCCACTTTCACAAGTCCAAAAGGAGACCGCTTAGTCCACCCTGGCAGCCATCACACTGGGGAATTTCCTAACCTCCATGGACTTGATGTGCACATATCTCCTCACCCCCATCTTTCCAACCCACAGACAGTACCTCCAGTTTGCATAGTACACTCTGTACATGCCATACAATGCCCTTCTTTTTGGCATGCCGCCACCCCTACAGTATTCACAAGGGTCCTGCTGGTAATAGTGGCATCCCTACATTTTGATGTTATCCTGTAAGAGTCCCTTCCCTACAGAAGTCAGTCAGGGATGCTCAATTGACAGTACATACCTTTCAACAGCATGGGTTTATAATTAGTCCGAAGAAAAGCCAGATCATCCCTACACAGACCATAGAACACCTGGGGGTTTTACTGAACACCACACTCCACACTCTGGGCTTTCCTCTCCAGAGACAGGCAGGCATGGATTATGGAGCAAACATACAAGATCCTTCACAGCCCACACTCCTACGTGAAGGACATACTACTACATAGTACTATATTCATTTTCGTGCTATACCTACACTCATGGGGAAATTTTCTTTTAATTTCATTTCAATTGTTTACACATATTGAGCTCCCCTACTCTCTGTAAGACTTTCTTCCACAGTAAATGGTCCCTCAGATGGTGGTTACATCCGAAGAGGGACACCATAATGATGGATGCTAGTTTGAGGGGATGGGAGTTCACAGAACCCAACACATAGTACAAGGTCAGTGGTCAGGGACAGAATCTCATTATACCATTAATCATTTGGGACTGCGAGTGATTTGTCTAGCCCTTCAGGCACTCCTTCCCACTTTAAACTCCAGACACATACTTGTATTCACAGACAATACCACTGCCATGACATACATGAATGGACAAGGGGGCACACAGTCATGCTTGTTACAAACAGAAACCATAACCTTTTTCAGTTAGGCTGAGAGAAACATTGTCAGTTCGAACCATGCATATCAAAGGAAACTGAATTCCATGGAAGATTGCCTCAGCCGCAGAAGAGCAGTCCAAGGCGTGTGATGTCTCCACCAGAGTGAGGTCAACCACATAGTCCAGACTTTTGGGAAACTAATATGGGATTTCTTTGCATCCAGCTCCAACATCAATACAAATAACTTCTATAGCAGGAGCAGAGATCTTTGGGCCAGGAGAATTGACATTTTCTCCCACATGTGACCAAAGGCTCTTCTATTTGCATTCCTTCCTTTTCCCATGATAACATGCAAGATCCAACAATGGCAGCAACAACAAGCTACAATGATTTTGACCACACTGCACTGGCCCAGACAACCTTGTTTTTTCAGTCCTGTCTGCAGCCCTACCACTACGATTCACTCTGGATTTACTATCACAGGGCAATCTGTTCCATGGCAACCCAGCATCTCGGAATTTGACTGCCTGATTACTGAGCGGTCACATTAAAAAACAGTGCAGAGGAGCCACTATTGTCTTTAACAGCAGCAGCAATATTGTCCTCAGTGCCCATTTGGTCAGCCTTTTCCTCCTCCAAGGCACCAGACTACCCCAGAAAGAGAGAGAGATCAGAAATCAGATGGGCTTGGGGTTCGGCCAGTCCACATGACTTCCCCTGGCACCCTTCAAGCACGCATTTTGACTCCTTGGTCTAGAGCACTGTTCCAGTCATTGCTCCTGCCTTCTCATCTCTCCCCACTGGGGACAAGCTGGCGCGCTTTCACAATGCTTGGGGCTCGATCACCACTGACAGCTGGTTCCTAAGCACCATCAGATTGGGTTATGCCATCCAGTTCCTCTCCACACCTGCTTCCCCTCCCTCTTCAGGAGCCCCCTGGATACTGTTCCTTGAGCAGGTCCATTTTCTGCTGGCTTTGGGAGCAGTGGAGGAGGTTCCACCAGAACACCGGGGTCATGACTTCTACTCCTGATACCCAAAGGCAAGGGAGGGGTAATACCCATCCTCGACCTTCACAGCAAATATATCAGGTACATGAGGTTCCCAATGGTCACTCTATTGACTGTTCTTCCTGCATTGCCTCAGAATGACTGATTTGCTGCTCTGGACCTTCAGGACAACTACTTTCATGTCGTGATTTTGCTGAGCCACAGAAAGTTCTTTTGATTCGTTGTGGCAGAACACCACTTTGAGTACACAGTGCTTCCATTCGGCCTCTCTTCAGCCCCCAGGTTTTTACTGAATGCACGGTCGTTGTTGTTATGGCATATCTCAGGAAGAAGGGAATTCACATCTGGACAACTGGTTACTGAGAGACAGATCCAGAGACAAAGTTCTTACTCATATTGGCACCACATTGTGCTTTCTCGACCATCTGGGTCTCAATCCTGAACACCAGAAAGTCAACCTTAGCCTACACTCAAAAATTGAGTTTATTGGGGCCCTGTTAGAGTCCATGACATCTAGAACATTTTTGCCCACCAACCATTTTCAGAGAATTCACCATCTTTGCCTTAGTCTGCAGTCTTAGCCTTCCATGAGAGTTTGGATGTATCTGAGGCCTTGGACCACGTCTGCTTTCATGCAGGTGATCCAGTTTGCAAGGTTGCATCTTTGCCCCCTTCAAATGTGGCTCAGGACAGTCTACCGTCCTACTTTTCATCCCCTAGACTAACTGGTTCATCTTCCTTCACTGGTCCTGGACTCCTTGCCTCCTTGCCATTGTGGATGCGTCCAGAGAATGTTTGCCAAGGCATTCCCTTTGTCCTGCCCTCGTCAACCAAGTCACTTATTACCGATGCCTCCCTGATGGATTGTGGAGTGCACCTGGGGTCACTGAAAGTACAAGGACTGTGATTGGAGCAGGAGGCCTCAGATACATCCAAACTGTGCTGGAGCTTTGGACCATCTACAATGCGTGTCAAGCTTTTTGGTACTATGTCACAGATTCAAGTGGTTCACATACTTACTGACAATACCACCGCGATGTACTATGTGAACAAACAAACAAAGGGGAGCACACTCTGGGTTGCTATGCCTAGAGGCGATCAAGCTGTGGCAGATCTGCATCAAGGATAACATTGCTCCGATAGCCATTCACTTGCCTGGGGTTCAGAATTATCTCACAGACCATCTCAGCAGGTATTTTTCCCTGAGTCATGAATGGTCCCTGAAAACAAATGACCTTTGGGTCATCTTCACTGCTTGGGGCATCCCAATGATCAATCTGTTTGCTACAAGGGACAACAGGAAACATTATCTGTTCTGCTCTTAAGAGGGCCTCAAGTACAGGCTCCCTGTCTGATGCTTTCCACCTCATCTGGCAGTTGGCTGTCCTGTATGCCTTTCCCCCAATCCCGATCATACCTCGGTCATCCTCAAGCTCAAGGCAGATCGGGCCATGCTCATTCTCATCGCCCCAGCATGGCCAAGACAGTGCTGGTTCTCCAACCTTTTTGCACTCTCTATTCAGCCTCCCATACCGCTTCCTCCCCATCCCAACTTACTCACTCAGAACCAACCATCCTGCACTCAGCTCCCTGCATCTCACAGTGTGTTTGCTGTATGGCTGAATGAGAAGGAAGAGCAGTGTTTGGCAGCTGTCCAACAGGTCCTCCTTAACAGTAGAAAAGCATCCACTAGGATGGCCTATCCAGCGAAATGGAAATGATTTTCTGTGTGGTCATTAAGCCAACAGAAGCCAACCAATACTGGCCTCTATCCAGGACATTTTGGAGTACCTGCTGCACCTTCAGTTGTTGGGGCTTGTGTTTAGTTCATTGAAAATGCATCTGGCAGCAATATTGGCATTTCATCCCCCCATTCAGGGAAAAAAAATCAGTCGTCTTCAATGCCATGGTAACAAGATTCTTAAAAGGCTCATTTGTCTACATCCACCCTGTCTGAGAGCCAGTTACTCTGTGGGAACCTTAACTCAGTCCTATCATCCTTATTGGGATCTCTGCTCGTGCCCCTGGTGGCTTGTCCCTTTCTGTTTTGTGTCAGAAAATTGCATTCCTGGAAGCGATAACCTCTGCAAGGAGAGTGAGAGAGCTGCAGGCTCTTATAGCAGAGCTTCCTTATACACAATTTTCCAAAGACAAGGTGACTCTATGATCTACTCACAATTTTTGTCTAAAGTGGTCTCTCAGTTTCATTTGAACCACATGGTATATTTACCTGTGTTCTCTTCTAAGCCGCACTCATCTCTGGAGGAGGAGCATCTCCACTCCTTAGATGTCCAGTGACGGACATCTTTTATCTGGACAGGACTAAACCGTTTCATGCTTTACCTCATTTGTTTGTGTCATGTGCAGATCGCATGAAGGGTCATGTGGTCTCTTTGCAGATGATCTCCAAATGGATAACATCCTGCATCAAAAATGCATATGAAATAGCCTCGGCTATGCTCCCTCAGCAGATGTGAGTTCATTCTACGAGGGCGCAAGGAACATCCATAGCATGCCTCAGTGACATTTCCATATTGGACATTTGCAGGGCTGCTGTGTGGTCATTGATACATACATTCACAAACCATTACGCCATAACCACATCTTCCAGGGCGGATGCAAGCTTTAGTACCGTGGGCCTGCAGTCCTTATTTAGGTAGACTACGAGCGCTATTTCCTGGCGAGGGATACTTCTTGTGAGTCACCTAAGTGGAATACATGTCTGCATCTATGTGAAGAAGAAGAAACTGTTACTTACTGTAACATGTTCTTTGAATCAGATGTGTATTCCACGACCCACCCTCCATCCCCTCTGCATCGGAGTCTTGTGTCCGGGCATTTGGTGAGAAGGAACTGAGGGAGGGGCAGGGCGGCACTACATCACATAGCCAAAGGAGGAGTTATGGCCACGAGATGCAAGTGCCGCCCCTCTGTGGGTACTGCTAGGCAAATTTATCCTGCTCCAATGTGCTGGGCAAGCACATACCTAAGTGGAATACATGTTGGCATCATGTCTCAAAGAACCATAGTTTCAATAAGTAACCATTTCTTTCATGACTCCCTTTCACATAGCTGCATCTTTTACATTATGCTCTTATAACCCACCCAGAAATACTTCTAGTGCAAAATGAGGGTCATTCTATTCCCAGATACAAAAGGCTGTAATACCTATCACAAGTATCACTTTTAGCTGCTGGCAGTCCAAGGTCCAAACATCCTGCAGTTTTTCCTCAAGCGAGATGGATGAATACCTTAAACATTTTTTAAAATACCTTGTTTGTGTTAGCAAATATTCTAGTGATTGCATTTACAGGTAGATGTGTTTGCAGACATAATGAATTTTATTTTATTAAAGAATATTTGCAGAAATCAAATTTTGAGTTTGCAAAAGAAACATGATTCTAGGAGTTATGCTGATCCAGTCAAGAAGTTTGAATATCAGACATCAAATACTTACAATGAACTGCTAATTGTACAAGAATTACTTGTGAATTGATATATGGCTACAGACCAAGAGTTATTCACAGACATTACTCTGTAAATACGTGCAAACAGGAAATACATTTAAAATCATCAGCTGCTTGGGGACAGCTAAACTCATTGAAAGAAGTAGTCTCAGCTCTACTCCCTCAGCTCTCAAACTACTCAAATGTAGGCCTGAAAGCCCATTAATCCAGACTAGTTTGTGTGTTTTTCATTCTAGTTCAACAGTTTCATGATTGCATGACTGATTTGTAATGTTACTGTTATCCATAAAACCTTTGTATTGCACAGACTCACGATAAGGATCTCTACGATGAACTTAATATTTTCTTCTGACAGAAGACTGCAATCAGTTCTTATTTCCACCACATTTTTGGGATGAAAATGGAGAGCAGTGAAGTCTGAAATGTGAGTCGTGTCTACAACACTGCTTTAGGCTGAAATCATGCTGTCCAAGGGATTCAAATGTTATCAACAACGGAAAAGCATGTTTGCATTCCTCATATTACTTAATTATATTTAAAAGTGGCTGCAATGCACTTTAAAAGATGCTTGTTGGAAAACTGAAGCTTAACTGATAATGTCATCCAGTCTGAACAAATACTTGATTTGCATTTTTAAAGCGCGCTCTCTCTCTCTCACACACACACACGTTAATAATAGTTGACCCTATTGAAATTTCATACTCATATTGAAGGTAATAGCAATGGCTAGAGCAAGGCAAAATGCAGCTAAGAAACATGTAATAATTCCTACATTGTTATACGTATGCACTGCAGTACTAGTCTGGGCCACTCCTACCTTGGTAGAAATGCTATGCCTCTCATAAGCAGAGGGACCCATGCTAAATGATGACAATATTGCGTGGCATTTTGTGGTGCTGATGTCCCCCATAGACAAAAACAAACAAAAACGAAACCCTTAGTCTAGCTGTTTAGCAAACTCATCTCACTTGTGACTTAAGAAAAGCAATGGCAAGAGTGATTAATGTAAACATTCTAGAGTTTTCCAATTACACAACAGAACTAGTCTAATGTATGAAATATGAGAAAGGAAAATAAAAAATTCCACCTCAACTTATAAGAAAGTAAGCTTGATGAGCTCTCTGAATGTTCATCTTCAAAACATTCTTCCCTTCCTTCATACGTAAACTGGTTATATGGCAAGTACAGAGGTGTAGACTTAGCTGATGGAGACTGCGAGGCCTCAGTCTGTGATGTAGAAGGGCCTGGTTGCTGACTTTCATGCATTTTCACATCACTGTGGTCTGTTACTTTAGACAGGATTCTATCAATGGTTTTGTAGTAAGGCCAGTCAGGTGCGACGGTTTCACTATCAGTCATGCATTTTAATTTCCTGTAAAGGCATACAAGAGAAAGGTCTGATAACACAGAAACAAGCATTTCATACAGATCTTAAACCTCTATCTCAAAAATCTGTTTCAGTCACAAAAGATAACTCTGATCATTTTACAGGCAAACTAAAAATCCTTAATAAGAATAAAATTAGATAACAGTTTTTGGCCTTTGATATCAGGTGAGATCATCAGTTTATTTTCATGATTTTGTCCAGTGGTGAAAAGGTGCACATTACCCCAAGTTGAGTTCAATACCAGTACTAAAAAATAACAGCTTCTACTAGTGAAGAGAATCCATTTAAATAATTAATAATGAATACGCTTGTTATAACAGTGCTGGTTGCTCCCTCTTACAAAATGGCAAATCTGATCAGGGTCTAAAACAGCATATTTTAATAAGAGCTAATGCAGTGGTCACCAACCAGTTGATTGCAATCGACTGGTTGATCCTGGAGCCTCTGCCAGTCGATCACGATCTCTGGACGCGAAAAGTCCGGCGGTGCAGTGGAGCTAAGGCAGGCTCCCTGCTTGCCCTGGCCCTGTGCCACTCCCAGAAGTGGCCAGCAAGCCCCTGAGGCCCCGGAGGAAGGAGGGCCAGGGGTCTGCGCACACTGCTCCTGCCTACAAGCACCACCCCCGCAGCTCCCATTGGCCGGGAACAGGGAACTGCGGCCAATGGGAGCTGCAGAGAGGGGCAGATCCTAGGTTGCACTTAAAATTCAAACAGTGATCTTGTGCATAAAAAGGTTGGAGACCACTGGGCTAGTGAGAGTACCCCATCCCTCTATAAATGGAATTAGAACTGACCAACTATGTCATAGGCTTTACTCTAACAGATAATGGAAATTCTCCCTTAGATAAAGTGGCACGGGAATCTGGAGGAGGAGGATCTGAAGATGCTGGAAAGTTCTGAATGGCTATGATGATCATGGTAATGCCCAGAGTGGATATAAATCAATGTTGTTGTTTTAAAAAAAAAAATTATATATATATATATATATATATATATATATATATATATATACACACACACACAATTGAATATTATTTAAATCTGATTTTTAGAATCTAAATTAAATGATTTTTTAAAATAAATCTGTTTAAAATTAAATTTGAAATTATGACACCCTATGTTAAGGCCTAAACTCACTATAATCCATTACAATCATTTATATAAATAAAAATAATATCAGTGAGCCTGCCTCAAATTTTAATGAATTAAAGGGTCCCGGTTTTTTAATTATATACAGAATCAGGGCAGAAACATCTTTAATTTCTTTGGTCAAAATCAAGCTTTAAAATATGTCTCAATGTCATGTGCTGCATTACTAAGTATCCATATTGTTCTCAGTCTTTATGATGGACCTAATGTTGGTATTTACATTTTCCAAATTATGTACTTTTAGTTTCTGTTGTGCAGACAAACTTTTGCTTTAATTATTTTTAGTTTCAGTTAAGATAGAAATCGGAGAGAGAATAGTTCCTTCATTTGGACTAGTCATTTAAAGTCGAGAAACTGATTGGAAGATGAAAAAGCACAAATGCTTGTTTCCTCTTCCAATCTATTAATAAAAGCCAGGTGGAAGAAAAGAAGATCTACTAATTCTAAAAATATGAAGGATGTGATGCCAGATTTTCAAGATTTTCAGATTTAGGCACCTAAAAATGCAGATAAAGATGCAGCTGTCTAAAGGGTTTTTCAAAAATGCCTATGTTGATTATTTCTTAAATTCCCATTGATTTCAATAGGAATCAGGCACCTCCCCTACTTACGCACAATTTTTCTCACTTCTCCTCGTAACAACCTTTTATATACATGAAAACTTATGTCCCCCCTCAGTCTTCTCTTCTCCAGATAAACAAACCCATTTTTTTTCAATGTTACCTCATAGGTCATGTTTTCTAAACCTTTAATCATTTTTGTGGCTCTTCTCTGGACTTTCTCCAATTTGTCCATATCTTTCCTGAAGTGTGGCGCCCAGAACTGGACACAATACTCCAGTTGAGCCCTAATCAGCATGGAGTAGAGCAGAAGAATTACTTCTTGTGTCTTGCTTACAACTCTCTTGCTAATAAATCCCAGAATGATGTTTGCTTTTTTTTGCAACAGCGTTACACTGTTGACTCATATGTAGCTTGGGATCCACTATGACCCCCAGATCCCTTTCCGCAGTACTCCTCCCTAGGCAGTCATTTCCCATTTTGTATATGTGCAACTGATTGTTCCTTCTTGCATTTGTCCTTATTGAATTTCATCCTGTTTACTTCAGACCAACCTGAAAAACATGTTTCCAGTACATTTAAAGTTGTTTAATCTAACTAATAAAAACAATTTTAAAATGCTGTTTTTGTATATTTTTAATTGAATTCCAGGCTGGTTCTGCCAAACAGAAAGATTTCCACCTTCTGGAAACAGGAAAAGTACTGGGCTTGGATAGCTGGTACAGTCCTTTTCTTGGGGAATACCACAACACACTTTTTCCTGGGTCCATCTGCTGGTAGGAAGATATAACACCCACTGCTTCAGCTGCCACTAGGACCGTTAGAGGAAAATAAATTTTAACAACATGATAACAATGGTGACAAATAGAGATGTGAGTGTGGAAAAATTGAAGTTCTTCCTTTCCAATGGTCCAGCATGTGGCCAGCAGACTAGGGCCCCGTCTACACTACCCGCCAAAATCGGCGGGTAGCCATCGAACTATCGGGGATCGAATTATCGCGTCTTGTCTGGACGCGATAAATCGATCCCCGAACGCGCTACTTCGAACTCCGGTACTCCTGCAGGGCGAGCGGAGTTACCGGAGTCGACGTGGGAGCCGCGAACGTCGATCGCGGCGCCGCGCAGACGCGAGGTAAGCGCGCCAAATTCGAACTAAGATACTTCGACTTCAGCTACGCGAATAGCGTAGCTGAAGTCGAAGTATCTTAGTTCGATCCCGCCCCTAGTGTGGACCAGCCCTTATGAGATGAAGTGACAACTACTGGTGGGAGGGAAGTTAAGATCAACAAATTAGTTTGTTTGGGTTTTTAAGTAGTTAGTGTTCTTCTCTGAACTTTCAAGGTCTGATGAGCTTTTCCAGCTACAGGTGAGCTGCATATTATAGCAATGCATAGCAAAGCTTGCACAGCACAGTCTGTATTCTTATTCTCTCTATGCATTCAAAATTTTAATTTCATACATGCTTTGCAAACTGCTGCTGTGATTTCACAATCAGATCAGATCATTGACACAATGTTATAGCACGGCTTCTTTGTTACACAATATCTAGCTATAGGACAGACAGTAAATTATCAACTTAATACCAAATACTTTTTTGTTTAGTTGTTAAAATTCTTTGCAATAACAGTATTTTTCTTCTATTGCCATACATTGCTAGGTACACACTGTACACCTCTATATACTTCACAAGGGTTTCCCCATGCAAGTTACAGCTGCACAGTGCTATGTATTGGCAAGGCCTAATGTGCTAAGATTTCATTGTTTTAATGCAGAACATCTCAAATTGTATTATCAATAAACTCACAATCTTAACACTACATAAAAACTATAATGATAATTAAAATGTGGGTTTTTGGTGGGAGCTGCTGTTTATTGAACTTCTAAGTCTAAATTAGGAACACTGGGCTCTTTCTGACCGAGTAGAGACGTTTAAGGGCAGGACTATTCTGTTCTGAATCAGATTCTTTGACAACTACTGCTCTGCTTTCAGATGTCATCAGCCTCTTTGTCTCTACAACAGTACTCAAATTACTCCCCCTGTATCACAGTCATCCATTATTATGATTTTGAGCTAAATCTCACATCCTTATTCAAGCAAAATTCCCATTAAAGGGAGCAGGAGTTTTGCTTGAGTAAATATGTCAGGATTTTATTCTTTATTCTTAAGTTCAGCTGTGCACCATGGCCCTCCCTTTATGTAGTACTATCACACTTTTGAAGAAATATCCACAGATTTGTCCAGCCACTGCTAGAGGATGCTATTATTCAGAACTAAATAGGTGTCCAAACACTCCTCTCACTCTAAATGCAGTGTGTGGATTTCTGTCTTGCTCCCGTTGCTGCTTACTTCAGCAACAGACTGGGAATATTGATCCCCACTGCAAACTGGGCCGGAGCACTCTGCTGACTTAAAAGGGGCAGCAGTGAAGCTGATGGAATCTGGACTCTGGGGTGGAGAAAGACAAAGGGATGATACCAAGGGGAGAGGAAAAGATAGGGAGGAGTCGTCCAGAACCACAGAAAAGAAGTGGGAACATAGCATATAGAGGCAAACAAAGGCCGTATTGGGTAAAACAATAGCATTTTATTCCAACTCTGTCTCTACAACAGCACTCAAATTACTCCCCCTGTATCACAGTTGTCCATTATTATGATTTTGCCAGAAGCTGGGAATGGGCGACAGGGGATGGATCACTTGATGATTTCCTGTTCTGTTCATTCCCTCTGGGGCACCTGGCATTGGCCACTGTTGGAAGACAGGATACTGGGCTAGATGGACCTTTGGTCTGACTCAGTATGGTTGTTCTTATGTTCTAACTCTGCCCCACAAAAGCTTTCTGATAAAATGATCAACAGTAAAATAGCTAAGAATGTTAGTATTAAATGGTCATCACCGGTTTCAGAGTTCACGCCTCTCATTTTAGAATCTTTTGCTGAGATTGGAAGTGGAGTCTGAGTAGAAGAGTGGGACAGCTGAGGCCTCTAACCTATATCAGACCACATTTATCCCTAATGTAGCTCAATTGAAATCAACAGCAGGGATGAATTAAGCTCACTGCTACTACCTCCCAACTTAGTGAGTCAACATAGGATCAAGTCATTGGAGGGTTTTCTTTGCAACTAAATGCAAGATTCTTTTTAATGAAATATTAAATTCTTTAGAAATGGACAGGACCAGAGTAATGCTAGTATAGTGTGTTATCACGTACCTACTTAGTCTAACCCCAGAGGCAGTAGAGGGGTGATAGGACCCAGGAATAAGGCTCAGATTTTGTCATGGATATTTTTAGTAAAAATCACAGATAGGTCATGGGCAATAAGCAAAAATTAATGCAGCAGCACAGAGCCAGAGCAGTCCAGAGGCAGGGGCAGCGCAGACCAGCCGTGCTGACAGGGAGCCAGGGCTGAGTTACAGTGGGGAGCTGTGGGCCCAGAGCTGGGGAGTGAACGCCCTCTGTGCCACAAGTAACACCGGAGCCAAGTGCGGTGAGCAGCTGGGAAGAGTGAGGGGGGACCCTGGGCAGAGGGCCCAGTCAGTAGCAGCGCCAGCATGTCCGGCGCCCTAGGCGGCGGAAGGTCCCGCCCCCGAAATGCCGCCCCCAACAGCGACGGCGGAAGGTCCCGCCCCCAAATTTTCACGCCGGCCGGGGCGCCGGCACCCCTCAAATGTTTGCGCCCTAGGCGACCGCCTAGGTCGCCTAATGGGTTGCGCCGGCCCTGGGCCCAGTGCAAGGAGACATTGTCAAATAAGAGGTCTTGCAGGCTGGACTTGGAGGGGGACCATGACCCCGTTGGGAGGGCCAATGCTGGGGAGAAGGGTTCCTGCCAGCTAGAGCCGGAAAGCATGTGGCAACTGCCAGAGCAGGTGTCTGACCCACAGTGTCACCACAGCACAGTCAGTGCTTGAGAAGAGGCCTGGGACATGTGAAGAATAGACTGTGAACTTCCCTCATATCCCAAAGACTGCTGTTTGTGGTTTCCCCGTGCCAACAGGGCAGGATTACTTGTTTCCTTTAACCTGTCTATTTTTTTCCTTATTTTTCTTACTGTCTTGCTCTTTAATAAATTGTATTTGGTTTGAACTTAATGTAGTGCTCAGTGGGCCAGGGTAGTGGCCGTTGTGGAGAGAGTACTCCGGACTGGGGACACCCTAGCCCCTGTCCGAAGTGGCCATGACAAGACTGGGGGTTAAGCCTCCCAGGAATCCTGGGACCACCTTATTAGGGTTACAAGGACTCTGCTGCATGGAAGAGTGGAAGAGGAGTCTTCAAGGTCAGGCAGGCATCTGGGTAAAGGGAGCTGGAGTGAGGACTCAGATCCTTTCACTATCCGATTCCACAGGGGTAGTGCAGAAGCCAGGGAAGTTCCCCACAAGAGCGGGACCATTCCCCCGCTTACACTTATATAAACTAAATAGGCTCAGGAACTGTTTAATAAGATACAGACTTTTTTCATCTCTAAGACACTAGTTTAAATCCAGCCCAGATCAGAAGTCACTGAAAATGATCTCAAATGAGGATCTCAGTCCAGTTCCCAGTGGACAGAAATTCAAGGTACAAAAAACCATTACCACCACAACTGGCAATCTTGTTGGCCATGTTATTACAGAAAAATCAACAACTGAATGAGCATTGAGATCTAATTAACCACTTTCCAGGACCTTCTGTCATCTGGGTTGAGGCACACTGGTGGAGCAAATTGTACTTATATTGCCTGTTTTGTGGATAACTAGGACTGTATTCTCTATATCAATTAATCCAGCAATTTCATGAGTATTAAAATACCTTTAAAATAAAATTACGAAAACATTAAATTTTAGAGCGAGTTTTTAAAGACCATGACTCCTTAGAACAAATACATATAATCTATAACTTGATTTTTTTACTCTCTCTGTTCAACACACTATTGCTGGGTTGTGGGGGTATTATTAATTTTTTATTATTATTATTATTGTATTTGTTTGATATTACTACTAGCCTGGAGGAATGGAAACAAGCTTCATCTCCTGGGGTTTCTGAAAAAAGCTTTCAAAATAAATAATAAATAACACTGTTCATGCACAAATCAATGACACGGGAGAGAAAAATGTAGGAAAGTACAATACTTAAATTGTGGGTCTGCTATGAATTATTGAAACTGACGAGAAAGCTGGTAAAATATTCAAATTTAACTTTCTGCAGTAATTTGGCTGCACTTATCTTTGGTCATTTGCTGCAGCAAAGGTCAAAGATTCCAGTCATTTAATATCATGGAATATGGTGAAGAATTACACAAGGCGCTATGTTTAATTGCTATCATGTACACATGAAAATTAAAAAAATTAATCTATGATTCAGATCATGAGACATTCAAATTTACCAATGATTAGCATTAATTGACTGCAATTCAAATTAAAATGTAACAGTTGCATCCTGTTTCCACAAATTTTTGGGGGAAGGAGAGAGGAGCTGGTTTAAAAAAATAACGAATTTGCATTCACACAGCCTTTACTCTTAAAGCATCAAAAGGAATTAGAACTATCATATTGTTTAGTGTGCATATTCTATAATCCTTGTATTTTGTTTTACAAGTCATTACATATTATATCAGTAGTAAAATAATAATAATAGCTCTAAAGCTTGTCTCTTTCACCAACATAAGTTGGTCCAATAAAATATATTACCTCACACACCCTTGTCTCTCTAATACTGTACATTGGGCACACATTAAGATCAATATATTAGTGATGATAGGAATGTATTTTCTTTTAGAAGGACTAATTGTAGGTGCTGAATGCCCAAGTAGCCAACACAGTAGAAACAACTTCAGGACATATTCTAAGCGATTCTAAACTGCAGGAGATGACTTAGTAATGTAAGCAGAACTTTTGATACTCACTCTATCAGAAACCTTAACTTTCAATCCCAGCACGCTTGACTCAGACCTTCACCTACCAAGATAGATAAATGGGAGTACATGCAGTTTACTGCACAGATGCCTTTCACACAGAACATTAAAAACCAGTGTCCTATCTGCCCTAACTAGATACTTAAGTTTCCATTGCACTTTTTCTTATAGTAGGATTTTGCCCAGCTGCATCTGCACTAAATTTTTCATTTAGGTTAGGCCCTTGGTTGCCATGGTGAATGAAGTGATTCCTTTATGTATTGCAGACAGGCAAACATTTATTTTAGGCAAGGTGCTTATTACCATTAAGACACTGGGACTATTCGTAATGGTACATAAACTACCTACCAGATCAGACCATCTATTCCAATCTCCTATTTCTGACAGTGGCCAATACTAAATGCTTCACAGGAAGATGCAAGAAACCTCTTAGTGGACAATTGTGGAATAGACTGCTCATAGGGAAAGTTTCTTCCTAGCCCCAGACAATTCATGGTGCACGAGGATTTATATACTTTATATGTTTTTAAAATTATATCTAATTTAAATGACCAATGTTCTCATTATCCTTACAAAATGTCTAATCTTTTAAAAAATACTAAGCTCTTGGTCTCAATGATATCTAGTTGCAATGAGTTCCACCTGCCAATTATGTGTTTTGTAAAAAGTATCTTCTTTAATTGGTTTTAAATTTCATTGAATAACTTTGTTATTATAGGGAAAGGGGAAAGAGGAACACCTGGTTTACGTTCTCTATATCATTTGTTACTTTGTATGCCTCTGTCATGTTGCCTTTTATTGATTTGTCTCCTCTTTAAACTAAAAAGTCCCAAACTTTTCAGTATTTCCCCATCTGGAATTTTTTTCAAGGGGAGGGCTTACCATTGATTTATATAACAATATTATTATATTGTAGTATTATTTTTAAAACCTACTCCTTATGCATGCTAGCATTTTGTCTGCTTTTTAGACCGCTGCTGCATAATGAACAAAGACTTCCATTGAGAACCATGAGTACTACATTCAGTAGCAACATTTTTAGGATCAGCCATAAAGTGCTATGGAATCCTTCAGGTTGAAAGGCATTATGATAAATATGTAAGAGGATTATTAAGTACAAATTTACCTATTTTCCATTTTAGATCCCTGAAGCTGCAAGTCACCATTACCCTCTCCCATGAGATGTCCCAGCACGCAGTGCACCAGCGACATCACATTCACCATTAAATATGCCTGTATCGTAGAACCAGCAGAGGTGCTCAGGTAAGTGGCTGCCTTTTTACATTGTAGGGTTGTTTTGGTTTGGTTTTTTGGGGAGGGAGTAATATTTTTCTTTCTGAACTCGTAATATGTGGATAAACATCAGTATTTTCTGGCTCCATGCTCTAACCTGATTCCTTTTGATGGTAACATCACTGGCAAACTATTATTATGGTGATAAGCACCCTAGTAATACCACAGACAAATGATAGATATTTCATGAAATAAAAGTCTGCAATTTGTGACTGGGATGGTGGAGGGAAATAATAATAATTTAGATGCTACATGACCTGGTTATCCTGCTACTTTTGCTAAATACTTGTAGATCAATTTTAACAACTCCATATAGTTGTTACAAAATACTATCTGAATACAGAGCATTTTTTCACGCTTTCCGTGCCCTCCATTTCAGTTCACACCACAGTGCACTGAAACGTGATGCATGACGTGATCTCCAAGTATCCTCCAGACACCCATAACATGAATTGAAACTCTGGTGTCCAAAAGCAAAGCAGACAGCAAAGTGGTAGCCAGTAGGTCCACTGTAATGTTTCCCATCTCCACATATTAATGAGAAATAATTAGAAAACACAACAAATTGGGAGTAATCTCATTTGCTTGTCTGTTTACATTACATTGTCTTCAAGTAATATTAGGAAACTTAAGTCTCCATTATACAACAAAAAAAACATCTGACATTTATAAGTGTATTTCTGACTCCATAATATATTAAAACAGTAACATGCCAACACAGGGAAGTCTTCAAGCTCCCCAAAGTTGGCATCTTAATGAGCATTGCAGCTCAGTGCATTTTGATTCAATGCATGCTGCCATGTTGTGAGGTGTAAGTGCTTCTGGAAGTTAATGAAAACATACAGGAATGAAAAAATAAATTTTCCTCCATAGTTTATATGTTTTACTCCCTCCCCTCCCAATGCTGCTTAACAGAAAATATTAATTAGAAAAAATTGAGACTGTGATTGATAATAACAGAAAAAATTCAGAACAAAGGCTTACAGAAACAATCACTGCACATAGCCATTACAGTACTCGAAATATCATGCAGTATTTCTGGACACCTGTAAAACCTAGGTACAATGGGATGTATTTGTTAGCAGAGAGGCTTCATGATTTAGTGAGCTAAGCAAAGGCCTGGTAGTCAAGAACTACTGAGTTCTAATTCTGGGTTTGAGGGTGACTTGCTTTGTAAGCTTGGGGAAATAATGACCTCAGTTCCAGTCTCCCTATCTGTAAAATGGGGGTGGATAATACTTTCTTACCTTCCTCAGAGATGTGTTGTGAGGATTAAGTAGGTGTTTGTAAAGAACTTTGAAGATGTTAAGTGCTGAGTATAAAATACCAGCTTTGACATTACAGAAAACACCTTAAAGACAATATTAATGGGTTTGACAAACTGAGAAAGGGAAAATTCAAAGTTAAAGGGGCTTGCAGCATTCATCCTAGTTTTCTATTTGATGAGTGATGTCTGCATGAAATACAGCAAGTGTGCCCCCAAAGAAAAGCAAGCAATTTTAACATGATCTGCTGCTGTAATAACCTCTTTTATTATTAATACTAGCTTTGTGTGGAGATGAAGTAAAAGAATCACATATTTGATTTTCTTGCATCACAAACACATAACTAAATGACCACTCAGGATTTCCAGTATGTGGCAGTTTGTGTCTCTCAGTGATAAGATTTTTTTTTAAAGCAGATATATGCAAATATTTCTGCTAAGTTCTAATTTTTTCTAAACAACAAATGTGTGAATATCTCAATCTTTCAAGCCAACTTTCCCTCATGACTGACAATGCCTCGTTTTTATCATGTTCTAGACACCTCTTTCCCCTTCCCCCACTCTCTTAGAGCAGTATTTACAGAGGACATTGATTCTCTCTCTGCAGATATAATAGTTGTTTCGCTAGAGCTGCTTATAGCAATGTGTGTCACTCAGTAATAAGACATACAATTATTTTTGGCCCTGTGAAGTATTACCCTTCAACTTGCAATGCCAAAAATTGGGAACTTCATTCCTAAATAAATTATTTTGTATTTGAACTTTTACTTGCAACACTGATTCTAACTGGCCACTTCAACTGCCAGGAACTGCTGACAAGCTAACATTATCAGTCCCCTAAACAAGAAAATCTGTTTTAACACCAAATACATTTTCATTCCAATATTTCATAGCACCATTAGTTAACTATAAAGAAACAAAGTTGTGCCAGAGTTTGAAAATAAATGAGAGGGAAAATAATAAAGATACAATAGTACTGGCAGGAGAGATTTTTAAAAGCGATATGAACAATCTTTAACCTTTTATCTATAGATTTCCTGTATGAGACTTTTTCTGAAAGGCAAATAACTCTGCGTCATCCCTGCTAAAATCTCTCAAAATAAAAAGAATTAACTGAAGCTTACCTGTACTGGAATGTCATATTTGTAATTTTTATCTTTATTTCCTCTCCGTGGCGAATTTCTCCAGTCATTTCAAAGAGTTTGTTAGCCATTTTCTCATAAACTTTGGCATTCCTTTTAGTTTGTTTCAGTTCATCAAAAAATTCTTCCCAAACCAGCATTAAACCTCTCATTTCTGCATCAGTCCAGTTTCTGGCCCTTCTGTGTTTCTCAGTCTGAGAAGAAACAATGTAACTGGGAATTTCTGCTGCAGCCATTGCTGATTGACCTAAAAGGGTTTTAAAAGAGGACACTTAATATAGATTGAGTTTTTAGTTTAGGTTTTTGTAGTGCAAGACATGCATATGTGGATAAAGAATTTGAATGACAACAGAACATATGAAACCTTTTTGCAACAGCTTGAAGCTTGAGTGCACAAAATGGGGCCTACATCTGACAGGCAGGAATTTAGTTAAAAGCTTTTAAACAGAGAAACGTCATTTTGATGTCACGTTTCCATAGCAACAGAGCAACTGCATAAGCTACAACAACAAAAACCTTTTAACTGAAAGCCAAAGAATCAGGACAAAGTTGACAGGCCATCAATATTAAAGCTTTTAAACACTTTAGGTTTAACAAAAAAAGATCTATGCAGCCTTTGAGAAGCTACTTTTAAGTTTCTACTTCTTTTTAGCTTTCTCTTACCTTTTAGGCAGACAATCTGCTAGCAGGGGGTCCTGGTTGCCTGAATGAGCTTTTAAGTTGTGCCTTGACAGACTCTCTAGGAGGTTGCAAGGACTGAGGCCATGTACACACACACACACACACAGCTTTTTACAAAGATTTTTTGTAAACAGCTTCACACACCTTTATGAAAATATATCTGTGTATCTACAAAACAATAAATGCAGCCAGTCTCCTTAAAAAAGTGCCTGCATCATTTTTTAGGAAAACACAAAAATAGCTTTTCAGTGTTTATTACTTACACACGCACACACGTTTATATATATATCTATATATATATATATAGATATATATATATAGATAAATATAGATATATACACACATGCACAAAAAAATATAAAGCCACTTTTTTCCTAAGATGTTTTTCTGCTGCTAAGCACATATTGTAGTCCTGTCAATATGAATTTGCCTTTTGTAAGTATCTATAACTGTATGTGTATTTTGTATTCCAAGTAATTTAGATGCTATTTATGCTATTTTATGCAGCCTGTGTGCTGCCTCAGGACTGTAGCAGAGGCATTTCACCCGCTTTATGGAGAACCTAAAAGGATTATTCATTGAGTTTAAAAAAAAAGGCTGCAAGATGCTTAGAACTGTAAATAAATTGCTTTGTTGTGAAGTAAGCATTTTATGGTAGTTTTCTATGTACAGAGCTAAATTCTGTTCACATTTACACCAGTGAAACACCACTGATTTCATTGATTCATCATATTAAATTGTATGACACACTATGGGTCAAATTCTTCCCTTTCTTACACCAATGCAACCCCATAATGTCTATCATAAAAGAGTAAGATGCATGGAATCGATCAATTCTAGCAATATGACTAGCTAATGCACAAGGCATTAATTCTCTACATTCCAAATTAAACAGCATCTTGTATAAAAACACACACCATTGTTTGTTTTCAGTTTCAGCATATAACAGCAATAACGACCTCACTGCAGGGTATTTCCTGGAGATTAATGACAGGCGGGGGTTAATGGCCTGAGGCTCACCCAGCCAGTCCTTAATCCCCAGGAAATGTTCTGTACCTCAATCCTTAATGCTTAAGTATCCTATAAATTGTAAGTCTTTTCATAACCACATCCTTGATCTTAACAGTAGTTTAAAAACTACACAGATTGGTTTGCATCCTGGAAAGGGTGAGGGGAGCCCATAATGCCCGTAAAAGGCACATGAAATAAAACTTTAACTCATCACTGCCTGGTCTCCATGTTATGTATTTTATTGTTCATTCCAAATTGCATCAACAAAGGAACTGTGGAATATGCGTAGGGGGAAAAAATCAGAATTTCCCTATTTAGTAACTTTTACTCCAAACCCACTGAAAAATCTCCATGTGAGAAATATACCTACTGAGTGACAGGCTTCCTTAACAAAACCTAGCCTCCAAACAACATTACTTTTTAACTGCTAATATGACAGCCTAACAACTATTGCCCTTTTAAAATTTGTAAATAGCACCATATGCTGTCACAATGATCTTGCATGGTTTGTCTCTTGGGTGCCCAGCTAGAGACATCACATGATCGGTAGACAGATGGTGGTCAGAAAAGGACCAACTGGTGACAGGTTCATTTTATTAATTTATTTTTATATACCCAGCACACCACAAGGGGTTGCATGCACATATTAATAAAAACAATACCAAATTCAATTGACTAGTTTTGAAGCCAATGGCAGAGGCCCAGCAGGACAAACTTAAGTAATAAGATGTCTCAGAAAAAAAAGGTCCTTAAGCTATTGTTAGGATATTGAGTGTCTGATCTGGGACCAAATAACGATCTTGCATTTATACAGAAACCTCTATCCAAATGGACCCCAAACTGCTTTTCAGACTTTATTAAGCAATTATAGGAATTATTTTGCCCTGACATTCATCCACTGGGGCTCTGAAAATGTTTTGTATTATTTTTACTGCAACCAGTCATGTATTAGACACTTTACATAACAAAGAGAAATATATGGTCCCTGCTTTGGAGAGTTTACAGTCTAGTTTTAGACAGGACACAACTAGCAAGGGTAACAAACAGGTGGGAGGAGAGGGGATGGAAGGGAACAAGGACAGTAGCAATAACTTCTTTGAGTGATTGTCCACATGTATTCCACTTCTGATCTACAGGTGCCCCGTGTGCATGAGTTTGAATTCTTTTAAATAGCAGCATGCTGGGGCCTGTGCTCCAGATGCTCTTGTGCTCCCCCTCCACACACACCCCGCTCGTATCTGAGGGCATAAGGGGCAGAGTGGGCCCAACCATCCCTCAGTTCCTTTTTAACCTCTCGTGGCAGCAAGATCTTACCCCCGCAGTGTCTATTTCTCTTCTAGTTACTGTTTTTTTAATTAATTAATATAGTTGTTAGTTTAGTAAAGTTTAACATGCAGTAAAAAAAGAGACACTTAAAAACTTGAAGGATTTTATCCCAGTACCAGAACTTCACTGCAGTGGCGGAATCCAAGTCTCCAGGGTTCAGATCCTGTCCCTTCTGTAAGGAAGCCATTCCTATTAATTATGGATATTATAAGTGCCTCTTCTGCTTGGTGAAGCACACATTCCAGATAAGTGCTTGATACGTTGCTCTTTTCATAAGAGGACACAAAAAGCGAGTGAATCCCACCTCAGTTTTTTCCTCCTGGAACACTCCATTTGAGCCTGAGGGGAAAAGACTAGACCATCTATGCTAGTGGTCCGGTAAGCTGCAGATCTACTCCAAGCTCCAAGATTTATTCTTCCTCAGAAATGCTGCACTCTCCTACTCCTGAGTCATGAAGAGCAACGAAGACTTCATCTGCCCCATCATTGGAGGAAAGTGGTAGAAAAGAGCCCCTGCAAACACAGGTGTACTTCTCTGGGACGCAGAAAATCAAAGCAGAAATCCCATCATGTATCTGTTCCTGCTCAGATTTCTCATCCAATAGGTATTTCACAGGTCCCTCTGATACTTCGGCACCGTCTGGTTACCAAATAACCATGGCTGTTCTGAAGAACCTATCCTGTGCCTCTATCAGTACCAATTCCTCAGCACTGATACATTCTGCGCAGACGTCCAAAGGACCCACTACCTATCTCATAGAACTGGAAGGGACCCTGAAAGGTCATCGAGTCCAGCCCCCTGCCTTCACTAGCAGGACCAAGTATTTATTTTTGCCCCAGATCCCTAAGTGGCCCCCTAAAGGATTGAACTCACAACCCTGGGTTTAGCAGGCCAATGCTCAAACCACTGAGCTATCCCTCAGCTTAAGGCTGCCACTGTGGTACAGATTTTTCTGGAGCAAGCCTTATCGATACAAAAGACCTTCATGGTAATGAGCAACTTAACAGTAACCTAATACCTGGAGTCAACCACTGCTTTCCTCATAGAGAAATTTCCTTGTTTGGCACCATCTGCAGCCATGGCCTCAGTATACACAGAAGACATTCCAGAGCTCCCTAGAACATTCCTTCTATTGAAGAAATACATTCTCTCTTCCTTTATCGCTGAACAGAGTAAGGAAATGTCACCCCCCTACTCACCACACTCCCCTCCCTATGAGCCAGCTTGGTCTGACAAGGAATCCAGAGGACACTGCTATAAACACAGACATCAAGAGTCTCAAAGTTAAAGGCCTTCATGTTTTCTCCCTCCATGGCCTGCAACTCCATATCCCTATAGCATACAGTCATAGCCATTCTGGGCTCCTTGGGGCACGCAATCAAATAGGAAGACTTATTCCATTTGCCCCACCTCTAGAATCAAATCTCTCTCCCTTCAGATCTACTCAAGAAGGTCAACTAGTGCAATACACTTTACATCATCAGGAGCAAGACACTGAGCAGAAATATCTACAAGAAACAAAGGATCAGCCCATCCCAATAGCAACATTCTCTTCTGATGAAGCAGTCACCCCAGCTGCTTCAACTCAATCAAATGAGTACTGTATCTTCCAGGAACTCTTACAGTGAATGCAAATACCCTGAAAATGCCAGTGGAGATTGTGCAGGAAAAGTCACACAAACCTTTCAACATTTTGCATTCATCCATGTCCAAGGATACCTGAAAGAAACTGGAACAAAGGACAGTAACTACAGGGGGGGTGAGTGATTGCTGGACCCAGACTAGAAGGAGACTCATCTGTAAAAGGAAGCTTACCGGAATTCCTCTGAGGGTGAGGTTTTTATCTGTATTCAGTCTTCTTACTGTATTAGACATAGACTTGCGTGTTCTATTTTATTTTGCTTGGTAATTCACTTTGTTCTGTCTGTTACTACTTGGAACCACTTAAATCCTACTTTCTGTATTTAATAAAATCACTTTGTACTTATTAATTAACCCAGAGTATGCATTAATACCAGGGAAGGGGGGAGGGCAAACAGCTGTGCAAATCTCTCTATCAGTGTTATAGAGGGCGCACAATTTATGAGTTTACCCTGTATAAGCTTTATACAGGGTAAAACAGATTTATTTGGGGTTTGGACCCCATTGGGAGTTGGGTGTTAAAGACAGGAACACTTCTTAAGCTGCTTTCCGTTTAAGCCTACAGCTGTTAGGGGACATGGTTCAGACCTGGGTCTGGTTTTGCAGCAGGCTAGCGGGTCTGGCTCAAACCAGGCAGGCCACTGAAGTCCCAAACTGGGAGGGCAGGGAAAGCACGGGCAGAAGTAGTCTTGGCACATCAGTTGGCAGCCCCAAGGGGGTTTCTGTGATCCAACCCATCACAAGCACAACTTACAAATGTAGAATTATGTACAAAAAATAACTGCGTAAATATTGTATTCTGTGTTGTAAATGAAAGCAATATATTTGAAAATGTGGACAGCATCCAAAAATACTTATATAAATAGTATTCTATTATTGTTTAACAGCGCGATTAATCACGCGATTAATTTTTTTAATCGCAATTAATTTTTTTAATCGCTTGACATCCCTAATTTTTATTAATGATGGAAATCTACTGATGACACAAAGTTCGGAGGCATTCTCAATACAAGGAAGAGTGTAATATTATACAGGAAGAACTGGTTGACCTCGAGGACAGGAGTAATACAAATAGTAATAGAAATGGGATGAAATTTAATAGTACCAAAGTGCAAGGCTCATCAGCTGAAAGTGACAGTGGAGACATAGGTGCATTGGTCGATTGCAGGATGACCATGAGCCACCAATGTAATGTGGCTGTAGAAAAGACAAATGCAGTACTAGGATCTATTAGGCAAGGTATTTCCAGTAGAAATAGCGAAGTATTGGTGCCCTTGTACAAGGCACTGGTAAGACCTCATTTGGAATACTGTGTACATCCATGTTCAAGAAAGATTAATTGAGACAGGAACAGGTTCAGAGAAGAGCTACTAGGATGATCAGTGGAATGGAGGGACTATTTTACAAGAGGAGATATTTAAAAAGATTGGCATGTTTAGCCTAGCAAAACAAAATCTGAGAGAGAGGATATAATTGCTCTCTATAAATAAATCGGGGAGTAAAAACCGGGGGTGAAGAGCTATTAAAGTTTAAGTACAATGTTGGCACAAAACCAAATGGGTATAAACTGGCCATGAATAAATTTAGGCTGGAAATAAGAAGAAGATTTCTAACCACCAGAGGAGTGAGGTTCTGGAACAGCCTCCCAGTAGGTGTTGTGGGGCAAACAAACTAATTAGTTTTACGATAGACCAGAGGTCGGCAACCTTTCAGAAGTGGTGTGCCAAGTCTTCATTTATTCACTCTAATTTAAGGTTTCGCGTGCCAGTAATACATTTTAATGTTTTTAGAAGGTCTCTTTCTATAAGTCTATAATATATAACTAAACTATTGTTGTATGTAAAGTAAATAAGGTTTTTAAAATGTTTAAGACGCTTCATTTAAAATTAAATTAAAATGCAGAGCCCCCCGGACTGGTGGCCAGGACCCGGGCAGCATGAGTGCCACTGAAAATCAGCTCGCGTGCCGCCTTCGGCACACGTGCCATAGGTTGCCTACTCCTGCGATAGACCTTGATACATTTTTGAGTGGGATTGTATGATGGGGCAGCCTGCAGCAGTGGGGGGCTGGGCTCAGCAGTCCAGTACATGTCTTATGTTCCTAAAATCTCATGCTTCAGGGTTTCAGCTGGTCATCTTTAGGGGGTCAGAAAGGAAAGTTTTCCCCCCAGTGTATTCTATGGTGGTGTGAGGTTTTTTTCTTTTGTCTCCTTCATCTGAAGCATCAGAGATGGCCATGGCTGGAGATGGAACATTAGATGGGGTGGGCCAGTGCTCTGAGATAGCACTGAGACACTTCTCTCAGATACTTGGCTGTTGAATCTTGCTTACATGCTCAGGATCTAACCATATTTGGTGTCAGAAAGGAATTTTCCCACAGGTCAGACTGACAGAGACCTTGGGTTTTTTGTTTTATTTAATAAAAAAATTGAAATGCTGTTTATGTGCATTTTAATTGAATTTGAATTTCCATGCAAATAGAGCTTGACACACATCACAAGTGAAAAATTAATCGTCATCTAGTAAATAAGAAATGCATCATTCACCATTTATACATAGTAAAATTAAGAATCTGATTAAATGTAAGTTAAACTATATAATTGCTTAAATAAATGTGTATAGCTATAGTGTAGTCCTCTGATAAGAAGCACCAAGTTTAGTGTAAGGCTATATTTAATTGCAAATATGTTTTGATTGTTTCCAAGTAATGAGAATGAATCTTTCTTTAGGAAAATAATTTTAAAGGTGCAAATGCAAAATACAATTAAAACAGATGATTTCAAATCAAGGTTTCCTGCTTGCTGATTTAAATCATGATTAAATTAAGTTATTTAAATCTCTTTTATTTCAATCAATACACCCTGCTGGCAAGGAACCACAAGCCTTGGAGCCTGGGAGCTGGGGCTACTAGGGCTTTCAGGCTCCTGGCTCCCCATCAGTCTGCCAAATGTGCTGCTGAGCTGGCAGGAAAGCATTGCTGAGGGAAGGCAGAGTTGCCCTGGAACTTCGTTGAAATTGAACTGTCTTTGTGAAACATTTCAATTTTGCCCAAGTGTCAAATTCCAACAAAAAAACACATTTAATTTTTCCAACCAACTCTGGTCTTGCAGTCCAGCTCAGCACAGACATTCCATCTGAGAGAGAGAAGAATGGAAAAAGATGCAGAGATGGATATCAGAGAAGTGGACAAATGGGGCATCAGGCTACCACCATTGTCTGAACGGCGAGAACAATGCGATGAAAGACTAGATCAGATATGTAAGAAGGGTCAAAATTATACATAGCCTGGTGATGGGAGGCAGTACAAAATCTCAAGATAGATAATATGTACTTACCTATCACATTGTTTACAAAATCAAAGCACTCAAAGAATAGTTGAAGACTAAAAAAATCTTGCATTCCCTTTGTAACAAATATTATTCTTATCAAGTTTTAAAAATGCATATTTCATATGCAGTATACAATAATGCATATTTCACCACAACACAATAACCTTAACTCTGACCCCAAATAAGTACTATTTCTTCATCAGTAATTCAACATATAAAAAAACAACAACACGGCACCTTTCAGGAAGAGTAACAAAAATTATACGGATAGATTAAGGACAAACTGACCAGCCTCAATTTCAAGTCACCATAAGTTATACGACATTATTTTCCAGAAACAGCTATAAGTACTTGGCAAAAGAGTCCACTGTTAATTTATCAATATATTTACTGGTATTTTCTATTCAGTTAGATAATGAAAAGAAACTATTTTAATACTAAAAGATAAATAACAAATATTCCTTAAAATAAGCCAGTAGTCTGTGTTAGAGTTAAGGGTTTTGTGACTAAATACATTTTCCTCTAGTCTCTATAATAATAATAATAATGTTTGCTTCATAAGTGAAGAATGTCAGACTAGTGTCTTTAACTATTTCTTTTCAGTGTTTGGGTTTTATATATAATGTATTAAGTACACTGTTGTCATAAAACTGCTGTATTTCTTTTTTTTTTTTTTTTTTTTAATAGTACCTACAGACAAAGCCTTGGTTTAATTTATTTAGATCTCTGTGCATCCCAACCCAGCACCCCAACTGGAGTGCCGGAGCGTGGCCGAGCTGCGTGGTGCGGCCCCCAACCTAGCTCTCCAGTGAGAGCTTGCGGGCCGGCTTAAAATGGCTCATGGGCCGGATCCGGCCTGCGGGCCATAGTTTGCCCACCCCTGCTCTAGCTAGACACAGTTACACTAGTATGAAAGTGCTTATTGTGGTATAGTATATTCTGGTTCAATGAAGCGAAGTAAGCTATGCTGGTATGATGAACCTTCTACCAGTATAACTGTGTCCACACAAGAGCTTTCATCAGCATAACTATGTCAGTAAAAAAAATCACACCCCTTAATTAAATAGTTATGCTGATAACACTTTTTAAGTGTAGACCAGACCTAAATCAATGGAAGTTAAGTACATGCTTAAATTTAAGCATGTACTTAAGTGCTGAGCTGGATAGGGATTGACGTAAGTATGTCCTTAAAGCATTTTGCTGAATCGAGGCATATATCTCCAACCATATACTTTCATTATAAAATTACTTATTTTAGATTAAAGAAAACAACAAGAAAAAAAAAGTAGTAGTAAAGTGTCCATAAGAGATCACAGAGGCTCTGTAACAGGTTGTAGCAACTATGGGGACAGACAGGCAGAGTTTCTGGGAATTTAAATGTGTGGTACACAGAGAACAAAGACATAGTTACATAGACACAAATACCACACTTTCCTGTTTGAATTTGTAGATAAAGAGTCTAGTGTATCTCAGAGTTTCGCTTACTCCTGACGCCTGTTTGCAAGCTCTTACAATATGGAACAGTCTTAGGGGTATGTAGATATTAGCTATGTTCTTTTCCTGAAAAGTGAGCAATAAATACAATTTCAGTGAAAACCAACCACTTCCCTAGTTGATGGTTTCCTGAATCCTGGCTCAAGAGGGTTGACCTTGATCCTGACTGCTTACTGATGTAAGTAATACTACATTTTAGGACACTAAATATTAGTATATCTATAGTGCATTGTCAGTATAATGCTAACCCAAATAATTCTTCAGAGATATGTTTGACTAAGAAACTGTGTGTTTGAATCTAAGAAATTTGAAAAGAAGAATCACTATCACTCAGAAATCTGTATTTGAGAGTTTATGCCATGTTTGTGCTCTACACTGTTTCTCTACTTCAGAGTGTGTAAGAAAAAGATCCTTGCTAGACAGGAAAGAGAAAAAAACAGAGGTTTTGCACTGCTTTCATGACACTCTTTTGTTCAGTCTTGTTTCTGTAGCAAGAGTAACAGTGCCATTGTGGTCCTTTGAAGATTGGTAATTAAACAATAGTTAGAAAAATACTTTAAAGAAGCTTTTAGTCCCCAAACATAACTCATCCTAACCTGATTCAAACAACATTAGGCCAAGAAAAGAGTTTGAAACTTACACATGATTCCAGCTAAACCAGTTTTTAACACAGTTTGGGTGGCAAGTATTAGAGCCATGTTGAATAAATGGGTTCTAGCTTGTGTTTGTTCCAGAAGGAGAGTGCTTTTGGCCCAATACCAAAAACCACTGGCCTTGGAGAAGCTACAGTGAGAATCACTGGCCGTTTTGTGCCAGAACACCAGTCTTACTCTTCAGAGTGTGCTACTAGCTTGGCAGCCTGCTAAATCCACCGAGCAGCTGTTTGTATCCACATGCTGAGTTCCTGACTCTCTGCCAAAAACCACTATGGAAGCACAACATAGGAAAGTCACAGCTCCTTTAACTACAGTGACTCTTCAGCTGACAGGCATATTCCAGATGAAGACAGCAATCATGGAACCATAGGGTTAGAAGGGACCGCAAGGGTCATCTAATCTAACCCCCTGCCAAGATGCAGGATTTGTTGTGTCTAAGCCATCCAAGACAGATGGCTATCCAGCCTCCTTTTGAAAACCTCCAGTGAAGGAGCTTCCACAACCTCCCGAGGCAGTTTGTTCCACTGTCCTACTGTTCTTACAGTTAGGAAGTTTTCCCTGAGATTTCATCTAAATCTGTTATGCTGTAGTTTGAACCCACTGCCTCTTGTCCTGCCCTCTGTGGCAAAAGAGAACAACTTTTCTCCATCTTTTTTATGGCAGCCTTTCAAGTATCTGAAGACCGCTATCATATCCCCCATTAATCTCCTTTTTTTCCCAAACTAAACATACCCAGTTCCTTCAGCTTTTGCTCATATGGCATGCATTCCATCCCTTTGATCATCTTTGTCGCTCACCTCTGGATCCTTTGCAGTCCCTCTACATTCTTTCTATAAATTGGTACCAAAATTGGACACAGTACTCCAGCTGAGGCCTAACCAGTGCCACATAGAGCGTTACAATCACCTCTTGTGACTTGCATGCTATGCCTCTGTTAATACAACCTACAATCACATTTGCCTTTTTTCCAACATCACTTGGTGACTCATGTTGTGGTTGTGATCCCAGATCCTTCTCAGCAGTGCTGCTGCCAACCCAGTTTCCCCCCATTCTATATTTGTGTATTTGGTTTTTCTTCCCTAAGCGTAGCACCTTACATTTGTCTTCGTTGAATTTCATTTTATTGTCTATAGCCCAGGTCTCCAATTTATCAAGATCCCTCTGAATTTTAGCTCTGTTCTCCAATCTATTGCCAACCTCCCCTCCCCCCAGCTTTGTGTCACCTGCAAACATGATCAGTATGCACTCTATACCTACATTCAGGTAATTAATAAAGATGTTAAACAATACCAGCAGTAGCGGCGCCGGAAGGTCCCGCCCCCGAAATACCGCCCCCAACAGCAGCGGCGGAAGGTCCCGCCCCCAAATTTCAACGGGCGGCCGGGGCGCAGGCGCCCCCAAAATAGCAGTGCCCTAGGCAACCGCCTAGGTCGCATAATGGGTTGCGCCGGCCCTGAATACCAGACCCAGAACAGATTCCTGTGGAACCCCACTTGAACCTTCCTGCAATCTGACATAATTCCATTAATAGTTACTTTTGTTTGCAGTTGTTTAACCAATTATGTGTCTACTTAATGGTAGTTCTGTCAAGCCCACATTTCTCCAGCTTACTTATCAGAATGTCATGTGGGACTGTGTCAAGCCTTGCTGAAGTCCAGGTATATTATGTCCACCACATTCCCCCTATCCATCAAATCAGTTACCCTGTCAAAGAAGGAAATCAAGCTGGTTTGGTTGGTAAATCCATGCTGGCTGTTAGTGATTACCCATTCATCCTCCAGGTATTTGCAAATTGAATATTTTATACTTTGCTCTAGCTTGCCAGGTATCAAAGCCAGGCTGACTAGTCTATAGTTTCCCAGCTCCTTCTTTTCCCCCTTTTAAAGATGGGCACTGTGTTAGCCCTTCTTCAATCTTCTGGGACCTCTCCTGTCATCCATGAGTTTGCATATATTATTGCCAGTGGCTCTGAGATTTCTTCAGCTAATTCCTTCAGTACCTTGGAGTGAATAGCATCTGGCCCCACTGATTTGAATTCATTCAGATTGGTCAGAAGATCTCTGATGTGTTCTTTATTTATCCCGATCTGCATCCCTTCCCCTTTATTGTCCATGGTAACTTTGCTAGTCGTCCAGTTACATTTTATTTTTTGAGAGAAAACTGAAGCAAAGTAGGTCACCTAAATCCCCTAAAAGTGGTAAGGAAGAAGTCTCACTCAGACTCCATATCAGTGGGGATAGCTAGGGGGATGCTTCTATTCTACAATTTAATCATCCAGAAGTTAAAAAAATTAGAAATTAAAGATGTCTGCCAAAAAATGCAAGAGAGAAGCACAAGAGTGCCTCCAGCTCTAGTTTGCTGTTCTGCCTAGAGGCTCCCAGGCAGCCAGCCTTTTCCTCTTGCAAAATTCTGTTCAGCTGTCCAGCTCTGAAGGAGAAATTTATAAGGATGAAAACATTTCATAAAGAATATTTAAGGCACAGGATACTTCCATTTTAGTTAATTAAGGAGCAAAATACTTAAATGTAGAGAACATTCAGGTATCATTGGCTGGTACTGGTGACAAAGTTGTATCAGGAATCCAAATTCTTGAAAATATTCCTAACGTATAAAATTAATCCAGTAATAATTAATACTTATTGCAGTCTGCCCACTCCTAAGACTCTCCAAAAATTAAAAAAGAGTCAAATTCACCAGTGCCATTCGGACTTCAAATGACTTACACCAGCAATACATTTGGCTGGCATGGTTCCATCTGAAGCTGTTGGCCATGACAGCAGTAATCCCAAAGTGAATTCTGTCATTTCTGAAATGGGTTGCCAAACAATTCCAGTCATCTCAAAAAGCCTCAAAATCTTTTATAATGGGAGATATGCATAGCTCCCAAGAACCACGGAAGTGGCAGAATGTGCACTGCAGGTGTTAGTTTGTCCTGACTGTTTCCAAAGCCATACTCCAATGGATCCAGGAGCTTTTAGCATTCCCATCAGAGAACTGGATATAAAAAGCTATTCTCCCCAGATCAAAATAGCATGAGTTTCTGGCAGATGCTCTTTCCGTGTCATCCCACAGTATGGCATGCCATACCATGGCCTATGAAGCCCTGTTGCTTAAATCATGGTCTGTCGTTATTAACCTCAGGATTGCTTAAGTGGTCTTTCACCGATTTTTTTTAAAGAGGTTCTTGACAAAATTTTTAGACAATCAGACACCAAGTTGCAACTTCAAGATAAAGCCAAGGCTAGAACCCTCAACATTAACTTAGCATCTCACAAAATGCAAAGGAGAGATAACAAACCTTCCAGAGGTGGGAGAAGAGTTTATACAGTTTAAGATATTGTTGACCCTATTAGCTGAAGCAGTTAGCCAGCATTCAGTTACAGCTTTACAGCCTCACAGACTGTTTCCATTATGAGGAGGAATTAATTATATGGAGTCGGGTATTTCTTTGGTGTATTCCTGTTTATTTACAAAATCCTGTACAAAGTGCACAAAGTCCTATTTCCTTGAACACAGTAGGAATAAACAGCAAGAGACAGTTTCATTGCTCACAGGTCCAAATCTGTCTTTCCAGTCAGCACTCT